>CM064868.1:47289220-47889220 GCA_032719365.1 Prinsepia uniflora | reverse complement strand
TTTCTTCCTCACGGTCCACATTTTCAAAACTCATCCCAGGGCTTATCGACATCTCACCTCTCCCAAAACCTTCCTAAAAACTTCCTAGAAACTTTATTAACTCAAAACCAACACCTAAAACGGCCCATAACAACCGAAATCGAAAATGAATTTAAAATGGGCAAAACCGATACCTGCACGGGTTTTGGGCCTCCGTCGTGCACGGCAGCGCCGTCCTGGCCGGCCACCACCTCCGTCAATCTTCTCCTCACTCCCTGGTCTCTGCCATGGTTGAAATGGGAAGGTTTGGATTGGTTTGGTTTCAAGGGAATGAGATCGGCTTTGTTTGGGAACAAAGAAAAGAAATGGTCGATGGTGTGGGTTATGCATGAATGTGGGCTAGTGGCCAGTGGATGAGTGACACTTGTCACTCATCCATTGGTTGCTGAAAAGTAACTGGGCCCACTAAAGACAAACGGTCCTCGTAAAACGTGTCGTTGTGAATAGTATCCTGAAACTTCCGTGAACCGTAACTTCACCGTCGAACGTCCGAATTCGACGTGCCGCCTGTCTACGGATTTGTATCGTCATGATCTACGTAACGGTCTTCAGCCCTCGGCCATCAGACCTCCGGATCAAAAAGTCAACTTTTGACCTCCTATTCACCCAAATTACCAAAATGCCCTTGGGCTTCCGAACGTCATAACTTCCTCCTCGGACGTCGGAATCGAGTGTGCCACCTGTCTATGAACTCGTGACGTCACGAACTACGTCACGGTCATCGGCCAAAGTCCATTTAACCGCCTGAACAAAAGTCAACGATTCGCCCATTCTATGGGCAAAATCGTCATTTCGCCTGAACATCAGCTAATCCTCGTCTAATCCCCGATTAATCTCGCTAATTCGTAATTAATTCTTAATTAATCCCGCTAATTCGGGACGGGTCGTCACAACAAAGGTCTATCCCTCGAGGACTTGTTCAACAAATGTTCACTAATTTAGGTCAAATTAACTTAGATGGAATGTAAAGACAATGGGGGTTGTTTCTTGACTGATAGGTGAATGCAAAAGTAAACTAAGATTACTAGGTTTGTTGGATTGCTTTCAAGACGAACCAGGGCTTACTATCTACCCTAACCATTTGTTATCTTCCTTAGACTTCCTTGACTACTCTTACTTAGTGTTTTGAATTAGGTGTCTGTCCCACGGTATGACATATGTTCTGACATGACCCATCCTTGCAAATACCTTTTAAACCATACGGGGCCTTGCTTTTGTCTTACAAGCAACTCAGAATGCCAAAATTACCCTTAAACTTGTCAGATAAGAGATATTCACCTTATAGAACACGGTTAGCCTACTTCACATTCAGCCCCGAACTTCTTGCAACGACCTTAGATGCTTACAAAAAACCACAAAAACAGTGTGAGTGGACAAAAATAAATAGTTAAAAAACAAAATTCGAAACATAACATTTTACCCTCCGTTTTCTAAAACTATGCATGTATATAAAAACCGTTTAAATCCCAAATAGAACACGATCCCTGACCTCAAAAAATGTGTAAAATAACCATAGTGCAACAAACATCAGTAATGATGACAACCATCATGCACATCCCCACAATAGTCAACACAAAACTAGCACAACAATCATACACATCCAATCTGCACCCAACGCATCCTTGATGCACAATATCAGTCACCATATCCACTACACTATTGGTAGGCACGCCACTTGGGATCTAGAGCTCAGCTCGACGTTCGATGGTCGACCCCACTCACTCAGGATCTAAATCCCAACTCGACGTCTGAGTGAGAACTGACTTAGGATCTAGAGCTTGGCTCAACATCTGAGTGAGCACCTCCCCCTTTATTTTCATCCCTAGATCTTTATCTTCATTTTCATTTAGTTTTTTGGATTTCCATAGTTTCTCAATTAGTTATAAATTAATTTCCACTTACATAACAATTAATGATCATTTAATCACTCCCCCTTAATCTTTATCGGGAGATTTTCATGGTCGATCTTCATCTTCAAAAGGAAAAAAAAAAAGGTAAAAGAAGAGAAGAGAGAACATAAGGGAGATGGAAAGAAATGAAAAAAAAAAAGTAAAATAATACTTCGAATGTATATATTAAATAGGCAAAAAGTGAAAATAGAAAAATACATATATATATATATTATATACGACTGAGGGTGAGAAAGCGGTTATTAGAGATTTTTTTTTTTTTCCTGAAAAGTTATCATCCCTTATTTCTAGTGGCTTGCTTCGGTTTCGGTGCAATTGATGTGATAAGATGTAATTGAGGTTAGTCTAATTGGTTTACAAACGTACCTCATCATTGGCGAAATAAGGGAAAATTCAATTAAAACATTTAGCGTAAAGGATTGATTTATAAAAAATAAAAAAAGAAACAGTTGGGTTATAATCGCGTGTACCCCAAGCTAGTTGATCATATTAACAACCTCAGCTGACCGTCTGCCACCGCTTAATCCCTTCAACGTTTCTTCAACTAGGTCTGATTATGTCATGAAACCCTATCATATAGTCCCACGTGTCCAATCTCACTGGTCTGCATATTTGCCACCAACCCCTCTCTTCTCCTCCACACGGAAAGACAAAGAAAAACAGAAAGAAAGCGCGAGAAAGTGACAGAAAGCAACAAAAGCAGAGATGGCTATGGATAGCTCACCGGAGGACTTCTCGGTGGTCGTACTGGCCTCGGATCTGGGTGTAGACGCGAGGCCATTCTTGACGAATCAAGAACGAGAGATTGAAGAACAAGAAAATTGGTACGACTGCCCTCAGAACCTTATTTCCGACGAGGACTTCTCCGATCTCGAGCTCTTGCAGTTCTTTCGTGTGCAAGGCTGTGACAAGTATGGCAATCGTATTTTTCGCATAGTGGGAAAATACTTTCCTGGTAAATAAACAAATCCAACACTCCTTAAGTCACTCTTGCATGTGGATTAATTAATCAAAACCTGTTTCTTAGCTGAGATATGAATTTTAGTTGCCCATATCCTGGTCAGCTGCTAATAAGTATTTCATAATTTTTGTTTCCATCTGGATTCCGTTTGATATGATGGTGGGAGAAAGATAATTGTATAAGCTTGTGTAAAGCACATTATGGATTACAAGATCTGCTTTTAATTTTTATTTTCCTTGAATATGCAAGTTTAGTATCTCAGAGAAAGAAGATGGGGGTTGGTAATCAATATCCTGTTCATTCTTGAGCCTGTTTCGTATAAAACTAGCATCCTTCATAAATTAAGCAGAACAAATGGTTTTGAGTTTATGAGGAAATTGAAAAGAGCAAGCTGGTGAATTTCTAGAGGGTAGAATCTCCTCTCTTGTACTCTCTGCATAAGGAATTTGGTTCTTTGGGTTGTTGGTAGACAATTTATTTTTAAGCTGAAATGGCAAGCAATCATATTTGAGCATGATGTAGAGGTAAGCTAAGATAAGAAGCGGTAGGGGATATCGTGTTTTAAGTTGAAGATTGTGTGAGTATTTCAAGATTGGGTTTTGAGCTGGACATAAGACTTTTAGTTACTCTTTATAGCTGAAATAATGGTGGTGTAGATTCTAATATAAAATGGCTCTTTTTGTGATTGCATTGCTTAGGAGATTTTTTATTTCCTGTGTTGCTTCAAAAGTGGCTCCTTTTAGTTCCGTTAAAAGAAAAAGAAAAAACTCAGGGATATTTGTCCTAGTTGTGCTTTTCTGATGTTTCTGATATCCTGGTTTTGCGTTTATCTTACAGAATGAAGATGGAATTTCCCTTCCTTTTGGTTTCCATATTTCCTTTTGTTCTCTTTCATGTTAGTAGGAAAGTAATTTATGCACAATTTATGTGATGGCCTTTCTGCAGCTCCAGTTGTTAGTGGAGATAGGCTGAAGAGGTATATATTCCACAAATTAAATAGTGATCTTCCAGAAGGGCCATACTGTATTGTTTACATGCATAGTACTGTACAAAAGGAGGATAACTCCCCGGGCATAAATATCTTGAGGTGGCTTTATGAAGACCTTCCATCATATTTGAAGGACCGACTTCAGGTTCTGTACTTCATCCACCCTGGACTCCGGTCAAGACTTGTCTTGGCCACTCTTGGCCGATTTTTCCTAACTGGAGGGTGAGTGAATACGCATATTTTAAAACCTCAAAATCTGATATAAAATAACAATAATGGTAATAACAATAGGGGTCAATCGTTTTCGATCAACAAACAATTGGATTTGTGCATTGTAGTCAAATTACAGGACACAGTGAACAAGTGATAATTTATTAATGTGAATTGAGAAGCAGAATTCGAGCTGGATATGATTTTGATCTAAAAGTTGTGTTTATTTGCAGGCTATATTGGAAAGTTAAGTATGTAAGCCGGCTGCAGTACCTTTGGGAGGATATAAAAAAAGAACAGGTTGAGATTCCTGAATTTGTGAAAAATCATGATAATGTTCTTGAGCATAGACCACTCACAGATTATGGCATTGAACCAGACCCTCTTCATGTGCACGAGGTTCCATCAACAGCCTACTCATTCGGAAGGTATGAGCAGAGATGGGCTTCAAGAGAATATGCGTCCTAGTCTAGTTTGGTTGTTCACACTTAAGCAGCACTTCCATGGAAAGATCATTACATGGTACCGTCTCATGGCTATGTAGCGTATTCATGTGGCGTATTCAGTCCATATAATAAATATGTTATTTTATAAGTGAATATTTATTGATGTTATGCCTTAAAAATGGGGAAGTTGAACCCTTTCCGTCCACTCATGTTGAACACTGGATGGGACCATGTGGGCTTGGAGGCTGTATCATCTGATGATTTTTCCCTTTCGTCGTAGTGTCAGTAAGCTGGGTTGAGACGTCACAGTTATCTTATATGTGCTTATATATGGATGCAATGCTTTGTACTGGTAATATGGATGATGTGTGTTTGGTACACCTTGCACTCTAAATACCTGATTATTGAATCCTATGAATAGAGAGGAGTTGGTTGCGAAGTGTCAATGTGGAATTATAGTTTATGCATTCTCTTCGTAGGCCCTTCTGTTTTCTCTGCATGAACGTGTTCGAATTTGCATTCTGTTTGTGAGTTACATGTTTGAAAATAAAAGATAAAAAATTCCGCTATGCCACAGGGCAGTGTCAATTAATGTTTAAAACAATCTCTAAACTGCTCTCTAGAAAAAATTCCTAAGTTCGATTGACATAGGCTTTCATTCCCTCCAAGTTGCTTGCAAATCAAATTAACTGTACATAGAAATGTGCAAAGAACAAAAGAAACTTAAAGTGTGATATACTCTAATCCACTCATAGATAAGCAAATGGGGCGATACAATCTTATCAAAAAGCGAACAAAAGTCCATTTGCAATCCATTGAAAGCTTGCTCCTACTAATACGTGGTCCATACCATTTCTAAAACCTTTCTTTTTACAAATCTTTTCTCATATCCTTGTACATCTACATTCCAAAGCTCTATAAAATATTTTTGCAATTCATAAATGAAAGCTAGACATTAACATTTAATTCCCTAATTCGCACCTCACTTGCGTTGGGTTAAACATAAGTTGAACTAATTTCAACTACAAAGCACAAAAACGAAACACAAAATCAATCCATTTAAACGACAAAGCCAAAAGAAAAAAAACTACAAACCCAAATTCAATTAATTACCTATATACTAAAACGGCTGGGTTTTTTATATTGTTCACGAGCAGTGCATTTCCGATTTTGCCCCTCTCCCATCTGCCTTTTTTTCCTCCCGTTTTCTTCTTCTTTCTTCGCGATTCTTCCTGCTTCTAAATTTCATTATCAATCATTCATTCCAAGTACCAGCGATCGTCGACCCTCTTTTATCATCGTTTATTTGTCACTACTTGGGAGAGTCATTCTTCCCATCTTCCATCATCAACTCATCTCCTTTCAGGAAGAAATTGTTGGCTTTTCATAAATCTATGAGGTAAAGTTTTTCATCCAACTCATAGCCGAACTCTGTTCTTTGCTATCTTCTCTTTGATTTAACTTTTCAATTCGCTTCAATTTTATTATCCATTATTAATTGACTTTTGCAGGTTGGTTCTTTTGAATAGTGAATAAGAAAAATTCTGGGTAATTGACTTTTGATCTTGATCTTCAATATATTGTGTTTTCTGATTCATCTAGAATTTCTGTTTTTCTTTTAAATAATTTGGCCTCTTTTATGCTTGCGAGGATTTTCCTTCAGCAACAATCTCGGCTTCACAGACTCGAAGAGCTAGGTACCACCAATATGCTTCTTCGGCAGAATCATCTTTATGAGTTTCCAAGTTCCCTTCTGCCCCTTCTGTATATTTTTAGTTTTTTTATTTTATAATTAGTGTTTGATATACAGATGTTCGCTGGTTTCTTGGCATATCATTGAATATTTTAGATGAATTTTGTGGATTCCTGCCAAATTTGCACTCTTTTATGTTGATTCATTTCTAAAAGTGAAGCATTTTAATGGATTAGTGTGTGCTTCTTATTTATTAGAAGAATAAATTTATAAATAAGAGGTTTTCTTTATTAAACTTTCTTCATTCTCCACTGATGGGAAGGTAGATGATGTGACAGCGGATTTGATCATAAGCCAACTTCTATTTGTAGATGCTGAGGACTCAAAAAAGTGCATTAAATTGTTTATAAATTCACGTGGTGGTTCTGTTGCTGCTAATACATTTAAAATATATTTTGAACCTAGCACCCACCCGCATTTCTAAAACTCATTCTTATATATCATTCATATTGAATATAACACACAACTTGACAGGACCTGTCTAAAATCTCCTGGATTATAGTGGGACGTGCATGCTCCCGTTTGACACTGCGTATCAGACCAGGGATAAACTCGTCACCCTCTCGGGATCCATCAGAGTACACTAGGATCGGTGGTGGCATGTGATGTCTCGATCTCTATTACAACTCATTCCGCTATCAACCTTAAGGGTATTAAAAACATGAAAGCTGTGAGTGGACAAAACAATAGTTTATAAAATAGTTTATACAAAAATCACATTTATACCCTTCACGTAAAAGCATGCATGCATCATAATACAGTCATTTCAAATGCTTTCTCGAAAGCAAGACACTTTTCTTTTTCAAATCAAAATATCGTGAAAGCTACTTCTCAATCGAAGCCATTAATTCAGTAGGGTTTCAGCCCAAAATCACATCAAGAAACCAGCAAGAAATCAATTCAAGTCACAGAACACGGGGTCTCAGCCCCAAACCAATCACACGGTGAAACGTCATATCATCATATATATATATATATATATATATAAAACCCAGCCTCGACATCTCATATGCCCAATCGAAAACCCGTCACGATATATCTACAGTATGCATACTACTCGGGTCTCATCTTCGAGTCTACCCCAAGGATCTATGACGTCTAGGAGGACCTGTCTCCGGACCCTGCCCGAGACTATATCATATCTCTCACTCCTGGGCATGTACTCCCTCTCGGAGTCACTCATCCCAAGCAGTGAATTGTGACACTCGAGGATCATCGACGTCTGAAGGAGGCTATTCATATGGGAGGGTATATACATATAAGCATGAAAACATTCATCTTTTTCAAATCATAGTTCAACTGGGTCTCATACCCAAATCAAAATCCAGGATTCCTCAAATCCGTTTCAATTCTCAATCTCATAGGCCTCAGCCCAAATCCACATCTCAATAGGGTCTCAAACCCGAAATCTCATTTCATAAACCACAACTGGAACTCTCAAGACCAATATCACAAATCACTGGGCTACAAGCCCGATACCACAATCAACTGGGCTTCAAGCTCGATACCATAAACCAATTGGGTCTCAAGCCCGATATCACAAATCAACTGGGCTTCAAGCCCGACACCACATTTAATTGGGACTCCAGCCCGATACCTTACACCAATTGGGTCTCAAGCCCGGTACCATCAATCAACTGGGCTTCAAGCCCATTATCATAACTCAATTGGGCCTCAAGCCCGAACATATAAGCCAAATGGGCCTCTGGCCCTATATCTCATGAAATCAAATGGACTCCAAGTCCGAAAGTTTCCAAATCCAAATGGGTCTCATGCCCGGTTTCTCATTTCCAAATCCAAAACCATTCCATCAAACCATCATAGAAATATCAGCATGTATAAGCACAGTCTAAAACTATAAATCTCGAAATACGCGCAAATACGTAAATCATAAATACCACAATCATATGCACTCAAGGCATCTCAAATCATCGATATAAAACATATAAAACAGTTATGCATGCATCACAATTTAGATAGCAAGGTCAACTCACAGACTATCCAAGCTGCACCTTGATACGAGCACCATAAGCCTCTCTCAGCTAAATCACTGTCACTGGGACGCCCAAACCTGTCCAAATCATACTAGAGCGTTAATAACTACTTCGATAACCTCTCATTAAAGCCCCCTATTTTTTTGGGATTTTTAACATATTTTAAAATCGACCCTAAGCTTTCGGACACCCAAAACTATCCTAAAACGGTGTCTGATCGACTCGAAACTTGTTCTAAAACGTTCGTTACATCGAAAGGATGATTTCACATGTTGATCGTGTCCCCAAACTCTGCCCCATACGCCTCCATGTGCTGCCCAAAGGCCCTGTGCATGAAGGCCACGCGCCGGGGAACAGGTCATCTTAAACCTCGAGTCAACCGGTCTAAACCGATTCACGGGTCAGCCGATCCAACCTAACCGACGTGACCGGTTCAGTGCCATATTTCCCTATTTCTTCATTCTTTCCACCAATCTTCTCTAATCTATCCTAGGGATTTTTCCCTTGCCTAGGCTGCTCAACCACCATCCACCGCCCAAAACCACTCCTAAAAAATCCTACTAACCCCACGAACACATCCCAATCATCAGACAACCTCCTCAACGTCCAAAATACAAAATTCGAAATTTGAATTTGAGAGGGGTTGTCGGGTTTACCTTACTCCGTCGTCCACGACGGCTCAGCCATCCTCACTATCGTCGTCCAGCCTCCCTTGCACTCTCAGCCATTCTCTTGGCCTCACACAGATTCAAAAGGGGGGGGGGGGGGAGGGGGGGGGGGGGGGGGGAGAAGAGGGATTGGTTTTGGGTTCATCGGGTTTGGATGGTCGACTGAGAGAAATGGGAATGGAGAGCAGATGCATGTATGTGTTTTGGTGAGTAATGGATGAGTGACACTTGTCACTCATCCATTGGACCTAAACTAAACATCTGGGGCCCACTCAGGACAAAAGTCCACATGCCTCGTAAAACGTGCAATAGTGCCTCAAAATTCCGTGACTCGTAACTTTCCCGTCGAACGTCCGATTTTGACGTGTCACCTGTTTACAGATTCGTATCGACTTGATCTACGTAACGATCCTCGTGCATTGGACCTCCTGAGTCAAAAGTCAACTTTTCACCCTCGTTTAGGTGCAAAATCGTAATTTCATCATGAACGTTCGATAATCCTCAACTAATCCCTGATTAGCCTTGCTAATCCATAATTAATTTTTAATTAATCCCAAGAATTTGGGACGGGTCGTTACAAACTTCTCTCCTTAAAGAGTTTCTTCCTCGAAATTCAAACTGACCCAGATTCCACAACTAAACCGTGGAAATCCAATCCTACCTCCAACTATGGGCACTCTTGGGTAAACGTACATGTCCGACATAAACCACCCGTCAGCTCGAAGGTCTCACTCGAGATACCGACACTCGTCGATCTTGCTTGTCAATCACTCTGACAGGTCTACTATACTAAGCTGACATCAAGTCGGCTTTTCAACCTGATGACCCTTCTCATCTGACAACCCAAATTTACCATTCTGAAACTTTCCAACCTTTAATTGTCAGGCTGCAATACGCACTCCCACTATGGGCCATCACATCTAAGCTGACATTCTGCTCAGCATCCGATCAGGCCAACATCCTCTAGATCCTGCCGTCACCATGGCACAGATCACAATCGCACAGACCATACTCCAATCTATGCCACAGATTTAATCGACCTTGATACTCACACGAGTCAACTCTCATTTTCTCATACTGACTCTCACTAGAGTCCCATCATTGTATACCAATCTGAATCTTTCGGATACTAATTTAATCCATAACCACTATATATCTGATTGACTTCGCACAGAATCCAATCCCATCAACCACTATCGTTACCTACCGACAACTCATGGCTCCACTGCGCCTTCATTGCGCTACTCTGATCTCGACTCGCTCTCTAGTTCCTATATCGTATCTCATGTCGTTCAGCGACCTCTGCTGAAATCCCGACTCGTCTCGAGTCTCGAACTGATACATCGTTCCTCTTGCCAATACATCGACATCTCACCCATCCTGGTTGTATCTGGACCCCATCGAATACTTGCCTCAGCAGAGATAGTCAAAACAATCTCACTAGGGTTCCTCTGGCCCACATGGCCTTAAGCTCTCGGCTCTCATAATCTCTGAACCCTCTCAATCCACTCTGCTCGAGCACACAGTAGTCGACGTCTAGTCATCATATCATCATGTTGGAACACATCCGATCATAATCCTCGTTAAACAGTCACCATCTCATGTCCATCTAAGACTCTATCCACTAAACCACTTATTCATCATCTCTGGTAACTCTCAACTAGACATACTGATTGACTGTGGTCAATCCCATCATCCAGCGTGCACTACTCACAGGTGCACCCACATCAAGTAAACCATCAAAGCACTACTCGGCCTGCTCAAGTACTGTACTCTGGCAACGTCCAACCACACACTACTGTCCGTGCTCCAAACATGGCTCGGACGTCAACCGTCCGTCACCAGGCGAACATCAATCCGTCACAATCTCTACTCTCATATCCAAGATCGATCATACACTCCCATATCCAACTTCTGTCTTGTCTTTTCACTAACTATGCCAAGAGATTCTTCAACTGTCTTACAAGATAATTATCTTCTACTCCTAGCTTAGCATAGTCAGCAGTACAATTCCCCCCAATGGCGACCAGACCTCGGTCTACTCGATTCACGGTCGCGGCAATCATCTCAATTACTTTGATCCTTTTGATCGTCACCACATGGCTGGATCCGAACTCTCCTCGATCCTCCTAGGATCCACTATCAGCTCTCTCAATCCTCATAACATAACCCATAATAACATGGGTCCGCTACCTCAGACACTCACTCGTCACATCCAGTGACGCTAAGTACCATCGGCTCTTCAAGTCAATCAAATTTGACTCAAAGCCTAGGTGTTCGGTTCTTACCCTTCTTTGAACCCTCTTACTATCATCCTGCTCCCCGTCATCCCACCTAGGGAAGAATCAAGGAGCATCCAATATGATGACATCAAAGTTCATCCTATGTCATCCTACGGCACCCAGCAATATCTGCTAAAGAGCAGAAAACGAGAAGTCTCCTTCATCGACTCCGGATCACTCGTCACCAATGCGAAATCAGCCACTCTTCCCTATGTCTCAATCACGACTTCTCTTGTCCATGGACCCAAAGCCAATCATGGGTCCACCAATCAATACGTGACCACCGTACTAGTGGCACCCAACATCATCAGACACAGAGCCGAAAATGACCATTTCCTTTAACGACTTCGGAATCAAGAGCATTTGCAACCATGTTGGAAGCATGCTCAAATTTTCCAATTACTGAGCTTACTCTCTACACGAGCATCCTCGTACCCTATAGGAAAACAGGTGTCAAGTCCACCTGGGACTCACCCTGGTGATTCTATCTCAACAATCAGATTTCTCCTCCAACGACCTTATATGTAACTTAGGGGATATGGTCAACCGCAGTCAAACAAACCAATCTGTAATGGACTCTCAAGTCCTCAACTCATCCGGACATCGTCCTACCACTGGACTTCCTGGACTCACTTACATGGATGGATGTCCAAAAACAATCCAACTTAGTACCCAACTCGCCTATCCGATTACACCATTTTTGTGGGTACATTCATTCCGATTGGAATTTACTCATAAACCTCATATGTCCCCCCTATACTGTTTATGGATGTGTGATGGATGACATCCTTCACTACCCGATTCTCATGTTTCCACCTTTAGTTACAACCTCTGAGCACACCCTCATGTCTCAAGTCTCACATCAAATTCACGGCCAAACCAGAAACTCTGACTACGCAAACGGAAAAAATGAGTCACCTCCACTGAGGTAGTGTGGCACACTCGCCAATGCCCAAAGTCCAATACCTCATTCTGCGATCGTACTCAGTCATAACCGAGTCAAATCCAAAAATTACTACTCATACTATGCGTCACTCAAGCACCTCTGTATCCTGGTCACGACTGACGAATCTCCATCATCTCAGCCGTCATGGTAACACGAGCCTATCCAACTTGATAAGACTCGACTACGTCCATCGAGAGCAGCGTCTGCCACAACCGCATGCAGACGAACTCAGAAACACTCCGCTATCGAGACTCCATACTCATACGGTCAACTCACCGCAAATACCAACCGTTCAACACGTAATATCCACCGGTTGGTCCACCTCAGTATCCGGTCCACAAGTACCACACTCCTAATAACTTTTCCACTCAATCATAAACAAGGGTCATCCATGACCTTCACTGATATCACCTTACCCCAATCCATATCTGCCATGACCGCTTAACGGTCCCGACTCTCAGGTCATCATACTGTGTCTACTGGTCCACTGGATCCTATCCACCAATAACACTACGGCTCTAAGCCGTTGGATTCCCATACACAACAATCCTACTCGGGATCGAATCTCACCAAAACACATCATCATGTGTCAATCAAACCTTAAACCATCGCACCAGGTGCCAACACAACCTAACTAGGGTTCAATTCCACTGAATCTTTGTACTCTTACCCTAACTATCAGGTTAACGACATGATGTTACCACTGCAGAGACATCACATCAAGTACCTACGTGTCACTATAAGAGTAACACATGATCTGATACCAACTTGACAGGACCTGTCCCAAATCCCCCTGGATTATCGTGGGAGGTGCCTGCTCTGGTCTGACACCGCGTGTCAGAACAGGGATAAAATCGTCACCCGTTCGGGGTCCATCAGAGTACGCCAGGATCGGTCGTGGCATGTGATGTCTCGATCTCTGCTACAGCACGCATCCGCTATCAACCTGAAGGGTATTAAAAACATGAAAGCTGTGAGTGGACAAAACAACAATCTATAAAACTGTTTATACCGAAAATCACATTTATACCCTTCACGTAAAAGCATGCATGCATCATAAAACAGTCATTTCAAATGCTTTATCGAAAGCAAGACACTTTTCTTTTTCAAATCAAAATACCGTGAAAATTGCTTCTCAATCGAAGCCATTAAATCAGTAGAGTCTCAGCCCAAAATCACATCAAGAAACCAGCACAAAATCTTAGTCCAAGTCATAGAACACGGGGTCTCATCCCCAAACCAATCACACGGTGAAACATCATATCATCATATATATATATATATATATAACCCATCCTCGGCATCTCATATGCCCAATCAACAACCTATCACGATATATCTACAGTATGCATACTACTCGGGTTTCATCTCCGATTCTACCCCAAGGATCTACGACGCCTGGGAGGACCTGTCTCCGGACCCTGTCCGAGACTATATCATATCTCTTACTCCTAAGCATGTGCTCTCTCTCAGAGTTACTCATCCTAGGAAGTGGATCGTGACACTCTAGGATCATCGATGTCTGGAGGAGACTATTCATATGGGAGGGTATATACATATAAGCGTGAAAACATTCATCTTTTTCAAATCATAGTTCAACTGGGTCTCATACCCGAATCAAAATCCAGGATTCCTCGAATCCGTTTCAATTCTCAATCTCATAGGCCTTAGCCCAAATCCACATCTCAATAAGGTCTCAAACCCGAAATCTCATTTAATAAACCACAACTGGAACTCAAGCCCGATACCACAATCAACTGGGCCTCAAGCCCGATATCATAAACCAATTGGGTCTCAAGCCCGATATTACAAATCAACTGGGCTTCAAGCCCAACATAATAAATAACTGGGACTCAAGCCCGATACCTTACACCAATTTGGGTTTCAAGCTCGGTACCATCAATTAACTGGGCTTCAAGCCCGTTATCATAACTCAATTAGGCCTCAAGCCCGATCATATAAGCTAAATGGGCCTCCAGCCCGATATCTCATGAAATCAAATGGACTCCAAGTTTGACAGTTTCCAAATCCAAATGGGTCTCATGCCCTGTTCCTCATTTCCAAATCCAAAACCATTCCATCAAACCATCATAGAAATACCAGCACGTATAAGTACAGTCTAAAACTATAAATCTCGAAATACATTCAAATAGGTAAATCATAAATACCACAATCATATGCACTCAAGGCATCTCAAATCATCGATATAAAACATATAAAACAGTTATGCATGCATCACAATTTAGAAAGCAGGGTCCACTCACAAACTGTCCAAGTTGTGTCTTGATACGCGCGCCATAAGCCTCTCCCAACTAAATCACCATCACTGGGGCTCCCAAACCTGTCCAAATCATACTAGAGGGTTACTAACTACTACAATAACCTCTCATTACAGTCCCCTAATTTTCCAGGATTTTTAACATATTTTAAAATGGACCCTAAGCCTTCGTACACCCAAAACTACACTGAAATGGTGTTTGATCGACTCGAAACTTGACCTAAAATGTTCGTTACATCGAAAGGATGATTTCATGTGTTGACCGTGTCCTCAAACTTCGTTACATCGAAAGGATGATTTCATGTGTTGACCATGTCCCCAAACTTCGTTAGATTGAAAGGATGATTTCATGTGTTGACCATGTCCCCAAACTCTGACCCACGCGCCTCCATGCACCCCCCAAAGGCCATGCGCGTGAAGCCCATGCGCCAGGGAACAGGTCATCTTCAACCTCGAGTGAACCGGTCTGAACCGGTTCACTGGTCAGCTGATCCAACCAAACTAGCGTGACCGGTTGAGTGCCATATTTCCCTATTTCTTCATCTTTTTTCTTCTTTCTTTCCACTAATCTTCTCTAATCTATCCAATGGATTGTTCTATGTAATCAAAACCTAAAAACGTGGCCTAGAAATCATTGGTTCAATTTACCCTTCACGACCCTGTTTTTCAGCTTCTTGCCAGGGCTACTCAGCCACCATCCACCGCCCAAAACCACTCCTAAAAAATCCTACTAACCCCCTGAACACACCCCAATCGTCAAACAACCTCCTCAACGTCCAAAACACAAAATTCGAAATTTGAATTTAAGAGGGGTTGTCGGGTTTACCTTACTTCGTCGTCCACAACGGCTCAGCCACCTTCATTGTCGCCGAACACCCTCCCTTGCCCTCTCAGCCACTCTTTTGGCCTCACACAGATTCAAATTGGGGGAAGAGGGATTGGTTTTGGGTTCATCGGGTTTGGGTGGTCGACTGAGAGAAATGGGAATGGAGTGTATATGCATGTATGTGTTTTGGTGAGCAATGGATGAGTGACACTTGTCACTCATCCATTGTGCCTGAACTAAATATATGGGGCCCACTTAGGACAAAAGTCCACCCGCCTCGTAAAACGTGCAATAGTGCCTCAAACTTCCGTGACCCGTAACTTTCTCGTCGAACGTCCGATTTCGACATGCTGCTTGTCCACGAACTCGTATCGACTCTATCTACATTACGATCCTCGGTCCTCATGCATTTGACCTCTCGGGTCAAAAGTAAACTTTTCGCCCTCATTTAGGGGCAAAATCGTAATTTCGCTCTGAACGTTCGATAATCCTCGACTAATCCCCAATTAGCCTTGCTAATCCATAATTAATTCTTTATTAATCCCATGAATTTGATATGGGTCGTTACACAACTGGCTAAGTAGTCTTATTATGTAGATGGGTAAACAAATTGACATTATAATGTTATGTGAGGAATGAGTTAAATATTGAAGAATGAAAACAACATTGTGATGCCCTGCCTTGGTGTCAAGCATAAAAGGTTGCATGCGCGATAATACATTATTTTACAAAATATTAGATGAGGAAGTGTAAAAAGGAGATTACTGGTAAAGCAAGCAAGGTATCAAATCAAAAGTTTGATGTATGTTCTAATTATATGTAGTTATCAAAAATACAGTTGCAATTCTTGGTTTGATCTTTACTGGTCTGACACTTTGGCTGGTTAGTAGCAACTTCAAAATTTCCTTCACATGGTTGATGATACCTATATCATTATTTCAGAGCGTGTCAAAATTGGATGAACTAGCCATGCGTTCATTATCTTAATTCAAGTGTGAAACATGCTTGGTGAATTTGTAAAGCTTGCAGCAAAGTTTTCAGCATTTGTGTCACTATGTATTAACTTATCACATAATATCTTAAATTTTTTTCTATTTTAATGTTTTTGTTGGTTTTAATTGCGTTGTGTAATTCATTCGATTCATTTATGTGAATGTAAGGATGGGGGTTTGCAATATATGACTTTTGGTTAGTGAAATTCAATATCTATTTTTGGAGTTTTGGGTTACTGATCAAGAAAGATATAAACAGGAAATAGCAGTATATGTAATGGTGAGAACCTAGGAAAATTATTAAGTAGCCTGGAGTTTTGGATTTCTCTTGATGTTCTAACTCGATCACCCTTCTCATGACTTAGAAACTTTTCAAACGGAAAATAGATTTTTAAAATATGAGAACTGAAGAGCTAACATGAGAGCAAAAAGACACGGAAGAGAAACTGATGTAGAAATCTCTTGGAAAATAAACTCCTACAGGATTCTATGTTCTTAAATTTAACAGATTTGCAATCGGTTACTTAATTTGTACTCCTATGTTGGTCTTCTATGTCTTTATTTAACCTCCTCCTCATTTGATACAATGTGGCAGTGTAACGACCCGGAAATTTGAAAAAGGAAAATTTGAAAAATTTGAAGGGAAATGACGATTTTGCCCCTAGAATTGGGCGAACGGTTGACTTTTGGTTCGAGCAGTCAAACGGACTTTGACCGATGACTATGACGTAGTTCAGGATGTCACGAGTTCATAGACAGACGGCACGTCCGATTCCGACATTCGAGGAGAATGTTATGATGTTCGGAAGTTTAAGGGTAATTTGGTAAATTGGTTAAAAGAGGCCATTTGTTGACTTTTTGATCGGGACCGTGTTTTGGCTTTCTGCAAGTACCGTTGGATTCTCGAGATGATGAGTCCGTAGATAGGCGGCACGCGTTAGTTGGAGTTCGGACGACCAAGTTACGAGTCTAGGAGCGTGAAGGGCATTTTGGTAATTTGTCAAAGAATGGTAAAATGGTAATTTAATTAGTACTGGCTGATTCAGCCATGTTAAGGGTGTATTAGGCTAAGTTAATGACACATGTACCCACCATTTTGGATGAGAATTTAGCAATTAGTGACATCTGTCACTTTGTTAATGAAGATTAGTGGCTAAGTGATGATGTTGCACGTCTGATGGGCGGTGAGGATTTAAACTGAGAAAACAAACAAATCGTGCAGGTGTGTGTATTTGTGAAGGACAAAACAGAGCATGAATACAAGTTATCACTGATCTTAGGTGACAATTAAACTCTTGGGCTGGGTTTGTGAGGAATTAAAGGAATTCCAAAGAGAAAAACGAAAGTATATCGAAGGATGAAGGATGGACTTTGAACCCAGTTGTACCCAGACTCAAAAACCCGAAAATAAAACCTTCATGAAATTTCAAATTCGGGTTTGTGTGATTAATTGGAGGAAACAAATGTTTGGGTAAGCTTATTGGACCTTAGACGAGTCGAATGGGATTGACAGTGAAGAAAATAGTGAAGAAATAAGCCCAGACGACACTTGAGTTCAGTCATGGAAATCCCAGTTGAGTTGGAATGATTAGAGGGATTAAAGCTTGAAATTGAGCTTGGAAGTATGTTTATATAGCTCCTATGGAGCTTTTGAGTGGATCAATTGCACGAATTCGATTGAAATTGATGACGTTCGAAGATGAACAGTATTCGATGTTCTCTGATATTTTGAGTTCAAATTGACGGATTGAGGCAAGTTATTGTGAAATCGAGTTTACAGAACTATAATTAGATGTATAACGATGTTATTCGATGATTCAATTGAAGGAATCGATGACTAATTGATAGAATACAAGCCGGGTCACGCCGCTGGCCAACCGGACCCGTTTATCAGTCAGACGGGTTGGGATGACAACTGTGCACTTTACTGTAGCAGGCGCGTGGATTCACGCGCAGCCACTCAAGGCGGCGCGTGAGGGCGCGTGGGCTCGAATCCAAAGGTGAGTTCAACATGACTTTTGTCCCATTTAATGTAATGAACATTTTGGCACTAGTTTCGAGGAAATCGGACACCGTTTCGATATTGTTTCGAGGGTCCGAATGTTTATGTTTCATTTAAAATACGTATTTAAATCTCGAAAAAATTGGGGAAAATTATATGAGGTACATTGGAATGTTAGTAACCCTCGATATTTATTTTGGACAATAATGGTGTAACGTCCCGAAAAAAATTGAAAAAAAACGAAAATTTGGAAAAAATGGGAGGAAAATGACGATTTTGCCCTTGTACTTGGGCGAACGGTTGACTTTTTATTCGAGTGGTCAAATGAACTTTGACCAATGACTGCGACGTAGTTCGGGACGTCACGAGTTCAAAGATAGGTGGCACACTCGATTTCGACATTCGAGGAAAAAGTTATGACATACGGAAGTTTGAGGGTAAATTGGTAAATTAGTCAACAAGGGGCCATTTGTTGACTTTTTAATCGGGTCCGTGGTTGGGTTTTTCGTAAGTATTGTTGCGTAGGTCTCGGGACGCTGAATTCGTAGGCAGGCGGGATGCGTCAATCGGAGTCCGAACGAGAAAGTTATGGATCTAGAACTATGAGGGGCATTTTGGTAAATTTTCTAAGTAGGGGTAAAATGGTAAATTTCAGGTAGGGATTTAATTAAACGGTGTCATATATGGTTTAAATTGATGATTCAGCCCAGTAGATGATTCATGTAACTCAGCAAGTGACACTTGCCATTTCCACAAGCTAATTAGTGGCACTTAGTTACTTGTGTTAGAATTAGATAATTAAATCAATTTGTTGTATTCATGTTAATTAGTACCTGGTTAGTACTTGACTAAGAACAGAGAACACAAAATTCTCCATAAAACCTTGATCGATCTATCATCAAGACTGAGAAACAATTTGAACAGAGAACAAAAAGGGAACAATTGAGGGACCAATCGAGTGAAAATTGAAAGAATTGGACCTAGAACTGAACTGGGAACACCCGAAAAACTACCTAAATACATAAATATCGAATTTGATGTCCTAGGCAGTTTCAATTGAAATTGACATGATCTTGAGCTTCCTAGGAGCAAGACGACTCGAACCAAATCAATTGGGAAGTCAATTGACGGTGAATCAATGAAGAACAGGTCCTGCGACTTCGTTGAAAGTGGGAGCTTGAGTTCGATCACTTGGAGGTAAGGAAGCTTGAAATTGGTTTTGAAATTATGCTTAGAATGAATAGGGAATGCTTCTTGTATGATCAATTGAATGATATAACGTGAACTGGGGTAGGACCCGATTTCAGACTCGTCGGGTGTTCATCTTAAGTCGAGAGCTTTTAGGTTTCAATTTATGAAATTGAAGTCACAGAGCAATGATAGACATGGAATAGATGGGAATGATTTAAAGAACTGGAGAAATTGAGTTCGAATTGGCTTAGATTGAAACGGGTTGCGTCGCGGGTCGTAGGATCCGTTTACCAGGTAAACGGGTAAGGAAGGAGACTGTGCAGGTTACTGTTCACGGCGCGTGGACTCACGCACAGCCGCTTGCGGCGGTGCGTGAGGGCGCGTGATAGGGTTTCTGGGAAAGTTTCCAACAGGTGTTTTATTCTATACAGTGTAACGATCATTTTGGCGTTGGTTTCGAGTCAATCGGACACCGTCTCGATTATGTTCCGAGGGTCCGACGGTTTATGTTATATTTTAAATTAATATTAAATTCCCAAAAATTATGGGGAATTGATGTGATGTGAATTGACTTGTTAGTAACCTTGAATGATGATTTTGGAGGATTCGAGATTCCTGGAAAGTGTCAAAAATTACGGAAACGCGTGCAGCTCGGGAAGCGAGCAATTTGAACGGTGTGTGAGTGGACGTTTGTTTTATAAATTGATAGGCATGCATACTTAAATGTTTTACATGATTGATTGCAAAGATTTGGCTTGCAATGATGTCTTGATGATGTGACATGCTTATGTGTGATTTAATGAATATTTTAATCGGTCTTTTGTGCACGTTTTTCGAGAAAATGGGCAAATGGTATTTTGGGCTAGGCCCAGAGTTAAAAAGGTTTTTAAAAGAGTATTTTGACTTAATTGATGAGTCAGGGATGATTTCTGGATTATTCCAATGTTTTCGATTGATTTTACAGATTTACGTATAACTGATATTTGGGCTTGAGTCCCGGTTGGTAATGATTTTGACTTGGTTTGAAGTCAAGGAGTTGATTGAGATATTTTGGGATAAGATCCCCGGATGATTTTCATTGTGATTGTGAGTGCCCAGACGGTCGAAGCTAGGGGAGTTCCCAGACGACCGAAGCTCGGGGATATGATATGATTGTGACTGTTCCCAGGTAGCCTAAGCTAGGGATGTTCCCAGATGGCTGATACTTGGGGGTGATATATGTTCCCAGATAGCCGGAGCTTGGGGTGTTCCCAGACGGCTGATGCTTGGGGTTATGGCCTACGCGTAGTGCGAATGTAGTTATACAGTGGTTTGTACATTTGTGAATGGTGCGGATTGCTTGATGAATTGTGTGATCAATTGGTTGTGATTACGTACAGATATTGTGTACTAGTTCTGGTATGTGTGGCCAGGTGCTTATGTTCTCGTATGTTTGGACTGAGAGCCAGGAATTGGATTTGTTATGTGATTTGGCTAGAAGGCCAGTGATTGTTGTCCACGTGTTTTTCCCTATGCATGCAGGTTTGATAAACTGGAGGGTAAATGATGTCTTTTAACATATGTTTTAACGAATATATTTTGTCCACTCACACTTTTATGTTTTTGATGACCCTCCAGGCCGTGACACGACGTACGGGGCTAACCGAGAGGCGGAGGCATAAGCGGAGATAATCCCTTGTCTGGTAGGTGCTGAAGGATAGTTTCGGGACTTCAGTGGACTTGTCAGACGGGAGCAGGACCAGGCACGGTTATCGAGGTCCAGTTGGGGCGGGTCTTGTCAAAGTGGTATCAGAGCACGGTTATTGATTTGCTATGCCTCCACGACGTGAGCCCTGTGTACGGCCTGATGATGAGTTTAACGGTCCAGATGTTGAGAGAGCCCAACGTCTGGGAGCTACGAGATTTATCGGCCAGTCAGATCCGGAGGAAGCCTATGAGTGGCTTATTTGTTTTGAAAGGATCTTCGAAGTTATGTGATGTCCACCAGGAGACATGGTTTTGTTAGCCACCTTTATGTTGAGTGGCAACGCCTACCGATGGTGGCGTGGGTTGCAGACGACTGGTTTGAATGCCCACACCTTAACTTGGGAGGTTTTTCGGGAGCGCTTCCTGGATCAGTTTTACCCCCGCTCGTTTCGTAATGCGAAAGAGGTTGAGTTTTTGGAACTGCGGCAGGGGATTCTGTCAGTGGCGGAATATTAGAAGAAATTCTTGAATCTATCCAATTTTGCTCCTCTATATGTGGCTAATGAAAAGGGTAAGTGTCGCAGATTTGAGTATGGACTGAATAATGAGATTCGGTCCACTGTGACAGTTGGATACTATGTCACACTTCGAGAGCTATCAGATGCTGCTCGTGTAGAAGCGACTTTGCCTCCCCGAGAACGTTCAGGACAACGGCGAGAGCGTCAGGATACTAGAGTGACGTCCCAGGGACCACCAAAAAGATGTAGTGGTAGCCTAGACCCTTCCGGGGGATCTCGATTCAGTTCGAATGATGATGGAAATGAGCAAGGGAATAATCAGAATGTTTCAGATGAGAAATATAGGGGCGGTCGACCTGGACGGCTTAGTACAGAGGGTTGTTATTTCTGTGGGAAAGCTGGGCACATTAAACGATTTTATCCATATCGACCCATAGGTGGTACTACAGAGCTGGGCTCAGAGACAATCTCAACTTCGCAAACTGCAGGTGGAAGTGGAGCTGCTAGCATTAGTCGCGCACCACGAGGACGTGGTCGGTCTTCGAGTTCATGAATGTAGATCTTGAAAACTGTCATAGCGTGTTGCATGATCTTGGTGTGACTGTAGCTTTTGTGATTAGTAGTATCTGTGGATATGTTGTGGTTGTGATGCAAAGTTTTGTACTATTGTACTGTTTTGTACTGTTATGTATGTGTTTTAGCTTGGACCATTGTGTTGTTGTATGTTTGTTGTACTGTTGTGTTTGTTGAATAAATACTGCGACCGAATTTCGAGGATGAAATTCTTTAAGGGGGGAAGGTTGTAACGTCCCGAAAAAAATTGGAAAAAAACATAAATTTGGAAAAATGGGAGGAAAATGACGATTTTGCCCCTGGACTTGGGCGAACGGTTGACTTTTTATTCGAGTGGTCAAACAAACTTGGACCAATGGCTGTGACGTAGTTCGGGACGTCACGAGTTAATCGACAGGTGGCACGCTCGATTTCGACATTCGAGGAAAAAGTTATGACATACGGAAGTTTGAGTGTAAATTGGTAAATTAGTCAACAAGGGGCCATTTGTTGACTTTTTAATCGGGACCGTGGTTGGGTTTTTCGTAAGTATTGTTGCGTAGGTCTCGGGACGCTATATCCGTAGGCAAGCGGCATGCGTCAATCGGAGTCCGAACGAGAAAGTTATGGGTCTAGAACTATGAGGGGCATTTTGGTAAATTTTCTAAGTAGGGGTAAAATGGTAAATTTCAGGTAGGGATTTAATTAAACGGTGTCATATATGGTTTAAATTGATGATTCAGCCCAGTAGATGATTCATGTAACTTAGCAAGTGACACTTGCCATTTCCATAAGCTAATTAGTGGCACTTAGTTACTTGTGTTAGAAATAATTAAATCAATTTGTTGTATTCATGTTAATTAGTACCTGGTTAGTACTTTACTAAGAACAGAGAACACAAAATTCTCCATAAAACCTTGATCGATCTATCATCAAGACTGAGAAACAATTTGAACAGAGAACAAAAAGGGAACAATTGAGGGACCAATCGAGTGAAAATTGAAAGAATTGGACCTGGAACTGAACTGGGAACACCCGAAAAACTACCTAAATACATATCGAATTTGATGTCCTAGGCGGTTTCAATTGAAATTGACATGATCTTGAGCTTCCTGGGAGCAAGACGACTCGAACCAAATCAATTGGGAAGTCAATTGATGGTGAATCAACGAAGAGCAAGTCCTGCGACTTCGTTGAAAGTGGGAGCTTGAGTTCGATCACTTGGAGGTAAGGAAGCTTGAAATTGGTTTTGAAATTATGCTTAGAATCAATAGGGAATGCTTCCTGTATGATCAATTGAATGATATAACGTGAACTGAGGTAGGACCCGATTTCAGACCCGTCGGTGTTCATCTTAAGTCGAGAGCTTTTAGGTTTCAATTTATGAAATTGAAGTCACAGAGCAATGATAGACATGGAATAGATGGGAATGATTTAAAGAACTGGGGAAATTGAGTTCGAATTGGCTTAGATTGAAACGGGTTGCATCGCGGGTCGTAGGATCCGTTTACCAGGTAAACGGGTAAGGAAGGAGACTGTGCAGGTTACTGTTCACGGCGTGTGGACTCACGCGCAGCCGCTTGCGGCGGCGCGTGAGGGCGCATGATAGGGTTTCTGGGAAAGTGTCCAACAGGTGTTTTATTCTATACAGTGTAACGATCATTTTGGCGTTGGTTTCGAGTCAATCGGACACCGTCTCGATTATATTTCGAGGGTCCGAAGGTTTATGTTATATTTTAAATTAATATTAAATTCCCGAAAAATTATGGGGAATTGATGTGATGTGAATTGACTTGTTAGTAACCTTGAATGATGATTTTGGAGGATTTGATATTCCTAGAAAGTGTCAAAAATTACGGAAACGCGTGTAGCTCGGGAAGCGAGCAATTTGGACGGTGTGTGAGTGGACGTTTTTTTAATAAATTGATAGGCATGCATAGTTAAATGTTTTACATGATTGATTGCAATGATTTGGCTTGCAATGATGTCTTGATGATGTGACATGCTTATGTGTGATTTAATGAATATTTTAATCGGTCTTTCGGGCACGTTTTTCGAGAAAATGCGCAAATGGTATTTTGGGCTAGGCCCGGAGTTAAAAAGGTTTTCAAAAGAGTATTTTGTCTTTATTGGTGAGTTAGGGATGATTTCTGGATTATTCCAATGTTTTCGATTGATTTTACAGATTTACGTATAACTGATATTTGGGCTTGAGTCCCGGTTGGTAATGATTTTGACTTGGTTTGAAATCAAGGAGTTGATTGAGATATTTTGGGATAGGATCCCCGGATGATTTTCATTGTGATTGTGAGTGCCCAGACGGTCGAAGCTAGGGGAGTTCCCAGATGACCGAAGCTCGGGGATATGATATGATTGTGACTGTTCCCAGGCAGCCGAAGCTAGGGGTGTTCCCAGAAGGCTGATACTTGGGGGTGATATATGTTCCCAGATAGTCGGAGCTTGGGGTGTTCCCAGACGGTTGATGCTTGGGGTTATGGCCTACGCGTAGTGCGAATGTAGTTATACGGTGCTTTGTACATTTGTGAATGGTACGGATTGCTTGATGAATTGTGTGATCGATTGGTTGTGATTACGTACAGATATTGTGTACGAGTTCTGGTATGTGTGGCCAGGTGCTTATGTTTTCGTATGTTTGGCCTGAGAGCCAGGAATTGGATTTGTTATGTGATTTGGCTGGAAGGCCAATGATTGTTGTCCATATGTTTTTCCCTATGCATGCAGGTTTGATAAACTGGAGGGTAAATGATGTCTTTTAACATATGTTTTAACGAATATATTTTGTCCACTCACACTTTTCTATTTTTGATGACACTCCAGGCCGTGACACGACGTACGGGGCTAACCGAGAGGCGGAGGCATAAGCGGAGATAATCCCTTGTCTGGTAGGTGCTGAAGGATAGTTTCGCGACTTCAGTGGACTTGTCAGACGGGAGCAGGACCAGGCACGGTTATCGAGGTCCAGTTGGGACGGGTCCTGTCAAATGGTGACTTCTAGAATTTACGGAAAAACGTGCAGCTCAGATAGCGAGCGATATGGACAGTGTGTGAGTGGACTTTGTTTTCTACCCTGAATGCATGCATATATGTTTTAAATGCTTTATTATATGAATTGAAATGATTTGGCATGATTGATGTTTCGATATGATGATTTCTGGATTTTGGAAATATTATATTATTTTACATGACGTTGGGCACGATTTTCGAGAAAACCATGGTACTGTTGTTTTGGGCGAAGGCCAGGGATTTGAGATTGGTTTTGACTCTGATTATGGGTCGGGAAATGATTTGATGGATTTGTAATGCTTTCTGGATATATTGTGTGGATTTATGTGAAAATGGCAACTGAGGTTGCGGTTATGCGGATTTGCGTGAAAGTGATATTTTGGGCGTGAGACCCAATGGGAATGTGATTTTGATTGGATTGGTATTTCCATGTGATTACATGATGATATTGATGGTTTTCGGATTTATGAAATAATCGGGACTCTGGTTTTTCGGATTTTGAGGAAATTATGTTTTGGGCTGAGACCTTGTGATGAAAATGGTTTTGATTTCAAATGTAACTGTTTTTCACTGGTTTTCATGATGATGATATTTTGTGGAGATTAGGGCTTTCGGGGGGGAATATGTTTCCCCCGAAGTGCACCCTGGATATTAGGGCTTCCGGTTGGGAATGTGTTTCCCCGGAATGAACCCTGGAGATAACGCTCGCCTCCAGAATGGATGTGTGTACCCCGGAGAGGTCACGTAGCACGGTCTGTTGTCGTGCAGCCGAGGGAGGCTCGACTCAGACCAGATGTGCCAGATTATATGGAGATCGGTCTGTGATGTGTTCACGACGGTCTGGATTGCCGGCTGGTGATGTGTTCACAACGGCGGATGCTCGGATTTTGAGCGGTCCTTGAGTCTATTGATTTGCATGCTTTGCAGGGATAACGTGACTATATGAGATTGGATATGGAAATGAGTCCCGTGGTTTTATTGATATTTGTGATTTATGAACATTTGTGCCCAGATATGTTTTACTCATGATTTATGATATGCATGCATGTTTGTGAAACTGAAGGGTAGGAATGTATTTTGATAAATGTATTTCTAAAACTTTGTTTTGTCCACTCACACCTTTTCTGTTTTATTGACCCTCCAGGTCGTAGCGCGATGGTCGAGGCTGTTCGAGAGGTGGAGGCATGAGTGGGCACATGTACGGTTATCCCTTATTTGGAAAGTGCTAAGGGTAATTTCGGAACTTCAGTTGACTTATCAGACGGGAGTAGGACCGAGCACGGTTATCTATGTCCTTCGGGGACGAGTCCTGTCAGGCAGTGCATAAATTGGGTTCAATTAGGTACTGTTAGATGATTGACAAGATATTGGGTACATAGCTCCTACACATTCGCATGCCAGTTTTTTACAGCATAAGGAAAAATACCTACTCTACTCATGTGGACACATGATATATGGTATGATATAAACTGATCTATTCAATCTCCTCTTCTTTTTCTTTTTTTTTGCCTCTGTTAACTTTAGAACTTGGAATCATTGATTATGATAAGAACAACTTCTATACGATCAACTTAGTCATTTGGTTCTAAGTGCTTGCATGTGAATTCATTCTTTTAAGCTTTTGGGATGATTTGCTAGCTGCTATCTTATTTTCTCCGAAAGACTGAGCCAGAAATTGTCGGGCTTCACAGACTTTTAAAGGTGGAGTTTTACTTTTAAATGAGATTTTATGAGATTAATTTATTAATACAAAACTTGATATGCTGTTTTTTATTTGGGTTTGTGGAGAGTGGTGAGCAATATGTATCTGAATCTGCATTTGAATTTGTATGCAGCTTTTTTATTGTTTTTTGTTCTCCTTTCTCTTTAGTTTTGAGCAACTAATTGATGCCTTTATTGTTGTTTTTTTTTCAGGGTAAAGAACAAACAATTCAAATCTCAAGCGTTCTTCTCATCTCAAATGTATTTCTCACATCCTCACTTGCAATTGAAGATGAGTTTACTGGATTAAAGAATGAGTGTTCATATTTATTTTCAAATTGATCTTTGATTGATCTAATTTGTAGAAATGAAATTTCTGTTTCTATTTTTTTTTTTGAAGTTCTTATGCTTTACCTGAGACAATATGTATCTCAATCTCTATATTGGTATATGATTGGTTCTGATGTGCTGTTTTTAATTTGGGTTTGTGGAGGATGGTGAGCAATATGTATCTGAATTTGTATTCTTCTTTTTGATTGTTTTTTGTTTTCCTTTGTCTTCAGCTTTTAGCAACTAATTGATGGCTTTATTGTTGTTTTGTTTCATCAGGATAAAGAACAAACAATTCGAATCTCATGCTTCTTTCTCATCTCAAAGGTTTTTCTCACATACTTGCTTTTAATTGAAGATGGGTATGCTGGATTTCAGAATGAGTATTTGTTGAATCAAAGATTGAACCCGCCGCGAAAAGTCCTCACAATTCCTGCAAACAGCAAACAATTAGCTATCGTTGCCTCGATCGATTTACCCGGGGGGTTGTTCGACCAAGAACACTTCAATGCTTAAGTTAGCTTTGAGAGAGGAAAAGGATATACTTTGAAGCGAAGAATCAACGTACCTTGGAAGTGAAATGTGCCTTGCTATTTATAGAAAAATCTTGGGAGCCTTGGAGAGTTCTGATTGGTCGGTTTGAATATTTAATTAGTAAATAATATATTATTATTAAATGAATAATATATTATTTTGATAATCATAATGATGGCTTATTATGATAGTAATGATATTTATTGTATTTTAATATTAATATTAATTATCGTTATTAAGAATAACGATAATTATCTCTCGGAGAGAATATCAATATTACGGAGGTTTTAACCCGACTAAATAACGTATTTAACTGGTAAATAGATTATTTGATGTGCGGGTATTTTTCGAATGATCAGTGTTATTTGCCAAGGGCAATTTGGTCATTTTTGGGAATTACGGGACACGTGGTGACTCCATAATTTTCGGATGATTTTGGGTTCCACAAATGCCCCCACATCGATTCGGTATTCAGGGAATCCGGAGGGATGTATTTTGCTTGGAATCTTATATTACCGGGTTTAGTGGTGTGAATCGGACATAATGTGCAAAAATGACCATTTTGCCCCCAAGCATGGAAAAATGTCGACTTTTGAGCCCGGGGGTCCAAAGGTCGTGGGCCAGAGACCGTTACGTAGGTCGAGTTGATACGAATTCATAGACAGGCGGCATGCCGAAATCGGAGATCAGATGCAAAAGTTATGGATCTACGAAGGCGAGGGGCATTTTCGTAATTTTTGCAAAGTAAGGGCAAAATGTTGACTTTTGACCCGGAAGGTCCGAAGGACGAGGGCCAAGGATCATTACGTAGGTCGAGTCGATACGAATCCATAGACAGGCGGCATGCCGAAATCGGAGATTTGTCGACAAAGTTGTGGTCTCGGGGACGAAAACGGTTAACCGAACAAACCGGAATTTCGATTAAAATAATATTAAATTGTGAATAGTGACCATTGAGTGTGAACTTTTGGATGAGTGACAAGTGTCACCCATCCCTTGATTTAGGGACCCCTAAAAACAGCTCCATGTTTTATGGATTTTATCATCATTATGTTTTAATTATTTCTTTTTATTATCCCTAATTATATTTAAACACTACTAATACCTCCTTCAAATTCCTTCAATCCGTGAATCAAACGGTGAAATTGTTTATGACAGTGAGTGATTGAGTGTTCGAGAGGTGTGTTTCTAGCCGGGGAAAACGCGGGGACAGAGAGTGAGGTAAGAACCCAAATCGAAAATTCTTGGATTTTTTGGGGGAAATTCGAAATTGAATTTGTAAGCTGTGGGAGTCCAAATTGAGACTCGATTAAGTCTCCTGGGACCATTTCGAATCGACTTGCATCAAAAATAAAGAGAATTGAGTCTGTTATGAGCGAGAACAGAAGCTTCAACTTTTACCCGAAATTGAGCTTGGGTTCGTGCAGTTGGAGGCAAGGAAATGCGAAATTGATTATGTAAAAACTTTTGTTTCATTCTCACGATACTCTCTGTGTGATTTAATTTGAAAAACAGGGATGAATTGGACGAACCCGATCACGAAACCCGTTTGAAAGTTCATCGGGGATTTATCGGATTTTGGTTATAATTGAAGTTTTAAACGTTACAGAACTCAAATTTAAATGATTTAGATGAAATCAGTTTAAATAACGGAAGAAAACAATGCCCAATTGAAGGAGAACAAATCGGGTCTCAACGCGGGTCTCCAACCCGTTTACCAGTCATTCGGGTAGAGGAGACGCACTGTAGCAGTTACTGTGCTACGCGCGTGGCTTCCACGCGCAGCCGCATGCGGCGGCGCGTGAGGGCGCGTGGAGGCGTTTTCGGGGAGGTTCTCAACAGGTGTTTTATTATATTTGATGTAATGAACATTTTTGGTGTTGGGTCCGAGATAAACTGACATTGTATCAATACTGTTTCGAGGGTCCGATGGTTTAGGTTATACCTTTAAATTTTTATTAAATTCCCAAAAAATTGTGGAAATTTGATATGATGTTTTTAGAGTCATTGGTGACCCTTTATGATGTTTTTTGGGCAGGATTCGAAATTCCTAAAAAGCGTCAGAAATTACGAAATCGCGTGCAGTTTGGAAAATGAGCAGTTTGGATGGTGTGTGCTTGCATCGGTAGGCTGGCTCACATTCATTGTGACCCTTGCTAGTACCACAAATATGCTTGCTACGTGGTGAACGGAGTTTGGCTGAACAGTCGACGGGGATTTGGTGGTGATTGAGTGCACTTGCAAACGTGACTAGTGAGCATTGGTAGGCTGGGTCACATCTGCTGTGACTTTTGCTAGTACCACAAATATGTTCGCTATGCGTCAACGTGCTGAGAGACCCAGCAAGCCTGTTTTGTGGGAGCGTGGTGGTTCTCGTAGCCTTAGTCCATTCCGAGGGAAAGATATGGAGTTTGAGAAGCCTGAAGACTTCAAGGAGTGGAAAGCTCGCAATCAAATTGCTTTTCCCGAGGATGTCTTTGTGGAGCTTGGAGACAGATGCTCTTCCATGAAGGCTCTTAAGCATGGAAGGGGAAAGAAGCCCGTCGGCGGTCGGTGGACTAAATTCCATCCTTTGACCATTGGGTGGGGTTTCAAGTTCCCGTTCTCGAAGTTCTTTTCTAAGATTATTGGCCGGATGGGATGCAGTCCTGCTCAACTGGACGTCGATGCTTATCGACACATCATGTGCTTTGAGAAGTTGAACAAGTTTTTTAGCCTGGGACTCTCGGAAGATGAATTATGGCATTGCTATTCCTTGTCACACAACGGAGTTACCGGCGGTCAGCTTTCTCGAGTCGTTCCCAAGGTGGAGCTATTTTTGAGGGCGGAGTTCAATGACAGTGTCTACAGAGTCAACTGTATTGAAGTCGGCGGTGCATGGGACAAACACGTCTCCTCAGACCTGAGGATCGCCTCACATTTCCGTTCGTTTGATGAGTTGTATAGCGGGTTTGAAAGTCATCCTGATCTCAAGAAGATTGATATGGCTTTGAAAATTCCCCCAGAGTTCCGAGACATGAGTTGGCTACTTTCTCCTCTTAGAGATTTGAATGGTGGGAGGCCCTCGGATATCCTAATCAAAGAGTGGTTGAGTTCTCCATTGCGGTTGAAGAAAATCCAGAAGAGGAATGATAAGCAAGGACCCATTGTTTCTTTGGAGAAAAGGCATGCTGAGCAGCTTCATTTCAAGCCTGACCGTTCTATTCCTGGGGAGTCATCTAGCAAACGTAAAGCTTCAGAAGGTCCTTGCGAGGGTGTACCCAAGCAACTTAAGAAGCTGAAGGTGATCCCCACCTCCCACTACCCGGTTCATCAAGCGTCGAGAGATGAATGCCTAGATCGGATAGTGGGGGAGACACGGGCACCGTCCAAGATTGCTGATGTGATAGGCGCCCCCATCCCAACAGAGGACAGTCAGAAAACTGTTTCGCGAGGGGCTTTCGACAAGGTAGTCCGAGACCTTAGGATTGCGAAAGCTGGGGCCCATAAGTTGGTTGACATGCTTCGTGGGAATGTTGGTTTGGAAGGTGAAAATGAGCGAATGAAGAACGAATGTAAACGTCTTCGAGAAGCCCGAGACCACTCTAGTCGGAATAACGAAGTTTTGGTCGGAAGGATCCACTCATTGGAAGTCAAAGTGGGCGAGCTTGAGGTGAGCCGTGTGGAGAGGATTCGGATAGAAAAGGAGCGAGACTCTGCTCGAGACGAGCTCTCTTTGCTGCGCAGAAAGTTGCAAGACTCAGAAGAAACAAGCAGACTTTTGGAGGTGGAGATCCAGAGTCTAAAAGCGGCAATGCTCTCGGGACATGATTATTTACAATCGCCGCATGCCCCCACAACTTTGTGCCAAAGACCCGTTGAGGCACAAAAGTTGGATATGGCGAGTTGTAGCGGGGTCACCACCAAAGAGCGGGAACTAGAGTTGGAGCAAGAGCTGGAGCCTGTTCCGGTATCTTTCCCAGAGCCCGAGGCCGGGACCAGGAATGAAGCTGTCCCTGAGACTGCTGATTCATTGTTTCATGACACTTCCTTACTTTCAGCAGAAGAGTGGGAAGAGTTTAGAAACACGATGGGATTTGAAGATTTGCCTCCATAGTTACATGTCGGCTTGTTCTTGTGTGTTTTTTTTTTATGTATTGTACAATTGGTGTGAGCAATCGTCATGTGATTTGCCAAACACTTACCAAATGAATAAATAAGAAGAATTTAAGTTAAGTTGTTGAAACGCAAGTGTTAACTTTCTTATATGTTATGTGTCGAAGTGAATATTTTTAAATGCCTGTTAATGCATTGGTGTGAGCTTGTTTATATGCCTCAACCAAAACCATGTGTGTATAACAGTGGGTTCTAAATGACTTGTGACGCTTTTAGATGATTAAGTCTTTGGAATGATGCCTTCAGGGAAGGGCTTGCGCTTCTTAAGAGAAGGCTTGAAGTGCTTCGATGAAGAAGACTTAGGGAGCTTCCAAGAGGAAGGCTTAGGATGCTTCCTAAGAGGAAGGCTTGAGGTGCTTCCTGAAGGAAGGCTTTGGATGCTTCCCGGAGGAAGGCTTGAGTTCTTCCCGGGGGAATAAAGTCTTTTATTTGGCACCAAACAATGACTAGCTTTATTACTGAGCTCTAGTTTGCATTACACATAATATTCTCGGAGGTGATGAGCGTTCATGGAACCACTCACTAACTTCCCGTCCATGGTCTCCAAGGTATAGCTTCCTTTTCCACCTACTTGGTAGATTCGGTAAGGTCCTTCCCAAGGGGACTTGAGTTTTTGAGACCCTGGACGATTGGGTGCCGCAAACTTTTTCTTGAGAACAAGGTCACCTGGGAGAAAGTGCCGGAGTCGAGCCTTCTTGTTATAGGAGCTTCTCACTTGCTGCTGGTAGCTGGATATACGCTTCACTACTTGCTCTCTTAATTCCTCGCTGAGATCAAGTGAAGTTCTCAGGGCGATGGAGTTAACTACTGGATCGTCGAGCTCGGTGAAGGGTGCCGGGACAACAACGTGTGGAGGAATGACTGCGTCAGTACCGTATGCAAGGGTGAATGGAGACTCTCCCGTTGCTCGACGCGGAGTGGTACGGTATGCCCAGAGCGTGCCATCCAACTCCTCCTCCCACAAGCCTTTTTTATCATCGAGTCGCTTCTTGATACAGTCAAGGATCGTTTTGTTGGAAGCTTCAGCTTGGCCATTACCCTGGGGGTAATATGCAGTTGAAGTGAAATGCTTGATCTTCCAAAGCTCAAAGAACTCGTTGATTATGGCGCCAGTGAACTGAGTCCCATTGTCAATCAGAATGACCTTGGGGAGCCCAAATCGGCAAATAATCTGGCTCCAGATGAATTTTTGGACATCAGCCTGGGTTATGGTGGCCAAAGCTTTTGCCTCCACCCACTTAGTGAAGTAGTCAGTGGCGACAATCAAATACCTCTTGCTTGGGATTGGAGTGCTTGGGAGTGGTCCAACGATGTCAAGTCCCCATTGCATGAATGGCCAAGGGCTTAACTGTGCATGTAACTCTTCCGGTGGTGCCAATTGGTTAGGCTTGAACCTTTGACATTTGTCGCATTTCTGGGCATATTGCAGAGCTTCCTGGCGTAGAGTAGGCCAGTAAAACCCTGCACTAAGCGTCTTTTGAGCGAGCGATCTTCCACCGGAATGATTTCCACAATGCCCTTCATGAACTTCTGCCAAGACTTTCAATGTTTCTGGGTGCCTCAAGCATAACAAGTTTGGTCCTGTAAAGCACTTTCGAAAGAGTTGGCCCTTGTCGACATAGTATCGCACAGCTTTCATCTGGATTTTGCGGGCCTCTAATCGTTCATCAGGCAATATTCCATGTTCCAGATAGTTGAGGAAAGGATCTTGCCAGCTTGGAGATGAACCAATTTGTCTCACTTCGATCTCCCTCATGTCAATACTTCTCCGTTCGAGATATTCGATCGGGATCGAGCGCTTGAAACGAAAGTCAAGTGATGATGCTAGATTGTCCAGCGCATCTGCTTGCATATTTTCCGCTCGTGGAAGTTGATGAAAAGTAAAAATTGGGAAAAGGGTAAGCATTTCCTGGACCTTGTTATTATACTTGAGCATTCTTGCATCACGCACATCATATTCACCGGTTGATTGGTTAGTAATCAATTGCGAGTCCGAATGAATAGCGAGGCGTTTGATTCCCAACTCCTTGGCAAGCGTGAGCTCGCAAATCAAAGCCTCATACTCCGCTTCATTGTTAGAGGCTTTGAATCCGAACTGTACCGCCTGTTCCATTATTGAGCCGTCTGGAGTGATAAGGACAATCCCTGCTCCTGCCCCCTTCTGGTTTGAGGAGCCGTCAACAAAGAGTTTCCATAGAAGATTGGAAATTGAGGGCTGTAGGGAAGAAGAACTGGCCTCTTGATCCCGTGGTAGAGAAGTGTTGGCGGCCCCAAGGGTTTTTCCAAGCTTATTGCCTCCTTCCAGTGACGCCGGTGTGAACTCCACAACAAAATCCGCTAAGGTCTGGCCTTTGACAGCTGTCCGTGGACGATAGAGCAAATCATGCTGACTCAACTCGATGACCCATTTCATTACCCGTGTCGATGCATCAGGTGCATGGAGTAACGAACGGAGTGGGTATTCGGTCATGACGATCACCCGATGAGCTTGAAAGTATGGCCTCAGCTTCTTTGTGGTAACTAGCAATGCCAGAATCAGCCTTTCAAATTTTGGGTATCGTGTCTCAGCATCAAGGAGGGCATTGGATGTGTAAAATACAGGAAGCTGAATCCCATTTTCTTCCCGGATAAGTGCAGAGCTCACGGCAACGTCCGAAACCCCCAGATAGAGGAACAGGTCCTCGTTATCCCTGGGTTTTGATAGCAATGGTGGGGATGTCAAGTAGGCCTTGAGTTCTTGAAATGCTTTCTCACAACTTTCATCCCACTTATCCCTGGATGCTTTCTTTACTGCCTGGAAGAAAGGTCGACACCGGTCGGTTGATTTGGACAGGAACCTATTCAACGCTGCTGCTCGTCCAGTGAGACTTTGAATCTCCTTCAGACTTGATGGGGATTTCATCTCGAGTATTGCCTTGATTTGTTTTGGGTTTGCTTCGATCCCACGTTGAGTCACAAGGTATCCCAATAACTTCCCCGCTGACACTCCGAAAGTACATTTAAGAGGGTTGAGCTTCATTTTGTACTTCTTCAGCAAGTTGAAGGTCTCTCGCAAGTTGGCGATATGATCCCCTCGTTTTTCTCCTTTGACCATGATATCATCCACATAGACTTCCATGGTTTTGCCGATGAGATCCTTGAACATCCGATTGACGAGCCTCTGGTACGTCGCTCCTGCATTCTTGAGGCCAAATGGCATCACCTTGTAGCAGTACACACCTCGGTCGAAGACGAAGGCCGTCTTGTCCTTATCTCTTTCGTGCATGGAAATCTGATTATAGCCCGAGTATGCATCCAGGAAGCTTAGTAGCTCATTCCCTGCAGTTGAATCTACTAAGAGATCGATTCTAGGCAGAGGATAGTGATCCTTTGGGCACGCAAGATTGAGGTCGGTGTAATCAACACAAACTCTCCACCGTCCAGCCTCCTTTTTCTTGACAAGCACGACATTTGCTAGCTATTCAGAGTGCGGAACTTCTTCAATGGATCCAGCAATGAGTAACTTGTCGATCTCCTCTTGAATGATAGCAATTTTCTCTGGGGAAAAGTTGCGTCTTTTCTGTTTGACCGGCTTGTGGTGGGGATTGACGTGTAGTCTGTGGCTAACTATAGTAGGGTCAATCCCAGGCATGTCAGACGGAGACCAGGCAAAAACTTCTTTCTCCCTACGTAGGAAGGCTATGAGTTCTTCCTTTTCTGTGTCACTTAACCGGGCGCCAATTCGGGCCTCTTGCTCAGGATGTCGAGGGTCAAGCTGAACGAGGATGACGTCATCCTCCGGCTGCCACCCTTCTGGAGCCGATGGTTCCTCGTGAACGTCAGGATCTTGACCCGTGATTAGTTGTTATTTGGGAGATGAAGAAGAAATCTTGCCCCCATTGGATGATCCTGCTTGGGGAATGAATTCTGCCACCTTTACCTCCTTTAGCCCTTCGGTGAGGCACCGTCGAGCCATCGTCTGATCGCCCTTGATTTCTCCGATTCCACCACCGGGAATAGGGAATCTAATCTTTTGGTAAAAGCTTGATGTGGTTGCGAGGATTTTGTGAAGCCATGGCCTTCCGAGGATTCCATTGTATGGAGAGTACTCGTCCATGATGTAAAAGGTCTGGGTCGTGACAACGGGGTTTGAATGTACATCCAGCTGGAGAGTACCAACGGTCATACTGGTTGACCCATTGAAGCCTCGAAGAGGGACATCCCCTTTTACTACTAGGCTTTCTAACCCCATCCGGCGCACTGCCTCCAGGCTGAGGATATTCGCCGCACTCCCTTCATCCACGTGAACCCGATCAACCTGAGCATGAGCGATCTGAATTGATACGACCAATGCATCATCATGCGGCCAATCAAGTCCCTCCTTGTCCTTCAAAGAGAAACCAACGACAAGGTCGTTGGCCACCCCGGTGGTGGTGACTTGGGAGACTTGAGAGATGGCAAGTGCATCTCGTATTTTTCTCTTTTTCTGCTTGGAGGTGGTTCCTAGCCATTCTGATTCAGCCATGATGGTGTTGATGCGAATCATCTTGGCTGCAGGTTCCTTTGGTCCTTTGTCAGTAGGTCGATCTGCCGCTTTCCCCTTGACGTACTCAGTGCAATGCCCTTCCTTGATGAGATTTCGGAGATATCTCTCAATGAAAGCACCAATTGTTGATGGACGATTTGAACAACGTTCAAAATCTCCGAACAATGTCGATGAACGACGAACGAAGAAAGATGAACGATGAACGATTTCCGATTTCTTGATGAACGATGAACAACGTTCGAAATCTTCGAACAATGTCGATGAACGACGAACGAAGAAAGATGAACGATGAACGATTAAGAGAGTTTCTTCTGAGTATTCCTCAATAGCTCTCAATGAAAGCACCAATTGTTGAATCAAAGATTGAACCCGCCGCGAAAAGTCCTCACAATTCCTGAAAACAGCGAACAATTAGCTATCGTTGCCTCGATCAATTTACCCGGGGGGTTGTTCGACCAAGAACACTCCGATGCTTAAGTTAGCTTTGAGAGAGGAAAAGGATATACTTCGAAACGAAGAATCAACGTACCTTGGAAGTGAAATGTGCCTTGCTATTTATAGAAAATCTTGGGAGCCTTGGAGAGTTCTGATTGGTCGGTTTGAATATTTAATTAGTAAATAATATATTATTATTAAATGAATATTATTTTGATAATCATAATGATGGCTTATTATGATAGTAATGATATTTATTGTATTTTAATATTAATATTAATTATCGTTATTAAGAATAACGATAATTATCTCTCGGAGAGAATATCAATATTACAGAGGTTTTAACCCGACTAAATAACGTATTTAACTGGTAAATAGATTATTTGATGTGCGGGTATTTTTCGAATAATCAGTGTTATTTGCCAAGGGCAATTTGGTCATTTTTGGGAATTATGGGACACGTGGTGGCTCCATAATTTTCGGATGATTTTGGGTTCCACAGTATTCATATTCATTTCCAAATTGGTCTATTATATTTTAATCATTCTATAAACCCGCAGCCAAGCGCATGCATCCTTTCTAGTTTAAACTACAATGAAACCATATTTTATGCTCTTAAGCAATAGGGAACAAAAACTTCCAATGAGAACCATGGTCTGCACAATACATTATTCCAGCTGTGAGTAGCAAATTGCCACAAAACTTGTATGTAATCATTTAGTCTTGCACTTGATTAAACAGAAAGCTACAATGCGTAAGTAAACATATCCTCATCAAAACTCACTTGAAAGGAACTAACAAAAACTAAAAGATTCCATCTCTGGCTCCAGCTTGACCAGGATAGTTGATCCATATCGTCTTGCACATTGTTCCAATTCGATGCTATAATGGGAAAATATCTAACTCATGCTCTTTTTTTCTTTGTCAAAACACATGAAGAAATTAATAGTACCTCAATTTTCTTTAAAATTCCAAATGCAAATAGGTAGCACTAGAAATTAGGCCCGCGCGGAATTGTTGAATTGATTATGAAGATAAATATTTACATGTTTTGTATTACAAATTTTTCATAAATGAGCAGTAAAAGCAAGATCTCCGTCAAAACTATTATTTAAATCTATCATCCATTATCAAATCAGCATTTTCTCTCTGAGGAGACCTTTCATTAAAGTTGTTATCACAATCAATGATTTTAAGTTCTAAACATGACAGAAATTATAGAAGCTCAAATGCATAAAGTGGTAATTTATTAGAAAAAGCTCATACACAAACAGTAGTAGTTGAATGAAAAAAGCTTGACAAAATTTATGCATCAGATGGAGTACTTTATTAGAAATTGTAGTATTTTATTAAAAGTTCATATGCATAAAGTGGTAATTTAATAGAAACAGCTTGACAAAACTTAAAAGTAGAGAACTTCTTTATTTGCAAAGGAAAATAAAGTTGTATATGTTCATTTCTTAAAAAAATCGATTTACAACAAACCGAAAGAAAAATGAATTAGCGGGAACGTGTCCAAATTCAATTTAAAGAAAAATCAAGTTGTCAACACATTGAAGCTACATGTGTCTAACAAGGGGACAACCGTAACTTCACTATTCATAACAAAGGGGGAAAAAAAGGCAGAATTGGTAGGAAAAAAAAACAGAATTGGTAAAATGAAAAAAAAAAATAGAATTGGTAAAACGAAAAAAAAAGGGCAGAATTGATAAAACACTGTAGATAAACGGTGTTTTTTTTTCTCTCTTTTAGTATAAATATTACTAAACACTGTAGATAAAAAGTGTTGCCGCGGAATTGTTGAATTGAGTATGAATTAAATATTACTAATTTTGCATAAATGAGCAATAATTTTTTTAAATCTATAAAGGAAAGGAAAAAAAAAACAGTATTTTTTTTTATCTCTTTTATGATTTTTTAATATGTATAAAGGAAAAGAAATAATAATAATAATAAAGGAAAAGAAAAAAAAAGGAAAAGGAAAAGGAAAAAAAGTTTTGATATGTATAAAGGAAAAGAAAAAATATATATAAAGAAAAAATATACATAAAGGAAAAGGAAAAGAAATTTGATATGTATGAAGAAAAAAAATTTGATATGTATGAAGAAAAAAAAATTTGATATGTATGAAGAAAAAAAATAAAAAGGAAAAAGAAAAGGAAAAATAAGGGGCAGAAGTGGGAAAATCACTCTGTTTTAGTATAGGCATAATATAATATGCAGTACGGTTTGTACGTTCACATTCGAACATACAAAGATTGGATAGATATAAATTATATCGACTGCCAGAGATGAAGAATCTTCTTGCCTTGCGATCATATTCAGGATGAAAAAATTGACGGAAGCTAATGCCTGAATTGCACCGAGTTCTAGCTAGAAACCATGTTTGCTTGTTGAAGCCTCTCAACTTCTGAAATCTGACAAATTTGGGAAAATAAAGATTAGTTAGTTAGGGAACAAAACCATAAAATTTATCCTCGGTTAAAAATTGATTGTAATTATTTGCTCACCTTGCATCGAGGACATGCATTTTTGAGGACATGCATTTTTGTTTTCCAGCTCGAATCCCTCAGAACATATCTAATGAGAGCTAGTCACATACCAAATTGATCAAAGGCGACGCTTACCTTCTTCTGCACGTACCCAATTTCTGCAAGCAGCATTTCATGCTGTTATCAAGAGGTAGACAGCACAAAAATGATAAAGATTAAAATATGAGTGGAAAAATATAACATCGACAAAATGAAAAATAGGGGATAGAAATTAAAAATACCATCAGATTGAATTCATAGTAATGGGGATTAAAATGTAAATATGAAATGAAGCGCGCTAAGCTTGATCATTGTCAAATATAGAGGATGAATAATGCATTGTTTTCATAACTTTTACATTGGATTAACGAATAGAAATTCTTAACTTTCGCTACCTTCTTGGACCTGATTCTAGTAATGAAAGTAATGCCTCATTCAAGCCTGTTTTCCAGCTGTTTTAGCTCTTTCAAAGAGTACTCAAGGAATCTTCCATCAGGTGCCTATAAAAGCAAAGAACACTTTCTATTTACTCAATATCATATACTAAACTTTCAACCATACTGCAGCATCGTGCAAATTCAATAAAACAGTTCTGGAAACATGGAGGAGCAACTATTAGTAGTTATGCTACTGTCTAAAAATATAAAGTGTCCATGCAATTTAAAAAATCCATTGTGTACTTTTATCAAACAATTAGTATGCATTAACATATTTGCATTTATCATTACATTAAAACATCAATCATAATCCAAACTGTAATGTTCACAATAGCAATGCTACACTAATATGTAACAACAAATCATATAGTAGTATTCAAAAGCAATCAAGTACTCTTTATAGATTTGATTTGAAAGTGAGATTGGATTCTTTTTTGTTTTTTGTTTTGTTTTCCATTTTGGGTCAAGAGAGAGATTGATATCTTAAACAAAAGAGAAAGAAAGTGTTTTGTAATGCTATTTTCAATTTATTCAATATGGCATAATCTATTGAATTTGGTGTGTTTATTTGATTGTCTTTGCCATCATTGCTAATCTACTGCCTAAGTATTTCTAATAACCCAATTATCTCTGTCATTTAATTGTGTAATTAAATTTTTTTTTTTCAAACTTGAAATTGTTATCGGTTTCAATTTTATTTTATATACCATCTGACTTGTATCTCTTCCTCTATTAATCTTCTTCTTAATTAGCACTCTCTTGAGTTTTCTTATATTATATTTCGAAGGAAAAAATTACAAATTAAAAAGAGATCAATTAATAATTATCAACATGGAACTTCAATTGAACTTGATCATCATAATGCAAAATGATGGATGAATAACTTTCTTTTGAAAAGCACATTTGAAGGACTTGCCATAAGATTCATCCATTGGTTTATTTCTAGCTGAAGCTCTTACAGCCTGAAGCAGAGATTTTGCTTCTAGAATTCTGTTCATGGGCATCAAGCTGTCTGCTAAAATACACTGCTTATTCTTATCCGGCTCCAATGACAGAGCTTTCCTGAGATAAAATGTTTCAATAGAACAAATCATATACATAATACGAAAATATGGTTTCATATTTAGGTTTATAAAGAAGGATGTAAGGAAACTTACATGTAATATTCCACGGGAGTTTTGTAATTACCTTGCTGCAAGTAAGCCCAGGCCAAGTTTCCTGATATTCTGCATTGATAGAGAGCCCAAGTCGTTTAGTTATGCAGAACTTTGTGGCCAAAGTACTAAAAAGAATTCGAACAACTGTTTAACTCACCTTGCTCTCTATTCTTCACCCGAGACTTTGCATTCCAACCTCCTTCATCAATGTGTTTTAATTTGGATTGAAGCATTCCAATCTCTTCCTCAATCCTTCCTGCCCTCTGCATAACCAGTAAATGTACCACATATTTAGCAATGCATAAACATAGATGCACCGAAGCGAAGAATACATAATTGCAATAACCATATTGCACCGGGATGAGATACCTCAAAATATTTTCTCCTTATTTGGATACACATTGCAGAAATAGATGTAGAAGCCGATATTCAGAACTAAATACATATAAAGCTATTTTGAGTCTCGTATATATGAAGTACTGATGCAGAACCAAAAGAGATTAAAAGAAGAGGGAGATATTAAAAGGCCAAAGGCTAGGAATTTCTGATTTTCAATAAACAATGCAATTCTGCCTAGGAAGCCAACACATGGCCTAATTTAAGTCAAGTACAAACATCAACTCAAACCAGATTTCTAACCAACGGCATTTACAATTAACTCTGTCAATCAAGTCCCAAAACCATAAACCTTAAACAAAGGTGATTGTGATTGTCCAAAAATAAATAAATAAATAAACAAAGGTGATTGTGAAATATAAGTAACTTGGAGCAGAAACGGAGGTACTTTTACCTTGTACAGTTCAACTAAGACATTGATAAGAGATTCCTGCGCGTCAAAGGGGCAGATCTTTGGGTCCAGTCCTGGATCTGCTCACCACTCCCTTCAAGAAAATTAAAATGATTCTTCCATCACAATCCATCACAATCAGGAGACAAATTGATCATAAACGAACTAAATAAAAAAAAATTAAATAGAGCGAATTAATTTTTCAGAGGAAAATCCAGTTCGAAATAGCAAATAATATATAAGAGTAGTAAAAGACTAATTGAGAGAAAAAAAAAAATATATAGTTAGTGAACCAGAGAAGACGAAGCTTGGATGTCTTACCTCACAGAATCAATCTAACAGAACCATGTGTTAATTAAATCAAAACCTAAAACCTCACTATATTAATTAACCCACCAATCGAAAACGAAGAGAGGAAGATGAAGATGATCCAAGAGAGACAAAAAACAAAGCCGAGCAAAGAGTGAGTGAAGCGAAGATAATTAGCAGAATTTCATCAGATTAGCAGGGGTGTATTGAATATAGAATTTGAACCATTTTTATTGAGCTTCGGTTTATTTCACATTTTAGATTTATCTAATTTAGAATTTTAAAGGATTTGTAACCCGTATTCAATGTAAACTTTTTAAAATTTTAAAAGACTACGGATGTTGAGAGATGTTTAATTTAAATTTTTAGCGAGTTTATAAATTTTATAAAATTTTAGAGGTATTTAATTATAATTTTTTTAAGATTCAACAAAAGTGGGGTGATATTTAAAATTAGATTGACATATATTGAATTCATTAAATGATTGATTTTTGTTGATTTAGATGTCTAAAAAATAAATAGAAATATCAATTCATAATCTTACCTCTACTCCTAATATATTTATAGACATTTAAATGTGAATTTTTCCTCTTTTTTTTTGCGCGGGACTTTTCATTGAAACTCGTTGAATTGATCAGTGTATTTTGACTTTTTTTCTTCTTCTTTTGATATGAACTACGAGAGAATGCTAATGAATGACGAGCTAGTATTACTATTATTATGTGGAGAGATGGTCAACATAATAATAACATAAATGACAAACAATATATATGTTATTTTTTAATTTTTCAAGAAGGCTATATATTTTTTCCTATTTCTTATTATTTACATACGATTATAATTTTTTGGAATAATTAGTGTATTCTTTTTTGTCTAATTTTAAAAAAATTTATTTCTCTATTTTCTTGATAAATTTCAATTCTAATAGTGATACTAAATTATCATATACTGTCACAATCATGCTTAGCCTTTTATTAGTAGTTTGAGTTTTGAGGGTGCTATTATGATATATTTATAAAAATATTCAAATTTCCTAAATTAAAAAAAAAAACTTCTAATTGAAAAAAAATATATTAAATTCTACAAATCTCAATACAAAACACTATCAAATTCTATAAATGTCAATATTAAAATAAACAAAACTCTGCAACACGACTTTGTATAATTCTATCACTAACTCTGTAAAAATTAATGTAAGTTAATAAGAATTTGCTAACTCTATAAAAGCCCCCCCCCCCCCCTCTCCAAACTCAGAGACACAGAGTCGCGATGAAGGCTTCAAGAGTGAAGACGTCGCCGTCAATCGAAACTGATAGCCCCCCCCCCCCCCCCCCCCTCCCCCCTCTTCTCCAAACTCAGAGACACAGAGTCGCGATGAAGGCTTCAAGAGTGAAGACGTCGCCGTCAATCGAAACTGATACCTCCCCCCTTCTCCAAACTCAGAGACACAGAGTCGCGATGAAGGCTTCAAGAGTGAAGACGTCGCCGTCAATCGAAACTGATACCCCCCCCCCCCCCCTTCTCCAAACTCAGAGACACAGAGTCGCGATGAAGGCTTCAAGAGTGAAGACGTCGCCGTCAATCGAAACTGATAGCCCAAAGACACAGAGAAATTAGGGATTTTGATTCTTGAAGTCAATGACAATGAAAATGGAAATATCAAAGGGCTATATCGAATAGTGAAAACCTAAGGACAAAATTGTTTAATCATTGCATAAAATAGCAAAAATCACTAAGAGAATAATAAATTTCAAGGGTAATTTTGGAATTGCATTATCCATTAATAGTGACACCCATGAAATCATAGACTGATCAAAGTTCTATTGTTTCATTATTTGATTTTTGAATCAAAGTCTAAGGAGCGAGAGAACGAATGAGGAACATAGGAAATGTGTTATGCAAAAAAAGTAGTAATAATAAGGACAATAAGTTGTTCAAACAAAAGTATATATAACTTACTAGAACCTCTTTGATATATCTCAGTGGAACCCACATTGCATTTAAGGTACCTGCCATTTCTACATCACTGATAGTTATTAAAGTAAAAACAACAATTAAACCATGTGCAAAAACCAGGTCACAAAATTGTCATGATTAGGGCTGATCACTAAGCATGCTAAAAACCTAAACATTAATTGTATTGAATGCAAAAGTAGAAGAATAAACCTAATTATACTCTCAAAGATAATTTGTCAGTACTCTCCAAGAATAACTTCAAGAACACAACTGAGTCCTCATGAACAAGTTTCACGTTAATAGCTCAAAACAATAAATCTAAGTATGAATGGTGCATAAAAAATGGTGTCCAAGCGTTAGGCTGATGCATCATTTTATACACATCGAGAAAATCTTGTCCTACGATGAATTGAAGAACAAATCCTAGTCTAGAATATTCTCAAGTGACAATGGCACCCCTAAGTAATTAAAAAGTCCTTAAACACTCTGAAAACCAATCAGAATCCAGCTAGTAGTGTAAATGCAAGTTGATAGTGTGACACACAAGCTGGCCGCTAGGCAGATAGACTGGAACTAGGGTGAAACCAGTCGAGCCCTGACTTTTTAGCAGGATCCTCGTCTGGGACTTGGTGGGGACATGTACTTGGTACGCCCAGAGCGTGTCTTGAGGCATGGGCATACACTTGGTTTTTGGACTTGAATGGGAATTTTTGGGACATGTCAAGGATATGACATTGGCTGACACGACCCACCCTCAATCCCCCTGGATTAAGTGCTAAGTCATGCTCCCGTCTAACTTACACGTGACACGAAGGCTAAATCGACGTGCAGCCTCCATGTAACCCATAAGCTGGATAAGGGATTTCCAAACGAACCGTCCAAAACTTCCGGACTTCTCAGAGCGCGTAGAATCTACTGTGGATCGTGTGTGTGATGTCTCCGTCTCTCTCTACCAATAGCCTGCCCCCCAACAACCTGCAGGGTATAAAAAACATAAAAAAACAGTGAATGGATAAAAAATAAATAGTAATTTCAGAAAACAGTTTATCAGAAAGACATTTATACCCTCCATTTAAAAACCAATGCATGCATATAAACTCATTCCATAAAACCATTCCATATCCGAGATAAGAAAACCATTATTGAAAACCATAATCATTTCCTTTCCTCAAATCCGCAATTCAAATCCAGGGCCTCAGCCCAAAATCATAAATCCTCATCAAAACCCAATCAACCCGGCCATTGCCCAAAACATCTTAAAACCAGTGAAAAATATCGATCAATCAAGTTGCTAGATCTCAAGTGCGCCCGAGTCTTTAAACTCAAAATCATGCGCATAATTAGGCCTTCCCGGGATATCAATGAGTCTTTAAACTCAAAACACAATCAACAAGCCTCGGGGGATATCACAATAACCAAGTCTTTAAACTCAAAACATATCAATCCAGGGACCTCCTCCGTCAATCAACCGAGTTTTTAACCTCAAAACCAAATCCAACCTTTTTTTTTCTTTTTCCGGGTCTTTAAACCCAAAACCATTTTTCAACCAAGTGAAAACCATAGAAAATCCATATCCGAATTCGTAATAATGATTCCGTAAGCCGACATACGGAACCATCATCCCAAACTCAAATCTAGAATTTCTCTTTCAAGTTTCAAAACCGAATCAAGAATCCTCTTTTCAAAATCTGATTCCAAAACCGAAATCTCGTTTATCGAAATCACATGAACAGGGCTCCAAGCCCGAAATCACTTTTCCAAAGTCCATCATAAATCATTAAAATCAAATCATATTTCAAATCCCAAAATCAAATCGTTAAAACTATGGTCAAATCATAGTATAAATCGTAAGCTCGTAAAACGTGCAAATAAGTACTTATCTCGAAATCCGTGCAAAATCGTAAATCATCAATATCAATTCACAAATATAGAAATCACGTATAGAAAATATATAAAAACATATATGCATGCATCATAAGTTAGAAAGAAAAGTCCACTCATAGACCGTTTATGCCGCTGCCTCGATACGCGCGCACTTATGCCGTTCCCAGCTAATCCGCTATCACAGGCTTTCCCGAACCTGTCCAAATCCCATAATAGGGTTACTAACTACTTCATAAAGCTTCTACTAAAGCCCCGTAATTTTTCCGCATTTTTAACTATTTTTAAATGAACTCTAAAATCTTTGAATATCCCGAAACATATCGAGAGGATGTCCGATCGACTCGAAACTAGTGCCAAAATATTCTTTACATCGAATACTTTAAAAGTCGTGTTGGAAACTTCCTCAAACAATGTGCCACGACCCCACACGCATCGCCCAAAGGGGCTGCGCGTGGGCCTCACGCGCCAGGCACTGTGCTCATCTTCAACCTCTGTTGAACCGGGTTCGGTTCGGCTCTACAGACCCGATCCAATTAGATCGGTGTGAGCAGTTCGACGCTAGAATCCTATTATTTTTGGTCCATTTTTCCTTCTATTCAATCCTATAGCTAAGTCTTACCAAGTCCTATTCCTCCACGATGTCAAAACTCAAAAACCCTTCTTAATCAATCGTGATCAATGACCAGTTAATAATCCAAGTTATTTTCCCGAAGTTCTGGGCACGACTAAGGACCCAAAACGCACCCTAATGACCCCAAGAAGCTGCTAGGAGCCTTAAAATCGTGTTTGAGGGACTAGTTTAAGCTCACCTGGCCCGAAAGTGCCTTCGGTCGTTGGCCACCGCGACGATCCCTCGACGACTCCTCCATCGTTCACCCCCCATCAACCAACTGCTTCCTTTCCTAGCCACCCAGTGGGTTCCATGGGATCTTCAGACCATCCTTCAATCAACCAAGTTGATTAGTAACACCAAAAGCACAGTTTGCCAATTTTAATTAAACAAAAACAGAACAATCACGGCATCCCACTTATCGTCCACCACGATCACCGCTGCGGCCTTCATCCTTATTGTCCCAACTCTTCTTCTCATTTCCAGTCATGATTCATAGGCAATTGATCACATTGGTAGAGGTTTGGGTTCTCACAGTCACACACAAACACTCTGTTCTTCTCTGTTTTTCTCAAACCGTGCAACCAATTTTTAAAACCCAAAAGTGAGGCGGCTGAAACAAGTTCCACAATCCTCTAGAGCTCAGCCAAGTGTCCACATCTGATGAAGCAACCTTCCTAAGACAGCCAAGTGTCACTAGACCCAAATCCCAAGGCAGCAGATGACCAAAATGCCCTTTTTGGCAAATTACCATTTTACCCTTCATGCATTCAGCTTCATATCCAAATCGTCTGACGTCCTATGACGGCGTGTCACCTGTCGTTGTACTCAGGATATCGAGACCTACCTAACAGTCCTCAAAATGCGTGAAAATAACTTGTTGTCTAAAAAGGCAACCATTTGCCCTTTTTAACCAATTTACCAAAATACTCTCGAACTTCCGAACATCATAACTTCCTCCTCAGATGTCGGAATCGGATGTGCCACCTGTCTATGAATTCGTGACGTCCCGAACTACGTTGCAGTCATCAGTCAAAGTTCGGTTGACCGTTCGAACCAAAAGTCAACCGTTTTCCCAATTCCAAGGGAAAAATCGTCATTTCGCACCGTCCGTCCGAAAGTATCCAACTAATCGCCAATTAACCTCACTAATCCATCATTAACCACTAATCTAATCTCGATTTCTGAAACGGGTCGTTACAATCTCCCCTTAAAGATTTTCGTCCCAAAATTGCGCATCTCGTAGGGTCTCAACTTATTGGGGGAAATCCAACTACTCTTACACCTGGGTCTTCTACCCAGGGTCCATCATCTGCCAATCCAAATTAGCTGGATAGTTCCCAAATTGTCACCCCAACCCGATCAAGTGAACCATTTACCAAGTTTCAGTCCATCTGGCAAATCATCCCTTCCTCATTGGGGCTACACATTTCCAACTCGTACCCAAGGTACCTCTAACATCGCACCAGCCGACACTCACGGCTCCACTAGCACCTGGTCGTGATACACGACTACCAGTCACATCATCCTCGACTTGGTCTCGAGTCAAGCGTACCGCGTACCAACGTCTCAGTCACTTGTGAGAATCTGCTGTTAGCAGGCACAAATCTCACCTCTTCAACCAATTCACAAAACAATGTCTATCGGCCTCGGTACTCTTATTCACCAATATCAATTCCATCAACGGTCCATGCTACTTCCGTCAGCTGTCCGCGCCAACCTCACAGGAGTCACAACGTACTCGTTCACATCAATAATTCAACCAATCATTTAACCGGTGGTTTCACGAACCACCAACACTGTCAATCATGTGGAAATAATATCCACATCCCATATTATCTCTCTACAACAGGACCCTATCACAAACCGGTTTAACCTTGAGCAAACATCTCAATGTCGGGGTCTCACTAGTCACTCATGGCTCTGAGCATCCAGTTCACATCAACACTGACTCTTGCCAACCAGTCAGATCACTGTGATCCAGTCCACATGCTTAGTCCAACAAGCATCTCGAAACTATTTCGATTCAGCAAGACAACCACAACATACCTCGGCATTAAGCTGGTCACCAACTCCTACCAGAACATCGCAATGCACGTCTAACCGCATCGAAAAACATCTCAAGTACATGCACTAATCACAACCAACCAAAATCACGATGCATACCACCAAACACAAGCAACAACAACCCTACGAACTTGAATAAAACAAAGATAGTTTAGAATACCTCAACATAGCTCGTAGAGTACATCCGTCCAACAACATCCTACGGTAAGTCCACCATTCAACCATATTGGCATCATCCGAGCTCTACTATACCCAAAGTCCATCCAACACTACCATAGTGTACCCGTCACCCCCACAATGTATTTTCAGGGCACACAAACATCCTCATAACCATATTGATGACCACTTGACGACGAGCCAATCACGTTTCACTTTTGCAGTCCATCGGTCCAATCCTACCTCTAGGCTGAACTACACGTCTTCCAGGGAAGTCCATCTCGAGTCCCCCGGTCTCGTGGGTCTCCCGACCAATATGAAATCCAATCACATCTCAACTAAGAATACATGGCAGACCTAGTACCAGATTTAAGTCCAATATCCATACATATGCGAGATGGACCACATGCGTCCTGCACAACTCTTGGTCAAAATATCCAGCCATTTTCACTCCTGCAAGACTGGGTAATCTCCTCAGCTGTATGTCCAACATATCCAACCTATGTCTCACATACGATCCTCCCGATCTACAACAACTCAACCTTGAGCCAAAAACAAATCCAATCCCGATCCACTCACTCCTAAGTGAATCCCACTTCTCGTCCATACAACTCTTAGCATCATACCATCACATCGATCTAGAATACCATACGTCTAGATTGTGGGTTCTCCTCAATAACCTTATATTGATCCGTTATAGTTACTCCTTCTCAACTTCCTTCTATCATCCTTCAACGGAACTCACAATGGTTGTAACGACCCGTCCCGAAAATCTGGATTAGATTAGTTGTTAATGACAAATTAGTGAAGTTAATCAGTGATTAGTTGGATGTATTCGGACGGACGGTGCAAAATGACGATTTTACGCATGAAATGGGTAAAAATGTTGACTTTTCATTCGGGCGGTCAAATGGACTTTGACCGATGACCGTGACATAGTTCGGGAAGTCACGAGTTCATAGAAAGGTGGCACATCCGATTCCGATATCCGGAGACAAAGTTATGACGTTCGGAAGTTCGAGGGTATTTTGGTAAATTGGTTGAAAGAAGGAAAAAGGTTGACTTTTCAAACGACATGGACTTTTCATGTAATTCGAGGACCGTTAGGTAGGTCTCGATCTCCTGAATACAATGACAGGCGGCATGCGTTAATTGGAGGTCAGACGACAGAGTTACGGGTCTAGGAATTTGAGGGGCAAAATAGTTATTGTGAAGGTATGGGCAATTGGTCATTTCCTGCAATGGGATCTGTGCCCAGTATAAGATGGACACTTGGCCTACTCTAGAATGTGTAACAAACATTTTGACACTGGTTTCGAGTCAATCGGACATCGTCTCGATAAGTTTCAGGATGTTCGAAGGTTTTAGGGCTCGGTTAAAAATAGTTAAAAAATTACGGTTCTTTAGTATAAGCATTATAAAGTAGTTAGTGACCTTATTATGAGATTTGGACAGGTTCAGGAAAGCCGAGGATAATGGATTAACCGGGAATGGCAAAAGTGCGCGCGTATCGAGGCGACGACGCTATGGTGTGTGAGTGGACTTTGCTTTTTAACTTATGATGCATGCATATATGTTTTTATATGTTTTCTATACGTGATTCTATGATTTTAATTGTGCTCTTGATGATTTACGATTTTGCACGATTTTAGAGATATTTACGAAATTTCACGTTTTACGAGATTTCGATCGATGTTGTGAGTTGAATATGATTTAGATGATTTGATTTCGGGATTTGAAATATGATTTGATTTCAAAGATTTAAAATGGATTTTGGGAAGTGATTTCGGGCTTGAAGCCCAGTTCAGAAAAGTGGTTTTTAAAGAATGTAATTTCGGGTTTTTGAATCGGATTTCAGAATGACGATTTTGGATTCGATTTTGGAACTTGGAAGTGGATTTCCAGGTTTGGGTTCAGAATGGTATTCCGGATGCTAGCTTACAAAATGATGGTTTCAGACTCGGATTTGGAAATGGATGATGAATATGATACTGGGTTTGGATTCGGGATCCTGATGAGATTGCGGATTCAGATTCGGAAATGGAAAATGGTTTTCAAACGGTTTTGGATTGGATTTGCTGGATCTGGTTATTAGGTTTAAAGACCCGGATATGATTATGACGGGGGCGTGCCCGGATTGGGTTTAAAGACCCAGTGTGAGTTTAAAGACTCGGGAGTTTAAAGACTCGGATATTATGATTTTCCCCCGTAGGCCTATTGAGTATAAAGACTCGGGAGTTTAAAGACTCGGATTATATTGAAGCCTGGATTGAGTTTAAAGACTCGGGAGTTTAAAGACTCGGATAGATCCAGCAGGTTCGATGGATGGAAATATGGTTTCAAATGTGTTTTGGATTTCACTGAGGTTTGATGATGATGGTTTTTAATAATGGTTTTCCGATGTTTTAGGCGATGACCCAGATGAACGGATTTTGATGGTTTTGGGTGAGGCCCGGGATTTTAGAAAAGGCAATGGGTTCAGTTTTCTTAAACGGTTTGAATAACGTGAAAATATAATGGTTTTAAGACATGACTTCTGAGATGCATGCATTGGTTTTTAAATGGAGGGTATAAATGTGATTGTTTATTGAAATGTTTTGAAATTATACTTTATTTTGTCCACTCATAGTCTTTTGTGTTTTCGATACCCTCCAGGTTGTTGCGGTGCGGGCTGTTAGTCGAGAGAAAGATGGAGACATCACATACGCGATCCACAATAAAGTCTGCGTGCTCTGGGAAATCCGGAAGTTTTGAGCAGTTTAGTCAAGAATCCCTTGTCCGAATTACGTCTCACATGGTGGTTAGACGTCAGTTTAGCCTTCGTGTCACTCGTAAGTTAGACAGGAGCATGACTTAGTCCTTAATCCTGGGGGATTGAGGGTGGGTCGTGACAATTGGTATCAGAGCAGGTTTCGTGTGCTCCACGCGAAGTTTAGTTCCGAGAGTCGTTGGTTCGTCGACTTGGGTGTTGTGATGCTACTGTGGATGTGATATCTCGACGCGGAACAGCCCGTCAGCAACCTGGACGCGATAGTGACAGTTCGTTCTTTTGTGGATAGTTAGCGGTGATTGTTAGTGTCAGGATGTTAGTCGCTCGATACGCAGTACAAGGTATGGCGTACTTCAGCTTAGGGATGGAATGGTTAGTGCGTTAGCGTTGGTTTTGCTTCATGGATGGATGATAGGACCCATCCCAATCCCCCCGGGATTACCGTGGAATATGCCCTGCTCCCGTCCAACAAGAGGTGTCAGACAAGGGATAACCAAGAGCCACTGCCCAACGGGGCATCCAGAGTGCGCAAGGATCGATGGAGGAGGTGTGCAATGTCCCAGTCTCTGCTGCAATCGCATCCGTAATCGACCTGAAGGGCATTAAAACCAAAAGCTGTGAGTGGACAAAACCAATAAGTTTATCAAATAAATTTATAAGACATTTATGCCCTCCAATAAAAACGTATGCATGCCACGAAAACCAGTAACCAAAACGTTTGCTCAACCGAGCCATTAGGGCCTTAGCCCAAAAACCGTTAACCAAAAACCAAGTGTGGGAACTCAGCCCCAAAAAAGTGGAATATCACAACCATACATAAACAACCATGTGGGCCACCGCCCAAAGCCATAAATATAAATCCATAAATCCAAAACCATTTAGGGTCCCCGACCCGACATACCATTTCATAACCAATAATCCAGTTTTACCATATAACACATATCCAACCAATAAGCCATTTTATTCATTAATCCATATTTTACCATTACCATCACCAGCATCCCAGATGCTTAGCGTCCCAGACGCTAGACGTCCTTGACGTCATATCTCACGGTTTCATAAGCTACGCGTGCTGCCCGGGGTCTCTCCGGGTCCATATATCTGACATCCCGGATGTCTAACGTCCCTGACGTCAATCATAGCAATCCTGCTCCTGAGTCATCATACGGTCCGGCTGCTCCGTATAATGACCCCTCGTAGGTAATGCACCGTGACTTCCCCAGTGTCCCAGACATCTGGAGGAGACCATCATATATCCTTGTATCCAGATGGTATATGGAAAACAGTTTTATTAAATCCTTTTATCACATCATTACAATGGGCCCTGCCCAAAATTTCCATAAAACAACATAATTCCATTTAGGGTCCCTGACCCGAAATCACAATTATTAATCATAGGGTCCCTGACCCGAAATCACATTTATAATCCAACTAGGCCTCATGCCCGATTTTATGAACCACTGGGCCCACGGCCCGATTTGTAAACTAATTGGGCCCGCAGCCCGACTTTATAAACCCACTGGGCCCACGGCCCGAATTCACAAATCAACTGGGCCCCTGGCCCGATAACATAACTCAAATGGGTCTCAGCCCGATTTCATACCAACTGGGCCCCTGGCCCGATTTCATTAACCAACTGGGCCCCCGGCCCGATTCTCAAATAGACTCCAAGTCCGAAATTTCCAAAACAAGTGGGCCGCAAGCTCGAGTTCATATTTCCAATTTCAAAACCATTTCATCATATTATATCCAAGCCATAAATATGGAAAATCCATGTAAAACCGGAAAACCTCGATTTACGTGCAAGCACGTAAATCGCCTCGAAATACGTGAAACCGTACAATTTACCAACAACCAAATCAACATCATACAATCACAACCATACTCCATATAAAACATTTAAGCTTGCATAGAATTTATAAAACCAAAGTCCACTCATAGACCGTTTTAACGGTATGCCTCGATACGCGTGCCACCGGCCCTCCCGGGCCACACCACTATCACCGGGACTCCCAATCCTGTCCAAATCACATTAGAGGGTCACTAACCTCATCATTAACATCCTATCAAAGTCCCGTAATTTTCCCGAATTTTTACTTATTTTTAAACTTAATTTAAAACCTTCAAACATCCCGAACAATATCGAGACGGTGTCCGATCGACACGAAACCAATTCCAAAATGTCTGTTACATTAAATAGGACAGAAGTCATGTTGACCTCACCTCGAGATTCGTGCCCACGCGTCGTCACGCGCCGCCGTGAGTGGCTGCGCGTGAAACTCACGCGCCTGCTACAGTGCATCGTCCTAACCCGTATGTCTGGTAAACGGGTCCAATTTACCCGCGAGACGACCCGGTTCAATGTCCATCAATTCAGCCTTAATTCCTTCAATTGAGCATTCAGTTAGTTTCGTTTTAAGTCTAATTTAAGTTCTGTAAACTCAATTACACGAACACTTACCCAGATTCCATCGATTCCATGATGAACACGAAGAACACTCTGGTCACTGTTCAATCATGGGATTCCTTCAATTTCGATCGATTTCCTTAAATTGATTCAACCAGAAGCTTCCATGGACTCCGTTAAACCTTTCCCCCAACTCAATTGCATCAATCTAGTGCTCAATCTCCACGACTCAAGCTCGATGGCCGTACACTGTGCAACCATGGGGCTTCATCGATCTCAACCGGTTTCCTTCAATTGATCCTTCCAGAAGCATCGTGGGATCATGAGAAGTAGTTTCCCCACCTCAATTCCGTCGTCTAAACACTCCACGATCACGACTCAACCTCGATTTTCTTCCTCTGTCACCCAGCTCGTTCAGAGCCAAAACGGCACCAATTCTTCTCGTTTCTTCGACAATTATGATCGTGGAACTCCCAGAAAGCTGAAGGTAATCTCCAATTCGATCCTCACGGCCTAATTCTTCCATTTCGAATTTTCCCCCCAATTTTCTCGAAATCCAAAATCCAAAATTCAGTACACTCACAACCCCTCGTGTTTCCCCCGATATCTCAATCCATTACTCTATCATTTTTCTCTCAAGAACGGCAGAGGAAGGGAGCCAATTCTCCCAGTTCATCCTCTCCCCAAATTGTGCACGGTTTGAAAGAAAAACAAAGGAAAAGGAAGGAAAATGATGATGTTGTAATGTGGTGTTGGGAGGGAAACATGGAGCTGGAAACAAGGGATGGGTGACACTTGTCACTCATCCGGATGTGCACAGTCAACGGTCACTATTCATTATTATATTATTATTTTAATCGGAGTCTCGGTTCGTTAGTTCGTTTCCTTGACCATAACTTCATCGCCGAATCTCCGATTTCTGCATGCCACCTGTCGTTGGATTCGTATCGACGATACCTACGTAACGGTCCTTGGCCCTCGTCCATCGGACCTCCCGGTCAAAAAGTCAACAATTGATCCCAATTGACCAAAATTACCAAAATGCCCCTCAACTTCCGAACATCATAACTTTCTCCTCGGATGTCGGAATCGAACGTGCCGCCTGTCTATGAACTCGTGACGTCCTGATCTACGTCACGGTCATCGGTTAAAGTCCGTTTGACCGCCCGATCAAAAAGTCAACATTTTGCCCACAACTAGGGGCAAAACGGTCATTTTGCACATTTTGTCCGATTTCGCCCTACTAACCACCGTTCAACCTCACTAATCGAGATTAATCACTAAACTAATCCCGGAATTCGGGATGGGTCGTTACAATGGACTATAGGGTCGGAGATACGCTAGCGGGATTAACCTGGATAGTAGCGGTGAGCTACGGATGAGTAGGTTGGTCGACCTGTGGGGCCCGAGAGTAGCTCGTTGAGCTAGTGAGATACGTGGGACGAGGAGGCCGGTTGACGGTGGCATGTTGGGCCGGATGGTGTTTGGGTGATGACAGTATGGACTTGTGGCCGTTTGGTCAGATTGTTCAAGCTTGGACTTGTACAACTACGAGTAGCCATATGCCTTGAGTGGTAGGGTTTAGGAACTACTTTGAGCTTCGAGGGATTCCCCCTAGCAATGGATACTGGTTGATGTTGGTGAGTAGAGTTACGATAAGGAATGGTCTTAGTGAACTAGTGGCAGTTGCGGGTTTGGATAACCCGGACGACGGGGATGATTTGAGGAACCCCGTGGGATGACTAGGTCTAGATTGTGAGTTCCTTGGAGAGGATGTAACGACCCATCCCGAATTCCAGGATTAGATTAGTGACTAATCACGATTAGTGAGGCTAATCCGTGATTAGTTGGGTGAAATCGGACGAACGATGCAAAATGACCGTTTTGCCCCTAGGCGTGTGCAAAATGTTGACTTTTCGTTCTAGCGGTCAAATGGACTTTGATCGATGACTATGTCGTAGTTCGGGATGTCACGAGTTGGTAGACAAGTAGCATGTTTGATTCTGACATTCGAGGAAGAAGTTATGACGTTCGGAAGTTCAAGGCTACTTTGGTAATTTGGTTAAAAGGAGGCAAATAGTTGACTTTTGACCTGGGAGGTCCGATGGCCGAGGTCAGAGGACCGTTACGTAGATCGGGACGATATGAATCCGTAGACAGGCGGCACGCTGAATTCGAACTTCGAACGGAGAAGTTATAGGTCACAGAAGTTTCGGGTTACTATTGCACGTTTTACGAAACGACTTAGCTTTTGTCCTTAAGTGGGCCAGATATTTTAGAAGGGCCCAATGAATGAGTGACAAGTGTCACTCATCCATTTCTCATTATGATCCCATACATGCATATCATCCCTTAGTCGTGCAAACCATCCCACACAAAACTCAAACCCGATCTCACCATTTCCTCTCCTCTGTACAACCCAAACCATTCCCTTCCACTGGATTCAGCCTGAGATGGAGGCAGAGAGGAACTGAGGATTTAGGAGGCTGCAGGACCGCCGTCCATGGCGGCGTGGAGGAGGAAGAACCCGACAAGTATCGGTTTTGCCCGATCTGCTTAATTTTTTATTTCCTACATTAAAGACGGTTTTAGGTATTCATAATGGGTTTATTAGGTTGCTTAGATGGTATAGAGAAGGTTTTTGATGGGATTTGATGGCTGTGAAGCCTAGCAACAAAATGGAGGTTTTGGACTGAAAAGGGGTAATCGGGTTCAATGGATTTTTGTACGCTTTTCTTAGTTTTCTTCATGGGAATAGATAGGAATTGAAGAACTAGAAAGAATGGAATTAAAATGGAGGCAAAAGGACCAGAGATGAGTGAGGAACCAGGCCGGACCGATCACGCCGATCCAGGCAAACCAGCGAACCGGCCAGACCCGGTTTAGCCGAGCTTGATGGTGATGCTACAGTACCGCGCGTGATCTCACGCGCAGAGGCTTCCTTGGGTGCATTGGAGCGTGTGAGGGACATTTTGGGAATGTCTTCAACACGTGAAATCTTCTATTCGATGTAACGAACATTTTGGGACTGGTTTCGTGTCGATCGGACACCGTCTCGATAATGTTCGGGGCATCGGAAAGTTTAGGATCGACTTTAAAAATAGTTAAAAATTCTGGAAAATTACAGGGCTTTAGTGGGAGGTTATTTAAGTAGTTAGTAACCTTTTATTACGATTTCGACAGAATTGGGAGTCTCGGTGACGACAATTGGCTGGGAGAGCCGTATGGCATGCAAGTCGAGGCGGCAGCTCGGACGGTCTGTGAGTGGACCTTGTTTTCTAAATTGGTGCATGTATAAATGTTTATTATATGTTTTAATACTTGTTTGGTGATTCCATGAGTGCATTTGAGTGTGGTTACGTATTGGCACGTATTTCGAGGTTTCGGCCTTATACGGTGCCTATACGGGTTTGTATTCCTTTATTGGTTTAAATGAAATGGTTTTGGATTTCCAAAAAGATAAACTCGGGTATGAGATCCATTTAGTTTTGTCTTGGGCATATGACTCTATTTATGACCTACGGGTCTGAATCGTGCTCGCGGCGAGTGCTATGTGCGCGACGATAGACGATACGACGCTCGCCTCCAGATTGGGATGTGTTCCTTCTAGAGAGGTCACGATGCACGATCTGTGGTCGGGTAGCCGATAGAGGCTCGACTTCGGAGTGCTGACGGTTCAAGATATCAATCGGTGATGAGTGCACCATGATCTTGTGGTGGTCGTGTCGGTTGATTCGTTCTCGGCAACATGCCAGGATTGAGGGCGATCCTGGATGGATGGTTGCACGCATCACTACGATCGGAGTCGTGACTGACCCTGAGATATTGGGCACGATGCCCAGTGAGTCATGTGTTCGGGAACGAGACCGAGTTACTTCATGTTTATGATTTTGGGTCGGGGACCCTAATGGATTTCCAGGTTCATGACGGTTTATGGGAACCGGCATGAACCCTTGAAAGGTCTTTATGATTCATGACGATTTATGGGAACCGGTCATGAATCCTTTGAAATATTCTAAAGATTTTTTCTATATGTATATGAATGGCATGAATGATTTCGTTATATATATATATATGTATATATATTCATACACCTTCCTTTACTTCAATTATCTCCTCCGGGGAGGATCGTTGGCCTGGGTGGACCCTGGAGTAGTCACGGAGCACTGATTGAGTGGAGTCGCCCCAGTTGGGTTCCTTACTCTCATGAAGGCTTGTACTATAACCTCAAGAAGGGTCATTGGTCTACAGACATTGACCTTGAACCCTGAAAGACTTGGGTTGAGACCCCGGGTAGCACGCACGTAGCTTTGGAAACCGTGACAGGATTGGTTGTGTGATTATAGGTATATATAATATATGATATATGATATGTAATGTGTACAGGTTTTGGGCTGAGTCCCGTATGGATTTGGGCAGTGGCCCGTGTGGTTGGTATCTTTATGAATTTGGGCAGTGGCCCGTGTATTCGATTTCATTTATGATTTTGGGCTAAGGCCCTAATGAACGGTTTGATAAATGGTTTTCGAATGCATGCATGCTTTTTAGTGAAGGCTACAAATGTCTTCGTTAAAATCTTTTTATAACTCCTTGTTTTGTCCATTCACAGCTTTTAATGTTTTGACTGCCCTTCAGGTTGACAGTGGATGTGGACTGTAGCAGAGACCGAGATATCACATACCTCCTCCGGATCCTGGCGTACTCTGATAGCCCGTGAGGGCAAAGGTTGGAAATATCCCTTGTCTGACACTTCGTGTCAGACGGGAGCAGGTTCGTCCCTCGTTAATCCCGGGGGGATTGAGATGGGTTCTGTCAGAGGAACCCAGAGGAAGTGCATAGCTTCGGACACCTGGGTTGGTGGTTTTGGCTTGGGTCGACTTACGGTTGGATTGGAGATGGTGCTGCTAGGCGCAACCGAGGTAGGGAATGGTTGATGGACGACTCTGGACGAGTCCAGTGTTGGGTACTCATAGTATTTAACTATGAGGGAAGTTAGTTTCCCCGACCCGAGCGAAGGTCAAGGGTTTGGCTCGGTAGGAGCAGAGGCTCGGGACTGGTGTACTGTGAGTCCTGGAGTAGAGATGATATGCCACAAGTTGGGATGCTTGTAAATGGTCGGATGGGCACATCGAGTCGAGGGTGTGGCCAACGGTGAGGTGACGGTGTCTAGTAGGAACCACTAACCGAGCCGGGATTTGTGATGACCATTGGTAGGCCATGTTTCAGGACGAACGGTCAGGATGCCGTTGGATTGATTAGAGTAGCGCAGCAGAACCACGGTGGACCTATGCTTCGTTTTGGAACGGGTTAGGTTTGTATGGTCGGGTTTGACCGTTCGTAAGGATGGTTAGCGGGCTTCCTGTAATGGCCCGTCCCGGAAATTAGGGTTAAGGAAGTGTTTAAGTTGAGATTAGTGAGAGTAATCGGGGGTTAGTTGGTCTCGATAGGTTCGTTAGGATAGAATGACGATTTTGCCCCTAGTTTGGGTAAAAAATTGACTTTTAGTTCGGATGGTCAAATGGACTTTGACCGGTGACCAGGATGTAGTTTGGGACGTCACGAATCCGTAGGCAGGTGGTACACCGGATTCCGACATCCAAGGAAGAAGTTATGATGTTCGGAAGGTTGAGGGCATAACCATAATTTGGCTAAATTAGGGGGGAAAGTTGACTTTTGTTACGAACGGGTTTTGACACGTTGACCCAGGGCTGTTAGATAGATCTTGTCGTCCTGAGTTCGATGACAGGCAGCACGTATTCATCAGACTTACGATGTGTGAGATACGGGTCTAGAAAGGTAGTGTCAAAATCGTAAATTTGACTTAAAAGGAAGGGCATTTTGGTCTTTTTGCACCTTGGGCCTGATGCAACAGAGAGGGACAAGTGGATGGCTGAGATTGAGCCATGTGTGAGGGAGAAGAGATGATGGTGACACGTGTAGGGGTTCTGGTTGGTTCTAGGGAACACAGTCCCAATTATTTGGGGTACCCGTGTGTGTGTGTGCTCGTGTGTTCTTTGAGCCAGACAGAAACAGAGGGAGAGAGTTGGGAAAATGGACTGTGTTTTGTGTGTGTTGTGTGAATTGGTGAGAGGGTGAGTGATCAGAGACTGAGAGGGAGACAGTGAGAAGGTTAGACGGTGCGGTGGCTGTGTGTGTGGGAGTTGAGAGCCACGGGGAAATCAGGGGGGAAACAGAGAGGAAGTGAGTGTTTGTGGGTGGTGGTGCGGCCGTGATCGATCAATCGAGGCCAGTGGAGGTGTCCAGAGGACGGAGGAGGACGGGAGGAGCTACTGCCTCACGGCTGAGCTGACGACGGCGACAAGAGGACAAGTAATTTCTTGTCTTCCCTTTCGATGCTCTGTTTTGCCGTCTAGTTTCAGACGCTAATTCATAAGTTTAGGGGCTGAATCGAGGGGTCCCGTGAGGTCTAGGGAGTTCAGTGGAGTCCTAGGAGTCTTCTGGTGGAGCAGCCGTGACGGGGAGTGCACGGTGGAGGCTAGGACGACGAAGAGTACCTGTGTGCTCTGTTTTACCGTCGATTTTCAAATCGAAAGTCGTGGATTTTGGGCGTGAGTCGATGGTTTTGGTGACTGAAGTGAGGTTCAGGGAGGTTCTAGGAATCGTCTACGGTGGTTACCGTGACAGGGGGTGACCGGGTTGGACGGATCGTGAAACAGGGCAAGTGTTTGGGTTTCTGGTTGAGTTTGAGTCGACGGGTGAGAGGCTGAGTCGATGAGTTTGAGTGATGGGGATGAATAGCTTAGGTCTGGACGATGCTGTTGGTGAAGAAAGGAGTCGAGTTGGTGGACGGAAGGCGGAGAACCGGTCACGCCGGTTCGAATTGCAGCAACTGTGTCGAACCGGGTCGACCAGAGGTAGACGATGCACTGTAGCTGGCACATGAGGGCTACGCGCAGCCACTTTGGGCGGCGCGTGGGGGCCCGTGCGGCGGCGGCTGGGGAAGTTGTCAACATGGTTTTTGGTCTAGGTGTTGTGACGAGTCTTTTAGCGTTGGTTTCAGGTTAATCGGACGTCAAATCGAAGTAGTTTCGCGAGGGTGAAGGTTTAGGGTTCCGGTTCGGTACGTTTAGGACCCGGGGATTTTCGGGGAAAATTAGGAGAGTCTTGGTGGACGTGTTAGTGACGTACTTTGGCGGTTGTTGGCAGGATCAGGAGTTCCCGAGGAAGCTGAGGAACGTACGAAACGTACGGGACGCAATTGAGGGCTTGGTACTGTGAGTGGACCCTTTCTCTAAACTCGAACATGCATAACTGTTTTTCTATAATTGTTTTATATATGTGATTTCATGATTGTTGGATTTATGATGTGGTTTTACAAAATTGCACGGTTTCCGAGAAATAACGTATCTGGCACGTTTCACGAGGAATGTTGATTTCCGAAAATAATGTTATGGTTTTGGGATTTCCAAATGATAAATGGTTTTTAGTATTTGTTAAGGGATTTTGGAACATGGTTTAAATGTTCATAAAGGGATTTTGAAATCAGATTTCGGTAACGGGATTTGGTTTTAAAGTTGGAAAGTGGATTTCTGGATTTGAGTTCGGAATGACGGTTCGGAATGCCGGAAGGGCATCAAACTAGTGATTTCGAATTCGGGTTTGGATATGGATTTCGAAATGGTTTTCAATTGGTTTTGATTGGATTTGCTGGATCTGGTTATTGAGTTTAAAGACCCGGATATTGATTGACGGGGGACGGGCCCGGATTGGGTTTAAAGACCCGGATTGTGTTTAAAGACTCGGATATATTGATATTTCCCTTGTAGGCCTGTTGAGTTTAAAGACTCGGATATTATTGAGGCCTGGATTGAGTTTAAAGACTCGGGAGTTTAAAGACTCGGATAGGTCCAGCAGGTTTGATCGGGAAATGATGATTGGTATTCACGGTTTTATGAGCCTTATGATATGATTTCTATAACCGTTTTATAGTGTTTTTGTTTCTTATGTTGTTTTATGGTGATCGATTTGTAACTTTTTGAATAACTGGGTTATGCATGTGATTTCAAAACGGAGGGCTAAACCCGGTTTTCTTATAGAATGGTTTTGGAAACTTTTCTTGTATTTATGGTCCACTCACACCTTCTATTTTTAGCTGCCCTCTAGGTTGTGGAGCTAGCACGGGGTTCCGGCGTCGAGGCAGCGTCTAAGGCATAGCAGTTACGAGAGGGATACCAGGGTGTTTTAATTTTCCATATGCGTGTACTGTTTATCGGTTTTTCTTTTCTGTGTATGTGGGACTATGCTCTGTAAACTTTTAACTTCGGGATGTATTGTATAGTTTCTCCTGCGTCTGACTGAGTACTTTGGTGGTTGCGTGTGAGTTTTACTTTTGTGTGTGTCGGGGTGTCAGACGGGAGCAGGATTTACCACGGTGTTCGGGATGAAACCGGGGTGGGTCCTGACACTTCCCCTGATGTGTATGTCGGCAGATACCGAGGTTGTTATTTGGATAATGCCGAGGCCCGTGCTTGGTACTTGTCTGAGATTGTGATTGACGAACTCGAGGATCTTGATTTAGGAGGCCGAGGTGAGTGATCGTTGATTGTGATCTCGAGGGTTGGGTATGAGTTGATAGTGATGCTCGGGGTAGAAACTCGGAAAGGTTGGAATGCGATCAGCAGGAGGAGTGTTGATTGACATCCTTTTGGATGTGCATAACCGATTGGAAAGTTGGTTGGTGAGTTGGTTTGGCTGTGGACACGTGGTTGTGATCCGTATGTGTATAGTAACGAAGGGTTTGTTTGGACAATTAGTCCGGAGATGGTATACTTGAGGATGAAGTCTCATGGGAATCTCGGAATCAGGAGATGGTGGTTGCGATTTAGACGATGAGATGTGGTGGGGCGTTTGAGTGTCGGATGCTATGGAGCCGTTACGAGTGAGGCATTGTTGGAACGTCAGGAGTTGTGACCCCTCTTTTGGTTGTGGTTACGAGTGGATGTGTTTAGGAGTAGAAAGAGTACTTGGTGATGCCGGGTGTGGCCTACGTGGCGAGTGTCAGGGGATGGTGTTAAGATGGATTGCGGTAGGAAGACTTATGATGACATGGTTGAGGACCATTGTATGTTCCGTTGAAGGATGACGGAAGGAAACAGAGAAGGAGTGACTTTAACGGATCGATATGAGGTTAGTGAAGAGAGCCCACAATCTAGACGTGTGATATTCTGGATTGATTTAAGTCGATGTGTTGGTTTGATGGTAGGAGTTGTAGGACGGGACGTGGGATCCACTTAAGAGAGAGTGGATCGAGATTGGATTGCTTATGGCTCAAGATTGAGATGGTGTGGATCAGGAGGATTGTAGCCAAGATAGGGGTTGAATATGTCAGACATATAGCTAAGGAGGTTGTTCTATCTTACGGACGTAAGAGTGGCTTGATATCTTGATCACCTTGGAAATGTGCAGGACGTGTATGGTCCGTCCCGTATACGTTTGGGCTTTGGATTTGGAGTTAGTACCGAGTCTGCTCTATGTACGTGGTTGAGATGTGATTGGATTCATATTGGTCGGAAGACCCAGGAGACCGGGAGATTCGGAAGTAGTCCGAAGCTGGTGTTTTTCGAGAAACGTGTTGGCCTAGCATCGGATTGGACCGACGGACTTCAAGTGAAGTGTGTATGGCCTAGCGACGGGTAGTAACCAGTATAGTTACAAGGAAGTTGGTGTGCCCTAGAGATTTTACTGTGAGGGTGACGGGTACACTAAGGTGTCTTGGATAGACTTTGGATGAAGTCGAGCTCGGCTGATGCCGACGTGGTTAACTGTTGGATGTACCGTAGAATGACGTTGGAAGAACGTGAGGATATACCTTACGAGCTGTGTTGAGGTATTCTAAAATATCTTTGTTTTCTTTAAAGTTCGTAGGGTTGTCCTTGCGTGTGGTTGGTGGTAGGCACCGTGGTTCCAATTGGTGGTAACTGGTGCATGTACTCGGAATGTGTACGTAATGGTTCTGCAGTGGTCGGAACCATGCTGATATAATTGGATGTGCAGTGTGATGTTCTGGTAGAGTTGAGCTGAGGTATGTTGTGAATAGATGGATAATCGGCGTAGTTCCGATATGATGGATTTTTGACGAAGCATGTGGACCGGAACAGAGTGAGCCTGAGTGGATGGTTGACAGGCATCAGGGTTGAGATGAGCTGTATGTTCAGAGCCATGAGTGGCTGGTGGGACCCTAATATTGAGATGTATTCTCATGGTTAAACAGGTATGTGTTATGGTCCGGTTGCAAAAAGGTAGTATGGGACGTAGATGGTGTTCCCACCGGTTGACAGTGTTAGTGGTTAGCGGAACCACTGGTGAGAGGATTGGCTGAATTAGGGGTATAGACGAGTATGTTGTGACTCTAGTAAGGTCAGCATGGATAGCTGATGAAAGTTGTATGGAATGTTGTATGAATCTTGATGCTTAGGAGTATCGAGATCGGTAGATGCCGTCTTGTGAATGGGTGTACTTAGGATTCGTGTTTGTCGACGACGAACTCGTAAGAGGTGCTGGGACATTGGTATGAGGTACGCTCGACTCGAGAAGGAGTCGGGAAGTGTTGAAACTGGTAGTAGTAGGAGTGGTGGCGTACCCCGTGTTGGTTGAATCGTGAGTGTCGGCGAGTGTGACGTTAAAGGTACCTTGGGTACGAGTTGAACAGTGTTGACCTTGGAGAAAATTAATGGATTACGAGATGGACTAGAAGTTGGTTGAATTGGCTTGCTTGGCAGAGATGTGGTAACAGTCTGAGAACTGTCAGGATAAGCCAGAGTGGCAGGCGCTGGAGACCGGGTAGGAGACCCAGGTGTGAGACCAGTTAGATTTCCCCTAGTTAGTTAAGGAAGTACGAGATTCGAAATTTCGGGAACGAAATTCTTTAAGGTGGGTAGATTGTAACGACCCGTCCCGGAAATCGGGATTAGATTAGTTGTTAATGACAGATTAGTGAAGTTAATCGGTGATTAGTTGGATGTGTTCGGACGGACGGTGCAAAATGACGATTTTGTCCCTAGAATGGGCAAAAATGTTGAATTTTTATTTGGGAGGTCAAATGGACTTTGACCGATGACCGTGACGTAGTTCTGGACGTCATGAGTTCATAGACAGGTGGCACGGCCAATTCCGACATCCAAAGACGAAGTTATGACGTTCGGAAGTTCGAGGGTATTTTAGTAAATTGGTTGAAAGAAGGAAAAAGGTTGGCTTTTCAAACGACATGGACTTCTCACGGAATTCGAGGACCGTTAGGTATGTCTCAATCTCCTGAATACAATGACAGGCGGCATGCATTAATTGGAGGTCAGACGACAGAGTTACGGGTCTAGGAATTTGAGGGGCAAAACTGTAATTGTGAAGGTAGGGGCAATTCGTCATTTCCTGCATTGGGATCTGTGCCCAGTATAAGATGGACACTTGGCCTGCTCTGGAATGTGTGGCCACAGAGAAATGGACACCTGGCCCAATTTGGATGTTTGTAGAATTCTCTCACCGCCTTACTGTTTTTTTAAAACAGACGTGCAATTGTGCACGGCTTGGATAAAAAGGGAAACAGGGAGAAATAGAGTGGTCTGTGTGTGGCCGTGCAATCGAGTGATCCTACTACTAATCTGTGAGTGGTGTGTGGAGGTAATTGAGGGATTAGACATGAGGTTAGTGCCACCGTGTTGACCGTCGTGGGTGGCAGTCCTAAGCAATGAAATTCCCTACAAACCGTGAACTCCACCATATACGAAAACTCTCAAACCTCACCCTTTGTTGCCACTTTATGAAGGAAATATGACAGGGAGGAAATTCCCTAATAGTAGTCACGGCGGTATGTAACGACCCGTCCCGGAAATTAGGGTTAAGATAGTGATTAAGGTGAGATTAGTGCAAAAAGTTGACTTTTAGTTCGGGCGGTCAAATGGACTTTGACTGGTGACCAGGATGTAGTTTAGGTTGTTTGACTGTTTCTATGCCTCTTTCAGCGTGCGGTTGACGATGCCTCCGAGACGTAGACCTTCTCCACGACCTGAAGACGAAGTAGCAAGAGGGACAGAGAGTGCTGCGATTGAGCGAGCCCAGCGGCTCGGGGCTACTACTTTTTGTGGCGGGGTTGATCCTGAGGAAGCCCAGAGGTGGATCATGAGACTTGAGCGGATCTTTGCGGTGATGCATTGCCCACCGGAGGATCGAGTGTTACTGGCTACGTTCTTACTAGACGGTGCGGCGTACGAGTGGTGGCATACCCTCGAGTTTTCTGGCTGGGATGCCCACACTGTGACCTGGAGACGTTTCGGGAAAGATTCTTAGATCGGTATTATCCTCGTTCTTTCCGAGATGCCTAGGAGGCTGAGTTTCTGCAGCTTCAACAGGGGAATCTGAGTGTGGCTGAGTACGAATAGAAGTTTCAGATGTTGTCTCGGTTTGCTCCTGCGTTTGTGGCTACTGAAGCCGAGAAGTGCCGTAGGTTTGAGTTGGGCCTGCGAGGCGAGATTCGAGCCATAGTGACGGCTGGATCGTTTACTACCCTCCGAGAGTTGTCGGACGCTGCCGTGAGGGTTGAGGCTAGCTTGCCGGTGCGACGCCGGGAGCCATCTAGTTCGGGAGCTTCGAGTCTGAGGGCACCTAAGATAGGTAACTTTAGTGGAGCGTCGTCGTCGGGCGATGATCGTTTCGGTAGACCTGGTAGTTTCCAGAGTTCAGGATTCCGTGGTTCCCGAGCACAGCAGACTCCGCAAGCTAGTGTGACATCTGTTGCGTCGACGGGGAGACCGAGTGATGGACCTGGTCGGGATGTTTGTTTCTACTGCGGAGAGCGAGGTCATTTCCGACGTGAGTGTCCACTGTTACCACATGAAGGTGGTGTAGGCCGAAGAGTGGCGGAACCCGGACATAGTACAGCGTTAGGGACAACGGGCACTAGAGGAGGTGGTGGTGCCACTAGTAGTTCGAGGGGACGTGGTAGATCTTTAGGATCTCAGGCCCGAGTGTTTTCGATGACTCAGCAGGAGGTTCAGTCAGCACCAGGTGCGGGGACATGTATTTTTACTATCCTTGGTTGTGTTGTACCTACTTTGTTGTTGGATTCCAGGGTAGAGTTTCGGATTTACCCTAGGCGACCTGGAGTGTCACGGTGAGTTCCGTTGAAGGATGACGGAAGAACGAGAAGGGAGTGACTATAACTGATCGATATGAGGTTATGGAAGGAGAGAACAAGGTTATGGAAGGAGAGAACCCACAATCTAGAGTTTGCCTTTAGGACTTTGTAGATTTATCCGACAAGTGGTCGAAGTAGTAGCCGAGGGAGTGAGCTAACAGATAGGTTTTCCTGTTGGCTTAGATTGTTCTGGGTTAGGACTTGAGTGGGTTTTGGGAAGTGAGGTGGTAGTACGTGAGGATGTACTCTATGAATTCTGTTGGGTGTTCTATATGAGGTATTTTAAAATACCTTTGTTTTCTGTTCATAGAGTTTCCCTTGCGTACACCATGAAGTGTAACTAGTAGATGGGGATGGAGTGAAATACCCAAGGTGGAGATGATAGACAGGAAACCCAAGAGAAGTTGTGGTTGACCTAGTGTTGATTATCGGATAGGAGACCCTAGGTGTCGGGAACTAGCTATGGAATTTCGGGGACGAAATTCTTTTTAGGTGGGTAGGTTGTAACGACCCGTCCCGGAAATTAGGGTTAAGACAGTGATTAAGGTGAGATTAGTGCAAAAAGTTGACTTTTAGTTCGGGCAGTCAAATGGACTTTGATCGGTGACCAGGACGTAGTTTGGGACGTCACGAATCCGTAGGCAGGTGGCACGCCCGATTCCGACATCCGAGGAGGAAGTTATGAGGTTCGGAAGGTTGAGGGCATAACCGTAATTTGGGTTAAACTAGGGGGAAAAATTGACTTTTCGTACGACCGGGTTTTTGTACTTTGACCGAGGACTGTTAGATAGATCTCGTCATCCTGAGTTCGATGACAAGCGGCACGTATTCATCGGACTTACGATGTGTGAGTTACGGGTCTAGAAAGGTAGTGGCACAATGGTAATTTTGGGGTTTAAGAAGGGGAATTTTGGTCTTTTGCACTTGGGTTTTGTGCAACAGAGAGGGACAAATGGAGGGCTGAGATTGAGACATATGTGAGGGAGAGGAGAGGATTGTGACACGTGTTGGAGGGCTAGAGGCTTCTAGGGAACACGGTTCATTTATTTGGGCTTTGTGTTCGTTGTGCCCGTGTAGTGCGTGTGTGTTCTTCGACCCAGAGAGAAACAGAGACTGGGAATTAGGGAGGAATCGATCAAGCACGGTGAAAGTGGGAGTTTTGTGAGGGTGTGAGAGTGATCAGAGCTTGAGAGGGAGACAGTGAAAAGGTTGGGAGGTGAGGACTTAGTGTGTGTGCTAAGTGTGAGCTCACGGGAAAATCAGACAAAATAGAGAGCAGTGAGGAGTTTTGGGTGGTGGTGCTGCTGTGGTCGATCAATTGACGCTGCTGGTGGTGTTTAGAGACAAGAGTGGAGCCTTAGGAACCCAGTGGACACGGCGGAGCTCCCGGTGGAGAGCAGGACGCAAGTAATTTCTTTACTTTTCTCTCTGTGCTCTGTTTTACCGTTTAGGTTCAGACGTCTAGTTGTAGCTTTTGGGGTTGAATAGAGGAGTCCAGTGAGGTCTGGGGGACTCAGTAGGGTCCCAGGTATCCTCTGGTTGTGCAGCCGTGACGGGGAAGTGTACGGCGGAGGCTAGAACGACGGAGAGTACCGGTGTGCTCTGTTTTTCCGTTTTGCTTCAAACGTTGAGTAAGGCTTCTGGACGCGAGTCGACGGTTTTGGTGAGTTGGGTAAGACTCAGAGAGGTTCTAGGAAGAGTTTAAGACAGTCACCGTGACGGGGGGTGACCGGGTTGAAGGGATCGTGAAACAGGGGACTGGTTCGAGTTTTGTTCGAGCTTGAGTCGACGAGTTGTAGGATGAGTCGAGGTGTTAGAGTGAGGGAGATGAGTTCCTTAGGACGGGACGAAGCAGATGGTGAAGAGAGGAGCAGTTTTGGTGCAGGTACGGCGGAGAACCGGTCACGCCGGTTCGAGTTGCAGGGATTGTTTCGAACCGGGTCAACCAGAGGTTGCTGGTGACACTGTAGCTGGCGCGTGAGGCCATGCGCAGCCACTTTGGACGGCACGTGGGGGAGCGTGCGGCGGCGGTTGGGAAATCGGTCAACATGGTTTTTGGTCTAGGTATTTTGACGAGTCTAATGGAATTGGTTTCAGGTTGTTCAGACGTTGTTTGAGGTTAGTTCCGCGAGGAGGAAGGTTTAGGGTTTAAGTTCGTTACATTTAGGACTCGGGGATTTTTGGGTAAAAGTAGGTGGACCTTCGTAGATGTGTTAGTAACGTACTTTGGCGGTTGTTGACAGGATCGGGACTTCCCGAGGAAGCTGAGGAACGTTCGGGACGTTCGAGACACGATTGAGGGCTCGGTACTGTGAGTGGACCCTTTCCTTAAACTCGAGCATGCATAACTATTTTTCTATAATTGTTTTATGGTTTTAATTATGATTTTATGTTTATCGGACATGCTTTTTGAATTTTACATAATTGCACGTTTTTCAAGGAATTATGATTTTTGGCACGTTTTACGAGAAATGTTTGATTTTTGATTATGATACTATGAATTTGGGATTTCAAACAATAAATGGTTTTCCATGATTATAAAGGGATTTTGGAACATGTGTTGTTAATCAAGGGCTTTCGGTTTTAGAATCGGATTTCGGTAACGAGATTTGGTTTTAAAGTTGAAAAGTGGAATTCCGGATTTGGGTTCGGAATGACGGTTTTGGATGCCGGAAGGACATCGGACCGGTGATTTCGGATTTGGGTTTGGATATGGATTTCGAAATGGTTTTCCAATGGTTTTTGGATTGGATTTGCTGGATCTGGTTATTGGGTTTAAAGACCTGGATTATATTTGACGAGGGACGGGCACGGATTGAGTTTAAAGACTCGGGAGTTTAAAGACTCGGATATATTGATATTTCCCCCGTAGGCCTGTTGAGTTTAAAGACTCGGGAGTTTAAAGACTCAGATAGATCCAACAGGTTTGATCGGTTGGTTATGGCTTGGTACTCATGTTTTCTGATACTTATGTTTTAAGACGCTGATGATATGATTTCTATAACTGTTTTTATAGTGTTTCTGTTTTTATGGTGAGTTTTACGTGATTGATAATTGTTTCTAGTAACTGGGTTATGCATGTGGTTTCAAAACGAAGGGCTAAACCCTGGTTTTATTATGAAATGGTTTTCGGAAATTCTTTTCTTATTTATGGTCCACTCACACCTTCTGTTTTAACTTGCCCTCCAGGTCGTGGAGCTAGCACGGGGTTTCGGCGTCGAGGCAGCGTCTGAGGCATAGAAGTCACTAGAGCGATCCCGGAGTTTTGTAAAGTTTTCCGTGTGCGTGTATCTAGTTACCAGTTTTCTTTCTGTTGTATTAAGTACTATGCTCTGTAAAACTTGACTTCGGGCTGTTGTATTTATTTTTCTCCTGCGTATGACGGTGTAGTTTAGTAGTTACCTTGGTGTTGTGTCGGGGTGTCAGACGGGAGCAGGATTTACCTCGGTTTTCTGGATGAAACCGGGGTGGGTCCTGACACAGTAGGCACGGCGGACGGTAAGTAAGAAACCGTGAAAAAAGCCAAGTTTTAGTTTGAAAATGGTAAACTCAATTTTGATGAGTGGTGATCGAATTGGTTACTTGGATAGGTTTCTGAAGGCTTCAAGGTGAAGTTTGGACTTGAAACCACGAGCAAAGGTGGCTTGGAGCTTAGGAACAGGGAGGGGAAAAATTGAAGGAAGGATGGTCAATCTAGGAGGTACTTTTCTATATGATTTTCCATATTTTCAAGAGTTCAAACAATTGGTCATATTAGGACGAAGATACTAGAATTAAAATGGTTGGAATTGTACTGAAAATGGACACAAAACCGCCCTCGCCAGTTTGGTTGGACCGGGCCGGTTCGAACCGGTCTGAACCGGTCCAGCGAGAGGTTGAAGACGATGAATAGTGTGGCCCGTGGGCATCACGCGCAGCCCCTTTGGGAGGCGTGTGGGGGCGCGTGGGGCCTAGTTTGGGGAAGTTTCCAACACGACTTTCAAAGTATTCGATGTAACGAACATTTTGGCACTGGTTTCGAGTTAATCGAACATCGTCTCGATATGTTTCAAGATGTTCGAAGGTGTTAGGGCTCGATTAAAATTGTTAAAAATACGGGAAAATTACAGGGCTTTAGCATAAGCCAGGGATAACAGATTAGCCGGGAATGGCAAAAGTGCGCGTGTATCGAGGCGACGACGATATGGTCTATGAGTGGACATTTCTTTTTAACTTATGATGCATGCATATATGTTTTTATATGTTTTCTATAAGTGATTCTATGATTTTAATTGTGCACTTGATGATTTACGGTTTTGCATGATTTTCGATATATTTACAGAATTTCATGTTTTACGAGATTTCGATAGATGTTGTGATTTGACTATGATTTAGATGATTTGATTTTGGGATTTGAAATATGATTTGATTTCAATGATTTAAAATAGATTTTAGGAAGTGATTTCGGGCTTGAAGCCCAATTCAGAAAAGTGGTTTTCAAAGAACGTAATTTCGAGTTTTTGAATCGGATTTAAGAATGACGATTTTGGATTCGATTTTGGAACTTGGAAGTGGAATTCCCGGTTTGGGTTCGGAATGGTTATTCTGGATGCTAGCTTACGGAATGATGGTTTCAGACTCGGATTTGGAAATGGATGATGAATATGATACTGGGGTTAGATTCGGGATCCTGATGAGATTGCGGATTCGGATTCGGAAATGGAAAATGATTTTCAAATGGTTTTGGAGTGGATTTGCTGGATCTGGTTATTGGGTTTAAATACCCGGATTTGATTATGATGGGGGCGGGCCCGGATTGGGTTTAAAGACCCGGATTGAGTTTAAAGACTCGGATATTATGATTTTCCCCCGTAGGCCTATTGAGTTTAAAGACTCGGGAATTTAAAGACTCGGATTATATTAAGGCCTGGATTGAGTTTAAAGACTCAGGAGTTTAAAGACTCGGATTTGAGAAAAGGAAATGGGTTCGGTTTTCTTAAACGGTTTGAATAACGTGAAAATAGAATGGTTTTAAAACATGACTTCTGAGATGCATGCATTGGTTTTTAAATGGAGGGTATAAATGTAATTGTTTATTGAAATGTTTTGAACTTATACTTTATTTTGTCCACTCACAGTCTTTTGTGTTTTCGATACCCTCCAGGTTGTTGCGGTGCGGGCTGTTGGTCGAGAGAAAGACGGAGACATCACATACACGATCCACAGTAGAGTCTGCGTGCTCTGGAAAATCCGGAAGTTTTGAGCGGTTTAGTCAAGAATCCCTTGTCCGACTTACGTGCCACATGGAGGTTGGACGTCAGTTTAGCCTTCGTGTCACTCGTAAGTTAGACAGGAGCATGACTTAGCCCTTAATCCTGGGGGATTGAGGGTGGGTCGTGACAGTGGTCCTCAAGCATGTCATCACAACTACCGTAATCCATCTTAACACCATCCCCTAACACTCGCCACACAGGCCACGCTCGGCGTCACCAAGTACTCTTTCTACTCCTGAACACAACCATAAGTGTCCACGATCAAGCGGGTCACAAATCCTAACATCCCGTCAATGAGTCTCCCAAATCGACTCCAGAGTATCCATCACACAACCTAATCATCAACTCGGAACCAAACATAGCATGTCATCATCTCAATCTCAACATTTCCTGATTCTGAGATTCCAGCCATGGAACTTCATCCTTAAGTATGTCATCTCTGAACTAACTATCCATACGTCACTTCCTCTACTACACTGAAGAAACAACTCCTACGGATCACAATCACATGTCCGTAGCCAAACCATCTCACCGACCAACTCGCATGTCGGTTATCCCCGTTAATACACATCCAAAATGGTATCAATCATCACTCCTTCTGATGATCGCATCCCAACATTCCCGAGGTTCAACCCCGAGCATCACTATCCTACGAGTAACCAACTCTCGGAATCACAATCACAGATTACTCACCTCAGACTCCTCAGTCACAATCCTCAAAGTTGTCAATCCCTAGTCTCGAGGAGTCACCAAGCACTAGCCTCGGCATCACCAACTACCAACGCACTCCGACACAGCCAACATCTACTGACTGATTGTCGCATCCTTCGGTATCTACGTATACCAAACTCGCTCATGGTCAACCTGACCATGCCCACCTTGCCCACTCCAACACGAAGCATAGGTCTACGTGCTTCCGCTGCGCTACTCTGATCAAACTAACGGTATCTTGGCCACAACCTCATTTCAATGTACCCATCCGACCAGTTACAAGCATCCCAACTCGTGGCACCTCATTTCCTATCTAGTGCTCACAGCACACCAGTCTCGGACCTCCGCTCCTACCGAGCCAAAAACCCCCAATCTCCGCTCGGGCTGAGGGGAACTGACATCCCTCGGAATCCATAACTCCAAGCAACTCAATGCTCAACCCACGCTGCAATCTCACTGGACTCGTCCAGAGTCGTCCACCAACCAGCCACTACCTCAGCTGCATCTCGCATCACCATATCCAATCCAGCCGTAAATCGGCCCAACCACAACAACTATCTAATAAACCCCAACTCACGGTTCCCAGACCAGTCATCCCACGGGGTTCCTCAAATTGTCCTCGTCATACGGGTTATCCAAACCCGCGACAGCCACTAGTTCACAACAATCATACCACTCGGGTCGTCACACCCGACTAAGGCTATCCCTTATCGTAAAATCTACACACCAACATCAGCCAGTATCCAGGGGAAATCCCTCAAAGTAGTTTCCTATACCCCGTCACTCGAGGCATCCGGCTACTCGTAGCCGCACAAACCAATCTCAACCAAACTGACCAAAAGGTCACTAATCCATACTATCGTCATCCGGCCTAACAAGCCACTGTCAACTGGACTCCTCGGCCCACGTGTACCACTAGCTCAACCTACTGTCATCAGACTCCACATGCTGACCAGTCGACCATCAATCGTAGTTCACGGGTTACCGTCTAGGTTAACCACACTGGCATACATTCGACCCTATGGTCTAATCATCGAACATATCCAGCGCCAAACATGCTAACTACTCTGGCCCTAAGCCGACATATATTCCACCACACACCGCGTATCAGGAAATGCATCACCTAGTCGCTCGTACTCTCGCCACTACTAAGCCACTAGCTATCACTCGCGTATCCACAGTAGCATCACAACATCCAAGTCGACGAACCACCGGCTCTCGAAGCCATAACCTTGCACAGAGCACACAAATCTTGCCCTGATACCAATTTGACACGACTCACCCTCAATCCCCCGGGATTAAGGGCTAAGTCATGCTCCCGTCTAACTTACGCGTGACACGAAGGCTAATTCAACGTTTAGCTTCCATGTAACCCGTAAGCCAAGCAAGGGATTTCCAAACGAACCGTCCAAAACTTCTGGACATCCCAAAGCGTGCAAAATCTACTGTGGATCGTGTGTGTGATGTCTCCGTCTCTCTCTACCAACAGCCCGCCCCGCAACAACCTGGAGGGTATCAAAAACATAAAAAGACTGTGAGTGGACAAAAAATAAATAGTAATTTTAGAAAACAATTTATCAGAAAGACATTTATACCCTCCATTTAAAAACCAATGCATGCATATAAATTTATTCCATAAAACCATTCCATATCCGTGATAAGAAAACAATTATTGAAAACCAGAATCATTTCCTTTCCTCAAATCCGCAATTCAAATCCAGGGCCTCAGTCCAAAATCATAAATCCTCATCAAACCCCAATCATCCGGGCCATTGCCCAAAACTTCGGAAAACCAGTAAAAAAAACTAGTGAAAATATCGATCAATCAAGTTGCTGGATCTCAAGTGCGCCCGAGTCTTTAAACTCAAAACCATGGGCATAATCAGGCCTTCCCGGGATATCAACGAGTCTTTAAACTCAAAACACAATCAACAGGGCTCGAGGGAAATCATAATAACCGAGTCTTTAAACTCAAAACATATCAATTCAGGGCCCTCCCCCTTCAATCAACCGAGTCTTTAAACACAAAACCAGATCCAGGCGTTTTTTTTCTTTTTCCGGGTCTTTAAACCCAAAACCATTTTTCAACCAAGTGAAAACCGTAGAAAATACATATCCGAATTTGCAATAATGATTCCGTAAGCCGGAATCCGGAACCATCATCCCGAACCCAAATCCAGAATTTATCTTTCAAGTTTCAAAACCGAATCAAGAATCATCTTTACAAAATTCGATTCCAAAGTCGAAATCTCGTTTATCGAAATCACATGAACAGCGCTCCAAGCCCGAAATCACTTTTCCAAAGTCCATCGTAAATCATTGAAATCAAATCATGTTTCAAATCCCCAAATCAAATCGTTAAAACCATGGTCAAATCATAGTATAAACCGTAAGCTCGTAAAACGTGCAAATACGTACTTATCTCGAAATCCGTGCAAAACCTTAAATCATCAATATCAATTCACAAATATAGAAATCACATATAGAAAACATATAAAAAAATATATGTATGCATCATAAGTTAGAAAGCAAAGTCCACTCAAACCATTTACGCTGCTGCCTCGATATGCGCGCACTTATGCCGTTCCCGACTAATCCACTATCACCGGCTTTCCCGAACCTGTCCAAATCCCATAATAAGGTTATTAACTACTTCATAAAGCTTCTACTAAAGCCCCGTAATTTTCTCGCATTTTTAACTATTTTTAAACGAGCTGTAAAACCATCGGACATCCTGAAACATATCGAGATGATGTCCGATCGACTCGAAACCAGTGCCAAAATGTAAGTTACATCGAATACTTTAAGAGTCGTGTTGGAAACTTCCTCAAACAACGTACCATGCGCCCACACACGCCGTCCAAAGGGGCTGCGCGTGGGCCTCACGCGCCAGGTACTGTGCTTATCTTCAACCTCTATTGAACCGGGTTTGGTTCGGCTCTGCAAAACTGGTCTAATTGGACCGGCGTGACCGGTTCGACGCTGCAATCCTGTTATTTTTTGTCCATTTTTCCTTCTATTCAATCCTATAACTAAGTCTTACCAAGTCCTATTCCTCCACGATGTCAAAACTCAAAAACCCTTCTTAATCAATCGTGATCAATGACCAGTTAATAATCCAAGTTATTTTCCCGAAGTTCTGGGCACGACTAGGGACCCAAAACGCACCCTAATGACCCCAAGAAGCTGCTAGGAGCCTTAAAATCGTGTTTGAGGGACTAGTTTAAACTCACCTAGCCCAAAAGTGCCTTCGGTCGTTGGCCACCGCGACGATCCCACAGCGGCTCCTCTACCATTCACCGTCCATCAACCAACAACTTCCTTTCCTAGCCATTCAGTGGGTTCCATGGGATCTTCAGACCATCCTTCAATCAACCAAGTTGATTAATAATTACTAAAGCACAGTTTGCCAATTTTAATTAAACGAAAATAGAACAATCACGACATGCAACTTACCGTCCACCACGATCACCGCTGTGGCCTTCATCCTTATTGTCCCAACTCCTCTTCTCATTTCCAGTCATGATTCATAGGCATTTGATCACATTGGGAGAGGTTTGGATTCTCACAGTCACACACAAACACTTTGTTCTTCTCTGTTTTTCTCAAACCGTGCAACCAATTTTTAAAACCCAAAAGTGAGGCGGCTGAAACAAGTTCTACAATCCTCTAGAGCTCAGCCAAGTGTCCACATCTGATGAAGCAACCTTCCCAAGACAGCTAAGTGTTTTTAGACCCAAATCCCAAGGCAGCAGATGACCAAAATGCCCTTTTTGGCAAATTACCATTTCACCCCTCGCGCATTCAGCTTCATATCCAAATCGTCCGACATCCTATGACGGTGTGCTGCCTGTCGTTGTACTCAGGATATCGAGACCTACCTAATGTTCCTCGAAATGCATGAAAATAACTTGTCGTCTAAAAAGTCAACCATTTGCCCGTTTTAACCAATTTACCAAAATACCCTCTAACTTCCGAACATCATAACTTCCTCCTCGGATGTCGGAATCGAACGTGCCACCTGTCTATGAAATCGTGACGTCCTAAACTACGTCACAGTCATCAGTCAAAGTTCGGTTGACCGTTCAAATCAAAAGTCAACCGTTTGCCCAATTCCAAGGGTAAAATCATCATTTCGCACCGTCCGTCCGAAAGCATCCAACCAATCACCAATTGACAGGACCCGTCCCAACTGGACGTCAAAAACCGTGCCTGGTCCTGCTCCCGTCTGACAAGTCAACTAAAGGTCCGAAACTACCCTTCAGTGCTTGCCAGACAAGAGATGGTTGCGCGGATTTCTGCTGCTGTCACTGCCTCACGATCAGTCCCAAACGTCGTACCACGGCCTAGAGGGTCACAAAACAGAAAAGGTGTGAGTGGACAAAAATGACCTCTTATAAAACATTTGCCAAAATACATTCTTACCCTCCAGTTTTCACAAACTTGCATGCATATCGTAAAACATGAGTGACCGATAAAATCAAAACATATTTTCCCATGGTCCATAAAACTCATGTTCACCAAATCAGTTCATGTTATAAAACATCAAATCCCGGCTCTCAGGCCAAAACATGTGAAAACATAATCACTGGCCACAAAGACCAAAAATCCGTACTCAATACCAGTACATCATCACAATCAATACCAATCAGCACTAATCACCAGTGCACAAGAAATATATCAATCCAATCAATCCGCACTACTCACAAGTGCATAAAATATCACAAATCACATCTGCACTACTCACAAGTGCAAAATCAATCAAACTGCACTACTCACAAGTGCTGCACTACGCGTAGGCCAATATCCAGTCACTCTCTCGGGAACAGACACCTCTGGGCTCAACCCCCTCGGGCTCAGTCACCTCTGGGCGAACACATCCCCAGGTTCAGACACCTCCGAGTGGTACATCCAGGCTCAGTCTCATCCGAGAAGCTGACTACCATAGGATCAACTCCCGATCCTACAATCACATCCCCCAAACTCCGGTCGTCTGGGTAATCCCCCCAAGCACCGACCGTCTGGGAATATCACAATCACAATGAAAACCATCCCGGGAATTACATCCCAAAATATTTCAATCAAATCTTGACTTCATACCAAGTTAAGATCATCCCTGACTGGGTCTCAAACCCAAAATACCATTTACACGTATTTCTTTAAAATCCCCTTTTAGAACAATAAATAATCCAGAAATCATCATTGACTTACCAACTAAGTCAAAATATCATTTTAGAAATCATTTAGACTCCGGGCCTAGCCCAAAACATCATTTGCACGTACCTCGTTAAACGTGCCCAAAAGACTGATTAAAATAATCATAATTTCCCAATAAATCATTAACTTCACAAGTTCACAAGTGACTCCAAATCCGAGTCAAAATCACTATTCACTTGGGTTCTCATGCCCAAAATAACATTACCACGCAAATCCATGCGTTGCAATCTCCGTTGCCATTTTCACGTAAATCCACGAAATCCTTGACTCATTCCCGAGTCACAACATCATTCTCAATCCATGACTCAATAATCTGAGTCCAAACATTATTTTCAATCAATTTCAATCCCAGACTCATAAACCAAGTCCAAACATCATTTTTACCAAATTTCGTAATTTCTCGAAAATTACCCAAAAATAATAATATAATATTCATAAAACCGAGAAATTACCGGATTGAAACACAAATCATGCCCAAGCATATAAAATCATATAATAAGGCATTTAAATCATATATGCATGCATCATGGTTAGAAAACAAAGTCCACTCACACACACCGTCCAAAACGGTCCGTTTCCGAGCTGCACGTTTTTCTGTAAAATCTGGAAATCACAACTCCTGTCCAAAATCATTATAGAGGGTTACTAACATCTCAATATACATCATATAATTTTCCCCAATTTTTTCGGGATTTAAATACGTATTTTTAACGTAATACAAAACTTCGGATACGCGGAACATTATCGAAACAATATCCGATTTCCCCGAAATCAACGTCAAAATGTTCGTTACACTGAGAGGATCAAAAGTCATGTTGATCTCACCTTGAGACTAGGCCGGACGCGCCCCCACGCGCCTCCGTGAGTGGTTGCGCGTGAAATCCACGCGCCTGCTACAGTGTCACCGTCCCAACCCGTTTGTTTGGTAAACGGGTCGTTTAACCCGCGATCAGACCCGTTTGGTTTTCTGTCAATTCCACACTGTATTCATCAATTGAACATTCATACAGCTTCGAAATAAGTTCCATTTAAGATCTGTGGACACAATTACAATCAAACTTACCTCAAACCTCATGATCACAGTTGATCATTCGAAGAACACCCCGCACACTGTTCATCATCAGAACTCCCTCAATTTCAATCGATTTCTCTCAATTGATTCAACCAGAAGCATCAAGGGACTCAGGTAAACCTTTTCCCCAAATCAATTGAATCAATTCGTGGCTCAAACTCCACGACTCAAACTCGATTCTTCGTCACTGTGCAACCATGGAGTTCAGTTAATCTCAATCAGTTTCTTCCAATTGATGGATCCAGAAGCATCGTGGGATCCTCAGGAACATAATCCCCAGCTCAATTTCAACAATCAAAGCCTCCAATTCCTCGACTCAATCTCGAAAATTCTGAAAGTTTCCTTCCTCAGTTCTACCTCAATTCGACCTCAATTCCACTTAGTTCCTTCTACAAAATTGATCGTAGTAATCCCAGAAGACTGAAACTGAACCCAATTTCGATCAACAAGGCTCAATTCATCCAATTTGATTTTTCCTCCCAAAAACCCAATTTTCGAATTCTAGTTCCCAGCTCACTCTCAATCTCCCGTGTTTACCCAGTTGAGTTAGTCTCAACAAGCACTCGATTTTGCCCTCAAAACCAGTTAGAAATGGCAGCTAACACTCTCCAATTCTGCTGCTCAATGCTCACGGGTAAGAAAAACAAAGAAGGAGAAAATTAAGGAGAAAATGGAGGAAATGATGAAGGATAAATGATGATGTTGTAATGATGGTGTTGGGAGGGAAACATGGACCAGATTTCAGGGGATGGGTGACACTTGTTACTCATCCGAATGTGCACAGTCACCGGGTACTGTTCATATTAAAATATTATTTTAATCCCAGTTCGTTCGGTTAATCGAGCCCGATTCCGTGACCATAACTTTGTCGTCGAATCTCCGATTTCGGCATGCCGCCTGTCGTTGGATTCGTATCGACGAGACCTACGTAACGGTCCTTGGCCCTCGTCCGTTGGACTTCCCGGCCAAAAAGTCAACATTTGGCCCCTACTATGCCAAATTACCAAAATACCCCTCAACATCCGAACATCATAACTTTCAGCTCGAATGTCGGAATCGAACGTGCCACCTGTCTATGGACTCGTGACGTCCCGAACTACGTCACAGTCACCGGCCAAAGTCCATTTGACCGCCTGAACTAAAAGTCAACATTTTGCCCACGCTAGGGGCAAAACGGTCATTTTGCACGTTTCGTCCGAATTCACTCAACTAATTCCCGATTAGTCATTCTAATTCTTAATTAATTAATATTCAATCCCGATATTCGGGACGGGTCATTACACCAATTAACTTCACTAATCCGTCATTAACCACTAATCTAATCCCGATTTCCAGAATGGATCGTTACATTGGCACTTAAGGAACTTAACATTGATGTCACGAGAAATTGATTAGGGACCCAGATGGGCTAATATGAAGAACTTAGTCTGCACTCAAAATGCTGTTCATTGGCGCACTTAGAACCATGTTCAGGACCCAATATTGGATTGAGGACATCTCCTTCATTTAAACTTCAATTTGAGTCATTTTTTTCTATATTCTTTGAATCCCATTTTCGACTAAAGCATGCACAAGTCTCATAAAAAGCATCACTTTCTACTACAGATGGTAAGAATACAAACGAAAGATGAGGAAAGGGACATCAAATGGCATGAATTACATGCAGGTTTTATGACCTAACACACGTCCTAGAGCTTGGTTTTGGAACATCCTAATAGGTTCTAGGACTCGGTTTAGGATCTTTTTAATCTTCAACTCGAGACATCTCCTTCGTTATAACTCCAATTAGCCATTATTTTTGCATTATTCTCAGAATTTACCTATCTTTCCAAATCTACACAAGTATTACAAGATTGATCTTTTTATACCATTGATGGAACAAAATCAATGACAAGACATATAAGATAGGTACCTAAGGATATCAAAATGATGCATAAATAATGCATGGACAAATATTCCCAAACTTATCTTTTTCTAGTCCTTGAACAAAACAAACTTAAAAAGTTGAAAAGTCTCGATTTTAGTTCAAATGAAGCCTTTAAGCCCCTAGGTTTTCCTTGTATAAAGAGTTTTGTCTTCTGAAAATTATAGCAGCACAATACCCACGAATGTTTTAATTAGACAACACCAATGCTATAATTAGTACTTTAACAAGCTAAAAGGATCCAAAGTAAGTGGACATGCTTTACAGAACTAAAAGAGATGCCATAGCTGTGATATTCATGTCTCAAGTGTAGGTGCTAACGTTTTAACTAATCATGCTTCAAAACAACTTTATTTGAGTGCCTCAAAAAGATTTTTCCTTGGATCTAATCCTCACTAGATGACTCTTAGTTCACACAAGAATCCGAGCTTCCATTATTTCAGGCATGTATGATGGAGCTTATGTATATGGAATTCAAGTTTAACTACATATGAGTAGCAATAAAGAAAAACACTTCATGGAGTTAAGATTCCATGAAAGGAATTGAACTTCAAGAACATAGATACTTTCCTTAATTTCTCACCAGTTTCTTCCTTCTTCTTCCCTCATATTCTACTTCTCTTCATTCCTCAAGGTTCTCCCTTTTTCTTTGGTTTTTCTTCTTCACGGGGTTGTGTGAGTTTTTGTTCCTTTTCGGCTCTACCCCATCGAAGCACACACACAATTATATAGAATTATAGGTCTATGAAGAAGTGGAGGATAGGAAAAATATCAAGTCTTTCTTGATAAGTGTCACTATTAAAGAATATCTCATGTGTAAAGTTACCAAAATACCCGTCATGCTAAAATTATCGTAATGCCCCTAACTGAAATTGAATAGTAACTAAACCTATTTGACCTCCGATTTTAGTATACCTCCTGTCTACGAACTCAGACGCACGAGGCCTACCTAATGGTCCTCGCAGAACATCCAAAAAGAATTCAGATAAAAAAAGTCAACATTTTGTCCTTATATGGGAAATTTGGATACCACAAGGCCCCTAATACAACTTCATTTGAATATAAGTAACTCTGGGATCTCATGTAGTTTATTTATACCACATGAGCACCATCAAAATTGAACTCTGTATTGCTCGAGCCATGTCCAAGGAACTGCACACCTTTACATCTAACATGTCTAAAATCTCATTATACCTTTCAGTGTAACGACCCATCCCTAATTTTAGGGATTAATTAAGAATTAATTATGGATTAGCGAGGATAATCGGGGATTAGACAAGGATTATCGGACGTTCAGGGTGAAATTACGATTTCAGCCCTAAATGAGGGTAAAAAAATTAACTTTTGACCCGGGAGGTCTAATGCATGACGATCGAGGACCGTTACGTAGATCGGGTCGATACGAGTCTGTAGACGGGCGACACGTCAAAATCGGACTTTCGACGAGAAAATTATGGTGTACAGAAGTTCCGAAGAACTATTGCACGTTTTACGAGACGGATTGACATTTGTCATTCAATGGGCTCAGATATTTGTTTCAGGCCCAATGGATGAGTGACAATGGGTGAGTGACAAGTGTCACTCATCCATTGCTCACCTAACACAGATACATGAATATCCCCTGCCTTCTTCTGTTTCATTCATCTTCTTCGAATTTCTAGACCCGAGACACAAACACAACACCACAACCCATCCCAACCCACACAAACCTTCATCCTCTGCTGATGGTATAAATAGAGAAGTGAGAGGGGAGGTTGAGACATGACAGATGGTGGCCACGGTGGTGGAACGGCCATGAAGGGAATTCGGTGGCTACCGGCCGAATTCGATTTTTGGCAAGGTAAGCTCAAACTAAACCTCTAAACTCGATTCTAAGGATCCTAGGAGCTTAATGGAACCATTAGGATGAATTTTTAGCCCTTGGAAATGCCCAAATCATGGGATGAACATTTGGGCTTTAAATGGTTTAATGAACCAATGAGTTCTAGGTTAGTTTTCATTGATTTAATTGCATAAAACAACTCATAGGATATATTAGAGAAGATTGGTGGAAAGAAGGAAGAAAACGGGTTGAAAAAGAGGGAGATATGGCCCTAAACCGGTCACTCTGGTTTGGTTAGACCGGCTGACCCATGAACCGGTTCAAACCGGATCGGCGCGAGGAAGAAGAAAACTGTTCCCTGGCACGTGAAGCTCACGCGCAGTGCCTTTGGGCGGCATGTGGAGGGTGATTGGAGTACTGTTTAGGGATGAGGTCAACATATGAAATCATCCTTTCGATGTAACGAATATTTAAGAACAGGTTTCGAGTCGATTGGTCTCCGTTTCGGGGTAATTTTGGGTGTCCAAAGGTTTAAAGTCTATGTAAAATACGTTTAAAAATCCCAAAAACTGAGGGGGCTTTAATGAGAGATTATTGAAGTAGTAAGTAACCCTCTATTATGATTTGGATAGGTTTGGGAGTTCCGGTGACGGTGATTTAGCCAAGAGAGGCTTATGACCCGCGTATCGAGGCTCAACTTGGACGGTCTGTGAGTGGACTTTTTTTTGTGCATATGATGCATGCATAAATGTTTTATATGTGTCTATAAACATGTTTTGAGATGCCATGAGTGCATGTGATTTAAATATAAATTGTTGGCTATTTTTGGAGGAAAATGCGTTATTGCACCTAGTTTGAGATTTCTATTTTATGTGATGTTTGGGCTTCGACCGAGTATGCTACGTGCTTGTGTTTTATGTGATTCCGAAGGTTTCACGAAAAGGCATGAAACCGAGGAACTGAGTTACAATTTTTGAGGATTTCACGGAGATGCGTGAAATCGAGATTCGAGCGCGAGACCCATTTGAAAGACCTTGACTTAGCGTGAAGTCAGGGATGATTTGAAAGTGTTTTGGAAATGAGAACTGGCTTTCATCTTTGGAAATATCTTTCGGGGACCTAGTTGATTTGAGGTTTGACTTAGAGTATAATCAAATGTGAGATAAGTCGGGCGGTGACCCAGTTATGAATTTTATGAAAGATATTTCGGGCGTGAGACCCAGTTGTGGATTTGATAGGATTCGAGGAATCCTGAGATGTGAAGTGTCGTAGGACACTGGAATTTCGGGCTGTGACCCATTTGATGATGTTTCGTGCTTGAGGTCCGGGTTCATCTCGGGTGTTTCGGCGCTCGCCTCCAGATTACAATGCGTTTTCAGGAGTGGTCACGATGCACTGCTTGTTGTCGAGCAGTCGCAAGAAGCAATGACCGAGAGAGGCTCGACTTAGGAGTGTTGATGAGATATTATGAGATCGATTGGCGATGTATTCACGATGATCTAGAGGCAGTCACGACGAGTGATGTGTTCACGGCGACATGCTAGGATTATGAGCAATCCTGAGCTGTATGCACATGTGCTAGGATGAGAAACGTGACTGATATTAGGATGAGTTCCCACGGGATGTGTTCCCATGAGTTCGATGATTTGGGCCGAGGTTCTGTATGTGTTTTCTGTTTGGGCTGAGACCCGTACATGTTTTATATGATTCGGTTTTTGGGCCAAGACCCTACTGAGATGATGAGTTCGATTGAGAAACATTTTTCACTGTGTTTTGATTTGGGAAGCAATACGTCTTACTTCCGAGAAAGCATTTGAAATAACTATTTTATGATGCATGCATTCTTTTACGTGAGGGGTATAAACGTATTTTCGATATAAATGAGTTTTATAAAACTGTTGTTTTATCCACTCACAACTTTTATGGTTTGAATACCCTTTAGGTTGATAGCGGATGCGAGCTGTAGCAGAGATAGAGACATCAAATGCCACCACCGATCTTGGTGTACTCTAATAGACCCCGAGCGGGTGATGAGTTTATCCCTAGTCTGACACACGGTGTCAGACGAGAGTAGGCACGTCCCACGATAAAACACGGGGATTGGTACGGGTCCTAACAAAGTGGTATTAGAGCATGAGTTTCTCTTAGAGTGATGCACAGGTGCTGGATGTGATGTCTCTGCAGTAGTAATAGCCCGTCATTAACCTAATAGTTAGGGTAAAAGTATAAGGATTCAGTGGAATCAATCCCTAGTTAGATTATGTTTGGCACGAGGTGCGATGGTTTAGGGTTCGATTGACACAGGATGACGTGTTCTAGTGAGGTTGGATCCCGAGTAGGATCGTCGTGTATATGAATCTAACGACATGGAGCCTTAGTGTTACGAGTAGGTCCCCTCTATCTAGTCGATGTGGATGTCCCAGTATTACTATATTACAGAGTTGTGACCGTTCAATGGTAAGATCATATCAAATAGAGGATTGTGCCAAAGTGGTATCAGTGGTCGGATGTCACGATCGTCCACGAAAAAGTTACAAAGATAATAGATTATGCTACTAGGAGCAATCAAGTGCACGATGACCCTAGTTAAGACTATTCAGAATATGAACGTTTGATCCTATTCGGCATGAGATGCCATGTTTCAGTGGGTGGAATCCCGGAGGGATGTCGACTGGCAAAGGATGTCACGGTATAGATGTTGTGTGGCATGGTGGGCCGTGATTGTGATATGTAGTAGATGTGGAGTGTTAAACACTGAGTAGTGCCAAGTTTTTGTGGGCTCAACGGCTAGAGGCCGTAAAGTTACGAATAGACGAGATCCTCGGATTGTAATTACTGGTTGGTGGGATACCAGTATCGGAGTATGACGACTTTTTGAAGTCGAGAACTATGGGCAGGTTAGGAGGGTTGTACTATAGTGAGTAGCCGGGTTTGTGATAACCCCATTTCGAGATTCATTGGATAAGTTACCAGGAGAGTAGTACTTGTGGACCAGATCTTGAGGTGGACCGGTTAGTGGTTATTACGTGTTGAGTGGTTGGTATCTGCGGTGAGTTGGCCGCATAGATATGGAGTCTCGATAGCGGAGTATTTCTGGGATTGGTCTGCACGCGGTTGTGGCAAACACTATTATCGAGTGGATAGCTCTTTTTATAGTGACGACTGAGACGATGGAGATTCGTCAATCTTGATGAGGATATGGAAGTGTGTGAGTGACGCACAGTATGAGCGGTGATGTTTGGATTCAACTCGGATACGACTGTGTGCGATCACAGAGGGAGATGAGCTCTGGGCATTGTCGAGTGTACCACAATACCTCTGTGGAGGTGACTGAGATGAGTGGGTGAGGGCAGAGATGAGTTGAATGGAATCTAGTAGCGATTGGATGATTCTAAATGGCATTGTGTGTCTAAATGAGGTAATGTCGATGAGGGCTTGGATGATGACCAGTAAAGTAGATGCGCCAAGAGTGGCGAGCATGTGAGTTCGGTAGGCACTGAGCAGGACATAGTGGATCCCGAGTGGCTTAGTGTGAGACACGGGGTATACATGGTTTGGTGACCAGTCCCCTCGTGATTCGAGACCTGAGACATGAGGGTGTGCTCAGGAGCTAAACCTATAAAGGTTTAGGAGAAATTTGATTATGATAAATAGAAGAGCCACTATAAAAGTTGACAACAGATATGAGTAGCTAGTGAAGGAAATCTTCAAGTTAAAGTGTTGAGGTGACTGATTTGGTCAGTGGTGGAAAGTGATGTGACAGTTAAATGGGTTCAAAGAGGGTGTAAGAACTGAACACCTAGACTGTGAGTCAAATTTGATTGACTGGAAGAACATATGGTATTTAGCGTCACCAGATGTGACAAGTGAGTGTCCGAGGTAGTGAACCCATGTTGGTATTATGGGTCATGTTGATATTGGCTAAGAGAGCTAGTATGGATTCGCCTGAGAGCGAGTGGATCGAGTCGTATAGTAACGATCAAGATGATCGAGATGACTAAGATTGTGGAAACCGTGAGTCGAGTAGATCGAGGTTTGGTTGTTATCAGGGTGAATTGCCTTACTGATTATGCTAAGCTAGGAGCATGGGAGAATCATATTACAAGACAGTTGAAGAATCTCTTGGAATATTTGGTGAGATGTCAAGATAGAGGTTGGATATGTGAAAGAGTATTGCTCTGTCTTGGATTTGGATATGGGGATGAGTGTTGATTTTGAATTCATTCATTCAGATTGGAGTGCTAGTGACTATCTGGTGACTAGGAGACCCAGAAGGGATACCAAGTGGAGTATATGATCTGTCTTGGATATGAGGATAAGCTGGATATGTGAATAAGTATGAAACGAGGACGATACGTGGATATCGATCAGGAAGAGATGAATAACTGATGCCTCGAGCAGGATGTTGGCAGGTTCGTTACCATTCCAGATGGAGCGATTGTATGGAGTGTTGTTGGACGGTGATAGGTTACCGACAGATTTAAGCTGGTGCATCTTAGTGACATGAGTCAGTTAACCTTTTGAACGAACCAAGGAATGAGATTGATTAGTGAACTGGCTGGATCATTTTTGGAGTTGGTCAGACGACCATGATGACTCCGAGACGTTGTTGAGTATAGTGAGGTCTGGCCAAGACAGATGATTGGGGCATGAACACTAGTATGTGGATGGACGTTGCTAGAGTGCAGTCTTTGAGCAGGCCGGGTAGTGCCTTGATGATTGATATGATGGGGGTGCACCGGTGTGTAATGCACGTTGGACGATGGGATTGACCACGGTCAATCGGTATGTCAGGTTGAGAGTTACCAAAAGGGATGAATGTGTACCGAATGTATAGAGTCCTAGTTGGACATGAGATAGTGATTGGATTAGATCTGATTGTGACAGTTCGACGAGGATTATGATCATATGTGTTCCCACATGATGAGATGGTAACTGGACGTCGAATACGGTGCTAGTGCAGAGATGCTTAAGAAGGTTTAGTGATTATGTGAGCCGAGAGCTCAAGGCCATGTGGGCCAGAGGAACCCTAGTGATTGTATATGTGTGATTAACTCTACTAGCAAGTATTCGATGGGGTCCAGATACACCCAGGATGGGTGAGATGTCGAATGTGTTTCGACAGGATATGTGAGACGACAGTTTGGGACTCAAGGTGAGTCGAGATTTCAGCATAGGTCACTGAGTGACACGAGTTACGATGTGGGGACTCGAGAGTAAGTCGAGATCAGAGTGGCGCAGCAAAAGCGCAGTGGAGCCGGGAGTTATCGGCTGGTCACGATGTTTGTCGATGAGATTGGCTTCCTTGCAAAGTTAATCAGACATATAGTGGTGATGGATTAAATTGGTATCCGATAGATTCAGATTGGTATGTAGTGACGGGACTCTAGCGAGAGTCCTTATGCGAAAATGAGAGTTGACTCGTGTGAGTATCGAGGTCAATTAAATCTGCGGCATAGATTTGAGTATGGCCTGCAAGGTGAGATTGATGCCATTATAACGATAGGATCTAGCGGATGTTTATCCGATCGAATGCTGGGCAGGATGTCAATGTCGAATGTCAGATAAAAAAACCATCAGGCTAAAAAGCCGACTGGGATGTCAGCTTAGTTTAGCAGACTTGTCGGAGTGAGTGATAGATGAGATCGAAGAGTGTCGGTGTCTCGAGGGAGACGTACGAACTGACATGTAGATTCTTGAGAGTTGAGTAAGTGCTTTGGGAGCTAAAGTGACAAGGAGTACCGACGGGTACTGTAGTTATTTCAGACATGTATGCTTACACGAGAGTGCCCCGAGGGGAAGGCAAGCTTAGATTGCCACCGTAATTTTGAAATTTGGGTCAGTTGAATTTCGAGGACAAAATTCTTTAAAGAGCGAAGTTTGTAACGACCCGACCATAATTTTAGGGATTAATTAAGAATTAATTATGGATTAGTTGGGCTAATTGGGGATTAGATAAGGATTATCAGACGTTCAGGGCGAAATTACAATTTTGCCCCTAAATGAGGGTAAAAAATTGACTTTTTACCCAGGAGGACCAATGCACGAGAATCGAGGATCGTTACGTAGATCGGGTCGATACGAGTCCGTAGATAGGCGACACGTCGAAGTCAGACGTTCGACTGGAAAATTATGGTTCATGGAAGTTCCGAGGAACTATTGCATGTTTTACGAGACGGATTGACATTTGTCATTCAGTTGGCCAAGATATTTGTTTCAAGCCCAATCGATGAGTGACAAGTGTCACTCATCCATTGCTTACCTAACACAGATACATGCATATCCCCTGCCTTCTTCTATTTCATTCATGACTGATATTGGGATGAGAAACGTGACTGATATTGGGATGAGTTCCCACGGGATGTGTTCCCATGAGTTCGATGATTTGGGCTGAGTTTCTGTATGTGTTTTCTGTTTAGGCTGAGACCCGTACATGTTTTATATGATTCAGTTTTTGGGCTAAGACCCTACTGAGATGATAAGTTCGATTGAGAAGCATTTTTCACTGTGTTTTGATTTGGGAAGCAATACGTCTTGCTTCCGAGAAAGCGTTTGAAATAACTATTTTATGATGCATGCATGCTTTTATGTGAGGGTATAAACGTATTTTCGATATAAATGAGTTTTATAAAACTGTTGCTTTGTCCACTCACAACTTTTATGGTTTGAATACCCTTTAGGTTGATAGCGGATGCGAGCTGTAGCAGAGATAGAAACATCACATGCCACCACCAATCTTGGTGTACTCTAATAGACCCCGAGCGGGTGACGAGTTTATCCCTGGTCTGACACACGGTGTCAGACATGAGTAAGCACGTCCCACGATAAAACACGGGGATTGGGACGTGTCCTGACATTCAGGGCCTGGTCTCTGCTTGCCGCACATAACCTGATCATCAACTCAAGCACTGATGACAATGTACAATAATACTATACATAAACTTGTACCCCGGACATCACTTGTTTGGGAAAACACCTTACCGCAACAGTGAACATATTCCAGGAATTAAATTACATAACCATAAATTGTGGGGCCACAATAACCATAAAATTTCCTTAAATAATTCATGACCCACATTTCCCCAAAATCTATACTCATCAAGTCATACAAAATTACTTAGACACAAATATTAGTAATACCAAAATCAAAATCAACAGATCACCCAATCAATCCTTGATACTCGGGTACGAATCTAATTTGCATAACCCACTTCGAAAACTGTACTAGACACTGTTCAAGTCACACTTAAGTACTTATCAATATAGTAATAACATAGCCCATAAGTTAAATCACACCAGCCCCACCATAACCAAGCTGAATAAAGTCTCAACTCGAGTATTAATCATATTGCATAAAGTTTAATGACCCATCACGAATTTCAGGATTAGTTTAGTAGTTAATTAAGGATTAGTGTGACTAATCGGGGATTAGTTGAAAGATTTTGGACGGACAGTGTAAAATGAAGATTTTTCCCCTAGAGTTGGGAAAAAAGTAGACTTTTAAACCGGGTGATCAAATGGACTTTGACCGATGACTGTGACGCATATCAGGACGTCATGAGTCCATAGACAGGTGGCATGTCGAATTTGGACGTTTGACGAGAAAGTTACAGGTCTAGGAAGGTTTATGACACTATTCATGTAAACGGAGGCATTCGACATTTGGCTTGAGTTGATTGGGGAAAAATCTGGAAGGACCCACCAGATGAGTGACATGTATCACCCATCGATAGGCTCAGACCCAAATATTTTGGGTTTATCTTCGTCAGCCATCATCTTGATTTTTTCCATCCACCCCGTGAAAACCATTACCCGTACACCCAATCCCACACCCACAACCCTCAATCCTCATCCTTTGCAGTTGACCTGTGATTGGAAGTTGAAGGGGGTGTCGAGACAATCAGGACGGTGGCCACGACGGAGAAACGACGATAGGGGTAAGGAAACCCGAAAACACTATTTTTAGTTCAAAAATGGTAGGTTCTATTTTGATGATTTCTGATCAATTTGGCTATTTGTACGAGGTTCCTGGAGTTGAGGAGGACTCAAGGGACTTGGAATCGAGGGCTCAGGTGGTCGGAGCTGGCGGAAAAACTCATTCGAAATTCACGGCCAGGGTGACATGTGTCACATGTTAGTGCACAGCCAGCATTGACATGTTAGTGACGTGGACCAGTATCCAAGTGACACGTGGCACTTTTAGATCTGACAGCTGTCAGACTGGTCACGAGACGTTAGCGATGATGTCAGCTGGTGACCGTTGACCGCTGACGCCGGTGTTGACTTTTTCCTGTATTGACCATGTGCGTGGGGGAACGTGAAGGTGAATTTTGAGGAGGGACCAGTGTCATTCGAAAGGTTTCGACGATCCAGATCCAATGGTGGTGGTTTTGGGTCGATCGGAGATCGTTAGGTTGGTCAAATCGAGGTTTTTCACCTCGAGAAATGTGTCCGGGAGACATTGACATTTCTGAGAGTTTTGGGGTTTTATCCTATAAACTTGTATAGATAATTAGTGACCTTCGGGTGTGATTTGGATAGGATTGGAAGTCCCAGAGATGGAGGGTTAGCCTCGATGAGGCTTATGGCATGTGCATCGATGCAGCAGTTAGGAAGGTCTGTGAGTGTACTTTTTTCTTTCTAAATATGATGCATGCATAATAGTTTTATATGTTTTATATCTATGTTTTGAATGCCTTGAGTACGTATGTTTGTGGTACTTGGTATGTACGTATTTGCATGTATTTCGAGGCATATGGTTTTATGTTGGATTTATATGTGCTTGCATTTTCAATAATGGTTTGATAGAATGGATTTCGGATTTAGAAATATAGAATCGGGCATGAGACCTATTTGATTTGGAAACTATCGGACTTGGAGTCCATTTGATTTAATGAGACATCAGGTTGGAGGCCTATTTTGTTTACATGATCGGGCTAGAGGCCTAGTTGATTATGATATCGGGCAAGAGTCCCAATTGTGGTTTATAAAATATGATTTCGGGTTCAGAGACCCTAAATGGATTTGGATTTAAGAAATTGGATTTATGGATTTATGATGCTTTTATAGAATTTTGTGCATGACCCCTTTGAAAGCTTTTGAAATGATTTTATAAACTGTTTTCCATATACCAACATTATATGAGGATATGTGGATGGTCTCCTCCAGATGTCTGGGACACTAGGGAAGTCACGGCGCATTGCCAGCGAAGGGTCATTGCACGAAACGGCCGGACCTTATAGTGACTTAGGAGCAGGATTGCTATGATTAAACATCTGGGACGCCAGACATCTGGGATGTCATAGATTGACCCGGAGAGACCCCGTGCGACACTCATAGCCTTAGACCGTGATATGACGTCTGGGACTCTAGGCATCTAGGATGCCGAGGATTGGTATTTGGTAAACATGATTTATTGGATTTATGAAATGGTATTTCTATGTTTAGTAAATGGATTTGGGCAGTGCCCCACATGGATTTGGATTTACGGATTTCGGTGTATTACAGTTTTGGGCTAAGTTCCCATACTTGATTGATTTTATGGTTTTGGGCTATGGCCCTAATTATTTGAGGAAAGAAATGGCTTTGGTTTTATAAACGTTTTATGATATTTAATTAACTGATTTCGGATGCATGCATGATTTTTAAGTGAAGGGCGTAAATGTCTTTTATGAAATGAGTTTTGTTAAATTATTTATTTTCGTCCACTCGCAGCTTTTATGGTTTTTAATGCCTTCAAGTCGATTTCGGATGTGGGCTGTAGCAGAATGGGCTATTTGTTCAGGTTATCCCTTGTCTGGCCTTTGCATTACACAGGGGTTAGACGGGTGTCTAGCCTTCATGTTGCACGTGGGTTAGATGGGAGCATGGCTTATCCCGCGTAATCCCAGGGGGATGGGTCGTGTTAGCGTGGTATCAGAGCGATGTTGCTCAGTTTGGAACTAGAGTATTGGTGCACCGGTGTCGGGGATGTGATGTCTCTACGAGGATCAGACTGTCATCAACCTGACCGTTAGGGTAAATAGTACGAGATTTAGTAGAAAGGAATCATGGCGTAGCTATGGAGTTTATCGATGCCATAGGTCGATCGGTGCCATAGTTTAGAGTGGGACCCGAGAAGGGTCGTATATGACGAGATTGCGGAGTTGAGGCCATTTATTGGTAATGGTAGGGTGGTTTTGCTGCTCTCAGCAAACGAAGTCGTGAGAGTTGGTTAGGTCAAGTTGGGAGTCTGCTACACCCAGCAGCCGGGTTCGGGGAACCCTAGTTGAGTTTGATGGTGAGAGGAACCCTAGTTGAGACTATGGAGATTGGTTGGCCTGACACTAAGTGAAATTGTGGATCCGATTCCCATGTACCATTGAGGTGATGTTTGGGGGCCTAGGGTTGGACCGATTAGTAGTGTTTGGGGACCTGGTGAGTCCAGTGAACCTAGTGGAGTTAGAGTTAGTTGAGGCTGGTGAGAATTGGGTGACATTGAGGGATGTTCCCCGTTCTCCTGTTCTACTATGGTTTGTCAGAGTGGTTGTACCCAGAGTTGTGGGGTACAAGGGAGGAAGTTCCTCCAACCCGAGTATGGCTTAAAGGTTTTAGCTCGGTATGAGAAAAGATTCAGGTTTGGTGTGATGTGAGCACTAGATAGGAGTTGATGAGCCACGAGATAAGGATGTGACTATGGTGATGTGATCATGTCCGATGTGGACCGAACGAGGACATCCGATAAAAATTGGGGCGTTTCCTTTTTGTGTATGCTTTGTTAGGGTGGTTTTATTAGAGTAGCGCAGTGGAATTGTGGTGGACCCATGCTTGATTTTTTGTCATTAATCAAGAGAAATTGGTGAGTTAAGGGAGTGCTAAGAATTTCTTTGAAGTTGGAGGAAGCCGAAGAGAATAAATGAAAGTGTTTAGTTGGGAGAAAAGGATTAAACATTACAACAATTATTAGAGAATACTCTTAGTCGGAGGAGGTGACTTCTCTTTTTTCGTTTAGTTGGTCAGAGCTTCGGGCTAGGTTGTCAATAGGATTGTGAGACTTGAGATGCCACAACGGGATCTTGGATAGAGATGGACTAGATGGAACCCAACAGTGGATGAGATGTGTTGGGACGCTTCCCAACAGTGATTGAAAGGATAGATATGGTGGAGATGATTAAATGGTAGTTGGACAAAACGGTATAAAGGATGATGTAAGTATTGTCATAGGAATTAGTGGTCGGTTTGGCGGATATGGTGGTATGCAGAGATTTGTCTTCAAATCACAACAGGAGTCTGCTGTGACTCTTCAGTCGAGCTTTACATCAGGTAATTTTAGATTGACATCCTTTTGGATGTGCATAAACGATTTTAAACAGATTGGTGAGTCGGATATTAGCTTGTGTACGGGCCCCATAAGTGGATGTTGTCCGAGTGAGTTGGGGCTGGGAAGTCCCATGGTTGGAAAAGATGGATATGCTTCCAACATGGTTGGAACTTCAGAATCAAGAGAATTTGTAAATGTGATTCCGAATTGGGAATAAGTGGTGAGCGTAGTGAGTGTAGTGGGGATTGTGTTTACGCCCACGTAGGATGAATTTTGATGTCATCATCTTGGATCATCTTTGAGTTTCCCTATGTGCGGTGACATGGTTGATCTGATATAGGGCATTATGACAAGGGAGTCTCGAAGGTAAAGATGACAAGAAGTGACTATAACTGATCGATATAAGGAACTCGATGAGAACCCACAGTCTAGACGTGTTTCGTCCTTGACTGAGCTGTTCAGTTGTGGACAAGGTGTTGAGGAGTGATATGACGACATAGGAGAATCGTAGGGAAGAATTTCCTTCTTGATTATGCTAAGCTAGGAGCAGAGGAGAATCGTATTGTATAATGAAATGATTATCCAACCTCTGTCTTGGTCATATGGAGGAGCACATTTTGGATATGTGAGTGGAGTATATGATCTATCTTAGATAGGTGGATAGGTATGTGTTGGATATGTGAGTAAGTATGGATCTTGGATTCATTCAGTCAGACTGGTGGTGTTGTGATAAGAGTGCGTTGATGGGATTGGCTCCCTTTCAGAGTCAATCTAGTGGTATGCCTTGTAGGATGTTTTTGGGCCTAGAGTGTTGATCTATCTGGTACATAATTGGAAAGATGGGCTCCAAGATTGAAGCGTGATTGGCTTCTTAGTCAATGGAGGATGAGTAGACTGGAACTATATGGAGCCGTGTAGTGGACGCCTTAGGCACAAGGATGTTATGTGTGCTTGGGGCATGCACAGTGGCGTTTTGGCGGATGTATTGGTGATCGGCTGAGTTCTGATGTAGTTGGATTGACGAGGACGTGGACTGAACATTGGATACCGTGCACTAGGCTAGAGGGATTTGATGGGTTCAATGATTGTGTGAGCAGATGCTCAAGTGGCTCAGAGCCGTGGTTGGCCAATGGAACCCTAGATAGGAGATGTTTTATCACTGTTGGGCAAGTATTCGATGGGGTCCAGTTACACATAGGTAGAGTGAGACGTGGATGGTGTACCCACAGGTTGAGTGAGTTGGTGGTTAGTGTAACCACAAGTGGGGCGAGAGGTCAAGTTGCTTTGCATGAAGCGACTGCACTGTGACTCTGGTGGAGTCAGTGTGGAACACTGAGGGAGTTGACTGAGGCGAGTACCGAGACCGATAAATGCCGCCATTTTGAGCTTGGCTCAGTTACGTGAGATTCGTGCCATGGTGACGGTAGAATCTTACGCTACATTGAGGGAGTTGGTATGAGGTACCCTTAGCATAACTCCAGTGTGGGTCGAGGTTAGTGTCGTGACTCAAGTAGTGGATTGTCAAGGTGATATCAATGGCTGACTATCGATTGGAGGTAACGGTTGATACTCTGATACCAAGGTGGTATTGTTAGGTGGTGACGGTTTGGGAGGTGTCCGTATAATAACAGAATTGTCAGGTGGAGTACATTGAATGTGAGGCCCAGGTGTGAGGCAAATTAGATTTTCACGAGTTGGTGGTGGAAATGGGATTAGTTTGAATTTCGAGGAAAAAATTATTTAAGAGGGGGAAGCTTGTAATGACTTGTCCCGAATTTCAAGATTAGTTTAGTAGTTAATTAAGGATTAGTGTGACTAATCGGGGATTAGTCGAGAGATTTCAGACAGACGTTGTAAAATGATGATTTTTCCCTTGAGAATGGGTGAAAAGTTGACTATTAAACTGAGAAGTGAAATGGACTTTGCCAGATGATCGTGACGTAGATCGAAATGTCACGAGTCCGTAGATAGGTGGCGATTTGAGATTAGACGTTCGAAGGGAAAGTTACGGGTCTAGGAAGATTTACGGAACTATTCATGCAAACCAAGGAATTCGACATGTGGCATGATTTGATTGGGGAAACTCTGGAATGACCCACCAGATCAGTGACAAGTGTCACCCATCTGATAGACCCAGACCCCAATATTTTGGGTTTATCTTCATCAGCCATCATCTTCATTTTGTCCATCCACCCCGTGAAAACCATTACCCGTACACCCAATCCCACACCCACAACCCTCAATCCTCATCCTTTGTAGTTGACCCGTGAATGGAAGTTGGAAGGGGCGTTGACACGATCAAGATGGTGGCCACGACAGAGCAACGATGGTAGAGGTAAGGAAGCTTGAAAACACTATTTTTAGTTTAAAAATGGTAGGATCTATTTCGATGACTTCTGATTGATTTGGATGTTTGGACGAGGTTCCTGAAATTGAGGATGACTCAAGGGACTTGGAATCAAGGGGTCAGGTGGCTAGAGTTGGCTGGAAAACTCATTTGAAATTCACGGCTACTATTCACGAGTTCAAAGGTAAAATCTAGGTTTGATTTCATAGTTTTGATTCCATAGATCAAAAAGGTAGTCTGAGACGAAGAGAATGGGAGAAAAATGGAGTGGTTTGGTGGTTAGACGGTGGAGAACTGGCCAGGTTACGGTCACGAGTCTGCACGACCCGGTTCAGGTATTCGGGTCAGCCCGATCAAGAGGTTGAAGACGAGATGATGTCATCATCTGACGTCATCATTAGACAACTGTCATACAGGGACCAATAGCAGGGTGACAAGTGTAATATGTCAGTGCACAGTCAGCACAGATATGTCAGTGATGTGGCCTAATCATGGGCTGCCACGTGTCACTGACATGTCAGTGACGTGGACAAGTACACATGTGACACGTGGCTCTAACATGTCAGCCGTTGACCGTTGATCGCTGACTTTACTGACGTCATCGTTGGCTTTACTAACGTCAGCAGCGTTGAATTTTTCCCGCATTGACCATGTACGTGAGAGCAAATTTCGAGGAGGGACCAGTGTCATTCGAAGGGTTTTGATGATTCGGATCCAATGGTGGTGGTTTTGGGTCAATCGAAGATCATTAATTTGGTCAAATCGATGGTTTTTACCTCGGGACACGTTGACTTTTCTAAGAGTTTTGGGGTTTTATCCTATAAACTTGTATAGATAGTTAGTGACCTTCTGGTGTGATTTGGACAGGATTGAAAGTCCCGGAGATGGTGGGTTAGCCTCGGGGAGGCTTATGGCACGAGCATCGAGGCGACAACTAGGACAGTCTGTGAGTGGACTTTTACTTTCTAAATATGATGCATGCATGCCAGTTTTATATGTTTTATATCTATGTTTTGAATGCCTTGAGTATGTATGTTTGTGGTACTTGGTATGTACGTATTTGCACGTATTTCAAGGCATATGGTTTTATGTTGGATTTATATGTTCTTGCGTTTTCAATAATGGTTTGATATAATGAATTTCAGATTTGGAAATATAGAATCGGGCATAAGACCTATTTGATTTGGAAACTATCGGACCTGGAGTCAATTTGATTTAATGAGACATCGGGTTGGAGGCCTATTTGGTTTATATGATCGGGCTAGAGTCCTAGTTGATTATGATATCGGGCATGAGTCCCAATTGTGGTTTATAAAATATGATTTCAGGTTCGGAGGTCCTAAATGTCAGGACCCGACCCTCCTCGGTCAGGACCCAACTCATCTAGCACCATATTGTCTGCTTTGGGCCTCACCCTCATGGTTTTGTTTTCGGTAGCTCAAGGTGCAACTTCCCAGGGGGTCACCCATCATGGAATTGCACCAGCCTCAACTCGTTTAACATTGGGGTTCCAATCCCCCCGTAAAGCCACTTAAGCTCCTAAAAGGCCTAGTGCTAGATAGGTGTGTGCCTACACATTTAAGGCACACCACTATCCTCTCCCATACCATTCCCCCTCGCAAGAATGTGGGATTTTTCACCGTTCCCTGCAGGACACGGGTCTTACACTAAATGGATTTGGATTTGAGAAATTGGATTTATGGATTTACGATGATTTTATGGAATTCCGAGCATGGCCCCTTTGAAAGGTTTTGAAATGATTTTATAAACTATTTTCCATATACCATCATTATATGAGAATATGTGGATGGTCTCCTCCAGATGTCTGGGACACTGGGGAAGTCACGACGCATTACCTGCGAATGGTCATTGCATGAAGCGACCGGACCGTATAGTGACTCAGGAGGCGGATTGCTATGATTAGACGTCTGGGACGTCAGACATCTGGGATGTCAGAGATTGACCCAGAGAGACCCGGACGGCACACGTAGCCTTAGACCATGATATGACGTCTCGGACACTAGGCATCTGGGATGCCGAGGATTGGTATTTGGTAAACATGATTTATTGAATTTATGAAATGGTATTTTAGTGTTTAATAAATGGATTTGGGCAGTGACCCACATGGATTTGGATTTACCGATTTTGGTGTTTTACAGTTTTGGACTGAGTTCCCAAACTTGGTTGATTTTATAGTTTTGGGCTAAGACCCTAATTATTTAAGGAAATAAATGGCTTTGGTTTTATAAACGTTTTATTATATTTAATTGACTGATTTCGGATGCATGCATGATTTTTAAGTGAAGGGCGTAAATGTCTTTTATGAAATGAGGTTTTGTTAAATTATTTATTTTCATCCACTCACAGCTTTTATGGTTTTAAATGCCCTCCAGGTCAATTGCGGATGCGGGCTGTAGCAAAGACCAAGACATCACACTTTGCCATTGATCCGGCCACACTCTAGAAGCCCGAATGGGCTGTTGGTTCAGGTTATCCCTTGTCTGGCCTTCTCATTACACGGGTGTTTGACGGGTGTCTGGCCTTCATGTCGTACGTGGGCTAGACGGGAAGATGGCACATCTCGTGTAATCCCGGGGGGATTGGGATGGGTCGTGTCAGTGTGACGTCATCTCGTCCCTAACCTCCAGCCGGGTCAACCCGATCCCTCATTCCTGTGAGAGGGGAATGGTCTGGGATGGGAATGGTGGTGTGCCTTAAAGGTGTAGGCACACACCTATCTAGCATGAGACCTTTTGGGAGCTCAGTGACTTTGGGTTCGATTGGAACTCCAAAGTTAAGCGAGTTGAGGCTGGTGCAATTCCATGATGGGTGACCCCCTAAAAAGTTGCACCGTGAGCTCCCGAAAACAAAACCGTGAGGGCAAGGAGGCCCAAAGCGGACAATATCGTGCTAGATGAGTCGGGTCCTGACCGAGGAGGGTTGGGTCCTAACAGAATGGTATTAGAGCTAGACCCCGACTAGGAAGTGTGCCAGGGAGGATGCTGGGCCCTAAAGGGGGTGGATTGTAAGACCCGTGTCCTGGAGAGAACAGTGAACGATCCCACATTCCTGCAAGAGGGAATGGTCTGGGATGGGAATGATGGTGTGCCTTAAAGGTTTAGGCATACACCTATCTAGCACGAGGCATTTTGGGAGCTCAGTGGCTTTGGGTTCGGTTGGAACTCCAAAGTTATACGAGTTGAGGCTGGTGCAATTTCATGACGAGTGACCCCCTGGCAAGTTGCACCGTGAGCTCCCGAAAACAAAACCGTGAGGGCAAGGAGGCCCAAAGTAGATAATATCGTGATAGATGAGTCGAGTCCTGACCGAGGAGGGTCGGGTCTTGACATAAAGGCACTACACATAGGCTAGTATACCGAGCATCAATCATTTGGGGACATCTTTAACTTCGGTGGACACAATTTATGGATTAAATTACTCAAGCCTTATAATCGTACACAAATCCTTGGCACACATTCCAAGTCAAAGCATTACCAACCAGGGTTGAATCCAAGTATCATTTCACAAGGTACAGCGAAACAACTGTGTCCAAAACCACACAAAACTCATCTAATATGTAACAACCCGTCCCGAGAACCGGGATTAGTAGACTAATTAAGGTGTGATTAGTGAGGTTAAGCGGTGGTTATAAGGTCTTTGGCGTAGAATGACGATTTTGCCCCTGGTTTGGGCAAAACAGTTGACTTTTAGTTCGGGTGGTCAAATGGGGGTTGACCAGTGACCAGGACGTAGTTTAGGACGTCACGAATCCATAGGCAGGTGGCACGCCTGATTCCGACATCCGAGGAGGAAATTGTGATGTTCGGAAGGTCGAGGGCATCATCGTAATTGAGGTAAAATAGGGGGAATAGTTGACTTTTTGAATAATCGAGTTTTGGTAGGTTGACCTAGGATGGTTAGGTAGCTTTCGACGTCCTGAGTTTGATGACAGGCGGCACGTACTCATCGGACTTACGAGGCGAGAGTTACGGGTCTAGGAAGTTTTGGTAAAACCGTAAAAATGTGTAAAACTGGAGGGTATTTTGGTCTTTTTGGTTTCTGGGGATTTGTACAGAGAGAAAGGAGATGAACGGCTGGGGTTTAACCAAGTGGGATAAGGATTGAGTGGATGTGACATGTGGCATGTGTGTAGAGGCTTCTGGTGCAATCCTGTGTGTTCACGGTCCTAATTAATTGGGTGCATCCGTGTTGTTCGTGTTGGTGTGTGTTCAAAGAACAGAGAACATAGAGTGAGAGATTGAGATCAATTGATCGATCTGGGTGCAAGGGTGAGTGAAGATTGAGTTGTGAGAGTGACAGGGAGGTAGGAGTGAGTTGCTGATCGGGTTTTGGTGGTGCAATCGTGCACGGCGGCACGGCGGAGGTGCGGAGAAGTTTTGGGGGAAACAGGGAGCCTGAGAGTTCGAGGTGGTGGCTACGCCGTGAGGTGAGGCAAACCAAGGCGAGGGGAGGCTGAGGAGGTTGCAAGGAGTCCAACGAGCCCCGTGGTAGGCGGCGGTGCGCACGGCGGAGCTGCAATCGAAAGGTAAACTTCCTTGCTCTGTTTTCCCGTGAAAGTTCATTTGGAAAGTCGTGAGGTTTGGTCGAGAGTCGAGAGGTTAGAAGGTCAGGGTTATGTTCAGGAGGGTCCTAGGTGTCGACTAGGATGGTCGCCGTGACGAGGCCGTACACGGCGGGGCTCAGGCAAAGATGAGCACTCTGGTGCTCTGTTTGGCCGTGAACTTCAAACGGTGAGTCGACGAGTTTGGGGGTGAGTCGAGGGTAACAGAGATTGGTTCTAGGTTCAGTAAAGCCTTAGGGATCGTCTGGTGTCGCCACCGTGACGGGAGGTGACCGGAACAGGTGAATCGTGAAACAGAGGGAAAAGGGCCGTCTGGTTTGAGCTTCAGTCGTGAAGCTGGGAGTCGAATCGAACCAGGAGAGTGTGGGGAATGGATTCGTGGTGTCTGGACGAAGTTGCAGGAGAAGAGAGGGAGTGAATTGGTGGCCGGACGGTGGAGAATGCTTCTCGCCGGTCCAAGCCACGGCGGCCGGTTCAGCACAGTCATCTCGAGGTAGGGGATGTACTGTAGCTGGCGCGTGAGGGCCACACGCAGCCACTTTGGGCGGCGCGTGGGGGCGCGTGCGGCGGCGATGGGGAAAACGATCAACATGACTTTGGGTCTAGAAGTTATGGTGAGTTCAATGGAGTTGGTTTCGGGTCAATCGGAAGTCGTATGAGTTTGGTTCCGCGAGGGTGAATGTTTAGGGTCCCGGGTTCTAGGTCTTCGATTCGGGGATTTTTGAGGGAATTTAGGTGAACCTTGGTAGACGTGTTAGTGACGTAATTTGGTGATTGTGAACAGGATCGGGATTTCCCAAGGAAGCCGAGGAACGGGCAGGACGTTCGGGACGCGAGTAGGGCTCAGTACAGTGAGTGGACCCTTTCTCTAAACTCGAGCATGCATAACTGTTTTTCTATAATTGTTTTATGGTTTTAATCATGATTCTATGTTTATCAAATATGTTATGTTGGTTTTGCATTGTTGCACGTTTTTCGAGGAAAAACGGTAATTGGCACGTTTTACGAGAAATGTCGATTTCTGAGAATAATACCATGGTTTTGGGATTTCAAATGATAAATGGTTTTCAATGATTGTAAAGGGATTTTGGAACATGATTTTAATGATTAAAGGTTTTCGGTTTTAGAAACGGATTTCGGAAAAAGGGTTGGTTCCAAGTGGAAAAGTGAACTCCGGATTTGGGTTCGGAATGACGGTTCTGGATGCCGGAAGGGCATCGAACCAGTGATTTCGGATTCGAGTTTGGATGTAGATTGGTAAAAGGTTTTCAAATGGTGTTGGGATTGGATTTGCTGGATCTGGATATTGGGTTTAAAGACCCGGATTGAGTTCAAAGACTCGGGAGTTTAAAGACTCGGATATATTGATTTCCCCCGTAGGCCTTGAGTTTAAAGACTCGGATATTTAAAGACTCGGGAGTTTAAAGACTCGGAAAGGTCCAGCAGGTTTGATCGGGAAAATGATGATGTAATGTTATGATTTCTGATATGGTTTTATGATTCGCATGCTGTAGTTTTTCTAACTGTTTTATAGTGTTTCTGTTTCTTATGATGCGGTTTATGGTAAATTGATTTATAACGGTGTTCATAAATATTGGTTATGCATGTGGTTTTCAAAACGGAGGGTTAAATTCGGTTTTTGATAAATGGTTTTAGAACTTTTCTTTTCTTATGGTCCACTCACACTTTGTGTTTTAAATTGCCCTCCAGGTTGTGGAGCGAGCGCGGGGTCTTGACGTCGAGGCAGTGTCTGAGGCATAGAAGTGATGTGAGGGATCCCAGAATAGATTAAAGGCTTCCGTGTGCGTGTACTTTTTATCGGTTTCTAGTTTTTTGTATTTTCGTACTATGCTCTGTAAACGATAACGTTGGGATATTCAGTTAATGACTCCTGCGTCTGACTGGGTTTGCGTGAGTTTTACTTGGGTGTTGTGTCGGGGAGTCAGACGGGAGCGGGATTGACCTCGGGTTTCGGGGTGAAACCGGGGTGGGTCCTGACATAATACACTTACTATACTTAATATCGAGCTAAAACATAACCAAAACCTGGGCCTGCATGTAATGACCCTTCCCAAAATTTTGGGATTAATTAAGATTTAATTGTGGATTAGCGAGGCTAATTGGGGATTTGACGAGGATTGTCGGACGTTCAGGGTGAAATTACGATTTTACCCCTAGATGAGGGCAAAAGGTTAACTTTTAACTTGGGATGTCCAATGTATGTAGACCGAGGATCATTACGTAAATCTAGTCGATAGGAGTCTACAGACAAGCGACACGTCGAAATCGAACATTCGACATGAAAGTTACGGTTCACGAAAGTTTTGAGGTAGTATTGCACATTTTACAAGACGAGTGACAATTGTCCTGTTGTGGGACTAGATATTTGTTTCAGGCGTCACTCATCCATTGCTCCCATTACACATATATGAACCCATTCCCTCTCTATTTCATTTAAACCAAACCCGAAACCCAATTGAACCCAAACCCCATTCCTCCCTTCGTCATGATGCTTGGATGAGATTGAGAGACTGAGAGATCAGGAAACGGCAAAGGGGTGACAGGACCACCGTGGACGGCGGAGGAGGCAACGGGAGAGGTAAACCCGAAACCCCCTTTAAATTCGAATTTCAAATTCTTGGTTTGGACGTTGGGGGCTGTTCCTAAAGATTGGGTTCTATTTTTGGTGGTTGTATGAGTTTTATGGGACTGGAATCGGGGGCTGAGGAAGGCGGAGTAGCCTAGACGAAGGCCTGAAAATTGGGCCACGAGAATCAAATCGAACAGGTAAATCCTAGCCCGTTTTAAGTGTTTTTGAAGGCATAGATTGGCTGGGGATGGTTGGACGATCACGTAGGAAGCAATGGCTTCGAAATCGGACTAGGAACTAGAGAGAAAAAGCTGGGTCGAGTCCGCGGGTCGCGTCACCCGGTATAGTAAACCAGGTTGACCCGGATAGAGGACAAGGGTGATGATGAAATAATCGATGGCATCATCATGTCAGGTCTGACATGTCAAACTGACACGTGTCAGATCTTAGTGATGACGTTGGCGTTGACTTTGACCATTGACCGTTAACGTCAGCGTTGACTTTTTGGTCAACGTTGATCAACCATTTTGACCCGCGCGTGTTGGCGCATGGGCATACATTTTGCGGTGGGACTAGGACCATTTTAAAGGTTTTGATGATACGAATCCAATGGTGGTCGTTTCGAGTCAATCAGAGATCGTTAGGTTGGTTAAATTAAGGTTTAAAGCCTAGGGAAGCGTGTCAGGCACACATTGACTTTTCCGAAAATATTGGGGGTTCTTGATTAGGACTTTTCTAGGTTGATATTAATCTTTGAGTATGTTTTGGACAGGTCTGGATGACGAAGAGAGGTCGGATTCACCCAGAGAGGCTTATGGCACGCGTATCGAGGTACAGTTTGGACGGTCTGTGAGTGGACTTTGTTTTATGAATATGATGCATGCATAAATGTTTTATATGTTTTTATGAACATGTTTTGAGATGCCATGAGTGCATACGATTTAAATATGAATTGTTTGGCATTTTCGGAGGAAAATACGTTATTACACGTATCGAAATTTATGTTTTATAAGACGTTTGGGCTTCGGCGGAGTATGCTACGTGCTTGTGTTTTATGTGATTCCAAAGGTTTCACGAAGTGGCGTGAAATCGAGGAACTAATTTACAATTTTGGAGGATTTCACGCAGATGCGTGAAATCGTGGTTCGGGCATGAGTCCCAGTTGAACGATGATTTGAAAGGGTTTTGGAAATAAGAACTGGTTTTCAAATTTGGAAATATCTTTCGAGTTTATGACCCAGTTGATTTGAGGTATGACTTAGAGTATAGTCAAACGTCAGATAAGTCGTTCGGTGACCCAGTTATGATTTTTATGAAATGTATTTCGGGCATGAGACCCAGTTGTAGATTTGATAAGATTCGAGGAATCCTGTGATATGAAGTGTCTTAGGACACTGGTTTTCGGGCTGTGACCCATTTTGTGATGTTCCGTGTTTGAGGCCTTATTGATGATGGCATTCGGGTGAGTCTCAGATGATATGACGCTCGCCTCCAAACTGCGGATGCGTTCATTCTGGAGAGGTCACGATGCACTGCCTGATGTCGAGCAGTCGTGGGAAGCAATGACCGAGGGAGGCTTGTCTTAGGAGTGCTTATGTTATACCCTGAGATCGATCGACGATGTGTTCGCGATGATCTAGAGACGGTCGCGGCGAGTGATATGTTCACTGCGACATGCTGGGATTATGAGCGGTCCTGAGCTATATGCACATGTGCTAGGATTAGAATCGTGTCTGACATTGGGATGAGTTCCCATGGGATGTGTTCCCATGTGTTCTATGATTTGAGCTGAGGTTCCATTCTAGTTTTTCTTGGTTTTGGTTTTGGGTTGCGGCCTTGTATGATTCGGGTTTTAGCCTGAACCCTATTGAGGTAATGGCTTCGATTGAGAAGCATTTTTCACTGTGTTTTGATTTGAGAAACAATACGTCTTGCTTCCGAGAAAGTATTTGAAATAACTGTTTGATGATGCATGCATACTTTTACGTGAAAGGTATAAATGTCTTTTCGATAAATGATTTTTATAAACAGTTGTTTTGTCCACTCACAACTTTTATGGTTTTAATACCCTTCAGGTTGATAGCGTATGCGGGCTGTAGTAGGGATCCAGACATCACGTGCCACCACAGATCCTAGCGTACTCTAGCTAACCCCGAGCGGGCGACGAGTTCTGTCAAGTTGGTATCAGAGCATGAGTTGCTCTTAGAGTGACGTGCCGGTGCTGGATGTGATGTCTCTGCAGTAGTAACAGCCCGTCATTATCCTGATAGTTAGGTTGAGAGTATGATGATTCAGTGGAATTGAACCCTAGTTAGGTTATGTTTGGCATGTAGTGTGATGGTTTAGGGTTCGATTGGCATGGGATGCCACGGTATAGATGTTGTATGGAATGGTAGGCCATGTTTGTGACATGCCCTGGCTGAGTAGGTATGGTATGGCCCTACTCAATGCATAGTTCTTGTGGGCCCAACGGCTGGAAGCCATAGAGTTCGAGTGGACGAGGTCCTCGGATAGTGGTTACTGGTTGGTTGGATACCAGTATCGGAGTATGGCGACTCTTCGGAGTTGAGAGTGATGGATCGATTAGGATGGACGTGCTGCAGTGAGCACGTGCTGCAGTGAGCAGTGGCGTTCGTGATGACCCTAGTTTGTGGTTGATTGGACAAATTATCAGGAGAGTGGTACTTGGGGGACCAGATCCTGAGTTGGAACGATCGGGGATATTACTCGTTGAGCGGTTAGTGCCTGCGGTGAATTGACCGGACGAGTATGGAGTCTCGATAGCAGAGTGTTTCTGGGATCAGTCTGTACGTGATTGTGGTAGATGTTGCTATCGACAGACGTGGATGTATCTTATCGAGTTGGATAGGCTCAGGTTACAATGACAACTGAGACGATGAAAATTTTCCAGTCGTGACGATAGTACAGAGGTGTGTGAGTGTCGCTCGGTGCAAGCAGAGGCTTCTAGATTCGACTTGGTTACACCCGAGTGCGATCACAGAAAGAAATGTTGAGCTTTGGGTGTGGGCGAGTGTACCGTACTACCTCAGTGGAGGTGACTGAGATGAGTGGGAGATGCCCGAGACATGTTGGATGGAATCCAATAGTGATCGGATGGTTCTGAATGACATTGTGTGTGTCTAAGTGTTGTAATGCCAATGAGGAGTTGGTTTGTGATCAGGATGGTGGACGTGCCCTAGAGTGGCAAACATGTGAGTTCGGTGGGCACTGAGCGGGGCAGAGAGGATCTCGAGTGGCTCAGTACGAGGCACGAGGTATACCTAGATTAGTGACAGGTACCCTGGTTCGTTGTGGATGGATGGCACGAGTGTTGGGTGCTTGGATTGATCCCATAAGGGTTGGGACGTGCGAACCAATATGCCGACAAAAATAGTGACGGAAGAAGCTGAAGAGAATCAATGGAAGTGTTAGTCTTGAGAAAATGATTAAGCATTACAGTAATTATCAGAGAATACTCTGAGTCAAAGGAGGTAACTTCTCTATTTTCATTTGGTTGTCAGAGCTTCGCGCTCGGCTGTCGATAGGATTGTGAGACTTGATATTCCACAGCGGGATCTCGGGTAAGGTGGATTGGATGGAATCCAGTAGTGGTTGAGATGTGTTGGGACTCTCCCCAACAGTATTTGAGAGGACATATGTGATGGAGATAATCAAATGGTGATTGGACGGTTTACGGGACACATAGGTGGATGTTGTCTGAGTGAGTTGGGGACTGGAAAGTCCAATAGTTGGAAAAGATGGATATGCTTCCAACATGGTTGCAACTTCTCTTGATTCCAAAGTCGGTGAAGGAGATTATCATTTCTGCTCTGTATCAGATGATGTTGGGTGTCATTAGTACGGTGATCACATATTAATTAGTGGACCCATGATTGGCTTTGGGTCAATGGACAAAAGAAGTTGTGATTGAGACAAAGAGAAGAGTGCTTCATTTCGCATTGGCGATGGATATTCCGAAGTCGATGAGGGAGACTTCTCGTTTTCTACTCTTTAGCAGGTGATGCGTAGCGCCGAAGGATGACATAGGATGAATTTTGATGTCATCATCTTGGATCATCCTTGATTCTTCCCTAGATGGGATGACGAGGAGTGATATGACAGTTAAAGGGTTCAAAGAGGGTGTAAGAACCCAACACTTAGGTTGTGAGTCAAATTTGAATGACATGAAGAGCAGATGGTACTTAGCGTCGCCGGATATGATGAGTGAGTGTCCGAGGTAGCGGACCCATGTTGGTATTATAGGTCATGTTATATTGGCTAAGTGAGCTAGTATGGATCCACCTAGGATCGAGTGGATCGAGTCGTGTGGTGACGATCAAGATGATCGAGATGATTGAGATGATTGTAGCGACCGTGGGTCGAGTAAACCTAAGTCTGGTAGTTATTTGGGTGAATTGACGTGCTGATTATGCTAAGCTAGGAGCAGAGGATAATTGTATCGTAACAACCCTGAGGTAAGACGAAATTACTATCCAGCCTCTGTTTTGGATAAGTGGATGAGTATGTGTTGGATATGGGGATGAGTGTTGTTTTTTGAATTCATTTATTCAGATTGGAGTGCGAGTGATTGTCTGGTGACCACGAGACCCGAAAGGCACACCGAGTGGAGTTTATGATCTGTCTTGGATACATGAGTGAGTATGGTTCTGGATATGTGAATAAGCATAAGACGAGGACGATACGTGGGTATCAATCATGAAGAGATGAATAACCGATACCTCGAGTTGGATATGAGGATAGATATTGTGATGGAGTGATGTTAGCCTGGTGACGGACAGTTGAGGTCCGAGTCCTGTTTAGAGCATGGACGGTAGTAAGTGGTTGGACATTGCCGGAGTGCAGTCCTTGAGCGGGCTGGGTAGTGCCTTGATGTTTAACGTGATGTGGGTGTACCAGTGAGTAGTACACGTTGGACGATGGGATTTACCACAGTTAACCGGTATGTTTGGGTTGAGAGTTACCAGAGAGGATGAATATTTTGTCTAATGGATAGAGTCCCAGATGGACATGAGATGGTGATCGGATTAGATCCGATGGTGACAGTTCAACGAGGATTATGATCGGATGTGTTCCGACATGATGATGTGCTGACTAGACGTCGAATATTGTGTGCTCGAGTAGAGGGGATTGAGAGGGTTTAGTGATTATGTGAGCCGAGAGCTCAGGGCCATGTGGGCCAGAGGAACCCTAGTGATTATGCATGTGACTATCCCTGTTGAGGCAAGCATTCGATGGGATCCAGATACACCCAAGATAGGTGAGATGTCGATTGTGTATCGAAAGGGTACGTGAGACGACAGTTTGGGACTCGAGATGAGTCAAGATTTCAGCGTAGGTCGCTGAGTGACACGAGGTACAATGCGGGGACTCGAGAGTGAGTCAAGATCAGAGGAGCATAACTAAAGCGCAGTGGAGCTGGGAGTTGCCGGCTGGTCACGATAGTTGTCGTGGAATTAACGACTTTAAGAAGAAAGTTGTATCTCAATGGACAGTGAGAGTCAGCATGAGTATGGGAAAACGAAGTAGTTGGCTGATGTGAGTACGGAGGCCGATAAATGCCGCAGATTTGAGTATGGCATGCGAGGTGTGATTCATGCCATTGTGACAGCAGGATCTGGAGGGTGTTTGTCGGATCGGATGCTGAGCAAGATGTCAGCTTCGATTGTCAAATGAGAATAATGACCAGGCTGAAAAGACGATTCAATGTCAGCTTAGTATAGTAGACCTGTCAGAGTGAATGACAAGCGAGATTGACGAGTGTCGGCGTCTCGAGTGAGACTTATGAACTGACGTGTGGTTTCTCGACAGTTGAGTTAGAGCTTTGGATGCTCCAATGACAGTGGGTACCGATGGGTACTGTGGTTGTGTCGGACGTGTACGTTTACACGAGAATGCCCCGAGTTGGAGGCACGATTGAATTCCCACGGTCTAGTTATGGAATTTGGGTCAGTTTGAATTTCAAGGACAAAATTATTTAAGGAGGGAAGATTGTAACGACCCGTTCCAAATTTTTGGGATTAATTAAGATTTAATTTTGGATTAGAGAGGCTAATCAGGGATGTGACGAGGATTATCTGACATTCATGATGAAATTACGATTTTGCCCCTAGACGAGGGAAAAAAGTTTACTTTTGACCCGAGAGGTCCAATGCATGTGGAACGAGGACCGTTAAATAGATCGAGTCGATACGAGTCTGTAGAAAGATGACACGTTGAACTCGAACATTCGACTGGAAAGTTACAGTTTACGGAAGTTTCGAGGTACTATTGCACGTTTTAGCATTAAACATACATGCACCCACTCCCTCTCTGTTTCGTTCGAACGAAACCCGAAACCCAGTTGAACCCAAACCCCATTCCTCCCTTCCTCGTGATGCTTGGATGAGAATAAGAGACTGAAAGACCAGGAAACGACGAATGGGGAGATAGGGCCACCGTGGACAGCGGAGAAGGTAATGGGAGAGGCAAACCCGAAACAACCTTTAAGTTCAAATTTCAAATTCTTGGTTTGGACGTTAGGGGCTATTCCTAATGATTGGGTTCTATTTTTGGTGGTTGTACGAGTCTTGTGGGACTGGAATCAGGGGTTGAGGACGACGGAGCAGCCTGGATGGAGGCCTGAAAACTGGGCCGTGAGAATCAAATCGAATAGGTAAATCCTAGCCTTTTTTAAATGTTTTTGAAGCCATAGATCGACTAGGGATGGTTGGACAATCACGTAGGAAGGAACGGCTTCGAAATCGGACCAGGAACCAGAGAGAAAAAGTCGGGTCGAGTCCGCGAGTCGCGTGACTAGTACAGTAAACCGGGTCGACCCGGATAGAAGACAGGGGTAATGATGACATCATCATATCAGGTCTGACATGTCAAACTGACACATGTTAGATGTTAGTAATGACGTCACTGTTGACGTCAGTGATGACGTCATCGTTGACTTTGACCATTGACCGCCAACGTCAGCGTTGAATTTTTTGTCAACGTTGACCAGTCACTTTGACCAGCATGTGGGAGGTGCATGGGCACACATTTCGAGGTGGTACCAGGACCATTTTAAAGGTTTCGATGATACGAATCCAATGTTGGTGGTTTCGAGTCGATCGAGATCGTTAGGTTGGTCAAATTGAGATGTAAAGCCTCAGGAAACCTGTCTGGGACACGTTGACTTTTCCATGAATGTTGGGGGTTCTTGATTAGGACTTGTCTATATTGATAGTAACCTTTGAGTATGTTTTGGATAGGGCTGGATGACCCAGAGAGGTCGGATTAGCCCGTAGAGGCTTATGGCACGCGTATCGAGGTGGAGCTTGGACGGTCTGTGAGTGGACCAGGTTCAACGAGAGGTAGGGGATGACATTGTGCAAGCGCGTGGCTTTCATGCGCAGCCCCTTTGGGCCGCACGTGGGGGCGTGTGAGGGGTCTTTTTGGGATGACTTTAATAGGTGAAATAATCTATTCGATGTAACAAACATTTTGGGACTGATTTCGTGTCGATCAGACATCGTTTCGATATAGTTCGGGATGTCCGAAGGTTTAGGATCGAGTTTAAAAATAGTTAAAAATTCATAAAAATTACGGGGCCTCAATGAGAGGTTAATAAGGTAGTCAGTAACCCTCTAGTATGATTTGGACAGGTTTGGGAGTCCCGGTGATGGTAATTAGCCCATGGAGGCGACAGCTAGGACGATCTGTGAGTGGACCTTGATTTCTAAACTGTGATGCATGCATAAATGTTTTATATGTTTTATAGATATGATTTCTATCATGATGATTATGGATTGGTGATTTACATGATGGCACGTATTTTGAGGCGATTTACGTATTTGCACGTATATTGAGGTTTATGGTTTTACGCTGTGGTTTATGGTTTTACACTGTGGTTATACGTGCTTATGGTTTCGTTAACAGTTTAATGAAATGGTTTTGGATTTGAAAAGGTAAACTCGGGCACAAGAACCATTTGTTTTGGAAACCCTCGAACTTGAAGTCCATTTAGTTACGTTAACGAGCTAGGGGCCCAATTGGTTCATGAATTGATTTCGGGTTTGAAAATATGGAATCGGGCATGAGACCCATTTGATTTACGAACTATCGGACTTCAAAGTCCATTTGATTTAATATGCATCGGGCTCGAGGCCCGGTTGGTTTACGTAATCAGGCTTGAGGCCCAGTGGGTTTACATAATTGGGCGTGTGGCCCAGTTGGTTTACGAAATCGGGCACGAGGCCCAATTGGTTAACGAATTCGGACTTGGGGCCTAGTTATGGTTTACGATTGTGATTTCGAGTCGGGGACCTATAAATGGATTTTTTGTTTCATGACGGTCTATGGGGACCAGGCATGGATCCGTAAAAGGTTTTGAGAATGATTTTGAAATGGTTTTTCATATACCGTCCTTTATTTATGGATTGTCTCCTCCGGGGAGGGTCGTTAGCTTGGGTGGACCTCGGAGTAGTCACAAAACACCAACTGAGTAGACACGCCCCCGTGGGGTACCTTACTCTTAGGAAGGCATATATAGATTATAACCCCAGGGAGGGTTAATGATCTACGGACATTGACCTGGGTGGACCCTAGGGAGACTTGGGATTTGAGACCCCGGGTAGCACGCATGTAGCTTTGGAAACCGTGACAGGATTGGTTATATGATATATGGTAAATATGATTTCTTTGATTTGTAAAATGATGTTTTGTGAATAGTAAATGGATTTGGGCAATGACCCACAAACTCGGATTTATGGTTTTGGGCTAAGTTCCCACATATGGTTGAAATGAATTATGGATTTGTGTAAATGGTTTTGGGTAGGGGCCCGTATGACTTGAATTTACGGAACTTGGGGCTGAGACCCTAATAACTGTTATTTGAACATGTGATTCAATAAATGATTTTCGTATGCATGCATGCTTTTAGTGAATGGCATAAATGTCTTTATGATATGTGTTTTTTGTGAAATTATTGATTTTCGTCCTCTCACAGCTTTTGTTTGTATTTAATGCTCTTCAGGTTGATCGCAGATGCAGACTGTAGCAAAGACCGAGACATCACACTTCTCCATCGGATCCTGGCACGCTCTAGAAGCTGGTCGGGCTGAAGGTTTGAATTATCCTTTTTCTGACACTTCGTGTCAAACGGGATCATGACACATCCCGTGTTAATCCCCGAGGGATTTGGATTTGTCGTGACATGTGGTATCAGAGCAAGTTTTCTCTCGTGGTACGCGTAGGTCGAGGATGTGATGTCTCTATGGGCTGCAGTTCGTTATAAACCTGATAGTTAGGATGCCGGTATGATAGTTAGTGGATTTGAATCGTGGATAGTTGGTTTGGCATTTGATGCCTAAGTATGTCATAGTTGTGTCGTGGTTTGGCAGTAAGGGACCCTATGGAGGGATGAACAAAATAGTACTTTAGAGTTTAACCGTGGGACGGTTATGTCGGGATCGTCTATCACGATATTGTAGGATCAGTTATGACGATAGTATGAAGTTGTTACCATTAGATGGTCAGGTTATTCTGACTTGGGAATTGTGTTGCAGGGAGCAGCTGGATTTGGGGAACCCCAGTTGAGTTGAGGGTAGGATTGGATTGATGTCCACGCGATGTCAGGACCGTTGGTCGGTCATGTCATGTCATGTCAGCTTTAGTGATGGGACTGCACTCTGCAGTCGAAGTTGTGTTAATCAGTTAGACCTAGTTGGTTGTTGTACTACTCTAGTTGTGATGGATAGTTGGTGCAACTAAGGTCATGGACGACCTGGTAGACGATATTGGTTCAGTAAATTAAGATTGGTTAGAGATTGGTTGGACCGGTTACCAGGGTTGGTACTTGTCGATGGAATCCCGGAATGGGGATACAGAGTAGTTAGTATGGGCGATTGATTCCGTTGGATGCTGATTATCGATAGCGATTTGTGATGGTTGGGTCTGCATGAGTTTGTGGCAGGCGCTACCATCGAGGTTGGATGTGGTTGTGGTTGTTTAGAATCGGGGGACGTTTTCTTTTCTTGTCTAAGTTGTCAGGGTGACTACACCCAGCGTTGTTGGGTACGAGGGAGGTATAATTTCTCCAATTTGAGCAGAGGTATTGGGTTGTTTCTCGGTATGAGCAAAGATCTAGGCTTGTCTGATTCGCACACTGTGTGCTGATGCTCGTGCTGGTGCTGGTGCTGGTGATTATGATGACGATGAACCATGAGTCGGAATGTGACTCTATCATGAAGGGAATACGTTCGGTAATTGGGATCCAGCAGTGGATCTCAGATAATGATGGACTGGATGGAATCCAATAATAATTGAGACGTGAGGATCGGGTAGTAATGGTTCACATCCTTTTGGATGTACATAAATGGTACAAGCCGATAGACGAACTTGGTAGTGGGTTAGACTGGTTAAGGACACGTGGTTGATGTCCAAATGTGTTGGTTCCAACATGGTTGGAACTTCGGAATTGAGAGGGGTTGTGATTGAGGCGACGAGGGAAGTGCTTGATTCTGCATTGGTAATGGGTATTTCGAGTCATTTAGGGTAACTTCTCATGTTCTGCCATGGTAGATGATGGTTGTTGTCACCAATATGTTGATCGTGTATTGGTTAGTGGACCCGTGTTTTGTTTTGGGTCATCAGAAGGAGTTGGGTATTTTGAAGTTAGGTGAATGAGATTTCTCATTTTCTGCTTGGTGGCAGATGATGTTGGGTTACATGGCATAGTGAGTGCAGCGAGTTTTTGTTTGCACTCATGTAGGATGAATTCTGATGTCATCGTTTTGGATTATCCTTGATTTTCCTAGATGGAATGACAAGGATTGATATGGGGTAACCATAGTCTTGACGTGTCTCGTCGTTGACTGGTCTGTTTAGATGTGGGAAATGGTTGAGGAGTGTTATGACTGACGAAGGATTCAAAGAGGGTGTAAGACCCTATGACCAGATTTCAGGTGGATAGTTAGCTGAGGGAGAACATGTTTGGATCCTAGGTGGATCAGGATTGTGATGTTATGGACATTGGGCATTGTGACGATTTAGGATCGTGATGTTAATGGTAAGGTGACGTAGTGATGGAATCTAGATCGTGATCGTGTTGATCAGGGTAGGTGGAGAGTTTATTGCCCATACTTGGATATTTGTATATGGGAATATTGGGACTGAACTTCTTTTCGAGGTTAATCCCATATGGTGTATTAATCGAATGAGTAGGTGTCCGACGGGGTCGAATTTGGTCAGCCTTAGATGTGTGAATGTTGGGATTGGCTTTCTTTCGAAGTCAATCGAACATGATATGGTAATCGAGTGAGCAGGTAACCGATAGATTCGAAGTTGGTGCGTCTCAGTAGACGTGGGCTAGATTGGATGCCCAGTTGGCATGAATAGGTACGCCTTGGTGGGCGTGAGTCAGATTGGTAAATATTGGAATTCGTGATTGGGAGTAGACGTTGTGATGCTGGTCAGGTGACCAGGGGACTTGGAAAGGACACATAATTGGGAATGTATGGTCTGTCTCATGTGAGATTGGACTGATAGGCTCCAGAATTGAAGCGTGATTGGCTACGAGCTTGTAGTAGGCGGGAAGGTGGATAGATGTACATACAGGGTACGTTATGCGAGGACTGATACTGGAAAAGCCTGAGTGGTGCCTAGTGAAAGTATATGGGAGATGTAACGACCCGTCCCGAATTAACGGGATTAATTAAGGATTAATGACGGAGTAGCTAGACTAATCGGAGATTAGACGAGGATTATCGGACGTTCAGTGCAAAATGACGATTTTTCCCTTGGAATGAGTAAAACGTTGACTTTTCGTCCATGAGGTCAAATGGACTTTAACCAATGACCGTGACGTAGTTCGGGACGTCACGAGTTCATAGACAGGTGGCACTTTCGATTCCGACATTCTTGGAAGAAGTTGTGACGATCGGAATATCGGGGGCATTTTGGTAATTTGGAGGAATAGGGGCCAATGGTTGACTTTTGACCCGGTAGGTCAAATGGCCACGGCCTGAAGACCGTTACATAGATAAGGACGATACGAATCCATAGACAGGCGGAACGTCGAATTCGGACGTTCGACGGCGAAGTTACGGTTCATGGAAGCTCAAACGTACTATTGCACGTATTACGAGACGGGGACTAAATGGCAGCAAGTGGGGCCCAAATATTATTGTACAGGCCAATGGATGAGTGACAAGTGTCACTCATCCACTGGACACCATTTTCCCTTCATGCATATCCCCTCCCCTTTGCATCGATCATTCATTTTCTTCATTCTGAAACCCAAACCCGAGCACCCATTTTCAATCCAATCCAAACCCTTCAACCCTAAACCCATTTGTGAGAGGACATAGAGTGAGAAGAAGAGCTGAGGAAAGTGGTGACCGGCCCAGGGAGCGCCACCGTGGACGGCGGCGGAGGCCAACCCGTGCAGGTATCGGTTTTAACCAATTTTCATCCATTTTCAATTTCTTGTATTATGGGTCGATTTGGACGGTTTTAATGAGTTAAATAGGTTATTAGGATTGTGTTAGGATGGTTTTGGGAGTTATTGGACGGCTATGAAGCCGTGGGTAAGTTTTAGAAACTTTGAACCGTGAGGAAGATTTGGACCGATTGGATTTTATAGGTTTTAGACGTTTTTGTTAATTGGTTTAGGTTCCTAGGACAAAAATACGAAGGATAGGATCGATTAGGGAGGAAAACAGTGAAGATTGGACCGTGTAGGAGCCTGGACCGGTCACGCCGGTCCAGTTTCAGAGAAAACCGGACCGGACCGGTTCGGACCGGTCTAACCGAGGACAGGTGTGACACTGTAGCACTAGCGCTTGGCTTCCACGCACAGCCACTTCAGGCGGCGCGTGGCGGCGCGTGGGGGAGAATCTTAGGAAGGTTCCAACATGTGAAATCATCTCATCGATGTAACGAACATTTTGGGACTGGTTTCGAGTCGATCAGACATCGTTTAGATATAGTTCGGGTTGTCCGAAGGATTCAGTGCGCGATTAAAAATAGTTAAAAATTCCGGAAAATTACGGGGATTTAGTGAGGGGTTAATTAAGTAGTTAGTAACCCTCTAAAGTGATTTGGACATGTTTGGGAACTCCAGACACGACGGTTGACCCGGGAGAGCCGTATTGCACGCGTATCAAGGCGGCAGCGCGGACGGTCTGTGAGTGGACTTTCTTTCTGAAATCGATGCATGCATAAATGTTTTATATGTGTTTTAATATGTGTTTTGGGATGCCTTGAGTGCATTTTGGCGTGTGTTTACGTATGGGCATGTACTTCGAGGTTTTTTGGTTTTATACGCGCTTACGCTTTCGGTTTTCCTGAAATGATTTTGAAAAGGTAAAACCAAGCATGAGACCCATTTGGATTTGGTTTTGACTCGGGCATAAAACCCTATTGATGACCCATAGGTCTGAGTCGTGGTCGCAACGGGTGCTGTGTGCACGGTGACGGACAACGTGACGCTCGCCTCCGGATTAGGATGCGTTCCTTCCAGAGAGGTCACGATGCACGTCCCGTTGTTGAGCAGCCGCTGAAGGCTCGACTTCAGAGTGCTGACGGTTTAGAGGATCGATCGGCGACGTGTGTACCATGGTCCCGAGATGGTCGCGGTAGTGATGTGCTCACGACGACATACTAGGATTGTGAGTGGTCCTGGATGGATAGTGGATCGCTATGATTGGGATCGTGACTGACCCTAAGATATCGGGCTCGATGCCCAGTTGATTTATGAGTTCAGGTTCGATGCCCAGTTATTACAAAATTGGGCTAGAGGCCCTATTGAGTTTTATGTTCGGGCGGAAGGCCCAGTTGAATTGTGTATCGGACGTGAGTTCCGTTTTTATGGTTTTGAATACTGGTATGTGTATACCCTCCTTGTGAGCTTATTGATTGGTCTCCTCCAGTCATCGACCTGGAGAGTCACGATCCACATACCAGAGTGGGTATCCCCATAGGGATCCCGTTCCAGGAATGGACGTTATGTTGTGGTCCCGGACCAGATTCCGGAGAGATGATCGGACTAGGTCGGAAGATGAGCCTCCCAGATGGAGAATTCCTGGAAGAAGACTCGGAGTGAGACCCCGAGTAGTATGCATACTATATATATAGAGACATCGTGACTATATCGGGGATGTGTTCCCTAGGGGCTGTGTGCCCCGACTTAGCATCTTCTCCGGAAGTGCCTAGGATGGGTTATATATGTATATATGTATATGTGTGTGTGATTTCACTGAGATGGCGTTGGGCTGTGACCCACGTGTATTTGTTTTGGGCTGAGACCCTTATAAGATGTTTTTGGGACGAGTTCCCACGTGTTTTGGTTTGGGCGGAGGTCCCATGTATTGTTTGACTGATTTCGGGCTAAGGCCCAAATGATTTTATGGTTCATGACGATTTATGGGAACCGGGCATGAACCCCAGAAATGATTTTCGAATGCATGCATATGTTTTTAATGAAGGGCATAAAGGTCTTTTATGAAAATGTTTTTATAAAATAATTGTTTTGTCCACTCACATCTTTTGTATTTTGAATGCCCTTCAGGTCGATCGCGGATGCGGCTGTAGCAGAGACGAGACATCGAATTCCTCCTTCGGATCCTTGCATACTCTGATAGCCCGGTTGGGCAAAGGACGAAAATATCCCTGGTATGACACTTCGTGTCAGACGGGAGCAGGCACATCCCACACTAATCCCGAGGGATTTGGGACGGGTCCTATCAGGAGATATCAGGGATACGTTGGTAAGCTTGATGGTAATCGGCTTAGCTCCGATATTTTTAGATTGGTTGAGGAGGTGGACTAGATATTGGATACTATGCCCTGGTCAGGGTGATTCTGATGGGTCCAATTACACATAGGTCAAGTGAGACGTCAGTATACGTATACTCAAAGTGAGTGAGTTAGTGGTTAGGGTAACCACAAGTAAGTATGATGTCATTTTTCGACTGGCGACTGTCAAGTAGTGATAGTTTGGCAGGATGTGTCAACGTGGATCGATGAGTGAGATTTGGTGACTCCCAGTGGGAGCAGACGTCAGGATATATTGGTGATTGAGAAAGGAACCATCAAGTTGTTTGTGTCAGCGAAATGGTAGAGTTGTCGGGTGGCATCAACTCGGATCGTTTGATCAATTTTACTCGAAGAGGTCGAGTGTGGATGATGCGACGTGAGTATTAGTGGAACGTCTAGGTGCGAATAAGTATTATTCTGGTTAGTTGGTGTACAAGTGTACACATGATGTAAGATCAAATTTGCTTTCCACGAGGTGGATGTGGAATCTGGATTTGGAATTTTGAGGATGAAATTATTTAAGGGGGGAAGGTTGTAACGACCTGTCCCGAATTCTGAGATTAGATTAGTGACTAATGAAGGATTAGTGAGATTAATCAGTGATTAGTTGAACGGACCGTGTAAACTGATCGTTTTGCCCCTAGTCTTGGGCAAAATGTTAACTTTTGACTCGGGGAGTCAAGTGTATGAGGACCGATGACCGTGACGTAGATTGAGATGTCACGAGTCCGTAGGTAGGCATCACGTCGAAATCGGATGTCGAACGAAAAAGTTATGTTCACTGGATCAAAATCGGGGATTTACGTCTCAGGATTCAAATAAAATATTAATTATATCTGATTGGGGGATTAGTTAATTGTGGGGCCCTTGGATGAGTGACAAGTGTCACTCATCTCATTGGTCGTTAGCCCCAAATTGTGGATCTCAACATTGATTGGTGGGTTTGGTATTAAAATATTATTATTTTATTATTTTATGTTTTCCCTCACCCACTCTATCCCAATCCCAGCCGTTCATTTCCCTCACACTTCTCATCCTCACCATCCACTCATCTGATCATCACCACCAAACCTCACCTTCTTCTTTATCGATGAACTTCACCATTTCTGCAAAACCGTGAACCCCAACTTCTCACAAGCCCTCAAATCCTCACCTATCACCCTTTTTGTTAGAACGAAAGATGGAGTGTGGGGGCAGACAAATCGAATGGTGTCAACGACGATGACCATCGTGGACGACAACAGTGGCTAGGAACCGAAACCCGAACTTTGTTTTTGGATTGAAACTGGTAGGATGTATTTTGGGGGCAGCCGAACGTGTCGAGTGGTGGGAGGAGGTTTTTGAAGTCGAGGCGACCGTGGTGGTGGCCATGGAGGTGTACGACGGCAACGGTAAGTTCGAAACCGTGAGATGCCCTGTTTTTGTTCAAAAATGGCAGTTTATGTTTTATGTACTGATGATGGATCTGGTTACTTGGATGAGGTTTTGGAGGTTTAGTGTAGTCTCACAAACTTGATGACGTGACTGAAGATGGCTAGAGACGGGAGGACACGACGGTGGAAGTTTGGTCGTGAGTTCCTCGATCGGGAAGGTATGTTTTGGGATTAATTTTCGATTTTTGAAACCTCAAATCCACTACAATTAGGGGGATGAAGCTACGGGGATTGGATTAGATTGAAAACAGGTCGAAAATGGCGTTGAACCATGAACGCCAGTTTGGTTGGACCGGGCCGATCTGAACTGGTTTGGACCAGGTTCAACGAGAGGTAGGGGATGACATTGTGCAGGCGCGTGGCTTTCATGCGCAGCCCCTTTGGGCTACACGTGGGGGCGTGTGAGGGGTCTTTTGGGATGACTTTAATAGGTGAAATAATCTATTCGATGTAACAAACATTTTGGGACTGGTTTCGTGTCGATCGGACATCGTTTCGATATAGTTCGGGATGTCCGAAGGTTTAGGATCGAGTTTAAAAATAGTTAAAAATTCATAAAAATTACGGGGCCTCAATGAGAGGTTAATAAGGTAGTTAGTAACCCTCTAGTATGATTTGGACAGGTTTGGGAGTCCCGGTGATGGTAATTAGCCCATGGAGGCTTATGGCACGCATATCGAGGCGACAGCTAGGACGATTTGTGAGTGGACCTTGACTTCTAAACTGTGATGCATGCATAAATGTTTTATATGTTTGATAGATATGATTTCTATCATGATGATTATGGATTGGTGATTTACATGATTGCACGTATTTTGTGGCGATTTACGTATTTGCACGTATATTGATGTTTATGGTTTTACGCTGTGGTTATACGTGCTTATGGTTTCGGTAACAGTTTAATGAAATGGTTTTAGATTTGAAAAGGTAAACTCGGGCACGAGACCTATTTGTTTTGGAAACCCCCGAACTTGAAGTCCATTTAGTTACGTTAACGAGCTAGGGGCCCAATTGGTTCATGAATTGATTTCGGGTTTGAAAATATGGAATCGGGCATGAGACCTATTTGATTTATGAACTATCGGACTTCGAAGTCCATTTGATTTAATATGCATCGGGCTCGAGGCCCAGTTGGTTTACGAAATCAGGCTTGAGGCCCAGTTAGTTTACGAAATCGGGCACGAGGCCCAGTTGGTTAACGAATTCGGGCTTGGGGCCTAGTTATGGTTTACGATTGTGATTTAGGGTCGGGGACCTATAAATGGATTTTTGGTTTCATGACGGTTTATGGGGACCAGGCATGGATCCATAAAAGGTTTTGAGAATGATTTCGAAATGATTTTTCATATACCGTCCTTTATTTATGGATTGTCTCCTCCGAGGAGGGTCGTTGGCCTGGGTGAACCCTGGAGTAGTCACAGAGCACTAACTGAGTGGAGTCACCTCTGTGGGGTACCTTACTCTTAGGAAGGCATATATGGATTATAACCCCCAGGGAGGGTCAATGATCTACGAATATTGACTTGGGTGTACCCTAGGGAGACTTGGGATTTGAGACCCCGGGTAGCACGCACGTAGCTTTGGAAACCGTGACAGGATTGGTTATATGATATATGGTAAACATGATTTCTTGGATTTGTAAATTGATGTTTTTTGAATAGTAAATGGATTTGGGCAATGACCCACATACTCGGATTTATGGTTTTGGGTTAAGTTCCCACATATGGTTGAAATGAATTATGGATTTGTGTAAATGGTTTTGGGCAGGGGCCCGTATGACTTGAATTTATGGAATTTGGGGCTGAGACCCTTATAACGGTTATTTGTACATATGATTCGATAAATGGTTTTTGTATGAATACATGTTTTTAGTGATGGGAATAAATGTCTTTATGAAATGTGTTTTTATGAACTTATTGATTTTTGTCCACTCACATCTTTTGTTGGTTTTTAATGCCCTTCCGGTTGATCACTGATGCGGACTGTAGTAGAGATCGTGACATCACACTCCTCCACCGGATCCTGGCGCGCTCTGGAAGCCCGTCGGGCTGAAGGTTTGAATTATCCCTTGTTTGACACTTCGTGTTAGACAGGATCATGACACATCCTGTATTAATACCGGGGGGATTGGGATGGGTCGTGATAGACATACCACTCTACTTCCCTATTAACTTTTGTGATCACTGAGAGACTGTGAGTGAAGGACTGAGAACGGAGATTGCATTGAGACAACCACGGTGGGATAACGACGGTGACGGTGAGCGAGAACCCGTGAGCCTTGTTTTGGTTCAAAAAATTGTGATTTTGGTTTTGGGAGATTGATGATCGATTTGGATGACCTTAGGGTGTTTCGAGAACTCATACGAGTCGGATGGGGTCGGTTTCGGGGATCGGGGTGGACCGTCGTGGACGGTAGCCTGCAAACCCATGAGGTACGGGTTTTAGCTTAAAAATGGTGAACTCAGTTTTAGTGCTTATTGATCGATTCTAACAACTGGAAATGATTTCTGAGGGTCAAATGAATCGAGTGTGCTTGGAATCAAGGTGAACGGTGGCCGGAGCTGGGAGCAGTCGACGGAGAAGGTTGGCCGGTTTGATCGACGATCAGGAAGGTACCTTTCAGACCTGATTTTATGATTTTGAACCTGTAGATCAGTATGGAAGGTTAGACGAAGGTTTAGGGATCAATAGGATTGAAAATGGTTGAGGAACGGCTAAGAACCGGTCTCGCCGTTCCAGTTGAACTGGAATTGCACAGAACTGGTTCAGACCGGTTTAACCAAGGTTGAAGATGAACAGTACTAGCTTGTGGGCTTCACGCATAGACGCTTGCGGCGGCACATGGGGCAGAATTAGGTGATGCAATCAACATGTAATTTTATCCTTTCGATGTAACGAACATTTTGGGACAAGTTTTGAGTCGATTGGACATCGTTTCGATATAGTTTGGGATGTCCGAAGGTTTAGGATCGTGTTTAAATACGTTTAAAAATCCGAGAAAATTATGGGGATTTAAATGGAAGTGTTAGTGACCTTAGAATGTGATTTGGATAGGTCCGGGAGTTCCGGTGATGGTGATTTAGCCTGGAGAGGCTTATGACACACATATCGAGGTGGCAGCGTAGGACGGTCTGTGAGTGGACCTTATTTTCTAAACTATGATGCAAGCATAACTGTTTTATATGTTTTACATATGTGATTTATATGATGATGGTTGTGGTATTGTTGATTTAAATATTTGCACGTATTTTAACATGATTTCTGTATTTGCACGTATTTCGATGTTTATGGTTTTATACTGTATTTCTACGTGATTGTGGTTTTAAAATGGTTCAATGGTATGATTTTAGAGTTGGAAATATGGAATCGGGCTTGAGACCCATTTGGTTTACGAACTATCGGACTTGGAGTCCATTTGATTGAATGAGGCATCGAGCCAAGGGCCCAGCTGGTTTACGAAATCGAGCATGAGGCCCAATTGTTTTTTATGAATGTGATTTCGGGTCGAGGACCCATAAATGGTTTTGGATTTGAGAAATCGGATTTGTGGATTACGATGGTTTTATGGAAATCCCGAGCATAGGCCCATTTGAATGGTTTGAGATAATTTATGAAATGTTTTCCATATACCATCCTTATATCTATGGATTATCTCCTCCAGTCGTCTGGACGCTGGAGTAGTCAAGGCGAATTGCTTGCGAGGGGTAACTGCACGGAGCGACCAGACTGTATAGTGACTCAGGAACATGATTGTTAAACGTCTAGGACGTCAGACATCTAGGATGTCAGAGATTGACTCGGGTTGAGACCCCAGGTAGCATGCGTAGCTTGGACATTGACATGACGTCCAGGACCACATGATTGAATTGTGATTCATGGCTTTACTGGATTATGTATGTTGATGTCAGATTTATTGGATTTCTGAAATGGTATTTCAGTGTTGGTAGTTTTGGGCAGTGGCCCACATGATTTGATTTACGGTTTTGGACTGAGTTCCTATATACTTGGATTTATGGTTTTGGGTTAGGGCCCTAATGATTTAATTAAATTAAATGGTTGGATTATTGGTTTTTGAATGCATGCATACTTTTTAGTGAAGGGCATAAATGTGTTCTTATGAAATGTGTTTTTATTAAACTATTGATTTTCATCCACTCGCCGTTTTTAATGATTTTAATGTCCTTCAGGTTGATCACGGATGTGGGCTGTAGCAGTGAACTAGACATCGCACTCCTCCACCGATCCTAGCGCGCTCTAGAGGCCCCGAACGGGCTGAGGTTTTGAGTTATCCCTTGTTTGAAATTTCAATATCAGACGGGAGTATGGCATATCTTTCGATAATCCCGGGGGTATTGGGATGGGTCATGTCAGTAACAGAGATTGAGACATCATATGCCACCACAGATCCTAGCGTACACTAGCTAACCCCAAGGGGGCAACGTGTTAGGACCCACCATTAATCCCCCGGGACTAAGGGTTAAATCCTGCTCCCGTCTAACTTACGCATGACACGAAGGTTAAACTGACGTCCAACCTTCATGTGACACGTAAGTCAGACAAGGGATTCTTGATCCAACTATACCAAACATACCGGACTTCCCAGAGTGCACCAAACTACTGTGGAGCGCGGGTGTAATGTCTCTGTGTCTCTCGACCAACAGCCCGCACCGCAACAACCTGAAGGGTATCGAAAACATGAAAGACTGTGAGTGGACAAAACTAAAGTATAAGTTTAAAACAGTTTAATAAAACAATTACATTTTTACCCTCCACGTAAAAACCAATGCATGCATATCAAATTCATATCATAAAACCATGTAAGAAAAACTAACCACAGTTTCTTCTTCTCAAAACCCGGGCCTTATCCAAAACCATCAAAATCATTTCATCCGGCCAGAGCCAAAACATCGGAAAACCTTTATTCAAAACCATCAGCATCAAGTCTCAGTGAAAACCAAAACACATTTGAAACCACATTTCCATCTATCGAACCTGATGGATCTATCCGAATCTTTAAACTCCCGAGTCTTTAAACTCAATCCAGGCCTCAATATAATCCGAGTCTTTAAACTCCCGAGTCTTTAAACTCAACAGGTCTACGGGGGAAATCATAATATCCGAGTCTTTAAACTCTCGAGTCTTTAAACTCAATCCGGGTCTTTAAACCCAATCCGGGCCCACCCCCGTCGTAATCATATCCGGGTCTTTAAACCCAATAACCAGATCCAGCAAATCTAATCCAAACCATTTGAAAACCTTTTTCCATTTCTGAATCCGAATCCGTAATCTCATCAGGATCCCGAATCCAAACCCAGAACTCAGATCCACATCCATTTCCAAATCCAAGTTCGAAACCATCATTCCGTAAGCTAGCATCCGGAATAACCATTCTGAACCCAACCCGGAAATCCATTTTCAAGTTCCAAATCGAATCCCGAATCGTCATCCGGAAATCCGATTCAAAAACCCGAAATCACGTTTCTTAAAACCACTTTTTGAACTGGGTCTCTAAGCCCGAAGTCATTTTCCAAAATCCTTTTAATTTCACTGATATTAAATCATATTTCAAATCTCGACATCAAATCATTAAAACCAGGTTCAAATCACAATATCCATCGAAATCTCGTAAAACGTGAAATTTCGTAATTTCCTCGAAAAACGTGCAAAATCGTAAACCATCAAGATCATAAAGCAAACCATAGAATCACGTATAAAAACATATTAAAACATATATGCATGGATCATAACTTAGAAAGAAAAGTCCACTCACAGACCATTCCGACGTCGCCTCGATACGCCCGCAGTTAAGCCGTTCCCGGCCATTCCGCTATCCTCGGCTTTCCCGAACCTGTCCAAATCCCATAACGAGGTCACTAACTACTTCATTAAGCTTATACTAAAGTCCCGTAATTTTCCGAATTTTTAACTATTTTTAACCGAACCTTAAAACCTTCGGACATTCTGAAACATGTCGAGACTTTAAACTCCCGAGTCTTTAAACTCAATCCGGGCCCTCCCCAGTCATATCATATCCGGGTCTTTAAATGAGTCTTTAAACTCAATCCGGGCCCGGCCCGTCATATCATATCCAGGTCTTTAATCCCAATAACGAGATTCAGCAAATCCATTCCATAACTACTATCCATACCCGAATCCGAATCCGCAATCTCATCAAGATCCCGGATCCAAACCCAGAACTCATATCCATATCCATTTCCAAATCCGAGTCCGAAACCATCATTCCGTAAGCCGGCATCTGGAATAACCATTCCGAACCCAAACCCGGAATTCCACTTTCAAGTCCCAAATCGAATCCCGAATCGTCATACGGAAATCTGATTCCAAAACCTGAAATCACGTTTCTAAAAACCACTTTTCTGAACTGGGCTTCAAGCCCAAAATCATTTTCCAAAATCCATTTTAAAACTTTGAAATCAAATCATATTTCCAGATCCCAAAATCAAATCATTTAAACCATGGTCAAATCACGACATCGATCGAAATCTCATAAAACGTGCAAAACCATAAATACCTAGAAAAACGTGCAAAACCGTAAACCATCAAGATCATAAATCAAATCATAGAATCACGCATAGAAAAATATAAAAACATATACGCATGCATCAAGAGTCACTGACTACTTCACAATAGAAACCATTCCGACGTCGCCTCGATACGCGCGCACTTATGCCGTTCCCGGCCATCCCGCTATCATCGGCTTTCCCGAACCTGTCCAAGTCCCAAACTTAGGTCACTGACTACTTCAAAATAGTCATACTAGAGCCCCATAAATTTCCCGTATTTTTAACTATTTTAATCGAGGCTTTAAACCTTCGGACATCCCGAAACATATCGAGACGATGTCCGATTGACTCGAAACCAGCGCTAAAATGTTCGTTACATCGAATACTTTAAAAGTCGTATTGGAACCATCCTCGAAATACATGCCTCGCACCCACACATGCCGCCCAAAGGGGCTGCGCGTGGGAGCCACGCGCTTAGGCACGGTTCATCGTCTTCCTCATTCGACCGGTCTGAACCGGTCTACAAATCTGGTCCAACTGTTGAATTGGCGTGAGCGGTTTTAGCAAATTTCAATCCCTTTTTCAATCCTACTTAATCTAATACGTTCGTCCTTTTAAGTATAATCATTCTACCTAATCAATTTATGAGAAATCGAGCTGAACAATTACCTCCCAAACCAATTTGGTGAATAGTCCCTGTTTTCCTCGAGTCATCACGATTCTAACCTCCATAATCCTCGATTTTGAGCTCAAACACCTTCTGGCATTCCTAGAAACATAACCAAATGATCAGGACCTCAATCCAGCCCCCGTATTCCATCTTACCATTTTTAAACAAAACAGGCGGTTACGGGGTGTAACAATACCTTCGCCATCGAGCCCCGCCGTGGGTACCAACGGCATTGTCTCACCTTCCTCTAGCATACTCCTTCTGACAGAAAAAGAAAATTTGATTGTATGAAGATGATTCAACCCTGGTTCCTCACTGTTCTTCCTGTCCCCTGTTTTCGGTTCCTCACGATTAGGGCCACCGTTCACGGCCACGTACGGCGGTGGCACCACCACAATCTTCCCGTTCATTCTTCCCTTTTATTTAGAGAGTAAACAAACTTGATGAGGATCGAAGAAGATTAAGGGGAGGGTTCTTCCCTGTTTTCCTCTATTTTTCAATTCCAAATCGTGTACTTTAAACCGTGTGGCACAAATTATGGAATCGTGGAGGACCTTCCATGACCATCTAGAGAGGGATAGATGTCCAAAATCTGGGGCTCACTGAACCCCAAACTGCCAAGTGTCCTCCTGTTATTGGGCACAGATCCCTAGGCCACCAGAATGACCAAAATACCCCTAAAGGGAAAATTACCATTTTACCCCTCACCTTCCTAGACCTATATCTTAACCGTTCGATGTCCGATGATGGCGTGCCGCTTGTCGTTGTACTCAGGATGTCGAGACCTATCTAACGGTCCTCGGTTTACATGAAAACTAATGGTCAAACAAAAAGTCAACAAATTCCACCTTTTTAACCAAATTATGAAAGTGCCCTCAACCTTCCGAGCATCATAACTTCCTCCTCGGATGTCGGAATCGGGTGTGCCACCTGTCTAAGGACTCGTGACATCCCGAACTACGTCACAGTCATTGGTCAATGCCCAATTGACCAACCGAACTAAAAGTCAACATTTTGCCCATTATAGTGGAAAAATCGTCATTCTACGCCGTCTGTCCAAAAGTGTCCAACTAATCACCGATTCTCTTCGTTAATCCGTCATTAAACTCTAATCTAATCCCGATTCCCAGGACGGGTCGTTTCACACCGAGTTTATCCCTGGTCTGACATGCGGTGTTAGAAAGGAGCAAGCATGTCCCACGATAATCCAAGGGGATTGGGATAGGTCTTGTCACTGCAACCATAACATGAGTTCCTTTCGAACTCCTATTCATTATTTGAATTTCAATGGCAGGGAGGTTGTATGCTTTTCGGGCGTTGCCACTAACAAGACCCATCCCAATTATCGAGGGATAATCGGGATGGGTCTTGTCAATCACTGAGGTTGAGACAGAGTTAAGCTGGTGTTTTGAGATATGGTTGACGTTAGGTGAGGTTGTCCCTTGTGATTTCTGTGGTAGGATTATGATGTGGAGAGAGCACGTCATAAGCCAAGTGGTGGTTACGGGCATAGTTATCAAAGTAGGGGGAAGGACATGTGTGAATTTTGGGGACAAAATTCTTTAAGGTAGGTAGATTTTAACGGCCCGTACAAGATTATTTGGAAAATGGGAGGCAATTTGACGATTTTACCCTTGAACGGGCGAATTTTGACCAAGAGTTGACTTTTAACCTAGGAGGTCAGATGGACTTTTACCTTGGACTGTTGCTTTGGTCTCAGGATTTCGGTTACATAGATAGCAACGTCACACCGATTTTAGAGTTCATATGAGGATTTTATGGGTTAAGGACAGTTTTCAGCAGTTTTTCGATAGCAACGTATTTCGAGACGAGTTGATATTTAATGTGGGGACAGGATATGTTACGGGTTTGTGGGCTGAGTGACACTTCTCACTTACCTAGAGTTTTCACCTCCATTCATCCGTTGTTTTAAACATACCTAAAACCCATCCCAACCATTTTAGTTAGTCATCGCCTCCATCTATTTCGGTTTGTGAGGGAAACAGGGAGAAGGAGTGAGTGAGAGTGAGATTGTGGTGGCTGAGTAGGGAGGCGGAAGCATATGGGGTTGCTAGTAACAGGTAAAAATTAAGAACCCCTTTAGTTTGATTTTTAGGTTTGCATTTTGGAGCTTTGAAACTGCAAACTAAAACTAGGGTTGTGTTCCCTGGGTATGTGCGAGTCGGTAGTGTCAGGACCCGTCCCAAATATCACCTCGATACCCGGGACGAACCCTGCTCCCATCTGACAATCACGCTTAAAGTACCAAAATAACCTCAACACCACCATAAGCATAACTATCAGACAAGGGAGAAATATAATACAACCGTAATTCAGAGCATAGTTTATACAAAACAGGCACAAAATCCTACTAGGCTAATCTCGCAACGGAAGAACGTCGTAAGCTCTATGCCTCGATCCCTGCCTCAACGTTCACCCCAGCGCTATCACCACGACCTGGAGGGTAAGTTAAAACCAAAAAGTGTGAGTAGACTAAAAGAAATAAGAGTTTCAAACACGATTTAGAAAGCAAACAAGGATTAAAAAAAAAAAAACAATAAGATTTTACCCTCCGTTTTAAAATAAAGTATGCATGCCTAACGAAGTATCAGAAAATCACAACATAAAACAGTATAACAAGATCATATCATAAAACCAAATCCACTAATTCCAAAGTCCGATCAAACCTGCTGGGTCTATCCGAGTCTTTAAACTCAAACCAAGCCTCAAATGTAATCCGAGTCTTTAAACTCCCGAGTCTTTAAACTCAATAGGCCTACGGGGGTAATATCGTAAATATCTGAGTCTTTAAACTCAATCTGGGCCCGTCCCCCGTCAAACATAATCCGGGTCTTTAAACCCAATATCCAGATCCAGCAAATCCAATCCAAATCAATCCATCTCCAAACCCGAATCCAGAATCACTGGTTTGATGCCCTTCCGGCATCCAGAACCGTCATTCCGAACCCAAATCCGGAATTCCACTTTTTCTGACATTAAAACCAAATCTCGTTTCTCGAAATCCGATTTTAAAACCAAAACCTTAATTACCAAAATCGTATCTCATAATCCACTTATAACCATCAGAAAACAATTATAGATTGAAAACCCAAAAGTTTAGCATCAAAATCAGAAATCCAGCGTTTTCTCAAAAAAACGTGCGAAAACCCGAAAATGTCTAGAAAAACGTGCAACATATCAATCACATATAATCATCATCAACAAGCATAAAAACATACTTAAAATCATAAAACATAATTAAAAACAGCTAGGCATGCTCGTAAGAAAAGAAAGAGTCCACTCACGAGTCCAAAAAGTGTCAATCGCGCTCTGTGCGCTCCTCGATCGTCTCAGGCGTCTCCCGTCCTGTCAATAGGCACCAAATAGGGTCACAAACACATCAAATATGCTAACCCTAATTTCCCCAAATTTTCGGGAATTTATACGTAATTTAAACGTAAACCCTAAACCGTCTGGATCCTGGAACTATCCCGTAACATCATCCGATTTACCCGAAACTTGTCCCAATGGATTCCGTAGAAGATTTAGAACAAAACCCACGTTGGAAGTTTGTTCAGAATCCTCCCCATGTGCCCCCACGCGCCGCCCAAAGTGGCTGCGCATGGGCCTCACGCGCCTGCACAGTACCATCGTCTACCTCGAGTCACCCGGTTCAACTGTACTGAACCAGCGTGACCGGTGCTCCTCCATTCCTCCACCAATCTCCACCATTTCAATCCTGTTAGCTTCGTCCAGCTCCCAGCAATCCTTTCCCCTCCTAAAATCTGGAAATCGAAGCCCGAAACCCATCATCCTCAACCTCGAACAGAACTGCCCGTAAGCCCTGTTTTGGCCTCCGGCCACCCAGAACTTCCCCCGTCACGCCACCAACCTCATACGACTCCTGGGATCTTCAGGAGTCTCACACTAACCAACAAAATCCTCGACTCTAACCCAAAGTCCACGACTTTCGAAAACAATCAAACGGGAAAAACAGGGGATTCGAGTCTTACCTTCGATTCTTCCTCCGCCATCTGCATCGCCGTGTACCACGGTGTCCAATGAGTCCCCTGCAGTCGTCCTAGCCTTCTATTAGCTTGGTTTGAACCAAAACACGGCACAACCACCACCTCTGTCCCACGACCTCTCTGTTTTCGCCGAAAATCAATCCTCCAACCACCGTGTTTCCGTGCACGATTTCACCCCCAAACTCAGTCACCAACTTCCTCTCTTCTCTCTGTCACTCTCACAACTCACAACACTCTCACGCAAACACTGAATCGATCAATCCTCTCACTTTCTTCACTCTCTGTTTTTTGTTCTTCCCAAGCCAACACACGGTTTGAATGAGAACAAAATGTGGCCGTGCACATTTTAGGCCATCCTAGAACCATCCAGTCCTCTTCACGTGGCCAATTTCCTATGGACATCAGTACAAATATCCCAACCCACTCAAGCCACTTGTTCTTATCTGATTGGGCCTAAGAGAAAAAGACCAAAATGCCCCTGGATTTAAAAATTACCATCTTACCCTCAAACTTTTCAGACCCATAACTCTTCCGTCCAACGTCCAATGACAGTGTGCCGCCTGTCGTTGTATTCAGGACGTCGAGACCTATCTTACAGTCCTCGGTCTACGTGAAAATCAAAAGTCCACTAAAAAGTCAACATTTTCCCCTAATTAATCAAAATTACGGTAACGCCCTCAATCTTCCGAACGTCATAACTTTTTCTCCGATTGTCCAAATTGGACATGCCACCTGTCTACGGCCTCGTGACGTCCTTAACTACATCACGGTCAATGGTCCACGCTCATCCAACCTGTAAAGCAAAAATTCAACTTTTGACACACTATTCACAAGGGCAAAATCGTCCTTTTATACAAATCTTTTAAAAAATTACATTTATACCCTTCCTGAAGGTACGGGTTGTTACAATCTACCCCCCTAAAAAGAATTTCGTCCTCGAAATTCAGTGAAACAAGTAAGGGTACTGTTCACGCATTAAGGCCTCGGGTTCCTAGGTAGCTTCTTCCACCTGATGATTCCTCCACAAGACTTTAACTAAGGGAACCGTCTTCCTCCGTAAGACTTTATCTTTCCGGTCCAGAATCGCTACAGGATGCTCTTCAAAACTCAAGTCTTCCCTAAGCTCAACAGGTTGTGCTTCCAGAACATGTGAATCATCACGTATATACTTCCGAAGCATAGATACATGAAAGACATTATGTACCTTTGCCATGTCTGCTGGTAAAGCCAATCGATAAGCAACAGGACCAATCCGCTCCAAGGTCTCATAGGGTCCAATGTAAAGAGGACTCAACTTCCCTCGCCTGCCAAACCGTACGATTCCCTTCCAAGGAGATAACTTCAAGAAAACCCAGTCTCCTACTGCAAACTCCAAATCTTTGATCCTACAGTCGGCGTAACTCTTCTGTCGGTCCTGTGCCGCCTTCAGTCGATCTCTGATCAGTGCCATTTTTTCTTGAGTAAGGTCTACCAACTCGGAAGTAGTCAATCTCCTCTCGCCAACCTCGGTCCAACACAACGGAGTCCGACACTGTCGCCCGTACAGAGCCTCGTAAGGAGCCATCCCAATACTCTCCTGATAACTGTTATTGTAGGCAAACTCCATCAAAGGTAAATGTGACTCCCAAGTACCCTGAAATTGTAAGACACAAGCTCGCATCATATCCACGAGAATCTGGATGGTCCGCTCAGACTGTCCATCGGTCTGAGGATGAAAGGCACTACTGAAATGCAGCTTTGTCCCAAAAGCTTCATGTAAGCTCCGCCAAAACCGGGAAGTAAACCTCGGATCTCTGTCAGATACTATCGACTCTGGAGTACCATGCAGCCGAATAATCTCATCAATAAACAACTGTGCAAACTGCATCAACCTGAAGTTCTCCCGTACTAGCAAGAAATGAGCAGACTTAGTAAGTCTATCCACGATCACCCACACGCCATCATGTCCCTTCGGTGTCCTAGGAAGTTTGAATACGAAATCCATCGTCAGGTGATCCCATTTCCACTCGGGGATCGGCAAAGGTTGCATGGCTCCATAGGGTCTCTGCCGTTCGGCTTTCACCTGTTGACAGATCAAGCATCTACTGACATACTCTGTAATCTCACGTTTCATACCTGACCACCAGTAATGCTCTCGAAGTGTACGATACATCTTGGTCCCACCAGGATGAATCACATAGGCTGAACAGTGAGCCTCATCCAGTATCATTTTCTTCAATGCTTCGTCCTCAGGTACACACAACCGTCCATCCTTAACCAAAGCTCCATCCTCGCGGATCTCAAAGTCCTGTCTCTCTCCCGCCTCGACCTCAATCCGTATGATGCCCAAAATGGGGTCCTCAAACTGAGCATCAATAACCTGATCAATCAAAACAGGTCGCACGTGGAAACTCGCTAGTAGTGCTCCCTGACCATCCACAGTCAACTCTACTCCAAGTCTACGGAGCTCAACCAACAAAGGTAATCGGACGGTCCTCAAATGCGACAAAGAACTAGCTGACTTTCTCCTCAAAGCATCGGCTACCAAATTGGCTTTTCCTGGATGATACTCGATCGTACAATCATAGTCCTTAAGCAGCTCTAACCATCGACGCTATCTCAGATTCAATTCCTTCTGAGTAAACAGATACTTTAAACTCTTATGGTCCGTGAAAATCCTGCACCTCTCGCCGTACAAGTAATGTCGCCAAATCTTCAGTGCATGAACCACCGCAGCAAGTTCAAGTCATGTGTAGGGTAGTTCATCTCATTGGGTTTCAACTGCCGGGAAGCATAAGCAATCACTTTCCCGTGCTGCATCAACGCACAGCCCAAACCCTGTAAGGAAGCGTCACTATAAACCTCGAACTCCCCACTGTCGTCTGGAAGGGCCAACACAGGAGCAGATGTCAACCGCCTCTTAACCTCCTAAAAACTCTGCTCACAGTTCTCATCCCAAACAAACCGAGCTCCCTTCCGAGTCAGCCGTGTCAATGGAGCAGCTAGAATAGAAAAACCCTCAATAAAGCGCCGGTAATAACCTGCTAAACCCAGAAAACTCCTGATCTCTGTCACCGTCTTGGGCTGTTCCCAATTCGAGGCCGCTTCAACCTTCTGAGGATCCACTCTGATGCCCTTGGCTGAAATCACATGACCTAGAAAACCAACACTGGTCAACCAAAACTGGCACTTGCTCAATTTCCCATACAACTGGTGCTCTCTCAGGGTCTTAAGCACTATCCTCAAATGCTTCTCGTGCGCCTTCGTACTCTTCGAATATACCAAGATGTCATCAATAAAAACAATCACAAAATGATCCAAGTACGACCGGAACATTCGATTCATGAGATCCATAAAAGCTGCTGGGGCATTAGTCAATCCAAAAGGCATCACAACAAACTCATAGTGACCGTACCTGGTCCGAAAGACTGTTTTCGATACATCCTCCTCTTTAACCCGTAGCTGATGATATCCGGAGTGAAGATCAATTTTTGAAAAGTACTGTGCTCCCTTTAGTTCGTCAAAAAAGTCATCAATCGGGGGTAGGGGATACTTATTCCGAATGGTTACCTTATTCAACTGTCTGTAGTCAACGCACAATCTCAAACCTCCGTCCTTTTTCTTGACAAACAGTACAGGCGCTCCCAAGGTGACATACTCAGTTGAATGAATCCCATATCAACCAACTCTTGTAATTGTGCCTTTAGTTCCCTCAATTCTGCAGGTGCCATGCGATAAGGAGTTTGTGAAATAGGCTGTGTACCTGGAAGAAGATCAATCGTGAACTCGATATCTCGATGAGGTGGTAATCCTGTCAACTCCTCGGGAAAGACATCGGGAAACTCCCGCACCACTGGAATATCCTCTGCCATCACTGGCATAGCACGTGTATCCACCACGTGAGCTATGTAACCCTGGCACCCCTTCCGCAACAGCTTGTTAGCCTCAAGTGCCGAAATAACTCCTGTAGGAAGTGCACGCTGATCACCCTGAAACGTGGTCTCTGGTAACCCTGGACTCCGAAAGGTCACTTTCCTATCGAAACACTCGATAGAAGCATGATGTCTAGTTAACTAGTCCATACCCAGTATAACATCGAAGTCCCGTAGATCCAACAGTAACAAGTCCACCACTAACTCAACCTCGCCTACCATCACCAGACACTCTCTCAGAACCTGAGTCACTACCAACACCTCCCCAGTAGGTGTACTCACTCCTAAGGCACAATCCAAAGTAGACACCTCTCTCTCCGTCACTAGACTACAACTCCGGGCTATAAATGAGTGAGTAGCCCCGGGATCTATCAAAGCAAAAACAGTGTGACCAAATATGGTAAGTGTACCTGTCACCACTCCCGGTGCTGATCTGGCCTCCTGCTGGGTCATAGCAAAAACTCGCGCCTGCGGTCCTTATGACCGACCACACCCTCTAGAACTGCTCGTGGCACCATTGCCACCCCTAGGGCCTGCCGCCCCTGACACAGATGCAGTACTCCGCCCAGGTTCTGCTGTACCTTGACCTGCTCCACCCTCATAGGCTAACAACGGGCACTCTCTCCGAAAGTGGCCGCACTCTCCACAATAATAGCAGACATCTCTACCGGGTCCACTAGTCTGTCTTCCAGTAGAAGCAACAGAAGTCGCACTCGCCTGAGGAATCGACTGTGCTCTAGCTCCCCGAAATCCAGAGCCCTGAAAACTGCCTGGTCTGCCAAACCGGCACCACCAGCTGATGAAGTACCACCATAGTTGCCCCGCTTCGGGGTCCTCTGACTCGACGCTCCAGGAAAAGAATGCTCACAGCGTCGCACACTGCCCGAGTACTGTGGACGGGCAGGCAAACTGGCCTCTGCTCTAACAGCAGCATCGGACAACTCCCTGAAAGTAGCAAATGAGCCGGCTGTCACAATGGCTCTAATCTCTCATCGAAGACCCAACTCAAACCGACGACACTTGTCAGCCTCGGTTGCCACAAATGCAGGAGCGAATCGGGACAACATCTGGAACCTCTACTCATACTCGGCTACGGTCATGCTCCCCTGTTTCAACTGAAGGAACTCCGCTTCTTTGGCATCCCGAAAAGAGCGAGGATAATACTGGTCCAAGAACTGCTCCCGGAAAGTCTCCCACGTCACGGTATGAGCGTCCCAACCTGATAACTTCAGCGTATACCACCACTCATACGCTGCGCCGTCTAGTAGAAAGGTAGCCAACAACACACAATCTCCTGGAGGACAATGCATCACCCCAAAAATCCGCTCAAGCCGGGTGATCCATTGGTGGCCTTCCTCTGGGTCTGCCCCACCACTGAATGTAGTTGCCCCGATCCGCTGGGCTCGCTCAATCGACGCACTCTCTGCTTCTTCAGGTCGTGGAGGGGGTTCACGTCGAGGAGGCATGGTCGATCGTACGCTGAAAGAGGCATAGAGTTAGTAAAACAACCTAAAAACAACCTCGTTCCAACACAAACCGACAAACCTATGCTCTGATACCAATTGTCAGGACCCGTCCCAAATATCACCTCGATACTCGGGACGAACCCTGCTCCCGTCTGACAATGACACTTAAAGTACCAAAATAACCTCAACACCACCATAAGCATAACTATCAGACAAGGGAGAAATATAATACAACCGTAATTCAGAGCATAGTTTATACAAAACAGGCACAAAATCCTACTAGGCTAATCTCGCAACGGAAGAACGTCGTAAGCTCTATGCCTCGATCCCTGCCTCAACGTTCACCCCAACGCTATCACCACGACCTGGAGGGTAAGTTAAAACCAAAAAGTGTGAGTAGACTAAAAGAAATAAGAGTTTCAAACACGATTTAGAAATCAAACAAGGATTTAAAAAAAACAATAAGATTTTACCCTCCGTTTTAAAATAAAGTATGCATGCCTAACGAAGTATCAGAAAATCACAACATAAAACAGTATAACAAGATCATATCATAAAACCAAATCCACTAATTCCAAAGTCCGATCAAACCTGCTGGGTCTATCCGAGTCTTTAAACTCAAACCAAGCCTCAAATGTAATCCGAGTCTTTAAACTCCCGAGTCTTTAAACTCAATAGGCCTACGGGGGTAATATCGTAAATATCTGAGTCTTTAAACTCCTGAGTCTTTAAACTCAATCTGGGCCCGTCCCCCGTCAAACATAATCCGGGTCTTTAAACCCAATATCCAGATCCAGCAAATCCAATCCAAATCAATCCATCTCCAAACCCGAATCCAGAATCACTAGTTTGATGCCCTTCTAGCATCCAGAACCGTCATTCCGAACCCAAATCCGGAATTCCACTTTTTCTGACTTTAAAACCAAATCTCGTTTCTCGAAATCCGATTTTAAAACCAAAACCTTAATTACCAAAATCGTATCTCATAATCCACTTATAACCATCAGAAAACAATTATAGATTGAAAACCCAAAAGTTTAGCATCAAAATCAGAAATCCATCATTTTCTCAGAAAACGTGTGAAAACCCCGAAAATGTCTGGAAAAACGTGCAACATATCAATCACATATAATCCTCATCAACAAGGATAAAAACATACTTAAAATCATAAAACATAATTAAAAACAGCTAGGCATGCTCGTAAGAAAAGAAAGAGTCCACTCACAAGTCCAAAAAGTGTCAATCGCGCTCTGTGCGCTCCTCGACCGTCTCAGGCGTCTCCCGTCCTGTCAATAGGCACCAAATAGGGTCACAAACACTTCAAATATGCTAACCCTAATTTCCCCAAATTTTCAGGAATTTATACGTAATTTAAACATAAACCCTAAACCGCCCGGATCCTCGAACTATCCCGTAACATCATCCGATTTACCCGAAACTTGTCCCAATGGATTCCGTAGAACATTTAGAACAAAACCCATGTTGGAAGTTTGTTCAGAATCCACCCCACGCGCCCCCACGCGCCGCCCAAAGTGGCTGTGCGTGGGCCTCATGCGCCTGCACAGTACCATCGTCTACCTCGAGTCACCCGGTTCAACTGTACTGAACCGGCGTGACCGGTTCTCCTCCATTCCTCCACCAATCTCCACCATTTCAATCCTGTTAGCTTCGTCCAGTTCCCAGCAATCCTTTCCCCTCCTAAAATCTAGAAATCGAAGCCTGAAACCGATCAGCCTCAACCTCGAACAGAACTGCCCGTAAGCCCTGTTTTGGCATCCGGCCACCCAGACCTTCCCCCGTCACGACACCAACCTCAGACGACTCCTGAGACCTTCAGGAGTCTCACACTAACCACCAAAACCCTCGACTCTAAACCAAAGTCCACGACTTTCGAAAACAATCAAACGGGAAAAACCGGGGATTCGAGTCATACCTTCGATTCTTCCTCCGCCGTCTGCACCACCGTGTACCACGGTGTCCACTGAGTCCCCTGCAGTCGTCCTAGCCTCCTATTAGCTTGGCTTGAACCAAAACACGGCACAACCACCACCTCTGTCCCACGACCTCTCTGTTTTCCCCGAAAATCAATTCTCCAACCACTGTGTTTCCGTGCGCGATTTCACCCCCAAACTCAGTCACCAACTTCCTCTCTTCTCTCTGTCACTCTCACAACTCACAACACTCTCACGCAAACACTGAATCGATCAATCCTCTCACTTTCTTCACTCTCTGTTTTCTGTTCTTCCCAAGCCAACACACGGTTTGAATGAGAACAAAATGTGGCCGTGCACATTTTAGGCCATCCTAGAACCATCCAGTCCTCTTCACGTGGCCAATTTCCTATGGACATCAGTACAAATATCCCAACCCACTCAAGCCACTTGTTCTTATCTGATTGGGCCTAAGAGAAAAAGACCAAAATGCCCCTGGATTTAAAAATTACCATTTTACCCTCCAACTTTTCAGACCCATAACTCTTCCTTCCGACGTCCGATGACAGCGTGCCGCCTGTCGTTGTATTCAGGACGTCGAGACCTATCTAACAGTTCTCAGTCTACGTGAAAATGAAAAGTCCACTAAAAAGTCAACATTTTCCCCTAATTAATCAAAATTACGGTAACGCCCTCAATCTTCCGAACGTCATAACTTTTTCTCCGATTGTCCAAATCGGACATGCCACCTGTCTACGGCCTCGTAACGTCCTTAACTACGTCACAGTCAATGGTCCACGCTCATCCAACCTGTAAAGTAAAAAGTCAACTTTTGACACACTATTCACAAGGGCAAAATCGTCATTTTATACTAATCTTTTACAAAATTACATTTATACCCTTCCTGAAGGTACGGGTTGTTACAGGTAGGGACAAAAACAAGAGAAAACGGACGAGTGGACTAGCTAGAGGACGAGCTCAAAGTTAGGACTTACGGGTTGAGCTTGGTTGGAGGCCTTGTAAGTATTGTTTTTCAACTCTAAGGCCATAGATCAATTTCTAGGGGTGATTAGAGCACGATGGTAAAGAAGGGAGAATATTGGAGTTAAAATGAGCGAGATAGAACCAGATTTGGCTTTCGGGTCAAATGACCCCTTACAGGGTCGTGGGTCGACCTGACGAGAGGTAGGGGATGATGATGTGGCAACCATGTCATCAGGTCAATCACGTGGCCTAGGCAGATTCGTTCCACGTGGTGAGGTGTTAGGGATCTGTCAGGGCGGATGTAGCAAGGTGACATCAGCATGACGTCAGTAAGTGACATTAGCAAAAATGACGTCATGATGAAGTTAGCATGTGACACGTGGCACATGTTAGGCGGTGACACGTGGTACCTATCAAGGTATGCCACGTGGCTGATTTGTTAGAGCTGTCAAAATGACATCAGCGTTGACCAGAATAGGGGTGAACTTTGACTAGTGTGTGTGGGCGCTGGGCTCAAATTGCAATGTGAAACGAGTCTTGTTCCAAAGGTTTCGACGTTATGAATCCAATGGTGGTGGTTTCAGATCGACCGGAGTCGTTTGGTTAGTGTTTTGGTCTTTTTTCTCCTCAGGATGCTTGTTCAGGGCACATATCCTGCTATGTGAGTGACGAGGTTTTAGTATGAGGTTGTTGGTACTGTTAGTGACCTTTGGGTGTCACTGTGACTTGATTTGATGGTCCAAAACCTTGGGATGGATGCTGTTCGGGATGGAGCGCATATGGATAGTACATGAGTGGACTTTTACTTTCTTAACTGTTGTGCATGCATATATGACTGGTTTGAATGCTTTGAATATGTTTTCTAGATTTGAATGCTTGGCATGCAGATTTATGGTTTTAGATGACTATTTGATATGATTTGGACATCGGTTTTTACGGATTTGTGTGTGAAAACTATGTTTTAGGGCCGGGATTTATGGTTTTGACATGGAGTCGGAGTCCATGAGACATGTTTTGAATGGTGTTTATGTATTGGATTTGGACTGCTAACTTGGTTGACCATCCTCGGGTTATTACCTTTCCCGGACTGACGTGGAGTGTGTCTCAGTCAGTTTCCTAGGGGCATATATATTTCCCGAACTAACGTTGGAGTGTGTATCTTCATCATCTTGGGGGCTTGTATTTCCTGGACTAACGTTCGAGTGTGCCTCAATCGGCATCTTGGGGGCTTGTATTTCCCGAACTGGTATTTGGAGTGTGTCTCCCTCAACATCCCGAGGGCTGTCTACGCGTAGTACAAGGATCGGTTGGCATGGTTAGGTTTAAGGATGGTGCATCTTGGTTACTGGTTGTAGCATCCAAGTACTTGTTTTCCCGATGGTTGTTCGGGGGTTGTTTTAGGGCAGTGTGTACCCAAGTGTGTGGTATGTCGGTTACGATTTTATTTTGATTTTGAGTTTTCAAATGGTTTTTTATATGCATGCATGTGCTTTGAAACAGAGGGTGTTTACTATTTTTCTTGATAAATTTACTTTAAAAGGATTATTTATTTTTGGTCCACTCACGGAGTTTATCGTGATTTTGAAAATCCCTGAGAGTTGGGGTTTAGGTATTAGGGCTACGTCCGCAGCGGGAGGCATTGCATGAGGGTGCGTACTTAATGGGAACTACAATATAGGTTTTTCCCTTTTTTTATTGATATTTGAGTCGCTCTGATTAGTCCGTAGGTAGTATTGTCTCAGCGGGTATCCCTGGTCTGACACGTGTGAAAGGGCATTTTGGGTATTTTAGCTTTGTGTATCAAACGAGAGCAGGGCCCACCTGGACACATGTGTTTTGGGATTTACGGGTTGGGTCCTGTCAACATGTCTATCTAGCTAATTCAATGCATATGCATGAAGATATAACCATTTAGATTCCATGAGTAGCAAAGTGCAACCTCGTAAGAGACCAACCATGGAATCCTTTACTCCAACACCCTTTTTTCTAACTCTTAACTCCAAATCAATTGATAAAAATCTAACCCCAAATTGAGTAATATCCAAATGGTAATAGATACTTATAGAGACGATTAGACAGAGAGCAAAGCAAAATCGAAAGGAAGTGAACATAGTAAGTTTACCTAACAACAACGACAACAATTTCTAGAGCAAAGAGGAAAATGAAGAAAATCGAGCACGAGGACACAAAGAGCGTGGGCGAAAGGGAAATGAAGAGAAATCGAGAGGGTGCGATAGACCCCAGATCGAATGAGATTGGGATTGTATTAATACTAACTTTGGAACGTTGAAATGAAACATTGAAACTGTGAAATCATTATGGAAGAAGCCTGAAGATTGCTACGCCAATGAGCCTTCTTGGTTTCTGTCCTTTCGCCGAGCTCCCTCGTTTTTTACATCTCAATTACCAAAGTTGTACTCTATTTTTAGTTTTATCTCTTATCGTTTTTAAAAATATAGTGGAATATAATAAACAAAAAATGGAGCGCATAAATTAGGCTAAAAAAATAAAGATAAACTAATTGTTCATATATATATATATATTTTGTATTTTTTTTAATTTCACTTTTTGACATTAACAGAAAAATAACACACCGAAAGTCCCACATATGGTAACAAAGAGGATGCATGGAATATTTTCCAGATGCTTGCCTTTGGTTGTTGGCGGATTTGGAAAGCACGGAATGAACAGTGCTTTAAGCATACTTTACAATCTCCGGCCACAGCTCTAGATTTGTTTTTTCGACAGATATCTGAGTTCTCTAAGGCCAGAATTGAGGGGACTGTGGTTGGTGAGGTGGTTATGGTTGAAAAAGCGGGGCCTTGTCAGAGCGTACAGGGCCAAGGTTGGGAGCGTCCCATCCCCGGAGTCCTCAAACTCAATTGTGATGGAGCTTTGTCTAGAGGCACACACAATGGGGCTTATGGCTGGGTTCTACGATCATGGCTAGGTTCCTTCGAGGGGGCCGGGGGGGGGGGGGGGGGGGGGCTGGTATGATTGCATGCTCGTCAGCTCTTCAGGCGGAAGTTTTGGCTGTTCGTTCAGGTTTGGAGTCTTGTGTGACGGCTGACCATACTACGGTAATTGTGGAATCTGACTCACTACAGTTGATTCAATTGTTATGTAAGAAGGGCACTGATGGTACTCTTACCAACATCCTTCCTGATATATATGTACTTTGTGAGTCTTTTCTGTCGATTACTTTCCAATTTACCCCTAGGGCGTGTAACATGGTGACACATGCTGTTGCTAACCATGTAAAGTGTATGAGTGGGTACCATGTTTGGATCGGTCTGGAACCAACTTGGATGTTTAACCTTCTCGTTAAGGATGTTGGCGTTTCTATTCGTGTTTAGTTAATAAAAAGGTATTTTTCGAAAAAAAAAGTCTCACATTTGATTGGGGCTCTTGAGCTAGATTTGGGGGTCGATTTTCGCAGCCTTGAGCTCCAGCCTCATGTGAAGCTTTAACGGATAGAAACAAAAAATTCAAGCATTGGTGATGTATCTTTCTACCAAAGCTGAATTTTTAGAAGCTTGTGGTGCATGGAGCACCCGGATGTTGGTTGCTAAAGAGGAAGCAACAATTCCATAAATTTAGTGTGGACTATCCGGTGAAAACGAAAATCACTGAATAATTCATTTCAAGATCAAATAAGAGATCAACCATTTTATGTGCGCACAAAAGAGAACTGAAAATGGCAAAAATGCTCAGAGCTCTCACTCTCAGGCGCTCCCTCCAGTGCCTCCACCATCACAACCACTTCAAACCCGGCCCCGCCTCTACTATCCCCCGAAACCCATTGAACCCATTAACTCCAATACGCGCTTGTTCCACTCTTTCATCACCATCACCATCTTCATCTGCCTCTGACCTCCGTAAGTACTTGGGTTACACATCCCTCGTCTTGTTCTGTGGTGCGGCCACCTACTACTCTTTTCCTTTCCCTGAAAATGCCAAGCACAAAAAGGCTCAAATTTTCCGCTATGCTCCTCTGCCGGAGGACCTCCACACCATCTCCAACTGGAGCGGAACCCACGAGGTCCAGACCCGGGCTTTCCACCAGCCCGAGACTCTTGAGGAGCTGGAAAAGGTTGTCAATGATGCCCATGAGAGAAAGACCCGGATTCGGCCTGTCGGTTCTGGGTTGTCCCCCAATGGGATTGGATTGTCTAGGGCTGGGATGGTCAATTTGGCGCTGATGGATAGGGTTTTGGAGGTGGATAAGGAGAAGAAGAGGGTGAGAGTGCAAGCTGGGATAAGGGTGCAGCAATTGGTGGATGGGATCAAGGAACATGGGCTTACACTGCAGAATTTTGCATCTATTAGAGAGCAGCAGATTGGTGGCATTTTGCAGGTGGGTTTTAAATTTGGTCCATATATTTATCAGTGGTTTATGTCCAAAACCGATGGCAATTTTATTTATAATTGACATTTTTGTGAATGCAATCTAGTTCATATTTAGCTGTTATTTTTACTTTTGGATGTAGTTGTTGTTATGATTCTATTTCCATAATCTAAGTATTCTGAAACTTATGTATGGGTACTTCTTTGGGATACTTTTCTTTTTGAAGAGAAAAGGATTATTGAAGAGAAATATAGCCTATATCCATTGCCTTGACGTATATAGACCTTATGTACTTATGTATTGATGTAGTACCTGGGATCATAGTTTTTTTTTGGTGTTTCTATATAGTTATGATATGGTCTTTCTTTTTCCCTTATGGTTATGATATGGTCTTTTTTTTCCCCTTGCGTAATTATGTTTGTAGGTTGGTGCACACGGTACTGGGGCAAAATTGCCTCCGATTGATGAACAAGTAATCAGTATGAAACTGGTCACTCCTGCTAAGGGAACAATAGAAATCTCTAACGAGAAAGATCCAGAGCTGTTTTATTTAGCGCGATGTGGTCTTGGTGGCCTTGGAGTGGTTTCTGAAGTCACCATCCAGTGCGTTGAGAGACAGGAGCTTGTAGAGCACACTGCTGTTTCAAACATGGAGGAGATCAAGAAAAATCATAAGTAATTATTTATTCCTTTCATTGGTAGATTTATTATTTATTTGTCACACAGAAAAATAAGTATACAATGGATAAGTATTGCTTGGAAATTGTGTAGGCCTCCACAAGCTGCTAAAAAATTAATGCGTCTTCTAGGTGCACAGCTGAAACTTACTGAGTGTGAGGTAACTGACATAGGACAGAACAGAGTAATAGAAACAGCAACTTAGCGGAAGAAAAATATAGAAAACATAAGCATAAAACTTAAAATATAGGGTCTGGAATCACTCCAGGGGTTTTACACCCGAAATTGGCTTCACGTCAAAACTTCGTTTCACGCCAAAGAGATCCTTTTGCAGGAAATAACAGATTCTACTGATATCACACCAGTAGATTTCTAGGAATCACTCCTAGTTTTAGGCATCACACCTAGAGATCCTTAGGCATCGCATCTAGAGATCCTTAGGCATCGCACCTAGGGTTAGGTTGCATCACACAAACCTGAAGAGAAGCAAAGCTCCACAATTTTTATTCAATGTCAAAAACTCCCCCTTCTAGGGTTTACAAAATTAGTTTATATGAAGGCCTATATGTAATAAAATAGGAATCTTGCTAATACTTTAAAAACAGGAAATCTATTCCTAGTCGCTTTAGAATTAGGCTAACTAAGCTTTAAGTCTCTTCCTCTAACAAAAAACGTTTAAACAGTAACATACTAAGCCCTAAATGTCTAAAGACTAAATTGCGGCTTGACGATTCTGCATTATTCTCCCCTGGTTGAAGAACTCGACTCCTGCGAGTTATGTGAGAAGCTTGGACATCATTTGCTAACCAACATCAAAAGGATAATTCTTGTCATCAAGGAAACTAAGGCTGTCTTGGAATCCAGTTACTTTTTTGTTGTCAATCTTTTGTGATAATGCAAGGCTCTTAGCATGAGAAAAGCAATTTTTCAATTTTCATATCCTCGCCAATTGATGGGTCATAGGAGGAATCTGAAGAAAAATATCACTAGGCTCCGGAATAGAAGGAACACCAATCGCTGGCAGAATTGGTGCACAAATAGGGGCCTGCTCGATCACTAGTAAACTTGGCTCTTGCTTCTCCAATTGAACGGATATTTCCCATAGTATTGTTATCTTGAAATTTTTCTCCTTTTCTACCGCTCACATCAGCTAAAATTTCTTGCACTTTCTAATAATGGATCAATTGGTCTTGGCCTCATAGCCTTTCCATTAGGATCTGGTTGACCAAAATTCTTTCTTTCCCTACCTATTTCGTTCCTCTTATCACTATCTCTGTCTCGATCGACGAAGGGAAGCAAGTTCGGCGGAATGCTTTCCCAATATGGTGGAGTGCCCTTGTAATGTGACTTTAATTCCAGCAATTCTTTTGACAGATTTTCTAGGAGTTGTACTAACTGATCTGTACCCATTCCTAATGGATATGCCCAATCACAACGGTGCCCATAGGAGAATGAATCTGCTTTGATACCAAATTTGATGTAGGACAGAATAGAGTACTAGGAAATCACAACTTAGTGGAAGCAAACTTTAGAAAGCATAAGCATAAAACTTAAAAGTTAGGGTGTGGAATCCACTCCAGGGGCTTCACACCCAAAATTGGCTTCACATCAAAACCTGGTTTCACACCAAAAGGATGCTTTTGCAGGAAATAACATATTCTACTGATATCACACTAGTAGATTTCTAGGAATCACTCCTAGTTTTATGCATCGCACCGAGAGATCCTTAGGCATCGCACCCAGTGTTAGGTTGCATCACACAAACCTGAAGAGAAGCAAAGCTCCACAATTTTTATTCAATATCAAAAACTCCCCCTTCCAGGGTTTACAACGTTAGTTTATATAAAGACCTGTACCTAATAAAATATGAATCTTGCTAGAGATAAAACAGGAAATAAATCTAATACTTAAAAAACAGGAAAACTAATCCTAATCCCTTTGGATTTAGGCTAACTAACCTTTATGCCTCTGCCTCTAACAAAAAAGTTTAAACAGTAAAATACTAATCGCTAAATGCCTAAAGACTAAAGTTCCATTGACAATAAGCAATTATAACTAATTATCTATTCCTTTCATTGGTAGATTTATTATTTATGTGTCACATCGAAAAATAAGTACACAACGCATAAGTATTGCATGCTAGTTGCATCTTGCATAGCTGAACTGAGTGAAGTAACTGTTGAATGAATTTAGAGATAAAAAGCAATCATAAGTAATTATTTAGTCCTTTCATTATTATTTCAGTTAATCTTTCACTCAGAAAAAGTACTACATACCTCATGAGTACTTGCAAATTGCAACTAGTTGATGTTAAGCTGAAACTTGTTTGTGTAAGGGAACCATCACATGAATTTAATGCATAGGTGTTTACAATGCTTTGAGGGACGGTGAGAGCACTTGGATTGAGTGCTGAGAGATCGTTAAATTATTTTTCCAAGCTTCTTTGATTGTGGTAGCTTGTAATGCAATACCCTTATTGATTTTTTTTTTAGTTGGTGAATCCCGTATTGAATTTTATCTAGTGATAATCAAGCAGTACTTTCCATTGGGGAATAAATAATGTCTGTCAGTGATGCATCAACATTTAAGTTGCATGCATTATTTCATTCACTGGGTCCACTCATGTCTGAGTATGGTGCAACATGTAACCAGAAAAGAAATGATACTGACTGTTTGTTTCACACAACTTAAGCGTTTCTTTTTCTGTCCCTCTTCAGGAAACTTCTATCTGAGAATAAACATGTGAAGTATCTATATATTCCATATACCGACACTGTTGTGGTTGTGAGGTGTAACCCAATATCAAAATGGAAAGGTCCACCAAAGTTCAAACCCAAATATAGCAGAGATGAAGCCATACAGCATGTTCGAGATCTTTACAGGGAATGCATCCAGAAGTACAGGTAAAGTCGTTACCTGTTCTTGTTGAATAATATAATCTAGCAAGATACTTCTACTGTTGAAATTGAAGAAAGATAAAGCCATAATATAAATCCTTCTCAACCAATTAAGCGGCACATACTGAATGCCTCTTCTTCCTTGTATCAATTTCATTTTCTATCGTTTTTTCCAATGCAATCAAGGAAAGGCATCGAAGTATTGGTAGACCCATGTGGTAAAATGGGGATTTTTTATTTTTTCACCATGGTCTCAAATGAGTGCTCTTTTTCTTTTCATTTCTCTGTTTCAATTTCATTGGCTTTTTATATTCTAGTTTTCTTACTGTTAGCTACTTATAAAACTGTTAAGATAGTACTAATTAGTAATTAATATAGACACATGTTTTTATTTTTGTAAGCAAGCTTGGTTTGGATTGGGTTGACTAAGGTCAACCCAGGTCATCATTTGCCCACTGGAGTGTTGTTTTCCGGATGGTGGGCATGACTGAAAATGGCTGGAGCTGCCTTTGTAGTTATTGAGCTGAGCAGGAGTGATAACCTATGACTATCAACCTTATAGTTGTTTGAGTGTCCATGTACACAGAACGGGCTTATTATAGTAGCCAATAGTAATCAAAGCCAAAACTAACATTCTGGTTGGCTTTTTAGTTATTAACAATTCTTTTTTCTTTTTCTTTTTTCCCTTTATCAACAATTTCTAACAATTCTTATATGCAAGTAAAACCTAACATCCATGTTGTTATGTTTGATATGATACTGACATGGGTGAGCCGCCGGTATACATAGTGCCCTAACATTCCCCACCTTTGCCACCTTTTTATCCTCAAAGATGAAAATATGGAACTCTTTCTGCTCAAATTTTCCCTTTTAAGTAACTTTTGCTCGGCTCTTTCATTCATTTACGATCATAATTAACTTGAGTTCTTCTTTCTCTCTCTTGAAATATGGTTCAAGTAAAAAGAATTTGAATTGCTATTTTGCTTCATGACTTTCTTCCTAGTGTTAATTCTTTCTTCCTTATTAAATTTTAAATGTAGTAGTTTTTGGCAAAGTAGCTCGCTTTCTACTGGGTCCGTGCCTCATGGTTTAAATCAAAATTGGAGCAGATTTTTGCAATGTGCCTTACCGTTCATGTTAAAGTGGTTTATTTATTTATTTTTTGAAAAAAAAAACTTTGTAACTTAAATCTGACTTCTTGCAAAGTACAAAGTTCTGCATCAAAATAGTTTTCTTTCATTGCCTCTGCATCTGAAGAAAGAACAATGCCTTTAATGGTTATGCGGTGAAAGGTTGACCACTAATTTATTTGGGGTTACTATTGTCGATACACCCTAGAATTGAATTTCTGGATTCCTGTGATTAAAAGGATGGTAGGTACTGGATCGTCCTTGTTTCATATTCCAAAGAAAGTGTAAGGTTGATTTGAAATTATATGCAAGATTTTCTCTGGGAAGCCTGGAGGGGGTGTATGGAAGAGAGAAGTTTCACTGCGTAGTTGAAAGTTGTTTCTTAACCTATATCAAGATTGGGTTTGGCCTCGGGCAACCTTGAAGTGAGGAAATATTTTTCTTTATTTTTTTCCGCCTTTTTTTCTTCTGGGCAGTTTGGCTTTTGAGATTCTTGAGAGCTGAAGTTTTATGGCTTGGGTGCTAAATAGCTTATAAAATCTGCATGGAAACAGTTGGGCTTATTTAGTGACTGATGTGGTGACTTTTAAGGAATAAAAGTCTATTTCCTGAGTATATCATTATTACATCTCTAAGTGGCAGATTTTGGGAAGGCCCCATGGCAGATTATGCTCCTCTTTATAGTTCAGCTTCCTGGATTCTACCTATTTTCTAATTCTAAGGGGTGTACTATCTCTTGTTCTAGAAATTTTATTGATACTTTTTTTTCCCTGTAGTTTCTGAAACCTTAGTAATAGAGATGTGAATGGAATGGTTTAATGTGTTGTGATTCATGTTCTTTTGGCCAGTTTCAATAGGAGGATTGTTTTTACAATATCAGATGGGATGTGGAAAATTTGTGGGCAAGGGTCTGATTGGGCTTTGGAATCTCCAGAATTTAGAGACAATTTTTTATTTTATTTTCAGTTATGCCATTCTTTGGTGTGTGCCGGTATGATTAGCAGAGGTAGTTTGGGTTGAAGGATTTAATAAAGAACGTACTGTGGAGGATTTTCATGGGTCATTTGGAGTGAAGAAAATGAAAAATTATTTGAAATTACTTTGGAGACCAGAATTTCAGCTTTTTTATTTTTTATTCTGTCCAGAGGCCGGAATTTCCAGAAACTTTATGTTACGAGATTGAGAGAGTGTTATTCATGAGTGGTTTTCTTCTTTCCTTCGTATGCTGTACTACTTGCTTGAGTATCGTTCTGTCAGCATCAATGGATACTGCTACTCCATTGTTCTTCATCTATTTCTTATTAGTTTTTGCTTCATAATTCCTATTACCAAAACTCCGATGTTGTATTGACTCATCTGCTTGTAACAATTAGCAGAGTTGTTCCAGATGACAATGAAGAAGACATAAATCAGTTCTCATTTACAGAGTTAAGAGATAAATTACTTGTCCTAGATCCACTCGAAAAAGATCATGTTGCAAAGGTTAATCAAGCTGAGGCTGAGTTCTGGAGGAAGTCAGAGGGATACAGAGTTGGATGGAGTGATGAAATTCTGGGCTTTGATTGTGGTGGTCAACAATGGGTTTCAGAGACTTGTTTTCCAGCTGGAACCCTTGCCAGACCAAGCATGAAAGACCTTGAATACATAGAAGATGTTAAGCAGCTCATAGAGAAGAATGAGATACCAGCACCTGGACCAATAGAGCAGCGCTGGACAGCCTGTACTAAGAGCCCCATGAGTCCAGCTTCAAGTACAAAAGATGATGATATATTTTCATGGGTAACTTCACGAACCAATTATTCTTCACATAGTTCTTTTATATTTCTTGGGTTAATTTCTTGTACATATCTTGAATTAGAAATGTTTAAAGGGCATTACAAGATCAATCATGTGTTGACCCAGCTTATGAAACAATTTGAAATAATACCGGAGGCTTTGGATATTATATCACCCTGATTAAACATGGTTGATTAAGTCCTTGGAAAGAAAACCATGGTCGATTAAGTGGTGGCATAAAGTCTGTCATAGGTCCTAACATGAGCATGATATGTTTATTAAATAGGTCATCGGTCACAGGATCCTTGTGTAAACTGTTAATATACAGATGGTATCTAGAACCCAATGGCATTTGAATAGATGGATCTTCTTGATGTTTAACACTATACAACCCACTTTTTTAATAAATAGATCATTTTTAAATGCGCTGATTTTAGTTCAACATTGTTGACATGTATTTTTTTTAGTTTATGTATAAGAAACGTATTTTTTTTAGTAAGTATAACTTAAAATACATGCTTTGACAAAGAAACCCAGGGAGACACTACAACGTGATCCAACCCAAATGACTTCGTTTCCTCCTCACCTCAATGAACCTGCTTTTTTTCATTTTGGCCAAACACTCCAAATAAGTGCCTAAGTAGTATCTTTCCAAAACACCTCTACCATATGACCCTCCCAACGACAAAAAGCAGCTTCTAAAGACTCATCCACACCAATCCAAACACCTCCAAAAGATGAAGAAAATCATTCATGTTATCATAAATTCTTTAGAAAGTGAGAAAAATGTAGGATGTTTTAGGGTTAACTCATCTAGTTATAATACAGCACTGCTCATTCTATTCAGGAATATGTGAATTATTGGGGCTTATAACTTATTTACTCTCTATTTAGGGGTTTAGAGAGAGTGCTTACCAAACAAGAACGTGACTGCTTACCAATTTTTTTTAAACTTAAATGATGAATGTAGGCATTCACTCCTTGTTACACTCGGAGAGTGTGGTAGCCTGATAGGAAGTGATAGGAAGTGTAGAATGTAACGAGGTTAACTGGTATAGCAAACTATAGCACTGCAATCTCTATTCAGGTAGATGTGATTTACTGGGGCTTGCTTATAATTTGTTAACTCCGATTCAAATAATGAACATTACATAGGGACATGACTTCAATATGCTTACCAATATTTAAAAGAAAAGAAAAAAAAAAGAAAAGAAAAAAAAAAGAAGCAGAAAAGATAAAAGTAGGCAATGGCTTCCTGTTACACTCCGAGGTTGTCACATTAATGCATGCGTATATCATGTTTACTATGATACTCTGGCATATTCAATCTGGTTTCATTCTTTATTGATGTAGATTGACCAAATGGATACCAGCATCTAGAAACAGATGTTAATGGTTTTCTTCTTTTATTACCTTTTCATTGTGTTTTCAAACAATAGATTTCTGGATTGTCATAATTCAGCCCTTGGCTTGAGTCATTTTGTGTTTAATGGTACATGTATATGGATGTAGTTACCTCTCTTATGAGATGCTTAGTGCTTTACTAACTGCAATGCTCATATGTAAAGGCTGTTTTGAATCTTGCAACAGGTTGGTATAATTATGTACCTTCCTACAACAGATGCCCGCCAAAGAAAGGAAATTACAGAAGAGTTTTTTCACTACAGGCGTCTGACCCAGATACAATTGTGGGATAAGTATTCCGCTTATGAACATTGGGCTAAGATTGAGGTATTAAATTCTTCGCAGATAATTGTCTTCTCAATATCTTTTCAGAAAGATGTTACCAGCATGATATTATGCAGTCCTGAAGAGTGAAGTTTTTTTGTTTTTGTTTACTTACACATCATACTAAACTTCTAGCATCTTAGTAAAATTACATTTTAAAAAGGTTGGATTCATATGAAACCTGAACAACAAATCTTTCCATCGAAACAACTAAGTAGCATACTAGGATGTGTGAAAGGCTGGAAGCCACTTTTCCAAGAAATTCCACCAATTTATCTCTGTAACGTGGCTAAATAAAAGGTGTTAAATTATCACTGTTGTGCATTTTATTTAGACCCAGATGTCATCTACAGGTTCCGAAGGACAAGGAAGAGCTTGTTGCCCTCCAGGGCAGGCTAAGAAAGCGTTTTCCAGTTGATGCATACAATAAAGCACGAAGGGAGTTGGACGCTAACAGAATCCTTTCAAATAACAAGCTGGAAAAGCTTTTCCCATCATCAGAGACCATCTAAGAAGCATCCTTCATTGATTAGTTATTGATTAATATGATTTTTTTTTCCTCACAAAAATCCAGTGCATTTTGCCTTTAACCTTTTTTCTCCAAATCTGCATTGAGTATCTTTAGCCATAAAGATGTGATTGTAAGTTTATGAGGAATATTGGGATACGATGTGTTGTGTAAATTAATTTCTAAATTATGGTAAACAGAACCCCTTTTTTGGGTAATAAAAGAACATTGCTGATAAAGTATTTTGATATCAAGACGGGTACTTGAGACATGTTTGTGGGGCTTGCGTTAATTAACTTACCAATTTACGATTGCTCAATATCATTTCCTTGTTTTAAATGTTGAAAAGTGTCTGTCAGGTTTTTACGTGTTCCTTGCATTTCTTTTACTAAGTAATAGGGGGAAAATATTTAAAGAAAAATTTTCACGGTTCAAAAAGGGTTGTATGTCAAATTTGATTGATGTACTACATTTAGAGAAATATACTTATATCTGGTGTTCTTATTTCAGAGCCTTTTAACAAATACTGATAATAGAAAAATACACGGAGATCACTATTAGGACAGTTAGATATACAGAAATGAAAATACGATGATATGTTATTAGAATATGTCAATACACAAGGAACATCGCAAAGCCACGTTAATTGACAAAGCCATTATGGTAGTAAGCTATTAAGGCGAAGAGGCTGCAACAATAGAATTCACGAAAGAAACAAAATGATTAGCGTTAATTGACAGGAAAAAGGAAACAGCTAGTAATTTTGTAAATTAGTGGGAATTCCATAGTGATTAGGAATGTTGTGGATTAGATTTCAGTTATTAAGTTCCCAAATTTCTGTAGTACCTCATAATATGATAACAGTTTGAGTATTCACTTCTGTATCTGAGATCCTAGGCATGCTAGACACACCCCCTCCCATCATCTCCCAATATTTCCCAATACTTTTAATGTAAAAAGCAAAACAAAAAGATTGATGAATAAGATGCCTAATTAACTTACCATCCCTCGATGAAGCCCCTATCTCCTTTCTTTTTTGTCTTTGGCCTAAACTTCTTCCCTGTTGGGGGATTCTCAGTTGCAGTTGGGTATCCTTCAAAGTTCAAAACCAATACAATATAAAAAGTCCTGTACATGATAACAAAAAAGAGATTTGATCTTTGAGAAAGATGAGATGTGTTATGAAAGACCTGGTAGAGGTTGGTTTTCTTGTGTCTGTGTCTTGGCCATGTTGGAGAAGAAACAACGGATTATCTGAGCTAAACTTGCGTTGGCGATTGTAGTGTATTAACCTGTATGTTGAAGTAGTGATTATCATCTATCCATGTATTTATATAGATGCTCATTATCCTTTAGATATCGGTGGAGTAAAGATTCTATAAGGTTGCTGGGTTCACTGCTGGTAATTTAATGTCTAAAGAGCCTTGGCGTCGGTGAACTAATCGAGTTCTAGTTGGTCCATTTGTATTTGAGCACATTGTAGCTTCCATATGTTATACCAATGAAGGATGCTCCCGTCAGTTGGGCATGATCCTGGCTGTCGATCTGCTGCGGGTTCCTTATCCCTCAACGGTCAGATCAGCCCCCAAGCATGTTTGCATTAACTGGTTTGGGTTGTGGGTTTGTGTAATGAACCTGGCCATGGTTTTGATTCTTGACAGAGGGCTCCAGATGTTTCTCTCCTTTTAGCTGGCATCATCTTTTTTGCATGTTTCGGTTGAAGCTAGATTTCAAAAGCAGGGTCTCATTAGATCCAAAAGGGACGCGGATTGATTTTGATTTGGATTCGTTACCTGATAAAGTGGAGAATAAAAGGCACTGAGAAGCATAAGAATGGTAAAAGGTGTGTGAACAAGATCTATATTATGGTTTTTAACTAGTAAGAGCGTGATTACTTCCACCATAATTATTGTTGGGTAATTTTTATTGGGAATAACGAATATTAAAGTCCAAAAAATAATAAATTATTGTCATTACTAGGATCTAACTTTTCCCAAGTTTGTGTAATCAAAATGTGCACACACAAATAAACACGACATTTCTTCCACTATCATACGAATGGGTCACTCTCGGAATTTTCTCGAAGAGAAGTCTTTCTCACATTCAAGGTTCTCTCTCAAATTCTTCATGAATTTGGTTTTCTTACATAGTGGGCCTCTCTCAAATTCTTCATAAATTTGGTTTTCTCACAAAGTTGGCCTATTCTCTATGATATTTAGGACGATTTAGAACAGCCTTTATAAGCGGAGAAAAATAAAAACCAAAGGCTTTCCTGTCTTTTTGCATCATCTCCTTTCTTCTTTTCTTTTTATATTATTTCTTTTTTTTCCTTTTTATATTGTTTCTATTTCTTTTCCTCGTTCGTTGAGCTCTTTTCCCTTCTAGGTTTTCTTCTCTCAATTAAGGAAGAACACTCATCATTCTCCTCCCGGCTTGGGTAGAGAGCTTCATTAGTCTAGCTGCTAATTTGCAAAAATCGTACTGGAATTTGGGTAATGATTTGGTCATCATATCTTAGTTGTCATTAGTGTAATGACCCGTCTTGGAAGTCGGGATTAGATTAGTAGTTAATGATGGATTAACGAAGATAATCGATGATTAGTTGGATACTTTCAGACGGACGACGCCGAATGACGATTTTGCCCTTGGAATGGGAAAAATGTTGATTTTTAGTTCGGGCGGTCAAATGGACTTTGACAGATGACCGTGACGTAGTTCGGGACGTCACGAGACCGTAGACAAGTGGCACGCCCGATTCCGACATCCGAGGAAGAAGTTATGATGTTCAGAAGGTTGAGTGCATTTTCATAAATTAGTTAAAAAGAGGGAAATTGTTGACTTTTCGCACGACAAAGTTTCTTCCCGCAAACCAAGGACCGTTTGATAGATCTCGACGTCCTGAGTATAATGGCAGGCGGCATGAGGCAAATAGAGTTCGGTTGACGGAGTTAGGAGTCTAGAAATACGAAGGGTAAATTTGTAATTTGTATAATTGACGGTAAATTGGTCATTTCCAGCCTAGGGAATTGTGTGCAACCGGATTGGGACACCTAGGGCTGTTTGATTGGATATTTTTAGGCTGGAACCATAGGATTGAAGACACCTGGCCAGCCTCTCGTGGTTTCTACCAAAATCTCACACGGGCTACATTTTAAATGGGTCTTCGAGCAGTTGAATGGAAAAAACAGAGACTTGGGAAGCATATAACTGTTTTCCCATTTAAGTGAGTGGTGTGGGAGCTCAGATGCAGTGGTGAGTGATCTGAGAGGAGTTGTGATCTTGGTAAATGACCTTTGGTGTTGTATCGAGTGAGATAGCTAAGAGAAGGTGGGGAAAAACGAGAAAACATAGAGGATGACTATGCCGTGGAATCCCACCCCAATTAACCGTGAAGTCTCATCCTTTGCTCTTAAGAAGTAAACGAAAAAGAAAGAAGGAAGTGAGACGGTGGTGGTTGTGTACTCAAGACGTTTTGCCGTGGACGGTGGCCACGATATCAGCCGAAACAGAGCCCTGTACGCCAGGAGGAATGGGTGGGTTGTGTTCTCCTAAAATATGACCTTTTGCTTGTGATCTCTGACTGAAAAAGTGAGAGGAAATGGAGAGGAGACCATTGGTGGCCACGACGGAGGACGACATGGGAGGTAAGGGTGTTTTCCCGCGAAATGTTTTGAAGATTTTGAAAATGGTAATTACTGTTTTGATGCTAGATAGTCGAATTAAGTAATTGGGCTTTGTTTTGGAGGTTGGGAAGGATGGAATGGACCTGGAAAAATAGAGTGGGATGGCCGGAATAATGGAACAGAGAAGGGGGCCAGTTCGAGTTTTTACACTTTGATTGGAAGGTAAGGAATTGTTGTTAATTTTCAGACTTTCATAGGTAAATCAGATGCTTAGAATAGGACGAATGTAATGGAATTAAGAGAAGAAAAAAACTGGATGAAATTGCATGAAAACCGTGAACGCCGGTTTAGCCTGGACCGGACCGGTTCGAACAAGGTGAATCGGGTTCACCTCAGGTTGACGACGACACAGTTCACGCGCGTGAGTCTCACGCGCAGAAACTTCCAGACATGTGTGGGGGTGCGTGAAGGGTAGTTGGGGAATCTTCCAACACGACTTTTAACATATTCGATGTAACGAACATTTTGGTGCTGGTTTCGAGTCAATCGGACATCGTCTCTACATGTTTCAGAATGTCCGAAGGTTTTAAGGTTCGGTTAAAAATAGTTAAAAATTCAGAAAAATTACGGGACTTTAGTATAAACTTAATGAAGTAGTTAGTAACCTCGTTATAGGATTTGGACAGGTTCGAGAAAGCCGAGGATAGCGGAATGGCCGGGAACGGCGTAAGTGCGCTCGTATCGAGGCGACGTCGAAATGGTCTGTGAGTGGACTTTGCTTTCTAACATATGATGCATGCATATATGTTTTAATATGTTTTCATACGTGATTCCATGGTTTGCTTTATGATCTTGATGGTTTACGGTTGTGCACGTTTTTCGAGGAAATTACAGAATTTCACGTTTTACAAGATTTCGATGGATATTGTGATTTGAACCTGGGTTTAATGATTTGATGTCGGGATTTGAAATACGATTTAATATCAATGAAATTAAAAGGATTTTGGAAAATGACTTCGGGCTTAGAGACCCAGTTCAAAAAGTGGTTTTAAGAAACGTGATTTTGGGTTTTTGAATTGGATTTCCAGATGACGATTCGGGATTCGATTTGGAACTTGAAAGTGGATTTCTGGGTTGGGTTCGGAATGGTTATTCCGGATGCTAGCTTACGGAATGATGGTTTCGAACTTGGATTTGGAAATGGATGTGGATCTGAGTTCTGGGTTTGGATTCGGGATCCTGATGAGATTGCGGATTCAGATTCAGAAATGGAAAAAGGTTTTCAAATGGTTTGGATTAGATTTGTTGGATCTGGTTATTGGGTTTAAAGACCCGGATATGATTATGACAGGGGTGGGCCCGGATTGGGTTTAAAGACCCGGATTGAGTTTAAAGACTCGAGAGTTTAAAGACTCGGATATTATGATTTCCCCCGTAGGCCTGTTGAGTTTAAAGACTCCGGAGTTTAAAGACTCGGAGTATATTGAGGCCTGGATTGAGTTTAAAGACTCGAGAGTTTAAAGACACGGATAGGTCCAGCAGGTTCGATGAATGGAAATGGGGTATAGTTTTCAATAAAGGTTTTCTGATGTTTTCAGCTATGCCCGGACGAAATGGTTTTCGATGGTTTTGGGCTGAGGCCCGGGATTTGAGAAAAGGAAACTGTGTTCGGTTTTTCTTACATGGTTGCCTAACCGGAATATAGAATGGTTTTTATGACATGAATTTGATATGCATGCATTGGTTTTTAAAATGGAGGGTATAAATGGAATTATTTTATTGAACTGTTTTTAAACTTATTCTTTATTTTTGTCCACTCACAATCTTTTCGTGTTTTCGATACCCTCCAGGTTGTTGTGGCATGGGCTGTTGATCGAGAAAGACGGAGACATCACACCCGCGATCCACAGTAGTTCGGTATACTCTGGGAAGACCGGTACCTTTTTGGATGGTTGGATCGAGAATCCCTTGTCCGACTTACATGTCACATGAAGATTGGATGCCGGTTTAGCCTTCGTGTCATGCGTAAGTTAGACGGGATCGGGATTTACCCCTTAATCCCGAGGGGTTAGGGGTGGGTCCGGTCAATTGGTATCAGAGCGAGGTTTCGTGTGTTCTGCGCGAGGTGTGGCTCTCAGAATCGTTGGTTCGTCGACTTGGGTGGTGTGATGCTACTATGGATGTGATGTCTCTACGCGGAACAGCCCGATAGCAACCTAAATACGATAGTGATAGTACGTTCGTTGTGGTTAGTTAGCAGTGGTTGATTGTGACTGGATGTTAGTCGCTCGATACGCAGTATGAGGTGTGACGTACGTCGGCTTAGGGCCGAAACGGTTAGTGCGATGTTGCTGGTTTTGCTTGATGGATGGAGCATAGGGTCGGAGATACGCCAGCAGGATTAACCTGGATGGTAGCTTGTGAGCTACGGATGAGTAGGTTGGTCGGCCTGAGGGGCCTAAGAGTAGCTTGTTGAGTTATTAAGATACGTAGGCCAAGGAGGCCGGTTGACGGCGGCCGGTTGGGTCGAATAGTATCTGGATGTTGAACGTATGGATTGGTGACCTTATGGTCAGTTGGGTTGAGTGGCAGGGTTTAGAAACTACCTTGGGATTCGAGGGATTTTTCCCCCTAGTCGGGTGTGATGACCCGAGTGGTAAGTCTGTAGTGAACCAGTGGCAATTACGGGTTTGGATAACCCAGACGACGGGGATGATTGAGGAACCCCATGGGATTACTGGATTGTAGTGAGAAGTACCTGAGGGAAACCGTGAGTTGGGGTTTGTGGTATCGTAATCCTTGTCGTTTGGGCCGACTTACGGCCAGATCGGAGATGGTGCTGCTAGGTGCAGCCGAGGTAGTGGGCGCCTGGTGGATGACTCTGGACGAGGGCTCGTACTCAGAGCGAGGTAGGGATGACCATGGGTAGGTCATGTATCAGGACGAACGGTCAGGATGCCGTTGGTTGATCAGAGTAGCGCAGTGGAAGCGCGGTGGACCTAGGCTTCATGTTGGATCGGGCTAGGTTGGTATGGACAGGTTTGACCATCAGTGGGATTAATTTCGTGGACACATCCTAATGTGTTAGAAATGCCGAGGTCGGCATTTGGGTAAAGCCGAGGCTCGTGCTTAGAAATTGTTTGAGATTGGGTGATCAACGGCTTCGAGGGTGGTTACTAAGGAGTTCGAGGTTCGTAAGCGTTGATTGTGATTTCGAGAGTTGCTTACTTGTATCCTCGCAGGTGCTTGGAGTGGAACCTCGGGCAGGATGTGATGCAATCATCAGAAGAAATGATGATTGATACCCTTTTCGGATGTGCATATACAATGATTAACCTACATGTGAGTGGTTTGGGTACGGACACGTGGTCGTGATCCGTAGAAGTTGAGGATCGCCTAAGGCTAGTGGAGTTGAGTTGGAAAACTCATGGTTGAAATTCCAGGATTTGTATACCCCTCTTAACTTGTGTTGTGTTCCGAAGTAGAGAAGTGCTTGGTGACGCTGAGAGTAGCGAGTGTTAGAAGATGGTGTTAAGATGGATTATAGTTGTTGTGATGGCATGGTTAGGGACCATTGTGAGTTCCGTTGAAGGATGACGGAAGGAAATGAGAAATGAGTGACGATAACTGATCGATATGAGGTTATTGAAGAGAACCCACAATCTAGACGTGCGGTATATAAGTCAATTAGATTGGATGTAGTGGCTTGAAACCTAGTCAGTAGGATGAGATGACAAGACATGGGTTGGATATGTTGAGGGAAGTGCTCTGTCTTGTAGCAATGGTGCGTACCTAGTGATAGTCGAGCTGTGAGAATTGGTTGGTGTGGTGTTGGGAACATCGCGGGAACGAGATGGATTTGTGATGACCCAGTGCGATTGTCCCGATGAACTAAAAAGTTGGTTGAGTTGATTTACAGGGAAAGATGTGGTGATAGTTTGGGTACTATTAGGATATTTTGGATTGGCAGGTGCTGGACACCGGGTAGGAGACTCAAGTGTAAGATCAGTTGGATTTCTCCCCGCTGGTTACAGAGGTACGAGATGTGAAATTTCGGGACGAAATTCTTTTTAAGGAAGGTAGATTGTAATGAACCGTCCCGGAAGTCGGGATTAGATTAGTAGTTAATGATGGATTAACGAAGATAATCGATGATTAGTTGGATACTTTCAGACGGACGACGCCGAATGATGATTTTGCCCTTGGAATGGGCAAAATGTTGACTTTTAATTCGGGCGGTCAAATGGACTTTGATCGATGACTGTAACGTAGTTCGGGACGTCACGAGACCGTAGACAGGTGGCACGCCCTATTCCGACATCCGAGGAAGAAGTTATGATGTTCGGAAGATTGAGGGCATTTTCGTAAATTAGTTAAAAAGAGGGAAATTGTTGACTTTTCACACGACAAGGTTTTTTCACGCAAACCAAGGACCATTTTTTAGATCTCGACGTCCTGAGTACAATGACAGGCGGCATGAGGAAAATGGAGTTCGGTTGACGGAGTTAGGAGTCTAGAAATACGAAGGGTAAATTGGTAATTTGTACAATTGAGGGTAAATTGGTCATTTCCAGCCTAGGGAATTGTGTGCAAACGGATTGGGACACCTGGGGCTGTTTGATTGGATATTTTTATGATGGAACCATAGGATTGAAGACACCTGGCCAGCCTCTGGTGGTTTCTGCCAAAATCTCACACGGGCTACATTTTAAATGGGTCTTCGAGCAGTTGAATGGAAAAAACAGAGACTTGGGAAGCAGATGACCGTTTTTCCATTTAAGTGAGTGGTGTGGGAGCTCAGATGCAGTGGTGAGTGATCTGAGAGGAGTTGTGATCTTGGTGAGTGACCTTTGGTGTTGGATCGAGTGAGATAACTGAGAGAAGGTGGGGAAAAATGAGAAAACAGAGAGGATGACTATGGCGTGGAATCCCACCCCAATTAAACCGTGAAGTCTCATCCTTTGCTCTTAAGAAGTAAACGAAAAAGAAAGAAGGAAGTGAGAGGGTGGTGGTCGTGTACTCAAGACGTTTTGCCGTGGACGGTGGCCATGATATCAGCCGAAACAGAGCCCTGTACGCCGGGAGGAATGGGTGGACTGTGTTCTCCTCAAATATGACCTTTTGCTTGTGTTCTCTGACTGAAAAAGTGAGAGGAAGTGGAGAGGAGACAATTGGTGGCCACGACGGAGGACGACAGGGGAGGTAAGGGTGTTTTCCTGCGAAATGTTTTGTAGATTTTGAAAATGGTAATTACTGTTTTGATGCTAGATAGTCAAATTAAGTAATTGGGCTTTGTTTTGGAGGTTGGGAAGGTTGGAATGCACCTGGAAAAATAGAGTGGGATGGCCGGAATCGTGGAACAAAGAAGGGGGCCAGTTCGAGTTTTTACACTTTGATTGGAAGGTAAGGAATTGTTGTTAATTTTCAGACTGTCATAGGTAAATCAGCTGCTTAGAATAGGACGAAGGTAATGGAATTAACAGAAGGAAAACACTGGATGAAATTGCATGAAAACTGTGAACGCCGGTTTAGCCTGGACCGGACCGGTTTGAACCAGGTGAACCGGGTTCGCCTGAGGTTGACGACGACACTGTTCATACGAGTGAGTCTTACGCGCAGAAACTTCCAGAAGCACGTGGGGGCGCGTGGAGGGTAGTTTTGGGGAATCTTCCAACACGACTTTTAACATATTCGATGTAACGAATATTTTGGTGCTGGTTTCGAGTCAATCAGACATCGTCTCTACATGTTTCAGAATGTCCGAAGATTTTAAGGTTCGGTTAAAAATAGTTAAAAATTCAGAAAAATTATGGGACTTTAGTATAAGCTTAATGAAGTAGTTAGTAACCTCGTTATGGGATTTGGACAGGTTCGAGAAAGCCGAGGATAGCGGAATGGCTGGGAACGGCGTAAGTGCGCTCGTATCGAGGCGATGTCGAAATGGTCTGTGAGTGGACTTTGCTTTCTAACGTATGATGCATGCATATATGTTTTAATATGTTTTCATACGTGATTCTATGGTTTGCTTTATGATCTTGATGGTTTACGGTTGTGCACGTTTTTCGAGGAAATTACAGAATTTCACGTTTTACAAGATTTCGATGGATATTGTGATTTGAACCTGGGTTTAATAATTTGATGTCGGGATTTGAAATACGGTTTAATATCAATGAAATTAAAAGGATTTTGGAAAATGACTTCGGGCTTAGAGGCCCAGTTCAAAAAGTGGTTTTAAGAAACGTGATTTCGGATTTTTGAATCGGATTTCCAGATGACGATTCGGGATTTGATTTGGAACTTGAAAGTGGATTTCCGGGTTGGGTTCAAAATGGTTATTCCGGATGCTAGCTTACGGAATGATGGTTTCGATCTTGGATTTGGAAATGGATGTGGATCTGAGTTCTGGGTTTGGATTCGGGATCCTGATGAGATTGCGGATTCGGATTCGGAAATGGAAAAAGGTTTTCAAATGGTTTGGATTGGATTTGCTGGATCTGGTTATTGGGTTTAAAGACCCGGATATGATTATGACGGTGGCGGGCCCGGATTGGGTTGAAAGACCCGGATTGAGTTTGAAGTCTCGAGAGTTTAAAGACTCGGATATTATGATTTCCCCCGTAGGCCTGTTGAGTTTAAAGACTCGGGAGTTTAAAGACTCGGATTATATTGTGGCCTGGATTGAGTTTAAGGACTCGGGAGTTTAAAGACTCGGATAGCTCCAGCAGGTTCGATGAATGGAAATGTGGTATAGTTTTTAATAAAGGTTTTCCGATGTTTTGGGCTATGCCCGGACGAAATGGTTTTCGATGGTTTTGGGCTGAGGCTCGGGATTTGAGAATAGGAAACTGTGTTCGGGTTTTCTTACATGGTTGCTTAACCGGAATATAGAACGGTTTTTATGACATGAATTTGATATGTATGCATTTGACAGGACCCGTCCCAATCCCACTGGGACCACCCGGGGACGTGCCCCGCTCCCGTCTGACAATGACTCTAAACATACCAAAACTACCCTTAAATAAAAACCGAAGACTTAAATAGATAGATAACGTACAACCACAGTGTTTAAAGTGATACTGTCAGACAAGGGAAAGTAAAATACAACATGTGAGCACCATAGTCAGAGTACATTTATTCGGTGCTCAACCTACCCACAAGTGGGTGTACAGGTGCACAGCTAGGCAAACTAAACCTCTGCCTCCTCCTCCGGGTCCTCCTCCTCTATTTCCGTGTCAGGGTCTGGAGGGGTCAGTAAAACAAGGGTGAGTGGGCCAAAAATAACAGTTTAGAAATCAATTTAATAATAAAATAATCATAAGGTTTTACCCCTCCGTTTTCCAAATCTTGCATGCAGTGAAAATATAATATTATAATGAAATCATAACAAATGAACCACAATAATAATCGAAAGGTGAAACTAACATATCAGTGCACTGTAAACCCAACCCAAATGATGTCACGGTTCTAAGGCTACGCGTTGCCACTCAGGGTCTCACACCCGAGACTCTCTAGGTACATCAGCTCCCGGTATCCCGGTCACTGCCCGAGGTATATGAACATGCCTTCCTGAGAGTAAGCAGCCCAACGGGGGTCAACTCCACTCAGTCAGAGCCCCGTGACTACTCCAGGGTCCACCCAGGCCAACGACCCTCCCTGGAGGAGACAATATACACAGGTAGGAAAGTACAGTACAATAACAGTATAGTTTACCCTATGTTCCCCGGACATCCCAAACAAAATCCACATATAATCCAGACGGGTCTCATGCCCAAAACATTGTAATAGCGTATAGAAACAGTTCATAAGACTCATCGTAATCATAAGTGGAAATAGTAAAACAGTTTATGCATGCAAGCCTTTTATAAATCAAACAGCCCACTCACACTCGATCCTTGCTGCTCAACGATCTCTAAAAACCTGTATTTTTATACCTGAGGGTTACTTAAGGACCCTATAACATCAATACCAAGACCCTAGAACAGATCCGCCTCAAAATCGCATCCCGGGCACTATTCCCGGTGCTTCAAACCCCATTTTGACTAATATAACGATCTCCGATCGACACGAAACCACCTCCATTGGATCCGTATCGTACAAACCTTGAAAATGGTACCGGCCCCACCAAAATCACTGTTCACACGCGCCCCCACGCGCCTGGTCAACGCGTGGGTCAACGCTGCTACAGTACTGCTGACGTCAGCATTGACGTCATGCTGACGTCAGCATGACGTCATCACTGACACTTGTCAGGTGACACGTGGCATGTTCTGATTGGTCCCTGGTCTGACAATATCTGACAGGATGACGTCAGCATGATGACGTCATCATGCTACAGTACCGGGTCAGACCCGTTTGACTGGAACCGGGTCGCCGTCGACCCACGGCTTGACCCGATTCCACCGTACGATTCCGGCCACCATTTTCGACAGGGTTCATCCCTATAGGGTCGTCTAGGTCTGTTCTATGGTTCTACAACCTCAAAATAGAAAGAAAACGGGAAGAAACTCACCAGTTCGTCACTGAAACTGACGGCCAAAGTCCGATCGTCCTCTCCGGCGATCCACGCCGTCTCAGTCGTCCAAACTGGTCCCAAACAGCTCGTCTCTCACCCTAGGACATTTCCATAAACAATAGATCGATTTCTAGACATTAAAACAAGTTGGTTCGAAACAGGGGATCAAAACGGGTTCTCGGGTTTTCGACCTTACCGCCGCAGTGTCGCCGCCGCAGGCCGCGCCGTCGTCCAGTTATGCTCCTGGGGTCCTCACGGTGCAGACTGGAGCTTCCCCTGCGTCGAGGGGGTGTGGCTGTCACGGTTTGCTTCTTGGACCCGATTCCTTAGCGTTTCGGGCCTGTGTTTTGGACGGGATTTTCAAGCGGGGAAATGGGCTGGTTGTCACCGGTGATGCACGGTGCTGATGAGTAGATGATGGTGGTGCTGTGGGTGGTCGTCTGGTGCGATGAGGGTGGCTGGTTCGATCGCCTGGTTTGAGAGAAAATGGAAGGAGATGCACGGGTGAAGGGGGGGCTGAATGTGTTTGTGTGTGTTTGGGAGAAAACAGACAGAGATCGTGCATGAATAAGGAAAAATCAGAATAAATGGAGGGCTGGGATTCATTTGGGTAGGAAATCCAAGGGCTGGGATCAAATGGAGGGAAAATTAAATGAATATAAAATGAAGGAATAGTGTAATGTTGCTTTATTGGAATAGTATGGGCTTGGATGGGTGACACTTGTCACCAATCCACTGGTTGGATTTAAATATTAGTTGGCACGGATTCCCGTAATAAATTATTATTTTATTCCGTTGTTCTCGATTCGTAAATTCCGCTAAAACGCTTCATTGACCATAACTTCTTCATACGAACTCCGATTTCGGCGTGCCGCCTGTCTACGGATTCGTGACGTCCCGACCTACATCATAGTCATGGGTCAAAGTCCAAATTGTTTCCCGGGTCAAAAGTCAAAGTTTCCCCCCCTTTAGGGGCAAAATAGTCTTTTTACAATAAAATATTATTATTCTCGGTTCGGGTCGTTACAGCATTGGTTTTTGAAATGGAGGGTATAAATGGAATTATTTTATTGAACTGTTTTTAAACTTATTCTTTATTTTTGTCCACTCATAGTCTTTTCGTGTTTTCGATACCTTTCAGGTTGTTGCGGCACGGGCTGTTGACCGAGAGAGACGGAGACATCACACCCGCGATCCACAGTAGTTCGGTATACTCTGAGAAGACCGGTACCTTTTCGGATGGTTGGATCAAGAATCCCTTGTCCGACTTACATGTCACATTAAGGTTGGACGTCGGTTTAGCCTTCGTGTCATGCGTAAGTTAGACGAGATCGTGATTTAGCCCTTAATCCCTGGGGATTTGGGGTGGGTCCTGTCAATTAGTATGAATCTTCTCAAGCTTGTCCTTGCTTGGACTCTTAACACACCAAGTATCTAGTTAAATTACACATCAATGATCAATGTGCTTCGACCTCGAGTGGAAACTCGGATTTTTGCTCAGGTGGATCACATTCTAACTATGACATTGAAAAACATATTTCTGCTCATACTGTCCAATCTCCTATAGAATTTTTCTTCCTCCAAAATATTTCCTTACACGTATGTAATTGCAATAAACTCTGCCTTTGTATTTGATAGAGCAACAAATTTCTGTAACATTGATTTTCAATAAACTACTCTTGAAAATGTAATCAGGTATCTATAAGTAGACTTCATAGAATCAAGATTTCCAGTCATGTATGCATCTGTATGCTTACTCAATTTAGCTTTTCCACTTCCAAAGCATCACTCATTTTGGAAGAACCCATAAGATATGTGAGAATCCATTTCACGATGTTCCAATACTCTCTGTGACAGGACCCATCCGAATCCCCCCGGGATTAGTGCGGGATGACCCTGCTCCCGTCTGACACGAAGTGTCAGACAAGGGATATTTCCGACCATTGCCCTCCCGGGCTATCAGAGTACGCCATGATCCTGAGGAGGTATGTGATATCTCGGTCTCTGTTACAGTCCACATCCGATGTCAACCTGAAGGACAGTCAAAACATTAAAAGCTGTGAGTGGACAAAACAAGAGTTTATAAAAACATTTTAACGAGAAGACATTTGTACCCTTCACTAAAAAGCATGCATGCATTCGAAAACCATTTATCCGAAATAAACCATATATGGGAACTAAGCCCAAAACCAAGGTTGAAAGAACCATAAAGACTCAACCGTACGGGCCACTGCCCAAAACCTGTGTAAACACACATCATATATCATATATCATATTTATATCACATACACATATAATTCACACAACCAATCCTGTCACGGTTTCCAAAGCTACGCGCGTGCTACCCAGGTCTCAATCCGAGTCTTCTCAAAGTCAAGATCAATGTCCGCAGACCACTGACCCTACCCGAGGTAATAGTAATCATAGCCTTCCTGAGAGTAAGGAACCCAACTAGGGGGTGACTCCACTCAGTCGGTGCTCCGTAACTACTCCGGGGTCCACCCAGGCCAACGACCCTCCCCGGAGGAGATAATAGAACAAGTAAAGGAAGGTATATGAACATATATATACATAACATAAATATTCATGCCCGGTTCCCTTCAACCGTCATGATCCATAACATCCATTAACTAGGGTTCATGCCGGTTCCCATAAACCGTCATGAACCAGAATGACCTGACAAAGGTTCATGCCGGTTCCCATAAACCGTCATGAACCACAAGGACCTTTCCAGAGTTCATGTCGGTTCCCATAAACCGTCATGAACTTGGAAATCCATCTAGGGTCCCTGACCCAAAATCATCAGTGTAAAACAACTGGGTCTCGTGCCCGAACATAGGACATCAGCTGGGCACCGTGCTCGAAATCTGAGGTCATATGCCCGAGACAAAACCAAATGGGTCTCATACCCGAGTTTATCCTTTTAGAAATCCAAAACCAGTTCATTTAGACAAATAAAGAAATACAGACCCGTATAAGCACCGTTTAAGGCCGAAACCTAGAAATACGTGCTTACATGTAACCACATACAAATGCACCCATGGCATCATCAAACATGTAATAAAACATATAATAAACATTTATGCAAGCACCAATTTAGAAAACAAGGTCCACTCACAGACCGTCTGAGCTACCGCCTCGATTTGCGTGCCATACGGCTCCCCGAGCCAATCACCGTCACCGGGACTCCCGAACCTATCCAAATTTTAATAGAAGGTTACTAACTACTTAATTAACCTCCTACCAAAGCCCCATAATTTTCCCGAACATTTAACTATTTTTAAACCGACCCTAAACCTTCTGATGCCCCGAAACATATCGAGACGGTGTCCGATTGACACGAAACCAGTCCCAAAATGTTCGTTACATCGAATAAATGATTTCACATGTTGGAAACATCCCCAAATTCTTCCCCACGCTCCGGCATGCGCCGCCTGAAGTGGCTGCGCGTGGGCTTCACGCGCCTGCTACAGTACCCGTCTTCAACCTCGCGCAGCCAGTCCGGCCGTCCAGTTCGGTCCAACCCCTGCAACTGGACCGGCGTAACCGGTCCAGGCCCCTACAACCCGTATTTTTCGTCCGTTTTATTCCAATCCAATCCCTAAATTCCTATCTTCTCATTTCCCATCTAACCCAATTAAACAAAACCCTTAAAATCGCCTAGAACCAGTGAACCCAAAATGGACCTCACGGTTCAAAAATCCAAAACCTCACCCCAGGGCTCCTCAACGTCCAAAACCTTTCAAAACCTCCCTATTGACCTACTAACAACCTAATTACTTCAAAACCAACATCCAAATTGACCCATAACACACAAGATGGAAATTGGATCAAAAAATGGTTAAACCGATACCTCGATCGGTTTTTCTCCCCCGCCGTGCACGGCGGTGCTGCCTGGGCCAGCCACCACGTCCAGCTGGTCCTCTTCATCCCTCTGTCCTCTCAGCTAAGCTCACAGGTCAAGGGTTTGGTATTTGGGTGAGAAATGGTGATCGGGTTGGTTTGGGAAAAATGGGAGAAATGGATGAACGGGGAAGGGTTTGATGCATGAATGAAATTGGTGTCCATTGGATGGGTGACACTTGTCACTCATCCATTGGGCATCAGGACAAATATCTGGGCCCACTAGAGACAAGATTGCACTTTTCATCTCGTAAAACGTGTCGTAGTGAATAGTAACCTAGAACTTCCGTGAACCGTAACTTCGTCGTCGAACGTCCGAATTCGACATGCCGCCTGCCTATGGATTCGTATCGTCCTTATCTACGTAACGGTCTTTGACCCTCGGCCATCGGACCTCCCGGTCAAAATGTCAACATTTGACCCCTCTTTAACCATAATTACCAAAATGCCCCTAAACTTCCGAACGTCATAACTTCCTCCCCGGACGTCGGAATTGAACGTGCCACCTGTCTATGAACTCGTGACGTCACGAATTACGTCACGGTGATCGGTCAAAGTCCATTTGACCTCCCGAACAAAAAGTCAACGTTTTGCCCACGCCCAGGGGCAGAACGATCATTTTGCATCGTTTGTCCGATTTCGCTCTACTAATCACAGATTAGCCTCACTAATCGTGATTAATCACTAATCTAATCATGGAATTTGGGACGGGTCGTTACACTCTGCCTAGCTTAGGCATGAATATGCTTACCACACCAATTGCGTGTGTTATTTCTAGTTTTTGTATACACCATTGCATAAGTAGCCATTTATTCCATTTCATCATAAGGGGGTGGGTAAAGAAAACTACATTAATTTGATTCAATAAGCTGAGACCAAGGATTACATTGTAAGCTGTGGGCCAATCCACGACTAAGAAAGTGACAATTGTCGTTGCAATGCGTGGAATAATGCTGACCGAGATGGGTAGGGAGATTGTACCAATATGCATCATTGAGTGATACGACCAATCCCAAATCCTTCCGGGATTAACGCGAGATGTGTCATGCTCCCGTTTAACACGAAGTGTCAAACATGGGATAACTCAAACCTTAACCCAAACGGGGCTTCCAAAGTGTGCTAGGACCAGTGGAGGAGTATGATGTCTCGGTCTCTACTACTGCCCGCATCCGAAATCAATCTGAAGGGCATTAAAAACCATTAAAAGCTGTGAGTGGACGAAATAAATAATTTATAAAACACATTTCACAAGAAGACGTTTATGCCCTTCACTAAAAAGCATGCATGCATTCAAAAACTAGTAATCAAACCATTTACTTTAATTAAATCATTAGGGCCTTAGCCCAACATCATAAATCCAATAATGTGGGAACTCAGCCCAAACCCAAGTATATGGGAACTCACAACACGACCCACCCCAAATCCCTTGGGATTAAGGGTTATTTCATGCTCTCATCTAACTTACTCGTGACACGAAGGCTAAATCGACGCCCAACCTCCATGTAACACGTAAGCCGGACAAGGGATTTCCAAAACGATCCGTCCACAAGTACCGGATTTCCCAGAGCGCGCAGAATCTATTGTGGATCGCGTGTGTGATGTCTCCGTCTCTCTAACCAAAGCTTGCACCGCATCAAACTTGGAGGGTATCGAAAACATAAAAAGGCTGTGAGTGGACAAAAATAAAGGATAAGTAAAAAACAGTTTATAAAAAGACATTTATACCCTCAATTTAGAAACCAATGCATGCATATCAAAACCATTCCATAAAACCATTTCATATCCAAGATAGGAAACCATCATTGAAAACCAGAATAATTTCCTTTTCTCAAATCCCGGGCCTCAGCCCAAAACCATCATAATCCGTATCATCCGGGTCATAGCCCAAAACAGCGGAAAAACCATTATTGAAAACCATCCTTATCATCGAAATGCAAAACACATTTGAAAATCCATTTGAAATCTTTTGCAATCCATCAAACCTGCTGGATCTATCTGAGTCTTTAAACTCCCGAGTCTTTAAACTCAATCTAGGCCTCAATATAATCCGAGTATTTAAACTTCCGAGTATTTAAACGCAATAGGCCTACGGGGAAAATCACAATATTCGAGTCTTTAAACTCAATCCGGGTCTTTAAACCTACTCCGGGCCCACCCCCGTCATATATCATATCCGGGTCTTTAAACCCAATAACCAGATCCAGTAAATCCAATCCAAAACCATTTTAAAACCATTTCCAAATCCATGTTCAAATCCGAATTCGAAATCACCATTTCGAATTCCAAGCCGAATCCGAAATCATCATCCCGAATCCAAATCCAGAATCATATCCATAATCCATTTCCAAATTCGAATCTGAAACCATCATCCCGTAAACTAGCATCCGGAACAATCATTTCGAATCCAAACCCAGAAATCCACTTTCAAGTTCCAAAATCGAATCCCGAATCGTCATCCTGAAATCCGATTCCAAAACCCGAAATCACGTTCATCAAAATCAGTTTTATGAACTGGGCTTCAAGCCCAAAATCGCTTTCCAAAATCCATTAGAAATCATTGAAATCAAATCACATTTTCAAATCCCGAAATCAAATCATCAAAACCTTCATCAAGCCGTAGCAGAAAACCATATCTCCTAAAACGTGCACTTTCGTAAATATCTCAAAACACGTGCAAAACCGTAAATCACCAAGATCAAATCATAAACATAGAAATCACATATAGAAATCATATAACACATTTATGCATGCATCGTAAGTTTAAAAGCAAGGTCCACTCATAGACCATTACGTCGCTGCCTCGATACGCGTGCAAATCCCATAATATGGTTACTAACTACATCATAAATCTTCTACGAAAGCCCCGTAATTTTCTCGAATTTCTATCTATTTTTAAACGAGCCCTAAAACCTTCGGACACCCCGAAACATATCGAGACGATGTTCGATCGTCTCGAAACCAATCCCAAAATGTTCGTTACATTGAATACATTAAAAGTTGTGTTGAAAACTTCCCCAAAAGGGGCCCCACACACCCTCACGGGCCGCCCAAAGGGGATGTGAGTGGGAGCCACGTGCCCACTGTTCATTGTCTTCAAGCTCAGTCGAACCCGGTCCAGACCGATCTAGTTCAGGCCGGTCCAATCCGAACCGGTGTTCACGAATTTGTGATTAATTCCAGTCCGTTTTCGACCATTCCAAGTTCTACAAGTTCGTCTATCAATTTCCTATTTAACTACCTTCTTAAATCAAAGAATGGGAGTCGAGATCAAACTTCTTCATTCCTCGTTCAAAACCATATTTTTCTCCTCTGTCTCTGGCCACCACAAGTCATCACAGTCTTTAAAACCCAACCTAAGCACTTCACATGGCCTCCAGAAACAGGTTCCACCCTTTAGAATCGATCAAAACTAGTTAAAACCGAAGCCACAATTATTGAATTCAAACTTACCCGTTCTCGGGTTCTACGACCACCGTCCATGGCAGGCAATCCTTCACCACTCCTCAGTCACGTCTCACCATCTTGATCACCCTCTAATCAATTATAACCATCATTAGTGGCCTAAACTAAAAATCCAGTTTCGAATTGACGAATAGGACTTAATGTCCTTACATTTTTTCGACCACTACCGTGCACGACGGTGCTTGGTAGCAGCACCGCCACCCTCCTCCACATCTGTTCTCCCATTTTTGTTCTCACGTCGTAGCCATTTGAGGACAACTGAGGGGGTGTTGGATTCTCACATACACTCAAACTAGTCCTCTATGTCTCTATTTTCTATTTTGGACCCAAAGTCGTGCAACACTTTTCAAATAGGTGTGAGACGGTGACAAAGGCTCTACAGCCATCCAGACCCAGCCAGGTGTCCACCTTCCTGTGGGCAAGACTACCAAGAGCAGCCAAGTGTCCCCTGATCAATAGGCACAGATTTCAATGCAGTAAAAGACCAAAATGCCCCTGCCTTCTCAAATGACCATTTTGCCCCTCATATTGCAAGACTTGTAACTCCGTTGTCCAAACTCCAATTGTCTCATACCGCCTGTCCTAATATTCAGGAGATCGAGATCTACCCAACTGTCCTCGGAATGTGTGAAAATCACTTGTCGTCTAAAAAGTCAACCATTTGCCCCATTTCAATCAATTTACCAAAATACCCTTGACCTTCCGAATGTCATAAATTTTTCCTCGAATATCGAAATCGGACGTGCCACTTGTCTATGAACTCGTGACGTTCCGAACTACGTCACAATCATCGGACAAATTCCATTTGATTGCCCGAACAAAAAGTCAACCGTTCTTCCAGATTCAGGGGAAAAACCGTCATTTTGCACCGTCCGTCCAAAATTACCCAACTAATCACCGATTAACTCACTAATTCGTCATTAACCCCTAATCTAATCCCGATTTCGGGACGGGTTGTTACAATCTCCTCCCCTTAAAGAATTTAGTACCCGAAATTCTGAATCTCGTATGTCTATAACTTCCTGGGGGAATCCAACTTATCTTGCACCTGGGTCTCCTACCCGGTATCCATCATGTACCAACCCAGCATTAACCTGACAGTTCCCAAACTGTCACCACATTTCGACCAAGCAAACCAACTCAACCAACTTTCAGTCCATCTAGTAATCCATTGATTTTCACCGAGGTCAGCACTTTCCAACTCTTAACCGTGGTACCTCGAACAGTGCACCAGCCAACACTCACGGCTCAATCAACACTCGGTCGTGACACTCTACCAGTCACATCAACCTTGACTCAGTCTCGAGTCGTGCCTACCTAGTACCAAGATCTCAGTACATCGTGCGAGTCTGCCGTCAGCAGGCACGAATCTCGCCTCACAACTAATTATCAAGAAAGCATCTACCGACCCCGGTACTTCTATTTATCGATATCCGTTCCACAATCTGTACTACTTCAATCAATGATCCGAGCTGACCTTACTGGAGTCACAACGCACTTGCTCACACCACAAACTCAACCCATTATCTCAACGGTGGTTCCACTAACCACCAGCACTACCAACCTGTGGTATCTTCATCCACGTCCTACACCACCTGTCTGCAACTGGACCTTATCACATATCTGTTAAACCGTGATCACGCATCTAAATATCAAGGTCCTACCAACCACTCATGGCTCTGAGCATCCAGCTCATATCAGTACTGACTCCTACCAAACAGTCAGATCACTCAGGATCACTCGGATCCAGTCCATATCACAACCAATTAATCACATCGAAACTGTTCCGATTCACCAAGATAACCAACAACATATCTCAGCACCAAGTCGATCACCAACATCTCCACCAAAACATCACGATGCATGTTCAATCGTATCGGGGCACATCTCAAATACATGCACCAATCACAACCAACCAGAATCACGGTGCATACCACCAAACACACGCAACCATAACCCTACGAATTTTGAATAAAACAAAGATATTGTAGAATACCTCAAACACAGCTCGCCGAGTACGTCCTCAAGTACTTCCGACGACGTCCTACGGTACGTCCATCCAACAACACCATAGTGTACCTGTCACTCTCATAGTTTACTCTCCAGGGTACACAAACATCATCGTAATTTTACTGATTACCATCTGCCTACAAGTCAAGCACACTTCACTTTTGTAGTCCGTCGGTCCAATCCTACCACTAGGCTGAACTACAAGTCTTTCGGGGAAATCCAACTCAAGTCCCTTCCGAGTCTCCCTGTCTCCTGGGTCTCTCGACCCATACGAACTTCAATCACGTCTCAAATACGTACAAAGGGCAGACCCATCACTAGATCCAAAACCAAAACCCTCACGTATGCGAGACGGACCACACACTTCCTGTACAACTCCAGGCTAGTCAAGATATCCAACTCATGTCTCACATACGATCTTCCACAACAGCTCAAACTTGAGCCAAAAACAATCCAATCCTGATCCACTCACTCCTAAGTGGATCCCACTTACTGTGTATCAGACCGCCGCATTGTATCAAATCAATCAAGAAGACCACACGACTAAAGATACGTCTAGATTGTGGGTTCTCTTCAATAACCTCCTATCGATCAGTTATAGTCACTCATTCTCAGCTTCCTTCCGTCATCCTTCAACGGAAACACAATGGTCCTCAACCATGTCATCACAAGTCATTCTACCTTAATCCTTCTTAACAACATCCCCTGCCACTCGCCACACAGGCCACTCCCGGCGTCACCAAGTACTTTTCTAGCTCTTGAACACATCCACAAGTGTCCACGATTAAGGGTAGGGGGGGGGGGGGTGTCACAATGCCTAACGTCCAATCAATGAGTCTCCAAAATCGACTCCAGAGTATCCAGCACACAACATAATCACCAACTCGGAATCAACACATCAGCCCAACGTCTAAACCACAACGTCTCCTGATTCCGAGATTCCAATCACGATACTTCGTCCTCAAGTATACCATCTCCGGACTAATTGTCAAAACGTCACCTTCTCTACTACACTGAGGAAGTCCACAACTCCTACGGATCACAACCACGTGTCCGTAGCCAAGTTAACTCACCGATCACTCGCCTGTCGGTTATCACCGTTTATCCATATCCCCAAAAGCATGTCAATCATCTCTCCTTCTGATGATCGCATCACAACCTTCCCGAGGTTCAACTCCGAGAACCTGCTAAAATACTAGTCACCAACTCTCGGAATCCTCAATCCTCAATCACTGACCTTAGACTCCCCAGTCATGATCCTCGAGTTCGTCAATCACCAATCTCAAAAAATGACCAAGCACGGGCCTTGGCATCACCCAAATGCCAACCTCATCATCTCTAACACATCAGGATGAATCCATGAAAATCAACCTCACGGATGGTCAAACCCGACCAAACCAGCCTAGCCCAACCCAACATGAAGCATCGGTCCACTACACTTCCATTGCGCTACTCTGATGCACCTAACAGCATCCTAACCATTCATACCGAAACATGACCTACCAATGGTCATCACCAATCCTAACTCGGTTAGCGGTTTCTACCAGACACCAGCACCTCACTACTGGCCACAACCTCAACTCAATGTGCCCATCTGATCAATTACAAGCATCCCAGCTCGTGGCACATCATTTCCGATCTAGTTCTCACAGTACACCAGTCCCAATCCTCCACTCCCACCGAGCCAAAATCCTGAATCTATGCTTGGGTCTGAGGAACTGACATCCCTCATAATCCAAAACTCTGAGCAAATCAATGCTCAACCAAATGCCTCAATCGTACCGGACTCATCCAGAGTCATCCACCAAGCCAACAACCCAGCTGCATCCTAGCAGCACCATTGCCAATCCGGCCGTAAGTCGGCCCAAGCCACAACCACCAACTAACCACAAACCCCAACTCAGGTTTCCCAAACTAAGCATTTCCTCTGGGGTTTCTCACCAAGGTACTCAAAGTGACAAGCTAGCCCTCACAACAGGGTTCCTCAAATCATCCTCGTCATATGGGTTATCCAAACCCGCGACAGCCACTAGTTCACAACAACCTTACCACGCGGGTCGTCACACCCGACTAAGACCATCCCTTCTCGTAAAATTTACACACCAACGTCAACCAGTAACCAATGCTAGGGGGAATCCCCCAGATCATCAATGTAGTTTTATAAACCCCTCCGGTTACTTGTAGCCGCACTATTCCAAACTCAACCACTACCGACCAAAAGGTCACCAATCCGTACTGTCATCATCAGGCTCCACATACTGACCAGTCGACCATCAATCATAGTTCATTGGTTACCATCCGAGTTAATCATACTGGCATACATCCGACCCTATTGTCCAACCATCGAGCATATCCAGCGCCAAACACGCTAGCTACTCCGGCCCTAAGCCGACATACATCTCACCACACATCGCGTATCGGGCAACGCATCACCCTGTTGCTCGTACTCTCGCCACTAACTAAGCCACTAGCTATCACTCGTGTATCCAGGTTGATGACGGGTTGTTTCGTGTTGAGACATCACATCCACAGTAGCATCACAACACCCAAGTAGATGAACCAACGACTCTGGGAGCCAAACCATGCGCAGAGCGCACAAAGCCTGCTTTGATACCAATTTGACACGACCTACCCCCAATCCCCCCCGGATTAAGGGCTAAGTCATCCTCCCATCTAACTTACGCGTGACATGAAGGTTAAACCGACGCCCAACCTCCATGTAACACGTAAGCCGGACAAGTGATTTCCAAAATGATCCGTCCACAAGTACCGGATTTCCCAGAGCGCGCAGAATCTACTATGGATCGCGTGTGTGATTTCTCCGTCTCTCTAACCACAGCCCGCACCTCATCAAACCTGGAGAATATCGAAAACATAAAAAGACTGTGAGTGGAAAAAAATAAAGGATAAGTAGAAAATAGTTTATAAAAAGGCATTTATACCCTCCATTTAGAAACCAATGCATGCATATCAAAACCATTCCATAAAACCATTTCATATCCAAGATAGGAAACCATCATTGAAAACCAGAATAATTTCCTTTTCTCAAATCCCGGGCCTCAGCCCAAAACCATCAAAATCCGTATCATCTGGGTCATAGCTCAAAACAGCGGAAAAACCATTATTGAAAACCATCCTTATCATCGAAATGCAAAACACATTTGAAAACCATTTGAAATCCTTTCCAATCCATCGAACCTACTGGATCTATCCGAGTCTTTAAACTCAATCCAGGCCTCAATATAATCCGAGTCTTTAAACTCCCGAGTCTTTAAACTCAATAGGCCTATGGGGGAAATCACAATATCCGAGTCTTTAAACTCAATCCGGGTCTTTAAACCCAATAACCAGATCCAGCAAATCCAATCCAAAACCATTTTTAAACCATTTCCAAATCCATGTCCAAATTCGAATTCGAAATCACCATTTCGAATTCCAAACCGAATCCGAAATCATCATCCCGAATCCAAATCCAGAATCATATCCATAATCCATTTCCAAATCCGAATCCGAAACCATCATCCTGTAAACTAGCATCCGGAACAATCATTTCGAATCCAAACCCAGAAATCCACTCTCAAGTTCCAAAATCGAATCCTGAATCGTCATCCTGAAATCCGATTCTAAAACCCGAAATCACGTTCTTCAAAATAAGTTTTATGAATTGGGCTTCAAGCCCGAAATCACTTTCCAAAATCCATTAGAAATTATTGAAATCAAATCACGTTTTCAAATCCTGAAATCAAATCATCAACACCTTCATCAAGCCATAGCAGAAAACTATATCTCGTAAAACGTGCACTTTCGTATATATCTCAAAATACGTGCAAGACCGTAAATCACCAAGATCAAATCATAAACATAGAAATCACATATAGAAATCATATAACACATTTATGCATGCATCGTAAGTTTAAAAGCAAGGTCCACTCACAGACCATTACGCCGCTGCCTCGATACGTGTGCACTTACGCCGTTCCCGGCCAATCGACTATCCTAGACCTTCCCGAACCTGTCCAAATCCCATAATAAGGTTACTAACTAGATCATAAAGCATCTACGAAAGCCCCGTAATTTTTCCGAAGTTTTAATTATTTTTAAACGAGCCCTAAAACCTTTGGACATCCTGAAACATATCGAGACGATGTCCGATCGACTCCAAACCAATCTCAAAATGTTCGTTACATTGAATACTTTAAAAGTCGTGTTAAAAACTTCCCCAAAATGGGCCCCACGGGCCCTCACACGCTGCCCAAAGGGGTTGGGCGTGGGAGCCACGCGCCCACTGTTCATTGTCTTCAAGCTCAGTATAACCCGGTCCAAACCGTTCCAGTTCAGTTGATCCAATCCGAACCGGCGTTCACGGGTTTGTCCTTAATTCCAGTCCGTTTTTTACCATTCCAAGTTCTACAAGTTGGTCTATCAATTTCCTATTTTACTACCTACTTAAATCAAAGAATGGGAGTCGAGATCAAACATCTTCATTCCTCGTTCAAAACCATATTTTTCTCCTCTGTCTCTGGCCACCACAAGTCATCACAGTCCTTAAAACCCATCCTAAGCACTTCACATGACCTCCAGAAACAGGTTCCACCCTTTAGAATCGATCAAAACTAGTTAAAATCGAAGTCAAAATTATTGAATTCAAACTTACCCGTTCTCGGGTTCTACGACCACCGTCCATGGCAGGCCATCCTTCACCACTCCTCAGTCACGTCTCACCAACTTGATCACCCTCTAATCAATTAGAACCGGCATTAGTGGCCTAAACTAAAAATCCAGTTTCGAATTTAAGAATAGGACTTAATGTCCTTACATTTTTTTGACCACCACCGTGCACGACGGTGCTTGGCAGCAGCAGCACCACCCTCCTCCACATATGTTCTCCCATTTTTATTCTCACGTCGTAGCCATTTGAGGACAGTTGAGGGGGTGTTGGATTCTCACATGCACTCAAACTAGTCCTCTGTGTCTCTATTCGAGGACAGTTAAGGCGGTGATCAAGGTTCTACAGCCATCCAGACCCAGCCAGATGTCCACCTTCCTGTGGGCAAGACTCCTAAGAGCAGCCAAGTGTCCCCTGATCAATAGGCACAGATTTCAATGCAGTAAAAGACCAAAATGCCCCTTCCTTCTCAAATGACCATTTTGCTCCTCATATTGCTAGACCCGTAACTTCGTCGTCCGAACTCCAATTGTCATATGCCACCTGTCGTTATATTCAGGAGATCGAGATCTACCCAACGATCCTCGGAAAGCGTGAAAATCACTTGTGGTCTAAAAAGTCAACCATTTGCCCTATTTCAACTATTTTACCAAAATAACCTTGACCTTCCGAACGTCATAAATTTTTCCTCGAATATCGGAATCGGACGTGCCACCTGTCTATGAACTCATGACGTTCCGAACTACATCACAGTCATCGGTCAAAGTCCATTTGACCACCAAAACAAAAAATCAAACGTTCACCCAAATTAAAGGGCAAAACCGTCATTTCGCACCGTCTGTCCGAAATTACCCAACTAATCACCGGTTAACTCACTAATTCGTCATTAACCTCTAATCTAATCCTGATTTTCGGGACGGGTCATTACAATCTCCCCCTTTAAGGAATTTCTTACCCTAAATTCTGAATCTCGTACGTTCATAACTTCTTGGGGGAATCCAACTTATCTTGCACCTGGGTCTCCTACCTGGTATCCATCACCTACCAACCCAACATTAACCTGACAGCTCCCAAACTGTCACCACATTTCCGCCAAGCGAACCAACTCAACCAACTTTCAGTCCATCTAGTAATCCATTGATTTTCACCGAGGTCAACAATTTCCAACTCGTAACCGTGGTACGTCGAACAATGCACCTGACACAACCCATCCCAATCCCCCCGGGATTACCGTGGGATGTGTCATGCTCCCGCCTGACACGAAGTGTCAGACAAGGGATAACCGAAGGCCACCGCCCCGACGAGGAGGCATGCAATGTCCCAGTCTCTGCTGCAGTCGCATCCGTGATCAACCTAAAGGGTATTAAAAACAACAAAGGTTGTGAGTGGATGAAAAATAAATAAGTTCATAAAACACAGTTCACAAAGATATTTATGCCCTTCAGTAAAATGTATGCATGCATCGAAAACCAGTAAGTAAACTATTTACTAAAACAACCATTAGGGCCTTAGCCCAGAAACCGTAAACTAAATCATGTGGGTCTCTACCCAAAACCATGAATACCGAAAACCAAACATATATTATTTAAAATCCGACATCCAGAATACCAATTCCAATTCCAAGTGGGTCATCGCCCAAAATCATAACCATAAATACCATTTCCAGGAAAACATGTTTAAACCATCCTGGGCATCTCGGATGCCTAGCGTCCCAGACGCTCGACGTCCCAGACATCATATCTCACGGTATAATAATAAGCAACGTGTGCTGCCTGGGGTCTCTCCGGGTCCATAACACTGACATCCCAGATGTCTGACATCCGAGACATCTAATCATAGCAATCGTGCTCCTGAGTCATCATACGGTCCGGTAACTTCGTATAATGACCCCTCGTAGGCAATGCACCTTGACTTCCCCAGTGTCCCAGACACCTGGAGGAGACCATCACATATCCTCATACCAAGATGGTTTATGGAAAACAGTTTATCAATCATTTCAAACATCTCAAGGGCCCGGCCCGAAATTTCCATAAAACCATCACAAGTCCAAACATCTGATTTCTCAAATCCAAAACATTTATCCACATCCATTTAGGGTCCCCGACCAGAAATCACATTTATAAACCAACTGGGCCCAAGGCCCGATTTAGTAAACCAACTGGACCCCTGACCCGATTATATAACTTAAATGGGTCTCAGCCCAATTTCGTAAGTAACTGGGCCCCTGGCCCGATTTCATAAGCCATTGGGCGCCCGACCCGATTATGTGACTCAAATGGACTCCAAGTCCGAGGTTTCCAAAACAATTGGGCCTCGTGCCCGAGTTCATCCTTCCAATTTCAAAACCATTTCATTCAACTATTTCCAAAACCATAAGTATGGAAAATCAGGGTAAAATCAAAAACTTCGATTTACGTGCAAGCACGTAAATCGCCTCGAAATGCGTGAAACCATATAATTCACCAATATCCAAATCAAATCATATAATCACAATCATAATGAATATAAAACAGTTATGTATGCATAAGATTTATAAAACCAAAGTCCACTCACAGACCGTCCATAATTGTTCGTTTTCGCGCTGCACTCGTTTCCGTAATTTCCGACATTTTCGAGGAATCTCGAATCCTATCCGAAATCATTCTTTAGTGTCACTAAGGGCTCAAATAACAGCATACTAATTTCTCATTATCTTCCGGGAATTAAACGTTAGTCAAAAAACGTAACATAAACATTCGGACCATTGAAACAACATCGAAACGTTGTCCGATTAATTCGAAATCAACGCTAAAATGTTCGTTACATTGTATAGGACAAAAGTCGTGTTAACTCACCTTGAGAATTGGTCCCACGCGCCCCCACCCGCCACCGTGAGCGGCTGCGCGTGGGAGTCACGCGCTGCTACAGTACCAGATACTGTTCATCTTTCCTACCCGATCGACTGGTAAACGGGTCCGATAACCCGTGAGGTGTCCCGGCTGAATCTCCCTTAATTCTGGCTCGATTTCTACAATTAAACTGTCCATTAGCCTCGTTATGGACTTAATTAGGGTTCTGTGAGATCAAATACATCTAAACTTACCTCAAAACATCAATTTGAGCTCAAATTTCCGATGAATGTTTGCACACTGTTTCTGCATCAAAGTTGTAACGACCCTTCCCGGAATTCGGGATTAGATTACGGACTAATCATGATTATTAGGGTTAATCGGTGATTGGTTAGGCGAACTCGGACGAACGGTGCAAAATGACCGTTTTGCCCTTGGTCGTGGGCAAAACGTTGACTTTTATTCGGACGGTCAAATGGACTTTGACCCATGCCCGTGACGTAGGTTGGGACGTCACGAGTTCATAGAGAGGTGGCACGTTCGATTCCGACGTTCGTGGTAGAAGTTATGATGTACGGAAGTTCAAGGGCACTTTCGTAATTTGGACGAAATAAGGGGAAATGTTGACTTTTTGATCGGGTGGTCCGATGGCCGAGGACCTAGGACCGTTAGGAAGGTCTCGATGCCCTGAGTTCGTAGACAAGCGGCACGCATCAATCGGAGTCCGAATGACCGAGTTACGGGTCGGGATGCGTGAGGGGCATTTTGGTAATTTTCTGCACAAAGGCAGAATGGTAATTTCGCGGGGGCTGCTTGCACGGGCACTGTAGCACCGTGAATGGGGAAACACGACCAGTGCACGGGGGCATTATTTAAGCTTGAAATTGGAAGTGGGGTATGGTTTATTGTGCTAATTAATTGTTAATGGACTGTGGTCAGTGTGTGGGAAGCATGAACAGAGCATGGATGAGATTAAATATGGTTTTGGGTTGTTTACGGGAAGCATTTTCCAGTTGGGCTGAAGATGTCTCCCACGGGTTGTTGTCGATTGTGAGCCGTTAGTTGGGTGCCTGGTGAGGGTTAGGACCATTCTGGGTCGAGTTCGAAGTGAGGGCAGAGTGTTGTTGAGAGGAAATCGAGTTCGGAGGAAAAATGGAAATTGGAGGGAAATTCTCAGTTTAATTTCTGAGAGGAATTGGACCAAACCATGGACGGCTTGAGGCTTCTGGGAGGAATTGGAACTGAACCCCATCAACTTCGAAGGAAAACTGACGCGGATTAGACTGGAACTGAGGTTCCAGATTCTGGAAAATCGCAGAGCTGTGGACGATCACTTCCAGGTAATGTCGTGTCCAATTGATCGCGCATTTCAGTTCCTTTTAGGCCTAGAATCCTTACTGTGAAGTTAATTTGAGTTTGATTGAGAAAACACAGAGTTTGGGTGATCGACCCGTTTGGGTGATCACGGGTCGTGGGACTAATTTTGGGACTTTCTTGGTGAATTAGGGACATGGAACTTCGATTAGATAGTTGAAGAATGTTTTAGAATCAAAAACGGAAGGAATCGAGGTCGAATTGATGGCAATCTAATCGGGTTGGAATCGCGGGTATCAGACCCGAATTACAGAGAAACGGGCGAGGACGGTGACTATAGCAGTCACTGTAGCAGGCGCGTGGCTTTCACGCGCAGCCAATCACAGCGGCGCGTGGCGGCGCGTGGACACGAATTCTGAGGTACGGTCAACACGAATTTTGTCCTATACGTTATAACGAACATTTTAGCGTTGGTTCCATGTCATTCGGATCCCGTTCGGATACTTTTCGGGATGTCCGAAGGTTTTAAGTCGGGTTTAAAAATACTTAAAAATTCGGGAAAATTATGGGACTTGAATAGGATGTTATTGTGGAGGTTAGTAATCCTCTAATGTGATATGAACAGGTTCGGGAGTCTCGGTGTTAGCGACGAGGCCCGTGAAGGCCGGTGGCACGCATATCGAGGCGCTCGGTTAAATGGTCTGTGAGTGGACATTGGTTTTGATAAATTCTATGCATGCATAACTGTTTCTGGATTGTGGTAATTGCTTTTATATGCTTTGATTTGGATATCGGTGAATTTATGTGGTTTCACGCATTTCGAGGCGATTTACGGGTTTGCGCGTAAACCGAGATTTTCCGGATTTGCACTGATTTCCATGATTGTGGTTCGAATATGATTTTATGAAACAGTTACGGATTTGATAAAGTAAATTCGGGCCAGGGGCCCAGTTGATTTAAGAAATCGGGCCAGGGGCCCAGTTAAATTATATAGGTGATTTCGGGTCAGGGACCCTAAAATGGAGTTGAATAAATGATTTCGGATTTAATAATCAAATAATTGGACTTATGATGGTTTTATGGAAATTCAGGGCAGGGCCCTTGTGATATTTTGGAAATGAATAATAAAATGTGTTCCATAAAACCATCTCGATACGAGGATATATATTGGTCTCCTCCAGGTGTCTGAGACACTGGGGAAGTCACGGTGCATTGCCTGCGAGGGGTCATTGTACGGAGCGGCCGAACCGTATAATGACTCAGGAGCAGGATTGCTATGATCAGACGTCTGGGATGTCAGAGATATATGGACCTGGTGAGACCCCGGGCAGCACACGTCGCTTAATACCGTGAGATATGACGTCTGGGACGTCAAGCGTCTGGGACGCTAGGCATCTGGGATGCCGGAGATGGTAAAGTAATAAACATGTGCCACTGGATTTATAAAATAACTTTTGGATTGATTTTTGGATTGAAACTATGTTTGCGGTTTCCGGGCTAAGGCCCTAAGGGTTATTTCAAATAAATATTTGATTATTGGTTTTTGATGCATGCATATGTTTTTTTACTGAGGGGCATAAATGTCTTATAAAATGTATTTTACGAACTTGTTTATTTTCGTCCACTCACAGCTTTTGGTTTTTAATGCCCTTCAGGTTGAGCGCGGATGCGACGGCAGCAGGGGACCGGGACATTGCATGCCTCCTCCATCGATCCTTGTGCACTCTAGATACCCGTAGGGGCAGCGGCGTTGGGTTATCCCTTGTCTGACACTTCGTGTCAGACGGGAGCACGTCACATCCTGTGGTAATCCCGGGGGGATTGGGATGGGTCGTGTCAAAAGTTCCTCGATCCTCATCGTTTTTCTTCAATCGACTCAGCCAACAGCTTCGTAAGGTCATCATAAACTTTTTTTAAAGCTCAATTGCATCGTCCAATGCCTCCCATTATGTGGCTCAATCCTTCAAATTTCCAAGCTTCGCCATCTCTGTTCTTAGCTCAACGGGTTTCGAACCTTGCAATACTTGCTTTGGATCGACTAATAAGGGTTCCAGAAGCCTGACTCAAGCCTGAAATTGGCTTGGGCTGGCCTACATTTCAAATTCGAAATTGAAATTGTTCAAACACAGGTTTCGGGTTTTTGGGTGCATTTCCACCTAGTCCCTCGTTCTACCTCACCAATTCAGTCTCTCAGTTTCTCATCCTCTCCCCCAGCAACGATTTCAAAACCTCAAACCCACAATCAAGCCACCCGTGCTCTGCTCACCTAAAAAAACCCAGTTTGAGTGCTCTATTTTTGTTCTTCTTGTTTTCCATGTCCAACCGCACCCAGCATTAAGACGACCCGTGCACTGCCGCTGCCTTTGTTCCTACACTCAAGGCATAAAGAATAAGCAACGTGTGCTGCCCGGGGTCTCTCCGGGTCCATAACTCTGACATCCCAGATGTCTGACGTCCCAGACGTCTAATCATAGCAATCATGCTCCTGAGTCATCATACGGTCCGGTAACTTCGTATAATGACCCCTCGTAGGCAATGCACCTTGACTTCCCCAGTGTCCAAGACACCTGGAGGAGACCATCACATATCCTCATACCAAGATGGTTTATTGAAAACAGTTTATCAATCTTTTCAAACATCTCAAGGGCCCTGCCCGAAATTTCCATAAAACCATCACAAGTCCAAACATCTGATTTCTCAAATCCAAAACATTTATCCACATCCATTTAGGGTCCCCGACCAGAAATCACATTTATAAACCAACTGGGCCCAAGGCCCGATTTAGTAAACCAACTGGACCCCTGTCCCGATTATATAACTTAAATGGGTCTCAGCCCGATTTCGTAAGTAACTGGGCCCTTGGCCCGATTTCATAAGCCATTGGGCCCCCGGCCCGATTATGTGACTCAAATGGACTCCAAGTCCGAGGTTTCCAAAACAATTGGGCCTCGTGCCCGAGTTCATCTTTCCAATTTCAAAACCATTTCATTCAACTATTTCCAAAACCATAAGTACGGAAAATCCGGGTAAAATCGAAAACTTCGATTTACGTGCAAGCACGTAAATTGCCTCGAAATGCGTGAAACCATATAATTCACCAATATCCAATTCAAATCATATAATCACAATCATAATGAATATAAAACAGTTATGTATGCATAAAATTTATAAAACCAAAGTCCACTCATAGACCGTCCATAATTTCTCGTTTTCGCGCTGCACTCGTTTCCGTAATTTCCGACATTTTCCAGGAATCTCGAATCCTGTCCGAAATCATTCTTTAGTGTCACTAAGGGCTCAAATAACAGCATACTAATTTCTCATCATCTTTCGGGAATTAAACGTTAGTCAAAAAACGTAACATAAACATTCGGACCATTGAAACAACATCGAAACGTTGTCCGATTAATTCGAAATCACCGCTAAAATGTTCGTTACATTGTATAGGACAAAAGTCGTGTTGAACTCACCTTGAGAATCGGTCCCACGCGCCCCCACCCGCCACCGTGAGTGGCTGCGCGTGGGAGTCACGCGCTGCTACAGTACCAGATACTGTTCATCTTCCTTACCCGATCGACTGGTAAACGGGTCCGGTAACCCGTGAAGTGACCCAGATGAATCTCCCTTAATTCTGGCTCGATTTCTACAATTAAACTGTCCATTAGCCTCGTTATGGACTTAATTAGGGTTCTGTGAGATCAAATACATCTAAACTTACCTCAAAACATCAATTTGAGCTCAAATTTCCGATGAACGTTTGCACACTGTTTCTACATCAAAGTTCCTCGATCCTCATCGTTTTTCTTCAATTGACTCAGCCAACAGCTTCGTAAGGTCATCATAAACTTGTTTTAAAGCTCAATTGCATCGTCCAACGTCTCCCATTACGTGGCTCAATCCTTCAAATTTCCAAGCTTCGCCATCTCTATTCTTAGCTCAACGGGTTTCGAACCTTGCAATACTTGCTTTGGATCGACTAATAAGGGTTCCAGAAGCCTAACTCGAGCCTGAAATTGGATTGGGCTGGCCTACATTTCAAATTCGAAATTGAAATTGTTCAAACACAGGTTTCGGGTTTTTGGGTGCATTTCCACCTAGTCCCTCGTTCTTCCTCACCAATTCAGTCTCTCAGTTTCTCATCCTCTCCCCCAGCAACGATTTCAAAACCTCAAACCCACAATCAAGCCACCCGTGCTCTGCTCACCTAAAAAAACCCAGTTTGAGTGCTCTATTTTTTTTCTTCTTGTTTTCCATGTCCAACCGCACCCAGCATTAAGAAAATCGAGCCATGCACCGCCCCTGCCTTTGTTCCTACACTCAAGGCATAAAGAATTCAGTCACCTAGCCCAACCAATTTGTTCCATAAACAAATGCACACCCGTGCTCTGTCTCTGAATAATTCCCTCAGAACCCACTCACGGTTGTTTCAAATTGAAACAGCCAAATTACCATTTTGCCCTTCCTTTGGCAATTTACCAAAATGCCCCTCCTCGTTCTAGACCCGTAACTCATCCTTTCGATGTCCGTTTTCAGCGTGCCATCTGTCGTTGTACTCAGGGCATCGAGACCTACCTAACGGTCCTCGAATTGTGTGAAAATCAGTGGTCAATCAAAAATTCAACATTTTCCACCTTTTCGCCCGAATTAAGAAAATACCCCTCGACTTCCGAACGTCATAACTTCTTCCTCGAATTTCGGAATCGAACGTGCCACCTGTCTATGAACTCGTGACATCCCAAACTATGTCATGGTCATCAGTCAAACTCAATTTGACCACCCGAATTAAAAGTCAATGTTTTACCCACGACTAGGGGCAAAAAGGTCATTTTGCATCGTTCGTCCGATTTCACCCAACTAATCCCCGATTAACCCCACTAATCATGATTAGTTATTAATCTAATCCCGGAATTTGGAACGGGTCGTTACAGCACCAGTCGACACTCACGGCTCAATCAACACTCGGTCGTGACACTCTACCAGTCACATCAACCTCGACTAAGTCTCGAGTCGTGCCTACCCTAGTACCAACATCTCAGTACGTCATGTGACTCTGCTGTCAGCAGACATGAATCTCACCTCGCAACCAATTCTCAAGAAAGCATCTACCGACCCCGGTACTTCTGTTTATCGATATCTGTTCCATGGTCCGTACTACTTCCATCAACGATCTGTGTCGACCTTACTGGACTCACAACGTACTCGCTCACACCACTAACTCAACCCATTATCTCACCGATGGTTCTACTAACCACCAACACTGCCAACCTGTTGTATCTTCATCTGTGGCCTACACCACCTGTCTGCAACTGGACCTTATCACATACCTGTTAAACAATGATCACGTATCTCAATATTAGTTTCCCACCAGCCACTCATGGCTCTGAGCATCCAGCTCATATCAGTACCGACTCCTACCAACCAGTCAGATCACTCAGGATCACTGAGATCCAGTCTTTATCTCAACCGATCGCATCGAAACTGTTCCGATTCACCAATACAACCAACAACATATCTCGGCACCAAGCCGATCACCAACATCTCCACCAAAACATCACGATGCATGTTAGGACCCAACCCTCCTTTGTCAGGACCCTACTCATCTAGCACGATCTTGTCCGCTTTGGGCCTCCTTGCCCATGCCCTCACGGTTTTGTTTTCAGGAGCTCACGGTGCAACTTCCTAGGGGGTCACCCATCATGGAATTGCACCAGCCTCAACTCGCTTAACTTTGGGGTTCCAATACCCCCTAAAGCCCCTTTGACAAGACCCATCCCGATTATCCCTCGATAGTCGTGATGAATCCTGCTCCCGTCTGAAAATAACTAAAAATTTCCGAAAGTAACCAAACTTATATACATACAACACACAACAAATCCCGAAAACATTGTCAGACAAGGGATAGTTAAGTTTTACAGACCAATGACGTCACAAGTTTGACTAGTCAAGGACAATACAGAGCATATGTATCATTACAGATAGGGGTCAAATTCCTACTCTGTAGAATGTCTGAGTGCGCAACGGTCTATTTATTCTTTTGCCTCGCTTGCCTCGTTTTTAGCCCTCGTACCTGTACACTGGCCTGGAGGGTGCATAAAACAATAAAGGTGTGAGTGGACAAAAATGACCTTTTATAAAAACATTTGCCAACAATACATTTCTTACCCTCCAGTTTTCACAAACATGCATGCATATCATAAAACATGAGTAATAATAGGAAATCAATTAAAATGGATCAATCAAAACAATTTCCACAAAATCACGGGACTTATATCCATATCTCGTTGCTTAGAGTCACGTTTTATCCCTGCAATGCGTGCATATCAATAGGCTCAAGGACCGCTCAAAATCCGAGCATCCGCCGCTGTGAACACATCACCAGCCGGCAATCCAGATCTAGTGAACACATCACTTACCGATCCATATAATCCAGCACATCTGATCTGAGTCAAGCCTCCCCTGGGCTGCAAGACAAAGATCGTGCTACGTGACCTCTTCGGGGTAAACACTTCCATCCCGAAGGCGAGCGTTATCTCCAGGGTGCACTCCGGGGAAAAACATATTTTCTCCCGAAAGCCCTAAATATCCGCAACATATCACCATCACTAAAACGAGTGAAAAACAGTTGCATTGAAAACCAAATCATATATCACTACAGGGTCTCAGCCCTAAGTTAACCAAAGTCCCGATTTACTTTATAAATCCAAAATCATCATTATCATCATATAATCACATGGAAAATGCAAATCCAATCAGAAACACAATTCCATTGGGTTCCAACCCCAAAATATCAATTTCACGTAAATCCGTGCAACCGTAAACCCGAGTTGCCACGATCACGTAAATCCATAAAATCAATCATTGACTCATAATCCGAGTCCAAATATCATTTTCAATCCGGGCCTAGCCCAAAACATCAATTGCACGTTCCTCGTAAAACGTGCCCGAAAGACTGATTAAAATAATCACAAAAATCACGAGAATACCAAAAATCATCAAATTCACATGTAACTCCAAATCCGAGTCAAAATCATTATTTACTTGGGTTCTCACGCCCACAATATCATTTTTAACCAATTTCATGATTTCTCGAAAAGCGTGCAAGACTATAATAATATAATAATCATAAAACCGAGAAAATCGAGAAATCACCGAATCAAAGCATCAATCATGTCAAATCATAGAAAATCATATAAATAAGCATTTTAAACCATATATGCATGCATCACAGTTAGAAAACCAAAAGTCCACTCACACACACCGTCCCGATTGTTCAGCCTCGAGCTGTTCGTTTTCCTCCGAAGTCCCGGGAATATTCCAGCCTGTCAAACAAAGTGATTTAAGGTTACTAGGCTATCATATAATCCTTAAACAGGAATCCCCTAATTGTCGGAATTTTATAATATTATTTTAATATAAATTTAAACGTGTCGGGTACTCGGAACTACACTGAAACCATATCCGATTGACCCGAAACCAACGCGGATAGGTTCGTATCATCGAGAACATCAAGTTTCATGTTGAACACTTTGCCGGAATCCTCCCCACGCGCCGTCACGCGCCGCCGCAAGCGGCTCCGCGTGAAAGCCACGCGCCTAGCACAGTACAGCTACAGTGCATCGTTCTCGCCCGTTTGTCTGATAAACGGGTTGAAATACCCGCGATAGGATCCGATGCAATCTCAGTCAATTCGACCTCAAATCGATCCGTTCTTTCAACTGATCTCATCTACTCTAACTTCATTTTAGTTCTGTGAACTCAATTACCTCAGGTAAGGTCCAAATCTTCACGACTCACGATCGAAATTCGACGGGTCTCCTAATCGGGTTTCACGATTCCGTGCCTGATTTTTCAATTAATTCATATGGTTAGCTTCGTGAGAGTATAATGAACAATTTTCCATGATCAATCTCGAATGAGCTTACCTCTAAGTATCTGAACTCAAGGTCGATTTTTGGCAGCCATGGCAGCGTCTGTTCTTCCTCAATTCGACACGAATTCTTCTCGTTTTTGTTGCAAAGCTTTTAGTTTTGATCCCAGCAACTTAATGGAATCCTCAATTGCTCCTCTCCTGGCTCCCAAATCCGAATTCGATTTTCCCCCAATTTCCCAGAATTTTCGAAGAAAAATTCTCTCAGTTCTCTGAACCTCTCGAGTCCCTCTCTCTCAGTTATGCTACTTAGACGTTCAATTGCATAATGACGACGAGTTTGGGGCTTATCACGGGCCAATTGGACATAATCATGGTTCAAGCCTTAATTTGGGGAAAAGTTGTCAAAAGGGGATATTATTGTGTTTCCCTTAAGACCCGGTTCTGTGTTTTATGAGGTGAGAATCAGACAAAAGACAAGTCTGATCAAGGCCAAAAGTCCATTTTGCCCCTGGTTGGACAAATTACCATTTTGCCCCTAGCCTTCCGTGACCCGTAACGTTCGTAACCGAACTCCGTTTTCGACGTGCCGCCTGTCGTTGTACTCCGGGCATCGAGACCTACCTAACGGTCTTCGAATCGTGTGAAAATTAGTTGGCAAATAAAAAGTCAACATTTTCCCCCCTTTTGCCCAAATTACGAAAATGCCCTTGAGCTTCCAAACGTCATAACTTTTTCCCAGATTGTCGGAATTGGGCGTGCCACCTGTCTATGGACTCGTGACGTCCCGAACTACGTCACGGTCATCGGTCAACATCCGTTTGATTCACCAATCAAAAAGTCAACAATTTGACCATACTATTCACAAGGGTAAAAACGTCATTTATTCATTATGTTACAAAATTACATTTTCTAAATGTCCGGGGCGTTACAACCTTCCCCCCTTAAGAAATTTCGTCCCCGAAATTTCAATGAAACAAATACGGGTACTGGTCTCGCATCTGTGTCTCAGGTTCCCACGTAGCTTCTTCCACGTTCTGATTCCTCCAAAGAACCTTCACTAAGGGAATCGTCTTTCGTCGGAGCACTTTGTCCTTTCGGTCCAAGATCTGTACAGGCTTTTCTTCAAAACTTAGGTCTTCTCTGAGTTCAACCGGCTGTTCCTCCAACACATGGGACTCATCAAACACATATTTCCGTAGCATTGACACATGGAAAACATCATGGACCCTCGAAAGCTCAGAAGGTAATGCTAATCTGTAGGCAACTCGACCAATTCTCTCAACAATCTCATAAGGTCCAATGAAACGGGGGCTCAGTTTCCCGCGTCTGCCGAATCGCACAATACCTTTCCAAGGAGATAACTTCAAGAATACCCAATCTCCAACTGCAAATTCCAGATCTCTGACTCGGTGGTCTGCATAACTCTTTTGTCTGTCTTGGGCTGTCTTGAGTCTGTCTCGGATGAGTTTAACCTTTTTCGTTGTTAAGTCTATCAATTCAGATTTAGACAATTTCCTTTCGCCCACCTCCGTCCAACACAAAGGGGTTCTGCACTGTCGTCCATATAAGGCTTCATAAGGAGCCATCCCGATACTTGCTTGGTAACTATTGTTGTAGGCGAATTCCATCAATGGTAGATGTGACTCCCAAGTACCCTGGAATTGCAAGACACATGCTCTCATCATGTCCTCCAAGGTCTGAATAGTCCGTTCCGATTGCCCATCGGTCTGAGGGTGGAATGCCGTGCTAAAATGCAATCTCGTCCCGAAAGCTTCCTGTAAGCTTTGCCAGAATCTGGATGTAAATCGGGGATCTCGATCAGATACAATAGAGACAGGAGTACCATGGAGTCGAATAATCTCGTCAATGAAGAGTCTGGCATACTGCGTCAACCGAAAGTCTTCCCTTACAGGTAGGAAATGAGCTGATTTGGTAAGCCTATCCACTATTACCCAGACTCCATCATGTCCTTTAGGCGTTCTAGGAAGTTTAAACACAAAATCCATGGTTATATGATCCCATTTCCATTCCGGGATCGGTAGGGGTTGCAGTGCTCCATAGGGTCTTTGCCTTTCAGCCTTTACTTGTTGACATACCAAGCACTTACTCACAAACTCTGCAATCTCCCGTTTCATACCCGGCCACCAATAATGCTCCCGTAGCGTACGGTACATTTTCGTCCCACCTGGATGCATTGCATACGCCGAACTATGGGCCTCGTCCAGAATCTCTTTCTTTAATGTTACATTTTCGGGCACACACAACCGTCCGTCCTTCACTAGGGCTCCATCCCTTCTAATTGCAACATCTTGTCGTTCCCCCGCATCAGCTTCAATTCGAAGGACACACAAGATAGGGTCTTCCAGTTGGGCTTCAATAACTCGATCAATCAGAATTGGTCGCACCTGGAAACTTGCTAGTAAGCCACCTTGGTTATCCAGTCCCAAAGAAACTCCAGTCCTACGTAGTTCCACCAACAAGGGTAAATGCACCATTCGTAGATGTGCCACAGTGTGAGCTGATTTCCGACTCAGTGCATCCGCTACCACATTAGCTTTTCCAGGATGGTACTCAATCGTGCAGTCGTAATCCTTAATTAGCTCCAACCATCGTCTCTGTCTCAAATTCAATTCCTTCTGTGTGAAAAAGTACTTCAAACTCTTATGATCCGTGAAAAGTCTACATGTCTCCCCATACAAGTAATGTCTCCAAATCTTCAGGGCATGTACCACCGCAGCTAATTCCAAATCATGGGTGGGATAGTTACGTTCATGTGGTTTCAGTTGTCGAGAGGCATATGCGATTACCTTTCCATGTTGCATTAACACAAACTCTAATCCTTGTAAGGATGCATCACTGTACACTTCAAACTCTCCACTATCATCCGGAAGGGTTAAGATAGGAGCGGAGGTCAACCTTTTCTTCAATTCTTGGAAACTTTGCTCACAGTCTTTGCCCCAAACAAACTTGATTCCTTTCCTGGTTAGGCGGGTCATCGGAGCAGCAATCGCAGAGAAACCTTCCACAAAACGTCTGTAATAACCGGCCAATCCCAAAAAGCTCCTTACTTCGGTTACTGTCTTTGGCTGCTCCCAGTTTTCTACCGCTTCTATCTTCTGGGGATCAACACGAATCCCATCCACGGAAATCACATGTCCCAGAAAACCAACACTCGTTAACCAAAATTGGCACTTACTCAGTTTGGCAAAAAGCTGGTTCCTCCTTAGCGTATCAAGCACAATCCTCAAATGTTCCTCATGCGCCCTCTTACTGCTTGAATACACTAGAATGTCATCAATGAACACAATAACAAATCGGTCAAGGTACTTCCGGAATACTCGGTTCATCAAATCCATGAATGCCGCAGGTGCATTAGTCAATCCAAATGGCATCACCAGAAATTCATAATGACCATATCGAGTTCGAAAAGCTGTTTTTGGAATGTCCTCCTCTCGAATCCTTAACTGGTGGTAACCAGAACGCAGATCAATCTTCGAAAAATACTTGGCTCCCCTTAATTGATCAAACAGATCATCAATCCGAGGCAAAGGATACTTATTCTTTATCGTGACTTTGTTAAGTTGCCTGTAATCCATACAGAGTCTCAAACTTCCTTCCTTCTTTTTCACAAACAACACCGGGGCTCCCCATGGCGATACACTCGGTCGAATGAATCCCACATCCACAAGATCTTGCAACTGTACCTTCAATTCCCTTAACTCAGCTGGTGCCATCCGATAAGGTGTCAAGGATATAGGTCGTGTACCAGGAATTAGTTCGATAGTGAACTCAATCTCTCGAGAAGGGGGTAATCCTGGTAAATCCTCAGGAAATACATCTGGGAAGTCACACACTACTGGGATATCCTCGGCCTTGATTGGTGCATCCCGCACATCGACAACATAAGCTAGATAACCCTGACAGCTCTTCCTCAGAAATCTATCTGCCGAGAGGGCTGATATGACTCTAGGGGTTATCATCCTCCGATCTCCCTGAAATATCACCTCAGGTAATCCAGGGCTCCGAAGTATCACCCTCTTATCGAAACACTCGATAGAGGCATGATGGGTTGTCAGCCAATCCATCCCAAGGATAACATCAAAGTCACACAAGTCTAAGAGTATCAAGTCAACCACTAGATGCACGTCCCCTATCACAATAGGGTATCCTCGTATTACTTGGTTTACTACATACAACTCTCCAATCGGTGTACCGACTCCCATCTCACATCCGATCGCAGAAATCTCTCTATCTGCCAACAGTGCATACTCCCGAGAAACAAAAGAGTGGGTAGCTCCCGGATCTATTAAAGTACGTGCATGATGACCGAAAATAGTAAGCATACCTGTCACCACCTCCGGGGCTGCTCGGGCCTCCTGTTGAGTCACCGCATAGACTCGAGCCTGTGGTCCCGAAGTCCGACCACGCCCTCGTGATCCACCAGATCCACCACGAGTTCTGCCACCTCCTCTCTCACTTGTAGCATTTGAAGCCGAAGTCGTACTAGGGCCCCGCTCAGTAGAGCCCCATCCAGTGCCGCTACTACCAACCAATCGTGGACAGTCTCGTTTGAAGTGACCCGGCTCCCTACAGTAAAAGCAGACAAGAACATTGCCTCGGTCATGACTCTGTCGGTCAGTAGATCCCACTGATGCCTCTCTGAACTGTGCAGTCGCTGATGGTCGATACCCAAATGTCTGTGTTCCCCTACCTCCATAACTCGGACGAGCGCCACGCGAAGATCCAGAGCCATAATTACCTCGCTTGGAGGACCTCTGGTTCGCAGATCCCTGGTACTGACGGTCCCGGCGTCGACCAGAGCCCGAAAACTGCTGTGGCACTGGCAAGGTCGCCTCAACTCGGGCAGCTGCATCAGACAACTCCCGCAGGGTGGCATAAGTTCCCACAGTCACAGCTCCTCGGATGTCATTCCTCAGTCCTTGCTCGAACCTTCGGCACTTGTCCTCTTCGTTAGATACATAAAGAGGAGCAAAACTGGACAGGTTCAGGAATTTCTGTTCATAGTCTGCCACTGACATGTCCCCCTGATGTAGTTGTAGGAATTCAACCTCCTTGGCATTACGAAAGGAGCGAGGATAGAACTGATCCAGGAAACGATGACGGAAGTCCTCCCAACTCAGAGTACGGGCATCCATCCCTGTTAGTTGCAATCCGCGCCACCAACGGTAAGCTTGGCTGCTCAGCATAAATGTGGCCAGTGGAACCATATCTCCTGGTGGACATTGCATAATCTCGAAGATCCGCTCAAATTGAGTGATCCACTCAAAAGCCTCTTCTGGATCAGTCAGGCCAGTGAATGCAATGGCCCCTAAACGTTGAGCTCTCTCAATGTCCAGACCTCCAAAATCATCGCCAGACTGGGTACGGGGCTCGCGTCTCGGAGGCATATTGTGATGTTCTGTAAGAGAAACATATCAGTATCACAATTCGTGTATACTAACGTGTAAGACTCAGACCGTGACCTAATGCTCTGATACCAATTTGACAAGACCCATCCCGATTATCCCTCGATAGTCGTGATGAATCCTGCTCCCGTCTGACAATAACTAAAAATTTCCGAAAGTAACCAAACTTATATACATACAACACACAACAAATCCCGAAAACATTGTCAGACAAGGGATAGTTAAGTTTTACAGACCAATGACGTCACAAGTTTGACTAGTCAAGGACAATACAGAGCATAGGTATCATTACAGATAGGGGTCAAATTCCTACTCTGTAGAATGTCTGAGTGCGCAACGGTCTATTTATTCTTTTGCCTCGCTTGCCTCGTTTTAGCCCTCGTACCTGTACACTGGCCTGGAGGGTGCATAAAACAATAAAGGTGTGAGTGGACAAAAATGACCTTTTATAAAAACATTTGCCAACAATACATTTCTTACCCTCCAGTTTTCACAAACATGCATGCATATCATAAAACATGAGTAATAATAGGAAATCAATTAAAGTGGATCAATCAAAACAATTTCCACAAAATCACGGGACTTATATCCATATCTCGTTGCTTAGAGTCACGTTTTATCCCTGCAACGCGTGCATATCAATAGGCTCAAGGACCGCTCAAAATCCGAGCATCCGCCGCTGTGAACACATCACCAGCCGGCAATCCAGATCTAGTGAACACATCACTTACCGATCCATATAATCCAGCACATCTGATCTGAGTCAAGCCTCCCCTGGGCTGCAAGACAAAGATCGTGCTACGTGACCTCTTCGGGGTAAACACTTCCATCCCGAAGGCGAGCGTTATCTCCAGGGTGCACTCCGGGGAAAAACATATTTTCTCCCGAAAGCCCTAAATATCCGCAACATATCACCATCACTAAAACCAGTGAAAAACAGTTGCATTGAAAACCAAATCATATATCACTACAGGGTCTCAGCCCTAAGTTAACCAAAGTCCCGATTTACTTTATAAATCCAAAATCATCATTATCATCATATAATCACATGGAAAATGCAAATCCAATCAGAAACACAATTCCATTGGGTTCCAACCCCAAAATATCAATTTCACGTAAATCCGTGCAACCGTAAACCCGAGTTGCCACGATCACGTAAATCCATAAAATCAATCATTGACTCATAATCCGAGTCCAAATATCATTTTCAATCCGGGCCTAGCCCAAAACATCAATTGCACGTTCCTCGTAAAACGTGCCCGAAAGACTGATTAAAATAATCACAAAAATCACGAGAATACCAAAAATCATCAAATTCACATGTAACTCCAAATCCGAGTCAAAATCATTATTTACTTGGGTTCTCACGCCCACAATATCATTTTTAACCAATTTCATGATTTCTCGAAAAGCGTGCAAGACTATAATAATATAATAATCATAAAACCGAGAAAATCGAGAAATCACCGAATCAAAGCATCAATCATGTCAAATCATAGAAAATCATATAAATAAGCATTTTAAACCATATATGCATGCATCACAGTTAGAAAACCAAAAGTCCACTCACACACACCGTCCCGATTGTTCAGCCTCGAGCTGTTCGTTTTCCTCCGAAGTCCCGGGAATATTCCAGCCTGTCAAACAAAGTGATTTAAGGTTACTAGGCTATCATATAATCCTTAAACAGGAATCCCCTAATTGTCGGAATTTTATAATATTATTTTAATATAAATTTAAACGTGTCGGGTACTCGGAACTACACTGAAACCATATCCGATTGACCCGAAACCAACGCGGATAGGTTCGTATCATCGAGAACATCAAGTTTCATGTTGAACACTTTGCCGGAATCCTCCCCACGCGCCGTCACGCGCCGCCGCAAGCGGCTCCGCGTGAAAGCCACGCGCCTAGCACAGTACAGCTACAGTGCATCGTTCTCGCCCGTTTGTCTGATAAACGGGTTGAAATACCCGCGATAGGATCCGATGCAATCTCAGTCAATTCGACCTCAAATCGATCCGTTCTTTCAACTGATCTCATCTACTCTAACTTCATTTTAGTTCTATGAACTCAATTACCTCAGGTAAGGTCCAAATCTTCACGACTCACGATCGAAATTCGACGGGTCTCCTAATCGGGTTTCACGATTCCGTGCCTGATTTTTCAATTAATTCATATGGTTAGCTTCGCGAGAGTATAATGAACAATTTTCCATGATCAATCTCGAATGAGCTTACCTCTAAGTATCTGAACTCAAGGTCGATTTTTGGCAGCCATGGCAGCGTCTGTTCTTCCTCAATTCGACACGAATTCTTCTCGTTTTTGTTGCAAAGCTTTTAGTTTTGATCCCAGCAACTTAATGGAATCCTCAATTGCTCCTCTCCTGGCTCCCAAATCCGAATTCGATTTTCCCCCAATTTCCCAGAATTTTCGAAGCAAAATTCTCTCAGTTCTCTGAACCTCTCGAGTCCCTCTCTCTCAGTTATGCTACTTAGACGTTCAATTGCATAATGACGACGAGTTTGGGGCTTATCACGGGCCAATTGGACATAATCATGGTTCAAGCCTTAATTTGGGGAAAAGTTGTCAAAAGGGGATATTATTGTGTTTCCCTTAAGACCCGGTTCTGTGTTTTATGAGGTGAGAATCAGACAAAAGACAAGTCTGATCAAGGCCAAAAGTCCATTTTGCCCCTGGTTGGACAAATTACCATTTTGCCCCTAGCCTTCCGTGACCCGTAACGTTCGTAACCGAACTCCGTTTTCGACGTGCCGCCTGTCGTTGTACTCCGGGCATCGAGACCTACCTAACGGTCTTCGAATCGTGTGAAAATTAGTTGGCAAACAAAAAGTCAACATTTTCCCCCCTTTTGCCCAAATTACGAAAATGCCCTTGAGCTTCCGAACGTCATAACTTTTTCCCAGATTGTCGGAATTGGGCGTGCCACCTGTCTATGGACTCGTGACGTCCCGAACTACGTCACAGTCATCGGTCAACATCCGTTTGATTCACCAATCAAAAAGTCAACAATTTGACCATACTATTCACAAGGGTAAAAACGTCATTTATTCATTATGTTACAAAATTACATTTTCTAAATGTAAATGTCCGGGGCGTTACACCCTTGATCTCCCAAAACGTCTCCTTTAGATCAGAGTTGTGCATCGGGTCACTCTATCTAACACGATATTGTCCCCTCTGGGCGGGGCGCACTATCACACTCGCAGGGTTTTGTTTCCAGGAGTTCACGGTGCAACTTCCCAGTTGGTCACCCATCATGGGATTGCACCAGCCTCCACTAGCTTAACTTTGGAGTTCCCTAGGAATCCAAAGCCAGTGAGCTCCTAGAAGGCCTCACGCTAGATAGGTGTGTGCCTACACCTTTAAGGCGTACCACCACTCCTCTCCCAGACCATTCGCCTCGTAGGAATGTGGGATCGTTCACCGTTCCCTCTAGGACACGGGTCTTACAATCCACCCCCTTAGGGCCCAGCGTCCTCGCTGGCACACTTCCCAGTCGAGGTTTGGCTCTGATACCATTCTGTCAGGAACCAACCCTCCTCGATTAGGACCCGACTCATCTAGCACGATATTGTCCGCTTTGGGCCTCCTTGCCCTTGCCATCACGATTTTGTTTTCAGGAGCTCACAGTGCAACTTCCCAGGGGGTCACCCATCATGGAATTGTACCAGCCTCAACTCGCTTAAGTTTGGGGTTCCAATCCCCCCAAAGCCACTTGATGACAGGACTCATCCCAATCCCCCCGGGATTACCGTGGGATGTGTCATGATCCCGTCTAACACGAAGTGTCAGACAAGGGATAACCTAAAGCCACTGCCCCAACGAACATCCAGAGTGCGCAAGGATCGATGAAGGAGGCATGCAATGTCCTAGTCTCTGCTGCAGTTGCATCCGTGATCAACCTGAAGGGCATTGAAAACAACAAAGACTGTGAGTGGACGAAAATAAATAAGTTCATAAAACACAATTTCACAAAGATATTTATGCCCTTCATTAAAACGTATGCATGCATCGAAAACCAGTAAGCAAACTATTTACTAAAAACAACCATTAGGGCCTTAGCCCAGAAACCGTAACTCAAAACCAAATGTCGAAACTCATCCCAAAACCGTAAAACCAAATTCCAATTCCAAGTGGGCCATCGCCCAAAACCATAACCATAAATTGCATTCAAGAAAACCTATTTAAACCATCCTGGGCATCCCAGATGCCTAGCATCCCAGACGCTCGACGTTCCAGACGTCATATCTCACGGTATAAGCAACGCGTGCTACTTGGGGTCTCACCGGGACAATATCCCTGACATTCCAGATGTCGGACGTCCCAGACGTCCAATCATAGCGTTCCTGCTCTTGAGTCATCATACGGTCCGGTAGCTCCGTATAATGGCCCATCGCAGGCAATGTACCGTGACTTCCCCAGTGTCCCAGACACTTGGAGGAGACCATCACATATCCTCGTATCAAGATGGTTTATGGAAAACGGTTTATCAATCATTTCAAAACAGCTCAAGGGCCCTGCCCAGAATTTCCATAAAACCATCACAAGTCCAAACATCTGATTTATCAAATCCAAAACCATTTATTCAAATCCATTTAGGGTCCACGGCCCTAAATCACATTTATCACCAACTGGGCCTCATGCCCGATTTCGTAAACCAACTAGGCCCACGACCCCGATTTTGTAAATCAACTGGGCCCACGGCCCGATTTCGTAAATCAACTGGGCCCCTGGCCCGATTATATAACTCAAATGGGTCTCAGCCCGATTTCATCCTTCCAATTTCAAAACCATTTCCTTCAACTATTTCCAAAACCGTAAGTACAGAAAATCAGAGTAAAATCGAAAGTAACATCGAAAACCTCGACTTACGTGCAAGCATGTAAATCACCTCGAAATGCGTGAAATCATATAATTCACCAATATCCAAATCAACATCATATAATCACAATCATAATCAATATAAAACAGTTATGCATGCATAAGCTTTATAAAACCAAAGTCCATTCACAGACCGTCCTACGATGTGTCTCGATACGCGTGCCATAGGATTTCCCGGGCCTCGTCACCATCACCGGGACTCCCAAACCTGCCCAAATCACACTAGAGGGTCACTAACCTCTTCATTAACCTCCTATTAAAGTCCCGTAATTTTCCGAGTTTTTAACTATTTTTAACCGAACCCTAAAACCTTCGGACATCCCAGAACTTATCGAGACGATGTCCGATCGACTCGAAACCAATCCCAAAATGTTCGTTACATCAAATAATTTAAAATTCATGTTGGAATATTCCCCAAACTACCCTTTACGAGCCCACACGCGCGTCTGGAAATTTCTGCGAGTGAACAGTGTCATTGTGTTCCTCAGGTCGACCGGTCTGCAAATCCGGTTCGAATTTTGAACCGGCGTGGGCGGTTTTCTGCTTAATTCTAGTCCAATTTCGTTCCTTTCAAACCCAAAGGCTTCGTCCCTTCATTTTTAATTGTTTTCGGACGTCAAAAGCTAAGAATCAGAGACCTAGCTTACCTCCCAAATCGTTAATTAAACCGGTCTTGGTCGGTCCTCGAGTTGTAGCAATCCTGGTCTCCTGCTCGCTCCATTCTACTCCCAAAACATTCCTAGAAGTGCCATAAACAACTCCCAGTTATCACTTTCGATTAAAACCAATCAAATCCTAGTTATCATTTCTGAAGACACTTACTTTGTCCTCGGGTTCCAGGGCTGCCGCCCACGGCCAGCCTCGAGCTCAGCCTCATTTGCCTTCCCTGACCTCCCTAAGCAACCTCCTGTTCAACACTGCCCTTGTCTTAGCCCACAGCGTCCAAGCACCATTTGAATGAAACAGGGTGCTCGTACCTCTCTGTTTTCCTCACCCCTCAGGCCACCGTCCACGACGGCGCATCGTGTCAGCACCATCACGCTCTGTACAGTCCATGCTCCCTTTCTCATTCACACTCTACCACAAATTGATCAAGTTTGAGAGGATTGGGGTTTCACGATCCCCCTGTTCCTCAGTTTTTCTCACAACAGTCACAAGCAAGATTCATCACCATTTGATCTCACACGACTCATACACTGAACAGAATTGATGTGTTCTCTCTCTGTCTCTATTCTCTCACTCAGTCCTTCCCAGGAATCTGATGAAGCTACTTCCCTTAATTAATCAAATGCAACTGGTGCTCTGCTCAAAACACTCAGAAGAATAAAACAATGCTGCTCGGTTCTTCACGGTCCCAGGGCACGCCTGCCTCCCACTCAATGCACAAACAAGCCACCCGTGCCCTGTTTAACAATTCAAAATCACCCACTAGCTTCAAATTCCAATTCAACACACTCACACACCCTGTACTCTTGCCACTCAATATTTAAACAATTCACACACAGACCACCACGGCTGAATTCAAATTGCAGCCTCAAAATGACCATTTTACCCTTCCTTCACCAAATTACCAAAATGCCCATCACGCTTCTAGACCCGTAACTTGGTCATCTGCACTCCGATTGACGCATGCCGCTTGTCTACGGATTCAGCGTCTCGGGACCTACCCAACGGTCCTCGACTTACGTACAAATTCCATGTCATTTGAAAAGTCAACAATTTCTCCCCTTTCGTTCTAATGACGAAAATGCCCTTGAACTTCCGAACGTCAAAACTTTCTCCTTGAATGTCGGAATCGAACGTGCCACCTGTCTATGAACTCGTGACATCCCAAACTACGTCACGGTCATCGGTCAAAGTCCATTTGACTGTCCGAATTAAAATTCAACGTTTTACCCACGAATAGGGGCAAAACGGTCATTTTGCATCGTTCGTCCGATTTCGCCCAACTAATCACCGATTAACCCCACTAATCATGAATAGTTACTAATCTAATCCCAAAATTCGGGATGGGTCATTACACTTGAGCTCCCAAAAGGCCTCGTTTAGATCAGAGTTGCGCAGCGGCTCGCTCTATCTAACACGATATTGTCCCCTCTAGGCAGGGCGTACCATCACGCCTGCAGGGTTTTGTTCCCGGGAGCTGATTGTGCAACTTCTGAGTGGGTCACTCATCATGGGATTGCATCAGCCTCCACTCGCTTAACTTTGGAGTTCCCCAGGAATCCAAAGCCAGTGAGCTCCTAGAAGGCCTCACGCTAGATAGGTGTGTGCCTACACCTTTAAGGCATACCACCACTCCTCTCCCAGACCATTCGCCTCGTAGGAATGTGGGATCGTTCACCGTTCCCTCTAGGACACGGGTCTTACAATCCACCCCCTTAGGGCCCAGCGTCCTCGCTGGCACACTTCCCGGTCGAGGTTTGGCTCTGATACCATTCTGTCAGGAACCAACCCTCCTCGATTAGGTCCCGACTCATCTAGCACGATATTGTCCGCTTTGGGCCTCCTTGCCCTTGCCATCGCGATTTTGTTTTCAGGAGCTCATAGCACGATATAATCACAATCATAATCCATATAAAACAGTTATGCATGCATAAGCTTTATAAAACCAAAGTCCACTCACAGACCGTCCTACGATGTGTCTCGATACGCGTGCCATAGGATTTCCCGGGCCTCGTCACCATCACCGGGACTCCCAAACCTGCCCAAATCACACTAGAGGGTCACTAACTTCTTCATTAACCTCCTATTAAAGTCCCGTAATTTTTCCGAGTTTTTAAGGCACAAACCTGCCCAAATCACACTAGACCGTCCTTCTAAAGGCCTCGTTTAGATCAGAGTTGCGCAGCGGCTCGCTCTATCTAACACAATATTGTCCCCTCTGGGCAGGGCGTACCATCACACCTGCAGGGTTTTGTTCCCGGGAGCTGATTCTGCAACTTCTGAGTGGGTCACTCATCATGGGATTGCATCAGCCTCCACTCGCTTAACTTTGGAGTTCCCCAGGAATCCAAAGCCAGTGAGCTCCCAGAAGGCCTCGCGCTAGATAGGTGTGTGCCTACACCTTTAAGGCACACAACCACTCCTCTCCCAGCCCATTCCCCTCGCAGGAATGTGGGATCATTAACCGTTCCCTCCAGGACACGGGTCTTACAATGCACGTCCAAACGCATCGGGACACATCTCAAATACATGCACCAATCACAACCAACCAGAATCACGTTGTATACCACGAAACACACGCAACCACAACCCTACGAATTTTGAATAAAACAAAGATATTGTAGAATACCTCAAACACAGGTCACCGAGTACGTCCTCAAGTACTTCCAACGACGTCCTACGATAAGTCCATCCAACAACACCATAGTGTACCTGTCACTCTCATAGTGTAATCTCTAGGGTACACAAACATCTTTGTAATTTTACTAATTACCATCTGCCTACAAGTCAAGTACACTTCACTTTTGCAGTCCGTCGGTCCAATCCTACCACTAGGCTGAACTACAAGTCTTTCGGGGAAATCCAACTCAAGTCCCTTCCGAGTCACCCGGTCTCCTGGGTCTCCCGACCAATACGAACTTCAATCACGTCTCAAATACGTACACAGGGCAGACCCAGCACTAGATCCAAAACCAAAACCCTCAAGTATGCGAGATGGACCACACACTTCTTGCACAACTCCAAGATTGTCAAGATATCCAACTTATGTGTCAAATACGATCTTCCACAACAGCTCAAACCTGAGCCAGAAATGATCCAATCCTGATCCACTCACTCCTAAGTGGATCCCACTTACAGTGTATCAGACCGCAGCATTGTATAAAATCAATCAAGAAGACCACACGTCTAAAGATACGTCTAGATTGTAGGTTCAGTACAATAACCTCCTATCGATCAGTTATAGTCACTTATTCTCAGCTTCCTTCTGTCATCCTTCAACGGAACACCCAATGGTCCTAAACCATGTTATCACAAGTCATTCTACCTTAATCCATCTTAACACCATCCCCTGCCACTGGCCACACAGGCCACCCACTCCCGACGTCACCAAGTACCTTTCTTTCTCCTGAACACATCCACAAGTGTCTAAGATTAAGGGGGGGTCACAACGCCTGACGTCCCATCAATGAGTCAACCAAATCAACTACAGCGTATCCACCACACAACATAATCACCAAATCGGAATCAACACATCAACCCATCGTCTAACCACAACATCTCCTGATTCCGAGATTCCAATCACGATACTTCAACCTCAAGTCTACCATCTCCGGAATAGTTGTCAAAACGTCACCTTCTCTACTACACTGAGGAAGTCTACAACTCCTACGGATCACAACCACGTGTCCGTAGCCAAGTCAACTCACCGACCACTTGCCTGTCAGTTATCCCCGTTTATGCGTATCCCCAAAAGGATGTCAATCATCTCTCCTTCTGATGATCGCATCACAACCTTCCCGAGGTTCAACTCCGAGCACATGCTAAAATACGAGTCACCAACTATTAGAATCCTCAATCCTCAATAACTTACCTCAGACTCCCCAGTCATGATCCTTGAGTTCGCCAATCACCAATCTCAGAAAATCACCAAGGACGGGCCTCGGCATCAAACAAATGCCAAACTCGGCATTTCTAACACATCATGATGAGTCCATGAAAATCAACCTCACGAATTGTTAAACCCGACCAAACTAGGCTAGCCCAATCCAACATGAAGCATCGGTCCACTACGCTTCCATTGCGCTACTCGGACCCACCAAACGGAATCCTGACCATTCATACTGAAACATGACATACCAATGGTCATCACCAATCCTATCTCGGTTAGTGGTTCCTACCAGACACCAGCACCTCACAACTATCCACAACCTCAACTCAATGTTCCCATCTGACCAATTACAAGCATCCCAACTCATGGCACATCATTTCCGATCTAGTGCTCATAGTACACCAGTCCCAATCCTCTGCTCCCACCGAGCCAAAACCCTCAATCTATGCTCTGGTCGGAGGAACTGACATCCCTCATAATCCACAACTCTGAGCAAATCAATGCTCAACCAAATGCCTCAATCGCACTGGACTCCTCCAGAGTCATCTACCAAGCCAAAATCCCGGCTGCATCCGAGCAGCACCAATGCCAATCCAGCCGTAAGTCGGCCCAAGCCACAACCACCAACTAACCTCAAACCCTAACTCAGGTTTCCCAAACTAAGCACTTCCTATAGCGTTTATCACCAAGGTACTCACACTGACAAGCTAGCCCTCACAACAGGGTTCCTCAAATCATCCTCGTCATACGGGTTATCCAAACCCGCGACAGCCACTAGTTCACAACAACCTTACCACTCGGGTCGTCAGAACCGACTAAGACCATCCTTTCTCGTAAAATCTACACACCAACGTCAACCAGTAACCAACGCTAGGGGGGAATCCCTCAGATCATCAATGTGGTTTCTTAAACCCATCCGGCTACTCGTAGCCGCACAAGTCCAAACTCAACCACTACTGACCAAAAGGTCACCAATCGATACTGTCGTCATCCGGCCTAACAAGCCACCGTCAACCGACCTTCTTGGACCACGTGTACCACCAGCTCAACCGGCTGTCATCAGGCTCCACATACTGACCAGTCGACCATCAATCATAGTTCACTGGTTACCATCCGGGTTAAGCATGCTGGCATACATCCGACCCTATGGTCCAACCATCGAGCAAATCTAGTGCCGAACACGCTAGCTACTCCGGCCGTAAGCCGACATACATCTCACCACACACCGCGTATCGGGCAACGCATCACCCAGTCGCTAGTACTCTCGCCACTAACTAAGCCACTAGCTATCACTCTCATATCCAGGTTGATGACGGGTTGTTCCGTGTCGAGACATCACATCCACAGTAGCGTCACAACACCCAATCCGAACCGGCATTCACTGGTTTGTGCTTAATTCCAGTATGTTTTTTACCATTTCAAGTTCTAAAAGTTGTTCTATCAATTTCCTATTTAACTACCTTCTTAAATCAAAGAATGCTAGTCGAGATCAAACCTCTTCATTCCTCGTTCAAAACCATATTTTTCTCCTCTGTCTCTGGCCACCACAAGTCATCACAGTCCTTAAAACCCATCCTAAGCACTTCATAGGACCTCCAGAAACAGGTTCCACCCTTTAGAATCGATCAAAACTAGTTAAAACCAAAGTCACCATTGTTAAATTTAAACTTACCTATTCTCGGGTTCTACGGCTACCGTCCACGGCAGGACATCCTTCACCAGTCCTCAGTCACGTCTCACCTTCCTGGTTACCCTCTAATCAATTAGAACCGTCATTAGTGGCCTAAACTAGAATTCCTGTTTCGAATCTAAGAACAGAACTTATTGTCCTTACCTCTTTTCGACCACCACCGTGCACGACGGTGCTTGGTAGCAGCACCACCACCCTCCTCCACATCTGTTCTCCCATTTTTATTCCCACGTCGTAGCCATTTGAAGACAGTTGAGGGGGTGTTGGATTCTCACATACACTCGAACTAGTCCTCTGTGTCTCTGTTTTCTCTTTTGGACCCAAAGCCGTGCAACACTTTTCAAATAGGTGTGAGGCGGTGAGCAAGGTTCTACAACCATCCAGACCCAGCCAGGTGTCCACCATCCTGTGGGCAAGAGTCCCAAGAGCAGCCAAGTGTCCCCTGATCACTAGGCACAGATTCCAATGCAGTAAAAGGCCAAAATGCCTCCGCCTTCTCAAATGACCATTTTGTCCCTCATATTGCTAGACCCGTAACTCCGTCATCCGAACTCCAATTGTCTCATGCCGCTTGTCGTTATATTTAGGAGATCGAGATCTACCCAATGGTCCTCAGAATGCGTGAAAATCACTTGTCGTCTAATAAGTCAACCATTTTCCCTATTTCAACCAATTTACCAAAATACCCTTGACCTTCCGAACATCATAACTTTTTCCTCGAATATCGAAATCGGACGTGCCACCTGTCTATGAACTTGTGACGTTACAAACTACATCACAGTCTTCGGTCAAAGTCCATTTGACCGACCGAACGAAAAGTCTACCGTTCGCCCAACTCGTGGGGCAAAACTGTCATTTCGCACCGTCTATCCGAAATTACTCAACTACTCACCGATTAACTCACTAATTCGTCATTAACCCCTAATCTAATCCTGATTTTCAGGATGGGTCGTTACAACTCAGCCCAAAACACTTCAATATTAAATAGCCAGTTTATCGAAATATAAAGTAACTAATCCTCGGCATCCCAGATGCCTAATCAATACTATTGTCACGGTTTCTAAGGCTATGCATGCCACTCAGGGTCTCAATCCCAAGTCTCCCCATGGTCCTCCCAGGTCAATGACCCTCCCTGTGGGTATTATCCATAATTGCACTCCTGATCATGAGCTGCGCCTCGGGGAAGCCCTTCTCAAGTAGTGTGCCGTGACTACTACAGGATACTACGAGGCATCCGGAGGAGACAATTCATACATAAGGATGGTACATGGAAAACATGTTATAAATCATCTCAAAACCTTTCAAAGGGGCCTATGCCCAGAATATAGCGTTTAACCATTTGTTTCATAAACCATCAAAAATCCACAAATGGGTCTCGTGCCCGAAGTATAACTTTCATAAACCATTTCCACAAATCCAACTTTCAAATTCAAGGGACTCGGCCTGAAATTCCATTTCATAACCCAACTGGGCCTCAAGCCAACTGAGGCCTCAAGCCCGATATCATAACCAATTGAGGCTTAACCCGATAGTATAAGCCAAATGAGTCTCCAGCCCGATGCCTTATTAAATCGAATGGACTTCAAATCCGATAGTTTACAAATCAAATGGGTCTCATGCCTAGTTCGATATTTCCAAATCCGAAATCATACAACTGTATAAAATCATAAATCTTGAAATACGTGCAAATATGTGAATACTAAATTCCACAATCTTGTTTATCATAAATCACATATTTAAAACATATAAAATAGTTATGCATACATCATATTTAGAAACCAATGTCCATTCACAGACCGTCCTAGTTGTCGCCTCGATATGCATGCCCTAAGCCTCCCTAGGCTAAATCATCATCTTCGGAACTTCATGTTCTGTCCAAATCATATGCGAAGGTCATTAATCAACTATACAAGTCTATAGGATAAACCCTCAAAACTCTCGAAAAAGTCAACGTGTCCCGGACACGTTTCATGAGTTGAAAACCCTCGATTTGACCAACCTAACGATCTCCGATCAACCCAAAATCACTACCATTGGATCCGGATCGTCGAAACGTTTTGAATGACACTGATCCCACCTTAAAATTCGAGGTCATGAGCCCCCATGCTCGTGGTCAACACACTATTAATGCTAGAAAAAGTCAACGCTGACATCATCATTGACATCAGCACTAACAACCCTGACAGTGCCACGTGTCAAGCCCCTATTGGTCACCTCTAACACCTGTCAGTCTGAAATTGTCAGACGTGACATGATGACGTCACCCTGATGACATCATTGCTAACATCATCATGACCCTATCCTCGAGCTGGGTCAAGCCGACTACCTGAATTGGGTTGCACAGACCCGCGACCCGACCCGATTCCAATACCTTCATTCCAACTCTGATTTCATCCCCGTTTCTTCCTATAGCTTCGTCTAACCTCCCTTAATCGATCTATAGGCTCTAAACAATGAAAAATAGGCTAAGATTATACCTTTGATTCGAGGAACCGTAACCCATAATTCCTCCGTCGAGTTCTCTAGATTCCGGCCACCGTCACCCTCGATTCCAAGCCCTCTGAGCTCATCTCACCCTCCATAACCTCATCCAAACTACCAAATCGATCAATACTTGTCCAAACTAAAATTGCCATTTTTGAACTAAAAACTGGGCTCTCGGGTTCTGCCTTACCTCGCCGTCGCGATCACCGTCGTGGCCACCACCGTGGTCGTCTCGACGTCCCCTTCACTTTCGTTCACGGTCCAATAGCATCAGGTGAGAACTAGGGGGTTTGTGTGTTTAGTTTTAGGAATAAAATGAAGATGATGATACACGGGAAAGAGAGAGAGAGAGATAAGGGAAAAATATTAAATAACTCTCACCCAATGGACATAGATCCACAAAATAAGGAAAGCCACAAATGGGATGAGTGAAGGGCCCACATTCATTATTTAATCAATTAGATTTAAGAATTATTTAATTGGAATCCCGAGGCGTAACGTAATCAATTTCGAGCCCTTAACCATAACTTTCTCGTTCGACGTCCGATTTTGACGTACCGCTTGTCTACGGACTCGTGGCGTCCCGATCTACGTCACGGTCATCATAGGTTTGACTCCTCGAGTCAAAAGTCAACGTTTGGCCCAATTCTAAGGGAAAACGGTGATTTCACACCGTCCGTCCGTATTTTCTCAACTAATCTTCGATTAGTCACGTTAATCCTTAATTAATCACTAATTAATCCCAAAATTCAGGACGGGTTGTTACAATCTTCCCCCCTTAAAGAATTTAGTCCTCGAAATTGAAATTAATCCCATTTCCACATCCAAATAATGTAAATCTAAACTTGCCTCACACCTTGGCCTCACATTCAGGCTCACATTTAGTATACCCTTATCTACACTGTCGTGTATAAGTACCAATCTACAAATTGACCACATATTGACTCCTCGGAAGTAATGCATGATAATGAAATTGACCACAAATTTCCCACTCAGAATTAAGCACCTGATCACGCATTAATCACACCTTCCAAGTTGGTACCACCCGACAATTCTGCCATTACGCCGACACTTTCCAACCTGCCATCATTTTGACAGTCTCTAATCAAAACTGACATCTTTTAGGTTTTCGGCTTGACGGTTCTCCTCAGTCATCAATCCACTCTGATATCTTCCACCTTTTTGCCGTCAGGCTAAAATACGTACTCCCACTAAAGGTTTATCACATCCCAGCTAACCCTCTGCTCCTACTGAGCGTACACCAACCTCACTCATTCCCGAAGATCCATAAGGTCAAACTCAACAGGAGCTCACGGCCCCGCTGTCATTCATCGACACAACTTCGACTCTCCCTGGAGTCATACGAAGGTACCTCGTACAAGATCTCCCTCAATGCACTGTAAGATTCTACCATCAAAATGGCACGAATCTCACCTTGTAGGCCAAGCTCAAACCTATTGGTCTCGGTACTCACATTAATCAACTCCTTCAGTGATCCATGTTGACTAAGGTGAGAGTCACAGAACAATCGCTTGACGCAAAGCAACCATACATCTCCCTTACTTATGGTCACACTAACCGTCAACTTAGTCAACCTATGTGTAACTGGACCACTTCGAATTCCTGCCCAGCAGTGATACACATCTCAACTCAAGGGTTCCACTAGGCAACCACGGCCTTGAGCACCTGCTCATACAATCACTGATCCCATCAAAATCACTCTAGGCTTGTGCACTGTATTAAATGTCCAGTCCACATCCTCAACAAACCAACCACATCGAAATTAATCTAATTACCTTCACATCCAACGGAATACCACTGGTGCATAACATACACCATCACCAGGCACCACTCAGGCCTGTCCAGTAATGGTCCCCGCAAAACATGCCCAGTACGTACAAACATCCACCAACCAGTCCATGACACGACCCATCCCAATCCCCCCGGGATTATCGCGGGATGCGCCATGTTCCCGTCTGACACGAAGTGTCAGACAAGGCATAACTAAAAACCTCAGCCCGACCAGGGCTTCCAGAGCGCATCAGGATTGGTGGAGGAGTGTGATATCTCGGTCTGTACTACAGCCTACATCCGTGATAAACTTGAAGGGCATTAAAACCATTAAAAACAGTGAGTGGACGAAACTCAATAGTTTGATAAAAACACATTTCATAAGAAAAAGTATGCATGCATTCGAAAACCAATAATCAAACCATTTAACTTAATTAAATCATTAGGGACTTAGCCCTAAAACCATAAATCCAAGTAAGTGGGAACTCATCCCAAAATCGTATATCCAAACCATGTGGGTCCCTGCCCAAATGCATAAACAACGAAAACCAAAATCATATATCCAATAAATCCGAAATTCAAATACCTAATCCAGTAAATCCGGAAATCACAATTCCATCAAATACCATTATGTACCAATCCTTGGCATCCCAAATGCTTGGCGTCCCAGACGTTTGATGTCCCAGACGTCATGTCACGGTCCATGCTATGTGTACTAACCGGGGTCTCAACCAGAGTCAATCTCTGACATCCTAGATGTCTGACGTTCCGGACGTCTAGCAATCCTGCTCCTGAGTCACTATACGGTCTGGTCGCTCCATACAGTGGCCCCTCACAGGCAATGCGCTGTGACTAGTCCATCGTCCCAGACGACTGGAGGAGATAATCCATAGATATAAGGATGGTATATGGAAAATCATTTCATAAATCATCTCAAACCGTTCAAATGGGCCTATACCCGGGATATACCATGGTATAGGCCCATCTCAAACCGTTCAAATGGGCCTATACCATCGTAATCCACAAATCCAATTTCTCAAACCCAAAACCATTTATCCAAATCCATTTGTGGGTCCCCGATTCGAAATCACATTAATAAAACATAACTGGGACTCATGCCCGATTTCGCAAAACTAGCTGGGCCCTTGGCCCGATGCGTCATTCAATCAAATGGACTCCAAGTCTGATAGTTCGTAAACCAAATGGGTCTCAAGCCCGATTCCATTATTCCAAATTCAAAATCATACCATTGTACCATCATTAAAACCATAAACCTCAATATGCGTGCAAATACAAAAAATATCTCGAAATACGTGCAAAGATGTAAATCACCAATACCACAATCATCATCATAGAAATCACATATGTAAAACATAAAAACAGTTATGCATGCATCACAGTTTAGAAAACAATGTCCACTCACAGACCGTCCTACGCTACCACCTCGATATGCGTGTCATAAACCTCCCCGAGCTAAATCATCATCCTCAGAATATCCGAACTTGTCCAAATCATACTAGAGGGTTACTAACTACTTCAATAGCTTCTCATTAAAGCCCCCTAATTTTCCCGGATTTTAAACGTATTCAAACTAGCCCTTAAACCTTCGGACACCCCGAACTATATCGAAACGATGTCTAATCGAGTCGAAACCAGTCCCAAAATGTTTGTTACATCGAATAGATGGAAACACATGTTGAACACTTCCCCAAAAACCTCCCCAGGCGCCCCTACGCGCTGGGACACTGTTCATCGTCAACCTTCAGAGAACCTGATCTGAACCGGTTCATTTGTTTCCGGTTCAACTAGACTAGCGAGGCCGGTTTTCTGCCATTCCTCAACCATTTTTTATCCCTTTGTCTAAACCTCCTCTACTGATCTACGAGTTCAAAAACATAAAACTAGGTCGATAAGGTACCTTTCTGGTCGTCGATCAAACCAGCCAACCTTCTCCGTCGACTACTCCCAGTTCTAGCCACCGTTCACCTCGATTCCAAGCCCAAACGATTCGTTTGACCCTCAGAAACCATTTCCAGTTGTTAGAATAGGTCAACAAGCACTAAAACAGAGTTCACTATTTTCAAACTAAAAACCGTACCTCACGGGTTTGCAGGCCACAGTCCACGATGGTCCACGAAACCGATCCCATCTGACTCGTATGAGTTCGAGAAACACCCTAGGGTCATCCAAATTGATCATCAATCTCCAAAAACAATATCATGATTTTTGAACCAAAACAGGGCTGACGGGATCCCGCTCACCGTCGCCGTCATTGCCCCGCCGTGGTCGTCTCACTATACTCTCTCTTTTTCATTCACGGGTTATAAGCATTAGGTGAGGTTTATGGGGGTTTATGGGTGATGGGGTTCAAAGTTTAGCATAAAAGGTGAGGTTGTTCGATGATGAAGAAGATGATGATCATAGGAGAGAAATAAATGTTGAGGATGAGAGAATTGAGGTAGAGATGAACGGCGAGATGAGAGATGATTATAATATATATATATATATATATATATATATATAAATAGGAAATGGGATTAGATCCCCTTTTTGTGGAAATTGGGCCATGGGATGAGTGACACTTGTCACTCATCAGTCCCTCAATATTTTATTATTATCTTAATCTAATTCTTGGGACGTAAGTTTAACCAATTCCGCTCCTGTGACCATAACTTCTCCGTTTGACGTTCGATTTCGACGTGCTGCCTATCTACGAACTCGTGACATCCCGATCTACATCACAGTCATCGGTCCTCGTACATTTGACTGCGCGAGTCAAAAGTCAACATTTTGCCCTATTTTAGGGGAAAACGGTCATTTTACACTGTGTCTGAATTCTCTCGACTAATTCCCAATTATTCATTCTAAATCCATAATTAATTAATATTTAATCTCGATATTCGGGACGGGTCGTTACAACCTTCTCCTCTTAAATAATTTTGTCCTTGAAATTCCAACTATCTCGATTCCACATCCACCTCGGGGAAAGTAAGTTCAGCCTCACATCATATGTACGTGTGTACCACCGCTAACTGGAACAATACTTGTCTGCACCCAGACGTTCCACTAATACTCACATCGTATCGTCTACAGTCGACCACTTCGAGTGAAATTGATCACACTTTCCGAGTTGATACCACCCGAAAATTCTACCGTTATGCTAACATATTCAACTTGACGGTTCTTCTCAATCACCAATCCACCCTAACATTTGCTCCCACTAGGAGTCACCAAATCTCACTCATAAATCTACGCTGACACATCCAGCCAAATTGTCACCACTTTGCCAGTCGCAAATCAATCCAACATCTCTCCCACACCGAGAGTTATCAAATCTCACAGTTTCTCCGTATTTCTTGAATTTTACCACGTCAACATCACAGTTTCATCCTACGTGAGTACAAACACAATCTCACTACACCCACCACACCATGTAACCCAACATCGTCTGCCACCAAGCAGAAAACGAGAAATTTCCTTCACTAACTTCGAAATACCTAACTCCACCTAGTAACCCAAAACAAACCACGGGTCCACCAACCAATACACGATCGACGTACTGGTGACAACAACCATCATCTGCCATGGGTGGAACATGAGAAGTCACCCTCAACGACTTCGGAATAACCATCACCAATGCTGAATCAAGCACTGCTCTCATTGCCTCAAACACAACTTCTCTTGATTTTGAAGTTCCAACCACGTTGGAACCAATTCACTTGTGCATCAACCACATATTTGTACCAAGCTAACTTGGTACCCCAACTCGTCTATTCGTTCATGCCATTTCATTCATTTACCACCTAATAAATCCAATCACATCAGTTATCACACTCATGGTTGGGTTAGAGTCCCAACACATCTCATCCACTATTGGATCCCGTCCAGTCCAACTCATCCACTGCTGAATCTCAGATACCGAACGTATGTCCATCATGATGGAGTCACATCCCAACTCTTGGCTCATCATCATCTCCTATCGTCATAGCAATCACCGACACACAATGTACGAATCAGACAACCCTGGATCTTTGCTCATACCGAGCAATGACCCCTTACCTCTGCTCAAGTTAAAGGAACTCTGCCTCCCTCGTACCCCACAACTCTGGGTACAATCACCCTGACAACTCCTACAAGAAAAGGAAACGTTCCCTGAACGTCACTCGATTCACAACAACCACAACTACAACCACTCTCGATAATAGTGCCTGCCACAATCTCGTGTAGACCCAACCACCAGTCATCACTATCGAGATTCTGCATCCAATCGAAATCAACCGCCAGTACTCACTACTCTGTATCCCTACTCTGGGACTCCATCAACAAGTATCACACCCCGGTAACCTATCCAACCAATCTCCTACCAATTTTTAACTAGTCTCAACTCGAATCAACCAGTGTCATCCACCAAGTCATCCCTGACTTCAGCTGCACCAAACTATCCATCACAAACTAGGGTAGCACGACAACCAACTAGGCCTAATCAATTATCACAACTTCGGCTGCAGAGTGCAGTACCATCACCAAAGCTAACATGACATGATCGACCAACGGTCTCGACTCCGAAAAGTCGCCAAAGTCAAACCATTCACCGACTCATATTTCCAACCCATGCATCATACACTAGGGTTTCTCACTAAGGTCATCTACGAACTCTGTTGCACTTACATTCTCCGCACCATCAGTCAAAACTAGGGTTCGAGAAACCCGGCTGCTCTTGGAAACACAATTCCTGACTCAATATGACCTGACCATCTAACGGTCACAACTCTATACTATCGTCATATCCAATCCTACAATATCATGATAGACGATCCTGACATAACCATCTCACTGTCAAAACTCTAAAGCACTATCACGTTCATCCCTCAGTAGGGTCCCACACTACCAACCACAACTTAACTATGGCACACATAAGCATCAAATGCCGAACAAAAACTATCAACGGATCATTCCCACTAACTATCATACCTGCATCCTAACTATCAGGTTGATAACGAACTGTAGCCCCATAAAGACATCTCATCCTCAACCTGCGCGTACCACAATAACAAACAGTGATCTGATACCAGTTGACACGACCCAGCTCAATCCCCCCTGGATTATCACGAGATGTGCCATCCTCCCATCTGACACGAAGTGTCAGACAAGGGATAACTAAAAACCTCAGCTTGACTAGGGCTTCCAGAGCACGCCAAGATCGGTGGAGGACTGCGATGTCTCGGCCTCTGCTACATCCTGCATCCGTGATCAACCTGAAGGGCATTAAAACCATTAAAAGCTGTGAGTGGACGAAAATCAATAGTTTGATAAAAACACATTTTGTAAGAAGACATTTATACCCTTCACTACAAAATATACATGCATTCGAAAACCAATAATCAAACCATTTAACTTAATTAAATCATTAGAGCCTTAACCCCAAAACCACAAATCCAAGTAAGTGGGAACTCAGACTAAAACCATAAATCCAAAGCATGTGGGTCCCTACCCAAATCCATTAACACTGAAAACAAAAATCATAAATCCAATAAATCTGAAATCCAAATACATAATCCAGTAAATCCATAAATCACAATTCCATCAAATACCATTATGCACCAATCCTTGGCATCCCAGATGCCTGGCGCCCCAGACGCCTGATGTCCCAAACGTCATGTCACGGTCCAAGCTACACGTGCTACCCGAGGTCTCAACCCGAGTCAATCTCTGACATCCTAGATGTCTGACGTCTCAGACGTCTAGCAATCCTACTCCTGAGTCATTATACGGTCTGGTCGCTTCGTACAGTGACCCCTTGCAGGCAATGTGCCGTGACTACTCCATCGTCCTAGACGACTGGAGGAGACAAAACATAGATATAAAGATGGTATATGGAAAACTATTTCATAAATCATTTCAAACCGTTCAAATGTGCCTACACCCAGGATTTCCATAAACCCATCGTAATGCTCAAATCTGATTTTTCAAACCCAAAACCATTTATCCAAATCCATTTATGGGTCCCCAACTCGAAATCACATTCATAAAACACAATTGGGCCTCATGCCCGATTTTGTAAACCAATTAGGCTCTTGACCCGAATCCTCAATCAATCAAGTCCGATAGTTCGTAAACCAAATGGGTCTCAAGAACGATTTCATATTTTCAAATCCAAAATCATATTTTGAACCATTATTAAAACCATAAACCTCGATATAAGTGCAAATATGAAAAAAAACTCGAAATACGTGAAAATATGTAAATCACCAATACCACAATCATCATTATAGAAACCACATATGTAAAACATATAAAACAGTTATGCATGTATCACAGTTTAGAAAACAATGTCCACTCACAGACCGTCCTACGCTGTCGCCTCGACATGTGTGTCATAAGCCTCCATGGGCTAAATCACCGTCCTCGGAATATCCGAACTTGTCCAAATCATACTAGAAGGTTACTAACTACTTTAATAGCTTCTCATTAAAGCCCCCTAATTTTCTTGGATGATTAATCGTATTTAAACTCGCCCTTAAACCTTCGGACACCCCGAACTATATCGGAACGATGTCCGATTGACTCGAAACCAATCCCAAAATGTTCGTTACATCGAATAGATGAAAACACATGTTGAATATTTCCCCAAAAACGCCCCCACGCGCCTCCCAAAGGCGGTGCTCCTGGAGCTCACCCGCTGGGACACTGTTCATCGTCAACCTCCAGCGAACCCGGTCTGAACCAGTTCACTAGTTTCCAGTTCAAATAGACTGGTGAGGCTGGTTTTTAGCCGTTCCTCAACCATTTTCGATCCTATTGATCCCTAAAGCTTTGTCTAAACCTTCCCTATTGGTCTACGGGTTCAAAAACATAAAACCAGATCGAGAACGTACCTTCCTAGTCGTCGATCAAACTGGCCAACCTTCTCCATCGACTGCTCCTAGCTCCAGCCACCGTTCACCTCGATTCCAAGCCCAAACAATTCGTTTGACGCTCAGAAACCATTTCCAATTGTTAGAATGGGTCAACAAGCACTAAAACGAAGTTCACCATTTTCAAACTAAAAACCGTACCTCATGGGTTTGCAGGCCACCGTCCACGACGATCCACGAAAATGATCCCATCTGACTCGTATGAGCTCTAGAAACACCTTAGGGTCATCCAAATTGATCATCAATCTCCAAAACCAAAATCACGATTTTTGAACCAAAACAGGGCTCACGGGTTCCTGCTCACCATCGCCATCGTTGCCCTGTCGTTGCGACCGCTGTGGTCGTCTCACTGCACTTTTGTTTTATTCACGAATTATAAGCATTAGGTAAGGTTTATAGGGGATTATGGGTGATTGGGTTCACAGTTTAGGAAAAATGGTTAGGTTGTTCGATGATGAAAAAGATAATGATCAGACAAGAGAAATGAATGGTGAGGATGAGAGAATTGAGGGAGAGATGAACAGTGAGATGAGAGATGAATATAATATATATATATATAATTATAAAAACATTTAACGGGACAAGATCCCTTTTTTGTGGAAATTGGGCCATGAGACTTGTCACTCATCAGTTCCTTATTATTTTATTATTATCTTAATCTAATTCCCGGGATGTAAGTTTAACCAATTCCCCTCCCGTGACCATAACTTCTCCGTTCGATGTTCGATTTCAACGTGTCACCTGTCTACGAACTCGTGACATCCCGATCTATGTCATGGTCATCGATCTTCTTACGTTTGACTCCCTGAGTCAAAAGTCAACATTTTGCCCAATTTCAGGGGTAAAATGGTCATTTTACACAGCTCGTTTGAATTCTCTCGACTAATCCCCAATTAGTCATTCTAAATGCATAATTAATTAATATTTAATTCCGATATTCGGGACGGGTCATTACAGTCCACAACACGGCTAGTGCCTACTCCAAGTGATCACACACCCTCGTATAGAAACCATCCACTACATGGCTTAAAGCCAATCACAGTTCAATTTTGGAGTCTGTATGTCTAATTCGATACTAGACGGCTCACACACCCAAAGTGTATCCAATCTCACCCACGTCTATCGAGACGTACTAACTCCGATCCTATCGGATACCTATTTATTGGATTACTATATCATACTAGATTGACTTCAAAAGGAAGCCAATCCCATCCCTCATATATCCAACCACTGTCTTGTATTCTCATAACATCATCACCCATATGATCCAAATCGCTCCGATTTACTCAACTGTGAGTCAACACAATCACGTCGATACACTCGAGTTCCAACTTAATTAGTCACCAAGTCTCGACCTCCTCGATCATCACAACACTACCCGATCCATTCGAGTTGACTGGAACTCGCCTACACATCTCGATCCTGATCCATCACAACATCACCTGATCATCAACATCACGATCCAGATCCACCTAGGATCCACACATGCTCTCTCTCAACTAACTACCAGATTTCAGGTCATAGGGTCTTACACCCTCTTTGAACCCCATTTACTGTCACATCGCTCCTCGACTTTCCACATCTGATAAGATCACCCACAGACGAGACACGTGCAGGTTGTGGGTTCACTTCAATTACCTCATATCGATCTTTGTCGTTCCACACCATCTTTCTCCTCATCTTACCCTATCTGTACTCCCTCGTCATCCTCCATAGGGAAAATCAAGGATGATCCAAGATGATGACATCAAAATTCATCATACGTGAGTGTAAACACAATCCCACTATACTCACCACGTCATGTAACATCAACATCGTCTGCTACCAAGGAGAAAATGAGAAATCTCCTTTACCAACTTTGGAATATCCGAAGTTGCAACTATGTTGGAAGTATATCCAATTCTCTACCCAATTGGGTGTCAAATCCAACCACTGGACTCCCCGACCAAAGATAAAATCCAACCAAAGGACTTGGGAGGTCCACAATTCACTCGGAAAACAACCGACTTGTCCGTAAACAATCTAACGTACCACCTAACTCGCTTGTCGGCTTATACCATTTCATCCAATCACCACTTGGTCATCTCGATTACTATTTGGAGTCTACTCAATACATCGCAACCACTGCTAGATCCCATCCAGTTCACCTTTATCATATATGTCATCTCGACACAGCTCCCAAAAATCAACACTAGCCGACGAATGCTCTTCGTCGAGAAGTGGTAGATACCGAACATAAGCACATCACGACTGAGTCACATCCTCAGCTCATGGCTCGTCATCTCTTATCTTCATCGAAATCACTGTCACACGGTGTGCGAATCAGCCAACCCTGACTCTTTGTTCAAACTGAGCTAGAACCCATGATTTCTACTCAGGTTGGAGGAACTCTGCCACCCTCAACTCATCAACTCTGGGAAAAATCGCTCTGACAATTCATACAGGAAAAAGAACGTTCCCTGAACGTCCCCCGATTCTCAACAACCAAAACTACATCCACCCTCGATGGTAGTGCCTGACACAATCTCGTGCAAACCCAACCTCCAGACATCGCTATCAAGATTCTGCATCTGAACACACTTGTGGATTGGATCCCATCACTTCACTTAGTGTCAAACTAACCAATTTCCATAGTCTCAAATAGAGTCAACTAGACTCAACTAGAGTCGTCCACTAGGTCATCCATGACCTCAGCTGCTCTCTACAACACAATCTCCAATCCGACCTGACCTGACATTACCGTTGAATGGTTACAATTCCGGAATATAGTCATATACAACCCGATTGCCTGAACTAGGTCACACAGACCCGCGACCCGACTGCCTGAATTGGGTCGCACAGACCCGCGACCCGACCCAGTTCCAAAACCTTCATTCCAACTCCGATTTCATCCCCGTTTATTCCTATAGCTTCGTCTAACCTCCCTTAATCGATCTATGGGATCTAAACAATGAAAAATAGGTTAAAATTATACCTTTGATTCGAGGAATTGTAACCCATAATTCCTCTGTCGAGTTCTCTCGATTCCGGACACCGTCGCCCTCGATTCCAAGCCCTCTGAGCTCATCTCACCCTCCATAACCTCATCCAAACCACCAAATCGATCAATACATGTCCAAAATAAAATTTCCATTTTTGAACTAAAAACTGGGCTCTTGGGTTCTGCCTTACCTCGTAGTCGCGATCACCGACGTGCCCACCACCATGGTCGTCTTGACGTCTCCTTCACTTTCGTTCACGGTCCAGTAGCATCAGATGAGAACTAGGGGGTTTGTGTGTTTAGTTTTAGGAATAAAATGAAGATGATGATACACGAGAAGGAGAGAGATATTAGGGAAAAATATTAAATAACTCTCACCCAATGGACATAGATCCACAAATTAGGGAAAGCCACAAATGGGATGAGTGACAAATGTGACTCATCCAAGGGCTCACATTCATTATTCAACCAATCACATTTAAGTATTATTTAATTCGAATCCCGAGGTGTAATGTAACCAATTTCAATCCCATGACCATAACTTCCTCATTCGACATGTCGCCTGCTACAGACTCGTGACGTCCTGATCTACGTCACAGCCACCGGTCCTCGTATGTTTGACTCCCCGGGTCAAAAGTCAACAATTGGCCCAACTCTATGGGAAAAATGGTCATTTCACACCGTCCGTCCGTATTCTCTCAACTAATTCCCAATTAGTCACGTTAATCCTTAATTAATCACTAACTAATCCCGAAATTTGGGACGGTTGTTACACTGAGTCTCCTGAGAAACATAGCAATGGGGCGACTACTCTGTTCATCTTCTTCTTGTCGAGTCGGAGCTGGTTGAAGCTTCCATGAAGATCCCATGGACTGAACTTCCTGTGTCAATAAGGATTTGTCCAACATCAAAGTTAGAGATTTGGACCCAGATGTCCAGAGGTTTGTCATGAGGGAAGACCATGCCCTTTTCATCCTCCTCTGATAAGGTGCTTGCTTCCCAGCTTACCTTGCTTGTTTTCTATGCTCTTCCAGATTCAATGTTGAAGTGTTGATAATTAGATCGGGTTGGGTCGATGAACTCCTTCTTCACACGATTGGAAGTGTAGCTGGAGAAGAACGTCGTTCCACCACTGATGGTGTTGATTTGCGAGTTGGAAATTGGCCAGACATTCAGTAAAAATTAGTTGATCTTGCCGTCATGGACCAATCATTCCCTCAAGCTCAAAGCGGTAAAGGAAAAACATTGAAAACACGCGGGTTACTGTAGCTACAGTAAAAAAATACCCAACTTGAAAACAACAACCAAATTTCACATTCTTCCGAATTGATTGAAGGGGATGAACCCTACTAGGGTTTTGGAGTTTGAAGGGTCTTCTCCCAAATCCTGTCACCACCACTCGCTTTCCCCAATCTCCTTATCCTTCTCCTTCAAACCCTTCCTATTCCAATTCCCACGATCACCTCCAAGAGTCCCGATGGCTCCGCGAAGAGCAGCGAGGGCTACATGAGGAGAAGCTGTGGCTACGCGAAGAGCGGTGATTGGCCATGACCGCGATTCCTTCTCCGTTTGGGACCGATTCCTTTCCCTCGAGGTTGACCACCCTAGTCTTCCAATCCCTAAACCCTCCCTTCCTCGCTTCCACCAAGAAGGAGCTTTACCTAACTCTCTGCCTCATCCTTATCGAACGAAGAAAATGGTAAATTCACTTCTACTTTGCCCAAACTCAATCTCGCAGACAATAATTTCCTATTTTTAGGAATGTCAACAATTTAATTATTTTGGAATAGCAACAATTTAAATTTTTTTATTTAAATTTTTTTTGATTTATTTGTTTAATTTGCTTCTTTAAATTATCATAAAAAGTGAGTCTCTGTTGTTATAAATACAGTAGATTTGTTCATATGTATCAGCTCTTTATATATGTTGTTATCAATACAATAGATTCCATTGGGCTTGCAGTAGCAACCAAATTGGGTTTAGTGATCTTTTCCCTGTATTTCATTCCTTTGGTTAAGGTAGGATTATCTTTTTCACTTCTGTTGTTTACTTAGAGGTTTTTTCCTTGTTAATTTTTTGTATTGCTTAACCAAAACAATGTTTCTTGATACTTAGGCACAAGAAGTCTTTGCCTAGGCAAGACCTAAATGTCTTATGCTCTTAAGGCCTTTTTATAGTTGCAAAAATTAAAAATGCAAGTTAAAAATTTATAAACTTGATAAGAGATCATTATATGCTCAAATGTGGAATGCTTGGAAGTTATCCAAGTGTTAAACGTTTTCTTGCAGATGTGAACTAGCATGGAGAAGGTAATGTTACAGAAATTATGCTTCGGAAATAGATTAAATAAAATATCACTCTAAATTTTGTTGCATTTGTAAAAATTTGGTTCGTGGGAATCTCAATTATATATGATGTTGCATGCACCATTTTAGATGTTCTACTGTGGAACCAAAAATCACCAGAAAATTGTGGAGCTGCCATGTAGCCCATAATATCCAAAATGTCCAAATTGTCCATGACAATGACATTAACGACTCAGAGATACCCATAAATTAGATAATATATTTCCAACTGAAAATATTATTTTACCGTATTAAAATCTCTGAAATATTAATATTTTTCTCGAGAATTAATTCTCATTATTCTTAATAATGAACAATTAGTATTAATATTAAATTGTTATAATTATCATCATAATGAGTAATTATTATAATTATTAAATAATATTTTTTATTAGAAATATATTATTTATTAATTACAAATTCAACCAACTAATTAAAACTCTCCATGGCTCCGAAGGTTTCCCTATAAATAGCGGAACTCATTCCATTCTCGAAGTAAGTCGATTCTTCGCTTTGAATTATATCCTTTTCCTCTCTCAAAGATAACTTAGGTATCAGAGTGTTCTTGGTTGAACAACCCCCCGAGTAATCGATCAAGACAACGATAGCTAATTGTTTGCTATTTGTAGAAATTGTGAGGATTTTTCGCGGCAGGTTCGATTTCTACTTCAACAATTGGTGCTTTCATTGAGAGACGATTAAGAAATACTCAAGGGACCTCGCACGATCGTTCATCATTCATCATACTTTGTTCGTCGTTCATCGACAATTTTTGAAGTTCTTGAATGTTGTTCATCGTTCTTCAACCATGTTCATTGTTCATCGTACATCATTCGTCCTTTATCGGCTATGTTTGAAGTCTTTGAACTTTGTTTATCAATCATGTTCATTGTTTAATATACTACATTCGTCGTTCATCGACTATGTTCGAGGTTCTTGAACGTCGTTCATCGTTCATCGGAACCTTTCGTCAATCCTCGCGATTCAACGTAGTTAGGGTACGACGATCCATTCGTTCATTTGAAGGTAGCGTTTTAGCCTTTACTGCTTGAAAAGGGAGTAGTGAATGCACTGTGTTTCCAGAAGAGCATACAAATCCTTCGTCCCCGCGAAGCACCAAAGTCTTCGCCCTTGTGAAGCATCCAAAGTCTTCGCCCTTGCGAAGCATCCAAAGCCTTTGCCCTTGCGAAGCATCCAAAAATTTCGCTCCTACGAAGCATCCAAAGACTTCGCTCATGTGAACCATCCAAAGCCTTCGCTCCTACAAAGCATCCAAAGCCTTTGCCCTACCAAAGCATTTGAAGCCTTCGCTCCTGTGAAGCATCAACGCCTTCGCTCAAGTGAAGCATCAAAGCCTTCGCCCCCACGAAGCTTCCGAAGACTTCATTCTCGAGAAGCATCCCGAGGAGCATCATACGAAGCATGCAAAGTCTTCTCCCCTACGAAGAATCTAAAGCCGCCGTCCCAATGAAGTATTTAAAGCCTTCACTCCCGCGAAGCATCAAGGCCATCACTCCAGCAAAGCACCAAAGTCTTCGGCCTCGTGAAGCCTTTGAAGCCTTTGCTCCCCCGAAGCACCAAAGCTTTCGCCCTAATGAAGCATCCAAAGCTTTCGCCCCAACGAAGAATTTGAAGCCTTTGCTGACAGGACCCACCCCGATTATCGCCTCGATAATCGGGAAGCATCCTGCTCCCGTCTGACAATCGAATCCAAAAGACCGGAAAAACCAAATAATATTACATCACACCCATTGTCAGACCAGGGAGATTAAACAAATACATCCGACTGGACATCAAGTCCATAGTTTCACAGAGCGTAATATTACAAACAGATTAAAGAACGAATCCTACTCTGTGAACTAACTACTCCGCAACGGAAAACTTTATGCCTCTGCCTCTGCCTCGGCGCTAGCCCCCGAACTTGTACCACGACCTGGAGGGTAGTTAAAACAACAAAGTGTGAGTGGACAGAAACAAAGGTTTACAGAAAACAGTTTAAGGAAATCGGGGTTCGCCCTCCAGTTTTACAACATGCATGCATAACCAAATATTCAAAAATCGCGTATTAAACCTCTGAAAACTCTTTTTCCGAAACACATGTAAAACGTTACAGGAAAACCATCACAACTCGCGTAAAACAATATAATATTACCAAAACCCAGAATCCGTCATTTGCAACATCATTTACGCAAACCAAGTAAAAAGTGAATCAATAATCACAATTAAACCGTTGGATCCATCCGAGTCTTTAAACTCAATATCAGGCCTTCCCGGGATATCAACGAGTCTTTAAACTCAAAACATGATCAATAGGCCTCGGGGGTATCACAATAACCGAGTCTTTAAACTCACGAGTCTTTAAACTCATTCCGGGTCTTTAAACCCAAATTTTTCGGGCCCGCCCCCGTCATCAATAAAACGGGCCATTAAACCCAAAACCAGATCCAACATTCAACCGGGTCTTTAAACCCAAAACCGTTTTTAAACACAATAAACCAGGATTCATCATAAACCGTTTTCCAACATCATTCCGAAATCATATCTCGTCAAAATAGAACTTATGTCCGAATTCACATGCAAATTCCAAAATATGCAGTTCCCGAAATCACTTCACAATTGTAATCAAAACATCATAAATCTGTAACATGCATAATCATATCCAGATACTTCATCAAAACATCATTCATGCATAAGCGAAAATCGTAACCTCGAAATGCGTGAAATACGATGAATATCTCGAAAAGCGTGAAAACACGTAAAACCGAAATATCATATCACCATCATAAAATCATATGTAAAACCAAAAGATAAATAAGTAAAATAGTCATGCATGCCCGGTTTAGAAATCAAAAAGTCCACTCACTGTTTTAGGACGCGTCAATCGCGCCCTGTGCGCTCCTCAGTAGCTTCGGAAATGTCCGGGCCTGTAAAAACGTACAAGAAGGGTTATAAACATCCTCAAATAGCTCGTATGATTTTCCCTAATTTTTCTGGATTTTTCGACGAAATAAACCTTAAGGACCTAACTTCCGAACTCCCGAAATTATCTCGGACGACTCCCGAACAACTCGAATCCTAAAGGTAAAATGTTAAAAACATTAAAAGGAAGAAAACCTCAGTTGACCGTGATCGTAAAAGATCTCACACGCACCGTCACGCGCCGCCCAAAGTGGCTGCGCGTGAAGGCCACGCGCCAAGCTACAGTGTCTTCTCCCTCACCCGAACAGCCTGCTAAACGGGTCTGATACCCGCGACTCAACCCGATCGGTTAGCCCTCAATTCTAAATCAATTCTTCCCGTTTTCAATCCTATCACCTTCTCTAATCCATTAATTTTAGGTCTGCATTGATGATTAACCTCGACTAACACCAAAACGACCCAACTCAAGCTCAAACAGTCGAACAAGTCGACGTCTGGAACTCACCCTACACGGTTCCATTTCCAAATTAACTTCACCAGTAGCTTAAGGGGACTTAGACGAACACAATAGCACAATCAATTGAACTCGCCGTTACCTGGTAGTCGTCATCCTCAAGCTCGACAATACTCAGAACCAGGGAACTCCGTTCTTGGCCAATTCGTGAGTGATGTCCTTCGAAATCGATGTGGTTGGTTTCCTTTTTCTCCCAGAAGACTAGAATGGCCCTTAGTTTAGCTCGAATGTCCCCACGATTTGATGTTCAATTTTCCCTCCAACTGGTTTTTTTCTCTGAACTGGAACTTGGGTTCCTGGGCAATCCGAGCTCCAAACTCTTCAATGCTGGCACAGCAGCGTTTCTGTCACTCCCAGAAGGCTCCCTAAGTGTTTAGATTTGTCTCAAAGCCAGTAGGAATTGAACTCTGAGCTTTCCCCCCCCCCCCCTAAAAACCCGAAAATGTTTTCTCACGGTTTCTCTCAACCTCAGCCTTCACACTGATGCACCAAATGCACCAAATGACCCAAACGAAACCTCTCCTCACTCTCTTACACGGTTGATCGATCAATGTGGCCAACAACTCGTGGGAGACCAACTGTGGTCCCTGAAAATGGTTTCCCGCACGCACAGAGACCACGACCATTTTCTAAACTCTCCCGTGCACTGAGCTCTGATCGGTGGTCCATGTGTGCCTCCCACTGCCTCAATTCTCATAAACAAAACCCACTCACCAGTCCACTAGGCCATAAACAATTGCACGCCCAAAACACCACGGCATGGCCGTGTGCTCTTTTTTTCACGGTGGTGCTACAGTAGCCGCCATGAAATGACCAAAATGCCCTTCTGTGCAATAATTACCAAAATGCCCTCCAACTTCCGTGACCCGTAACTCAGTCACCCGATGTCCGTTTCAAGCGTGCCGTCTGTCGTTGTACTCAGGGCGTCGAGACGAACATAACTGTCTTCGAGTCATATGGATATCAATTGTCAAACAAAAAGTCAACTTTTTCCCCTTATAACGTCCAATTTACGATAATGCCCCTGAACTTCCGCACGTCATAACTTTCATCATGTTCGTCTGAATCGGACGTGCCACCTGTCTATGAATTCGTGACGTCCCGAACTACGTCACGGTCATCACTCAACGTCCGTTCGACCCTCCAATCAAAAAGTTAACAATTTGACCATACGAATCACAAGTGTAAAAACGTCATTTTATTCATTATTTTACAATATTACATTTTTCGAATTTCCGTGGCGTTACAATCTCCCCCCCTTAAGAAATTTCGTCCCGAAATTTCAAGGAAACAAATAGGGGAACTGTTCTCGCATCTGCGCCTCGTGTTCCTATGTGGCTTCCTCCACATTCTGGTTCCTCCATAGAACCTTTACCAGAGGAACGGTTTTCCGACGTAGTACTTTATCCTTTCGGTCTAAAATCTGCACCGGCTGTTCTTCGAAATTCAAATCCTCTCGGAGTTCAATGGGTTGTTCCTCCAGCACATGAGATGCGTCGAACACGTATTTCCGCAACATCGACACGTGGAAACATCGTGGACCTTCGAAAGCTCTGCGGTAGTGCCAACCTGTAGGCCACCGGGCCAATCCTCTCAGTGATCTCGTAAGGTCCGATGTAACGAGGGCTCAACTTTCCTCGCCTTCCAAATCTCACTACACCTTTCCAAGGGGACAGTTTCCGAAATACCCGATCTCCGACCGCAAACTCAAGATCTCGAATCCGATGGTCCACATAGCTCTTTTGTTTGTCTTGGGCTGCCTTGAGCCGATCTCTGATGAGTTTTACCTTCTCCGTTGTCAGTTTCACCAATTCGGATTTAGTCAGCTTCCTTTCACCCACATCCGTCCAACACAACGGGGTTCTGCACTGCCGTCCGTTCAAGGCTTCGTACAGAGCCATCCCAATGCTCGCCTGATAGCTGTTATTGTAGGAAAATTCCATCAAGGCTAGATGTGATTCCCAAGTGTCCTGAAATTGCAAAACGCAAGCTCGCATCATATCCTTCAGTATCTGGATGGTCCGCTTAGAGTGGCCGTCAGTCTGAGGATGAAATGCGGTACTGAAACGAAGTTTCGTCCCAAAAGCCTGCTGTAGACTTTGCCAAAACCGAGAAGTAAACCTCGGGTCTCTGTCAGAAACTATTGATTCTGGAGTACCGTGCAACCGGATGATCTCGTCGATAAATACCTGAGCCAACTGTGTCATCCTGAAGTTCTCTTGCACCGGCAAGAAATAAGCTGATTTCGTAAGCCTGTCCACAATCACCCAAACTCCATCGTGACCTCTGGGTGTCCTAGGAAGTCCAAACACAAAATCCATCGTTAGGTGATCCCATTTCCATTCCGGGATAGGTAGGGGTTGCAAGGCTCCGTAAGGTCGTTGTCTCTCAGTCTTCACTTGCTGTCAAATCATACACCTGCTGACAAACTCGGCAATCTCCCGTTTCATACCCGGCCACCAGTAGTGTTCCCGCAAGGTACGATACATCTTGGTCCCACCAGGATGCATCGCGTAGGCCGAACTATGAGCCTCGTCCAAGATTTCCTTCTTCAGTGCCTCAACGTCGGGCACGCACAACCGTCCTTCTTTTAGCAAAGCTCCATCCTCCCTGACTGTGAAATCTAGCCGCTCACCGGCTTCCACTTCAATCCGAAGTACACACGAGACAGGATCTTGAGATTGAGCCTGAACGATCCGATCGATCAAAAGTGGTCTCACATGAAAATTAGCCAGCAAGACACCTTGGCCATCCAAACCCAAATCAATGCTAGTCTTACGGAGTTCAACCAAAAGTGGTAAATGAACCGTCCGTAGATGTGCTACAGAATGCATTGACTTCCAGCTTAGAGCATCAGCCACAACATTGGCTTTTCCAGGGTGGTACTCAATCGTGCAATCATAATCCTTAATCAGCTCTAGCCACCGTCGTTGCCTCACATTTAACTCCTTCTGAGTGAACAAATACTTCAGGCTCTTGTGATCCGTGAACATTCTGCAAGTCGCACCATGCAAGTGATGTCTCCAAATTTTCAACGCATGCACAACAGCAGCTAACTCTAAGTCGTGCGTAGGATAATTGCGCTCACGCGGCTTCAACTGGCGCGAAGCATAGGCAATCACTTTCCCATGCTGCATTAGCACACATCCCAAACCCTGTAAGGATGCATCACTGTACACCTCGAATTCTCCGCTGTCGTCTGGAAGGGTCAATATAGGAGCAGATGTCAACCTTTCCTTTAGCTCCCGAAAACTACGCTCACAATCGTCATCCCAGACAAACTTGACTCCCTTCCGCGTCAGTCGCGTCAACGGGGCAGCAATGGTAGAGAAACCCTCTACAAACCTCCTGTAGTACCCAGCCAAACCCAAGAAACTTCTGACTTCAGTGACGGTCCTCGGTTGTTCCCACTTTGCCACTGCCTAAATTTTCTGAGAATCCACACTGATCCCGTCAGTTGAGATCACATGCCCCAAGAAATGCACGCTCGTCAACCAAAACTGACACTTGCTGAGCTTCGCATACAACTGGTTTTCCCTCAAGGTACCTAGCACCAACCTTAAGTGCTCCTCGTGCGCTTCCGCACTCCTCGAGTAGACTAGGATATCGTCAATGAACACGATGACAAAGCGATCCAAGTATGGCTGCAACACTCGGTTCATCAAATCCATAAACGCTGCGGGTGCGTTGGTCAATCCAAATGGCATTACAAGGAACTCATAATGACCATATCGGGTCCTAAAGGCTGTCTTGGGTACATCCTCATCCTTAACCCGCAACTGATGATACCCAGAACGAAGATCAATTTTGGAGAAGTACTGCGCTCCTCGTAGCTGATCGAACAAATCATCGATCCGAGGCAACAGGTATTTTTTCCTGACTGTTACTTTATTCAGTTGCCTGTAATCGATGCAGAGTCTCAAACTCCCATCCTTTTTCCTCACAAACAACACCGGGGCTCCCCAGGGGGATACACTCGGTCGAATAAATCCCATCTCAAGTAATTCTTGTAACTGCGCCTTCAACTCTTTCAACTCAGCTGGCGCCATACGATACGGAGTCTGAGAGATAGGTTGCGTACCTGGAACCAGATCAATAGTGAACTCGACATCTCGATGCGGTGGCAATCCCGGTAGATCCCCCGGAAAGACATCCGGGAACTCCCGTACTATCGGTATATCCTCCACCCTCAATGGTGCAGCTCGGGAGTCCATCACTTGGGCTAAGTATCCCTGGCACCCCTTCCTCAACAACTTACTTGCCTTCAGGGCTGAAATCACTCCGACAAGAGTTGCTCGTTGTACTCCCTGAAAGGTGTTTTCCGGTAACCCCGGGCTCCGAAAAGTAACCTTCGTATCGACACATTCGATAGAAGCATGATGGAGCGTCAACCAATCCATTCCCAAAATGACATCAAAGTCGTGCAAGTCCAAGAGTATCAAATCTGCTACCAGTCCAACGTCACCTACCATTACGGGACACTCCCGCAACACTTGGTTCACCACAAATACATCTCCTGTGGGTGTACTCACCCCCAAGTCACAGTCCAAGGCGGACACCTCTCTACCCGCCAACAACTCACAGTCCCGTGATATAAATGAATGAGTAGCTCCGGGATCAATTAAAGCACAAACATCATGCCCAAAGGTCGTGAGTGTACCTGTCACAACACCAGGTGCTACCCTGGCCTCTTGCTGTGTAACAGCAAAAACTCGGGCATGTGGTCCAGCTGCTCGCCCATGGCCCCGGCCCCTCTCCATTAGCCGCTCCAACACCACCTCCTCTAGTACTCCCAGTCCCAGAAACTGCAGCTGTGCTCCGTCCTTGCTCTGCTCCACCCCGACCTGCGCCACCACCCTGTGGCAAAGATGGACACTCCCTCCGATAGTGGCCTCGCTCACCACAGAAGAAACAGATAACACTGGAAGCATCTCGAGCAAAACCACCACTCTGCCGTCCTATGGAAGCAACCGAAGTCGCGCTCGCCTGCGGAGCAGTCTGCGCCCTAGGCGCTCGGAATCTGGGACTCTGATAGTTACCAGGCCTGCGATAACGATCATTACCTGCAGATGAGGCTCCAACATAACGTCCCTTCTTCGGGGCTCTCTAACCATACGATCCAGGATAAGAACGCTCTCGACGTTGTCCACCACCAGAGTACTGTGAACGTGTCGGAGACTAGCCTCAACTCGCACTGCGGCATCTGACAACTCCCTGAGAGTAGTAAAAGCTCCGGCCGTCACAATGGCCCGTATCTCACCCCGTAGGCCAAGCTCAAACCTACGACATTTCTCAGCCTCAATAGACACAAAGGTAGGAGCAAAACGGGCTAGCATCTGAAACTTCTGCTCATACTCAGCTACCGACATGCTCCCCTGTTGGAGCTGCAGAAACTCGGTCTCCCTAGCATCACGGAATGAACGGGGATAATACTGATCCAGAAACTGTTCACGAAAGGTCTCCCAAGTCACTGTACGGGCATCCCAACCCGACAACTCCAGAGTGTACCACCACTCATAAGCAGATCCATCAAGCAAAAAGGTAGCCAATACAACCCGCTCCTCAGGAGGACAGTGCATCACAGCAAAAATCCGCTCGAACTGAGAAATCCAACGGTGAGCATCCTCCGGATCCGCTCCACCAGTAAACACCGTAGCCCCAAGACACTGGGCAAGCTCGATCGAAGCACTCTCGGCATCACCATCAGGTCGTAAAGGGGGGTTCGCGTCGTGGAGGAATGGCCGGTCGTCCTTCTCTGAAAGAGGCATAAGTTAGTACAATAATCGAGGCACACCCGAGTGCCAGACACGAATCGTAAACCTAGGCTTTGATACCAATTGACAGGACCCACCCCGATTATCGCCTCGATAATCAGGAAGCATCCTGCTCCCGTCTGACAATCGAATCCAAAAGACCGAAAAAACCAAATAATATTACATCACACCCATTGTCAGACCAGGGAGATTAAACAAATACATCCGACTGGACATCAAGTCCATAGTTTCGCAGAGCGTAATATTACAAACAGATTAAAGAACGAATCCTACTCTGTGAACTAACTACTCCGCAACGGAAAACTCTATGCCTCTGCCTCTACCTCGGCCTCGGCGCTAGCCCCCGAACTTGTACCACGACCTGGAGGGTAGTTAAAACAACAAAGTGTGAGTGGACAGAAACAAAGGTTTACAGAAAACAGTTTAAGGAAATCGGGGTTCGCCCTCCAGTTTTACAACATGCATGCATAACCAAATATTCAAAAATCGCGTATTAAACCTCTGAAAACTCTTTTTCCGAAACACATGTAAAACGTTACAGGAAAACCATCACAACTCGCGTAAAACAATATAATATTACCAAAACCCAGAATCCGTCATTTGCAACATCATTTACGCAAACCAAGTAAAAAGTGAATCAATAATCACAATTAAACCGTTGGATCCATCCGAGTCTTTAAACTCAATATCAGGCCTTCCCGGGATATCAACGAGTCTTTAAACTCAAAACATGATCAATAGGCCTCGGGGGTATCACAATAACCGAGTCTTTAAACTCACGAGTCTTTAAACTCATTCCGGGTCTTTAAACCCAAATTTTTCGGGCCCGCCCCCGTCATCAATAAACCGGGTCTTTAAACCCAAAATCAGATCCAACAATCAACCGGGTCTTTAAACCCAAAACCGTTTTTAAACACAATAAACCAGGATTCATCATAAACCGTTTTCCAACATCATTCCGAAATCATATCTGGTCAAAATAGAACTTATGTCCGAATTCACATGCAAATTCCAAAATATGCAATTCCCGAAATCACTTCACAATTGTAATCAAAACATCATAAATCTGTAACATGCATAATCATATCCAGATACTTCATCAAAACAACATTCATGCATAAGCGAAAACCGTAACCTCGAAATGCGTGAAATACGATGAATATCTCGAAAAGCGTGAAAACACGTAAAACCGAAATATCATATCACCATCATAAAATCATATGTAAAACCATAAGATAAATAAGTAAAATAGTCATACATGCCCGGTTTAGAAATCAAAAAGTCCACTCACTGTTTTAGGACGCATCAATCGCGCCCCGTGCGCTCCTCAGTAGCTTCGGAAATGTCCGGGCCTGTAAAAACGTACAAGAAGGGTTATAAACATCCTCAAATAGCTCGTACGATTTTCCCTAATTTTTCCGGATTTTTCGACGAAATAAACCTTAAGGACCTAACTTCCGAACTCCCGAAATTATCCCGGACGACTCCCGAACAACTCGAATCCTAAAGGTAAAATGTTAAAAACATTAAAAGGAAGAAAACCTCAGTTGACCGTGATCGGAAAAGATCTCACACGCACCGTCACGCGCCGCCCAAAGTGGCTGCGCGTGAAGGCCACGCGCCAAGCTACAGTGTCTTCTCCCTCACCCGAATAGCCTGCTATACGGGTCTGATACCCGTGACTCAACCCGATCGGTTAGCCCTCAATTCTAAATCAATTCTTCCCGTTTTCAATCCTATCACCTTCTCTAATCCATTAATTTTAGGTCTGCATTGATGATTAACCTCGACTAACACCAAAACGACCCAACTCAAGCTCAAACAGTCGAACAAGTCGACGTCTGGAACTCACCCTACACGGTTCCATTTCCAAATTAACTTCACCAGTAGCTTAAGGGGACTTAGACGAACACAATAGCACAATCAATTGAACTCGCCGTTACCTGGAAGTCTTCGTCCTCAAGCTCGACAATACTCAGAACCAGGGAACTCCGTTCTTGGCCAATTCGTGAGTGATGTCCTTCGAAATCGATGTGGTTGGTTTCTTTTTCTCCCAGAAGACTAGAATGGCCCCTAGTTTAGCTCGAATGTCCCCACGATTTGATGTTCAATTTTCCCTCCAACTGGTTTTTTTCTCTGAACTGGAACTTGGGTTCCTGGGCAATCCGAGCTCCAAACTCTTAAATGCTGGCACAACAGTGTTTCTGTCACTCCCAGAAGACTCCCTAAGTGTTTAGATTTGTCTCAAAGCCAGTAGGAATTGAACTCTGAGCTTTCCCCCCCAAAAAACCCGAAAATGTTTTCTCACGGTTTCTCTCAACCTCAGCCTTCACACTGATGCACCAAATGACCCAAACGAAACCTCTCCTCACTCTCTTACACGGTTGATCGATCAATGTGGCCAACAAATCGTGGGAGACCAACTGTGGTCCCTGAAAATGGTTTCCCGCACGCACAGAGACCACGACCATTTTCTAAACTCTCCCGTACACTGAGCTCTGATCGGTGGTCCATGTGTGCCTCCCACTGCCTCAATTCTCATAAACAAAACCCACTCACCAGTCCACTAGGCCATAAATAATTGCACGCCCAAAACACCACGGCATGGCCGTGTGCTCTGTTTTTCGAGGTGGTGCTACAGTAGCCGCCGTGAAATGACCAAAATGCCCCTCTGTGCAATAATTACCAAAATGCCCTCCAACTTCTGTGACCCGTAACTCGGTCACCCGATGTCCATTTCGTGCGTGCCGCCTGTCGTTGTACTCAGGGCGTCGAGACGAACATAACGGTCTTCGAGTCATATGGATATCAATTGTCAAACAAAAAGTCAACTTTTTCCCCTTATAACGTCCAATTTACGATAATGCCCCTGGACTTCCGCACGTCATAACTTTCACCCTGTTCTTCTGAATCGGACGTGCTACCTGTCTATGAATTCGTGACGTCTCGAAATATGTCACGGTCACCACTCAACGTCCGTTCGACCCTCCAATCAAAAAGTCAACAATTTGACCATACGAATCACAAGGGTAAAAACGTCATTTTATTCATTATTTTACAATATTACATTTTCTGAATTTCCGGGGCGTTACATTCGCTCCCATAAATCATCAAGGCCTTCGCTCTAGCGAAGCACCATAGCCTTTGCCCCTGTGAAGCATTTGAAGCCTTCGTTTTCGTGAAACACCAAAACCTTTGCTCCCGCGAAACACCAAAGCGTTCGCCTTAGCGAAGCATTTGAAGCCTTCACTCCTGTAAAACACCAAAGCCTTCGCCCCAGCGAAACAATTAAAGTCTTTGCCCCCGCGAAGGATCTAACCCTTCACCCCCATTAAGCATCCAAAGCCTTCACCCCCGTTAAGCATCCAAGCCTTCGCTTATGTGAAGCATTAAAACCTTCTCCTCGATGAAGTACCAAAGTCTTCGCCCTGCAAAACATCCAAGCCTTTGCCCTCGAGAAGCATCTGAAGCCTTCGCTCCCACGAAGCACCATAGCCCTCACTCCCACGAAAGCATCTGAAGCCTTCGCTCCCACGAAGCACCAAAACCATCGCCTCAGTAAAACATCTGAAGCCTTCGCTCCCGCGAAGTACCAAAGCTTGCGAAGCATCTAAGTCTTCGCCTTGCGAAGTATCCAAGCCTTTGCCCTGCAAAGTATCCAAGCCTTTGGCTTGCGAAGCATCCAAGTCTTCTCCATGCGAAGCATCCAAGTATTCTCCATGCGAAGCATCCAAGCCTTCGCCACGTGAAGCATCCAAGCCTTCTCCATGCGCGAAGGCATCCAAGTCTTCTCCATGCAAAGCATACAAGCCTTCGCCATGTAAAGCATCCAAGTCTTTGCTCTGTGAAGCATCCAAGCCTTCGCCCTGTGAAACATCAAGGTCTTCCTTGGGAAAACACCTTAGGCTTTTCCTTCGGGAGGCAATCAAAGCCTTTCTCCAGAAAGTGTACAAAGCCTTTTTCCTGGAAGCACTACAAGCTTTCAACTGGGAAGCACTTCAAGCCTTCCTCATGGAAGCACTTCAAGTCTTCCTCCAGGAACAATCCAATTCTACTTCCTACAAGCAGCCTAGGACTCTATCCGGGAATCTCTCAAGGAAATTGGAGTTGAAAAGCTCTCAGTAGATGCTCAAAATTGCAATAGAGACACTTGACAAACCTACAAGTTTGGAAGCTAATTCAAAAAAATAACAAGTTTGTAGAGGAAGCTTCACACAAGAATTGAAAACTCAAAATTTTCATTTCTTTATTTGGAAAATGGTTGGAAAAACACATGTCGATTACTCAAGCTAGGTATTCTGTATTTTTATGAAAGTACAATTTTAGACAAACAACTACTAATCTACGAGAATTCTAGGGGCAAAGCATCAATGCCTATCATCCTCTGGGACTCAGTCCATTCTTCAACTGAAAGTAGGGGAAAGTTGTTGACCGTTCCCGTCCTCAACTTTTGGCTCCAGCTCCAATTCATTGGAGGGGACACCACTGCAGCTCATCAAACCTAACTTTAGCTCCTTATATTCTTTTCAAAGCAAAGTTATGGGGGCATATGATAGAAAAAGCCGTTCAAGTCTCAATTGCTGGATTTCCACCCTTGTTGAATTTCCATTTCCAAGAACTTGATCCAATGTACAGAAAGATTGACAAAAAATCTGCGCCTACTAGAAAACCTCACTGGGCTTAGGCAACAAGGAATGATTCCCCCGAGTAGACTTGGAAGGCCGTTCAGGACTTGACTTATTCTCAGGATGCATGTCAAGTCTTTGTTTGTTTTCCTTCTTCAGGATAGCAGCAATTGTCAAATACACTAGAGCGCTCACCCACACATTGACTAAACTTTCGGAAGGTCTTACACTGTCCAAGCTTTTTGAGAAAAAAGATTTCAGCTTCAACTAATGACCAAAGAAGGAAGTCTTTCTATTGACCACTAGTTGAATATTTGATTTTTCAATATCTAAGAGCCCACATTGAAGAGCATTTTTAGTCAAGCTCCATAAAGACGTCATTGGAATGGCAATCCGATTGTAAACTTTCCATGCCATCAATTCTTTGAGTTCCTCAAACTCTGGGTCCTTCCCATAGAATGGACTCACATTAGGATAACTACCACGCTTCCATAATGCTAGATTTTCAAATTGCTCCAGAAATACTCCTTGCCGCACCTTAAAGTAATCACCTTGGAAAAATAAGCAAGTAATCATTTGGACCATTGCTAACATATTTCCAAAGTTATTAGGAAATTATTATTAATTCCTAAAATGTATTATACATATTATATATAGTTGAAGTCTGTAGTAGACAGGGCACATAAATGATATTATATATATATATATATATACAAAGTTGAAGTATGTAGCAAAAAGGGCACAAAATGTCAAAAAGAACCGATGCATCACCTGTACCAATGTAAGGCCCGGTCTTGGAAGCAAGAACTGTCAGGACCCACCCCGGTTTCACCCCGAAAACCGAGGTAAATCCTGCTCCCGTCTGACATCCCGACACGACAACAAAGTAAACTACTAAAATAACACAGTCAGACGCAGGAAAAATTAAACAAAACATTCCGAAGTTAAAGTTTACAGAGCATAGTACTAATACAGAAGAAAGAAAACCGTTAAACTAGTTACACGCACACGGAAAATTTAAAAACACTTCGGGGTCGTTCTCGTAACTTCTATGCCTCAGACGCTGCCTCGACGCCGAAACCCCGCGCTAACTCCACGACCTGGAGGGCAATTCAAAACAGAAAGTGTGAGTGGACCAGAAATAAAAGAAAAGTTTCCAAAACCATTTTATAAGAAAACCGGGTTTAGTCCTCCGTTTTGAAATCACATGCATACCCAATTACCAAAATAGTTATAAATCACATACCTCATCAGAAAAACATTTACAAAACCACTATAAAAACAGAATTGAAAGCATATCATCAACGTCATAAAACCGTTTCGTAAACCATAAATACCAAGTCATCATTATCCGATCAAACCTGCTGGACCTATCCAAGTCTTTAAACTCCCGAGTCTTTAAACTCAATCCAGACCTCAATAATATCCGAGTTTTTAAACTCCCGAGACTTTAAACTCAACAGGCCTACGGGGGAAATATCAATATCCGAGTCTTTAAACTCCCGATAAACAGATCCAGCAAATCCAATCCAAAACCATTTGAAAACCATTTCGAATTCCATATCCAAACTCGAATCCGAAATCACTGGTCCGAAGCCCTTCCGGCATTCAGAACCGTCATTCTGAACCCAAATCCGGAATTCAACTTTTCAACTTTAAAACCAAATTCTGCTTTTCCGAAATCCGATTCTACAACCGAAAACCTCGATTATCAAAACACGTCCCAGAATCCATTTATAAGCATTAAAACCAATGATAGTTTGAAATCCCAAAATCATGGTATCGAAATCCAACTTTCCTCGTAAAACGTGTCAAATACCGTACTTTCTCGAAAAACGTGCAATTATGTAAAACCAACATAGCATATTCAATAATCATGAACTCACATATAAAACCATAAAATAAGTAATGAAAAACAGTTATGCATGCTCAGTTATAGAGAAGGGGTCCACTCACAGTACTGAGCCCTCAATCGCGTCCCGAACGTCCCGTACTTTCTTCAGCTTCCTCGGGAAGTCCCGATCCTATCAACAACCGCTAAAGTACGTTACTAGCACATCTACGAAGGTCCACCTAATTTTCCCCAAAAATCCCCGGGTCCTAATCATAACGAACCTAAACCCTAAACCTTCACCTTCACAGAACTAACCTCAAACGACGTCCGATCAACCCGAAACCAATCCCATTAGACTCGTCACAACACCTAGACCAAAAACCATTTTGACCATTTTTCCAACTGCCGCCGCACGCGCCCCCACGCGCCGCCCAAAGTGGATGCGCGTGGGCCTCACGCGCCAGCTACAATGTCACCACAACCTCTGGTCGACCCGGTTCAACACAGTCACTGCAACTCGAACCGACGTGGCCGGTTCTCCACCGTCTGTCCACCAAATCGACTCCTCTCTTCACCATCTTCATCGTCCCGTCCTAAGGAACTCATCCCCCTCACTCTAACACCTCGACTCAGCCTACAACTAGTCGACTCAAGCTCGAACAAAACCCGTACCAGTCCTCTGTTTCACGATCCAGCCAACCCGGTCACCCCCTGTCACGGTGACTATCTTAAACTCTTCCTAGGACCTCACGGAGTCTCACCCAACTCACCAAAACTGTCGATTCACTCCCTAAGTCCACGACTTTCGATTTGAAACTCGACGGCAAAACAGAGCTTATAGGAAAAGTTAAGGAATTACCTGCCCTCCTGTCGCCGTCGTGAGCTCAGCCGTTAGGACACGACTCCTCCCGTCCACCTCCAGCCTCTGGACACCTCCACCGGCCTCGATTGTTCGAACACGGCAGCACCACCACCCAACACTCCTCTCTGTTCTCTATTTTCCCCCTGGTTTTCTCGTGGCTCACCTCTCACCCACACACAACCACTGCACCTCCAAACCTCCTCACTGTCTTCCTCTCAAACTCTAAGTCACTCCTCACTCACCAGAACACACCAACCCTCACGATCACCCCTCAATTTCTCTCAATTCCTCCCTCTGTTTTCTGTTCTTCGAACACAAACACACACACACGGGTACCCCCAATTATTTGGACCCGTGAACAAAATCCTAGAACCCTCTAGTTCTCCTACACGCAATCCTCTCCTCTCCCTCACAAATGTCTCAATCTCAGCCCTCCATTTGTCCCTCTCTGTTGCACAAATCCCAATGTGCCAAAAGACCAAAATTCCCTTCCTTTAAACCAAAAATTACGATTTTACCCTTACTGTTTTAGACCCGTAACTCACACATCGTAAGTCCGATGAACACGTGCCGCCTGTCGTCGAACTCAGGACGACGAGATCTATCTAACGGTCCAAGGTCAACATACCAAAACCCATTCGTACGAAAAGTCAACTTTTTCTCCTAATTTACACAAATTACGAAAGTGCCCTCAACCTTCCGAACATCATAATTTCCTACTCGGATGTCGGAATCAGGCATACCACCTGTCTACGGATTCATGACGCCCTAAACTACGTCCTAGTCATCGGTCAATACCCCATTGACCTCCCGAGCGAAAAGTCAACATTTTTGCCCGAACCAGGGGTAAAATCGTCATTCTAGGAAATCGATCTTATCGGGACCAACTAACCCCCGATTAAACTCACTAATCTCATCTTAAGAACTATCTTAACCCTAATTTCCGGGAAGGGTCGTTACAAGAACGGTGAGCAAGACCCGTGAGCTTGAGAAGCAAGAACGGTGAGCAAGACCCGTGAGCTTGGAAAGGTAAGATCGGTGAACGATCCCACATCGCTCAGGGAGGGAAAGGTGAAGTACCTTATATGTGTGGGCATGTATCTATCTAACACAAGGCTTTTTGGGAGCTCAGTGGCTTTGGGGGGGATTGGAACCCCAAAGTTAAGCCAGTTGAGGCTAGTGCAATCTCATGATGGGTGACCTACTAGGAAGTTGCACGTGAGCTCCCGAAAACAAAACCATGAGAGCTGGGCCCAAAGCGGACAATATTGTGTTAGATGGGTCGGGTCGTGACAGAATGGTATCAGAGCTGGACCCTGACCGGAAGTGTGCCAACGAGGACAATGAGCCCCAAGGGGGGTGGATTGTAAGACCCGGTCTTGGAAGTAAGAACGGTGAGCAAGACCCGTGAGCTTGGAAAGGTAAGATGGGTGAACGATCCCACATCACTCGGGGAGGGAAAGGTGAAGTACCTTATATGTGTGGGCACATATCTATCTAACACAAGGCCTTTTGGGAGCTCAGTGGCTTTGGGGGGGATTGGAACCCCAAAGTTAAGCGAGTTGAGGCTAGTGCAATCCCATGATGGGTGACCTACTGGGAAGTTGCACGTGAGCTCCCGAAAACAAAATCATGAGGGTTGGGCCCAAAGCGGACAATATTGTGTTAGATGGGCTGGGTCGTGACAACCAATCTGAGCATCGCGCACCCACCTGTTTTGTTTTGACAAATTGCCACCTTCTACTGCTCCAACAACCACACTGCACATTTGAATTTTTGTCTCCTCGTGATGCGCATACACGTCAACCTTCTCCCATCAGCCGCTGATAGTGCCAGACCCACATTGTCAAGCCAATACGGAAAGCACGAGCTGTTGGCGATACAACCCAACGAAGAACATCCATGCATCACACTGATCTGCATCAACGACCTACCTCAGAGTTGATTTTGTCACCATTCGAACTCAAATCTTGCATGTGCCAAAAAAACCTCCTTAGAAAAGAGAATAAAAATTTATCTCTTTCACCTTCCTTTCAAGTTTCAACACCAAAACGTAGGAAACATAAAGGAGAGAAAATTTCTCCCTCTCTCAGTTGCGGCAGTGACAAAACAATGAAGGGGCAGATGTTTTCTTCTCCAATCAGTCATTGCCTTTAAATAATTGATTTTTACTCAAGATGTTAATGGGGAAATTAATTCCTTATTACAGTTTCTTCTTTCTCATCAATGGCAACATAAAGGACGACAAGTAGGTTTTCGTTTCTTGGAAATGCAAGTTACAAATTTCCATTATCGGTGGAATAAAGTTCAAAATAAATTAAACCTCATTATTGAGGAATTAATTTCAAATGGACCATCAATCAAATCCAACCTAGGAAAGGCAACCAAATCGTATGTCAGATTCCGGACTCTACGTATATATGACAACTTGTATCAATATTCCGAACCCAATGGAATTAATACCACGCAAGGACAACACAAGAAGAAAAAGAGTCATATTCCAAATATGATTTATCGGGATCACAATACAAATTACATCCCTTATGATTCCCTGAATTCCTAAGTGATGTGAGGGCATTTGTGGAACCTAAAATCACCAGAAAATTATGGAACTGCCATGTATCCTATATTTCCCAAAATGTCCAAAATGCCCCTGACAATGACATTAATGGCTCAGAAACACCCACACATTAGATAATATATTTCCAACTAAATATATTCTTTTATTGGGTTAAAGCCTCAAAACTATTAATATTCTCCCCGAAAATTAATTGTCATTATTCTTAATAATGAATAATTAGTATTAATATTAAATTGTTCTAGTTATCATCATAATGAGCAATTATTATAATTATTAAATAATATCTTTTATTAAAAATATATTATTTATTAATTACAAATTCAACTGACCAATCAGAAAGTTCCGTGGCTCCGAAAGTTTCCCTATAAATAGCGGAACTCATTCCATTCTCGAGATAAGTTAATTCTTTGTTTCGAAGTATATTTTTTTCTTCTCTCAAAGCTAACTTAGGCATCAAAGTGTTCTTGGTCATACAGCCCCCCGGGTAATCCATCGAAGTAACGATACCTAATTATTTGCTGTTTGCAGAAATTGCGAGGACTTTTCACGACAGGTTCGATTTCTGCTTCAACAGCTACCACTTATAGTTTTCATTTACTTTGAATATTAGGGCTAGCTGGATAATGTATTCACCTCCTTTTTAAACCTTTATGTTGAAATGGGAGGAGCCTTATCCCTTTTTCTGCAGACACATGATTTTATGGTTTGATCTGGAATTCCAATGCATGGTGTTGTGGAATGTCTGGAGAAGTTAGGGTAGTAGTTTTATAATTGAAAAGTGTGATTTAATTTTTTTCTGTCCCATTTCTTAGTTGAAAATGCGACACAACCTACTAGTAGTTAATTTAGCGGCATTTCCATTTAAGAATGCCACCTTGGTGTAATTGAAATGACAGTTTCTTTTTTGCTATACCGCATTTCAAATATACATAGACTTGCTGCTAACGAGTGGTTTAGAGCCCGACTTTCATCTTGTGGTTTGTTTCATATAGCGTATCCTAGTGCCACAGGGACTTTAAAGACTGAACTACGAACGACATATGGTCAACTGTGCCAAGATGACATGTCCATGGTTAGAAGTTCTGATGCGACTAACCTTCGAAAATTCGCTGCTACTGTGGAAGATGGGCACCTGAAAGCAGACATCATGTCTATATTCGAGGAGTTGACACATGATGATATGTAGTGGTGAACGTTCTGGTTTTCCTCTTCAATGATATTTATTTTCTGATAAAGAAATTTCAATTAATGAATCAAATGATACTAAGAAGCCATTCGAGTTGGTGTTCCAACTAATACATGAAGACGTGAATGAGCTTGATAGGCTAGGCTTTGTTAATAGAGAACCAATAATTCTGGTGCCAGACTTAGAGGTGCAGGTATGTGTTTGGTCCCTCTGTTTTCTAGTCATGTTTACATATGCTAATATTGATAGGAGTCAAAGTAATTGGTAGATATTATAAATGGGAAAGTTTTCTTTTCGACAGAAACTAATTTTGATAAATATACTATGAGAAACTATAAGTTATTCATTGTCCACTCTTTTTAATTAGCTTTCCCACTTTAAAATAGTTATGTTTCTCTCTAGAAGAATGGTATTTATGTGGAACATACACTCTGTTTTCAACTCACGAAATGGCTCTAGTTGGTCATGCGCTATTTTGTAATTGATGGATAATTCAAGAGAACATGTCTTACCACTGGATTCTACTTTGCTTTGTTCTTACCACTGGATTGATAGAGACACCTACTTTTTTCATGTAAAGTTATTGTTGTGACATTCTATTTTCAAATAATTGGAGTTGCCTAACAGAATCCCGGTATCAAGATCGTACCGCATTTTGTGATGTGATACATCCTGATGTCATATGGCATTATCGGACTCGTTGCTAAGTTTCTTTTACAACATGAAATTTTGTTTTACTAAATCATGCATATTTACAACCAGGAATCATGTTCCCCTATTCGTTGCCTTTATGAAAAATTGTTTTAAACCACAAGTTGGAGTACTTCGGAAACCACTTTTGACTTTTAACGACGGTTCAGATTTAATGAATTATATTTTCCGGCGGGTTTAGTAAACATTTTAAAGTTCTTTTTACTAATTGCATGTTTAATTGGCATTGCGCCACGTCTCACATACTTGATTTTTACCTACGGCTTTACTTTATCCTTTACAGGGAAGATTCGCGTGGTTTTGTTCATTAGACAAAATTTGAGTTTCTTTTACTCCCTTTTTAAAGGAATTTTTTTGAAAATAGTTTTTGAGATCCTTGAATTTTCAACTTCCGTTTTCAGAAGCAATCTTTCTCGTCTAGGGCAACTTGACTTCATGAAAGTTTTTCGTATTTGGGAACTTCGGCTGAGAATTGTTTAATCCCGATTTTGGATGCATTGTCATACAGACTTCACCTCCCGTCTTATTTTGGAATTAAATTACCAGATTCGTCCTCAAGCTAGTCCTTTGGCTCAATTAACGTCTTTGATTTGGACGGCGAGTGTAGTGAAAGAAGTACTCCTGCAGCTTTGTTACATGTGATCATGGTTTTCAGATGATGGTTTATGAGATATTTGGAATGAAATGTCAATACAATTATAATCTAACAAGATTGATCTCGGATATGTTTGCCAAATTTGTCGGCGTTAGACTCTTCGGTCTTATTCAAAAATCAATTACTTCTCATTACTCCCTCTTTCCTTCGGTATGTCTATCAAGAAGTCGTGGAGTTGGTCACTCATACTTATTGATTGACTACCGAGATTGTGACAAATTCTTCACTTCTTAGGTATTATCTGTCTTCTCTTTGCGAACATTCGGAGTTTGGATCATGGATCCCGAGTTTGGAATTGAGGCAACTACTAACTGGAATAGATCACCACGTTTCATCCTGCCTCATTTAGTTTTTTGTTGTCAGACCATAGGTCACTTCTGAGTAGTATACCCTTTAATATTTTGGTGCGTGCGTTATGGCAATGGCTGGACCATACACATGTGACACCGTAGAACACTTGGTGGTAAGAACAGGTTTTTCATTGAGAAGTGGGGGTGTATGTGACGACCCGTCCCGAATTAGTGGGATTAATTAAGGATTAATTACGAATTAGCGAGATTAATCGGGGATTAGACGAGGATTAGCGGATGTTCAGGCGAAATGAAGATTTTGCCTCTACAATGGGCGAATCGTTGACTTTTGTTCAGGCGGTCAAATGGACTTTGGCCGATGACCGTGACGTATTTCGTGATGGCACGAGTTCATAGACAGATGGCACACTCGATTCCGACGTCCAAGGAGGAAGTTATGACGTTTGGAAGTTCAAGGGCATTTTGGTAATTTGGGTGAATAGGAGGTTAAAAGTTGACTTTTTGATCGGGAGGTCCGATGGCCGAGGGCCGAATACCGTTACGTAGATCACGACGATACGAATCCATAGACAGGTGGCACGTCGAATTCGGACGTTCGACGGTGAAGTTACGGTTCACGGAAGTTTCAGGATACTATTCACAATGACACGTTTTACGAGGGCCGTTTGTCTTTAGTGGGCCAAGTTACTTTTCAGCAACCAATGGATGAGTGACAAGTGTCACTCATCCACTAGCCACTAGCCCACATTCATGCATAACCCACACCATCGACCATTTCTTTTCTTTGTTCCCAAACAAACGCGATCTCATTCCCTTGAAACCAAACCAATTCAAACCTTCCCATTTCGACCATGACAGAGACCAGGGAGTGAGGAGTAGATTGACGGAGGTGGTGGCCGGCCAGGACGGCGCTGCCATGCACGGCGGAGGCCCAAAACCCGTCAGGTATCAGTTTTGCCCATTTTAAATTCATTTTCGATTTCGGTTGTTATGGGCCGTTTTAGGTGTTGGTTTTGAGTTAATAAAGTTTCTAGGAAGTTTTTAGGAAGGTTTTGGGAGTGGTGAGACGTCGATAAGCCCTGGGATGATTTTGAAAATGTGGACTGTGAGGAAGAAATCGAACCGTTAGGATTTTGGGTGTTTTAGCTAGCAGGCTCGAACCAGACCGGCCGGTCTGAACCAGCCGTCCCAAGCTTGAAGACGATGAACAGTGCCGGCGCGTGGGCCCACGCGCAGGAAACTTCCAGGGGCGCGTGATGGCGTGTACTAGGATTTTTGGGTATGTGTCCAATATATGAAATCATCTATTTGATGTAACGAACATTTTGGGACTAGTCTCGTGTCAATCGGACATCGTTTCGATAGGTTTGGGGTTGTTCGAAGGTTTAGGTTCGGGTTTAAAAATAGTTAGAAATTCCAAAAAATTACGGGGCTTTAGTGAGGGGTTATATAAGTAGGTTGTAACCCTCTAAATAATTTTGGACAGGTTCGGGAATCCCGGAGGCGACATTTGACCTGGGAGACGGTTATGGCACGCGTATCGAGGCACGACTTCGGACGGTCTGTGAGTGGACCCTTCTTTCGAATTCAATGCATGCATAAATGTTTTATAATTGTTTTAATATATGTTTTGTGATGCCATGAGTGCATTTGTTTGTGGTAGCCTAGGATTTACGTATTTGCACGTATTTCTGGATTTTCAGTTTTATACGATGCTTATACGTTCTAGGTTTTCAACGAGCGTTTCATAAATGGATTTTGGAATTGGAAATATGAACTCGGGCATGAGACCCATTTGATTTATAAACTCTCGGACTTGGAGTCCATTTGATTTGACGAGGAATCGGACCTAGGGTCCATTTGAGCTATTCGATCGGACCGAGGGTCCAGTTGGTTTACGATTCGGGTTTGAGGCCCAGTTAGTGGTACAATCAGGCTTGATGCCCCGTTGATTGATGATATCGGGCCGAAGACCCATTTAGTTGAGATATCGGGCTTAAGACCCCGCTGGTTGTGAAATTGGACTTGAGGTCCTGTTGAGTTGTGGTTCGGGCTTAGGGCCCAGTTATTCGTGTTATCAGGCTTGAGTCCCAGTTCATTTTGTGAAAATGAGAATTCGGGCATGAGACCCAATTTAACTGTGGATTTAGGCCGAGGCCTGTGAAATGGATTTGAATCGGATTCGAGGAATCCTGCTGAGATGAACCGGGTATGAGACCCAGTTGAGAAATGAGTTTTGAGAAAGAAAGTATTTGAGAAAGAAAGAAAGAGATTTGAAATGTGAATGAACCCTCCATATGTTTATATGGTCTCCTCCAGACGTCGACCTGGAGAGTCACGATCCACAGACCATAGTGGGTATCCCCATAGGGATCCCATTCCAGGAGTGGTGGTTACCTATTATGATGTTGACAGGACCCATCCCAATCCCCCTGGGATTACCGTGGAATGTGCCCTGCTCCCGTCCAACAAGGGGTGTCAGACAAGGGATAACCAAGAGCCACTGCTCAAACGGGGCATCCAGAGTGCGTAAGGACCGATGGAGGAGGTGTGCAATGTCCCAGTCTCTGCTGCAATCGCATTCGTGATCAACCTGAAGGGCATTAAAACCAAAAGCTGTGAGTGGACAAAACCAATAAGTTTATTAAACACATTTATAAGACATTTATGACCTCCAATAAAAACGTATGCATGCCACAAAAACCAGTAACCAAAACGTTTGCTCAACCGAGCCATTAGGGCCTTAGCCCAAAAACCGTTAACCAAAAACCAAGTGTGGGAACTCAGCCCAAAACTGTGGAATACCACCACCAGACATATTAAAACCATGTGGGCCACCGCCCAAAGCCATACATATAAATCCATAAATCCAAAACCATTTAGGGTCCCCGACCCGACATACCATTTCATAACCAATAATCCATTTTTACCACATAACACATATCCAACCGAAAAGCCATTTCATAGATTCATTAATCCATATTTTACCATTACCATCACCAGCATCCCAGATGCTTAGCGTCCCAGACGCTTGATGTCCCTGACGTCATATCTCACGGTTTCATAAGCTACGCGTGCTGCCCGGGGTCTCTCCGGGTCCATATATCTGACATCCCTGATGTCTGACGTCCCTGACGTCAATCAGAGCAATCCTGCTCCTGAGTCATCATACGGTCCGGCTGCTCCGTATAATGACCCCTCGCAGGCAATGCACCGTGACTTCCCCAGTGTCCCAGACATCTGGAGGAGACCATCATATATCCTTGTATCCAGATGGTATATGGAAAAACAGTTTTATTAAATCCTTTTATCACATCATTACCATTGGACCCTGCCCGAAATTTCCATAAAACCATGTAATTCCATTTAGGGTCCCTGACCCAAAATCACAATTATTAATCATAGGGTCCCTGACCCGAAATCACATTTATAATCCAACTGGGCCTCATGCCCGATTTTATGAACCACTGGGCCCACGGCCCGATTTGTAAACCAACTGGGCCCGCAGCCCGACTTATAAACCCACTGGGCCCACGGCCCGAATTCGTAAATCAACTGGGCCCCTGGCCCGATAACATAACTCAAATGGGTCTCAGCTCGATTTCATACCAACTGGGCCCCTGGCCCGATTTCATTAACCAACTGGGCCCCCGGCCCTATTCTCAAATGGACTCCAAGTCCGAAATTTCCAACATAATTGGGCCTCAAGCCCGAGTTCATATTTCGAATATCAATACCATTTCATCATATTATGTCCAAGTCATAAATATGGAAAATCCATGTAAAACCAGAAAACCTCGATTTACGTGCAAGCACGTAAATCGCCTCGAAATACGTGAAACCGTATAATTTACCAACAACCAATCAACATCATACAATCACAACCATAATCCATATAAAACATTTAAGCATGCATAGAATTTATAAAACCAAAGTCCACTCACAGACCGTTTTAACGGTATGCCTCGATAGGCGTGCCACTGGCCCTCACGGGCCACACCACTATCACCGGGACTCCCAATCCTGTCCAAATCACATTAGAGGGTCACTAACCTCATCATTAATATCCTATCAAAGTCCCGTAATTTTCCCGAATTTTTAACTATTTTTAAATTTGATTTAAAACCTTCGGACATCCCGAACAATATCGAAACGGTGTCCGATCGATACGAAACCAATCCCAAAATGTTCGTTACATTAAATAGGACAGAAGTCATGTTGAACTCACCTCGAGATTCGTGCCCACGCGCCGTCACGCGCCGCCGTGAGTGGCTGCGCGTGAAACCCACGCGCTGTGAACAGTGTATCGTTCTGACCCGATTGTCTGATAAACGGGTCACCGTGACCCGCGGCCCAACCCGACTAGTTCTCAGCCATTCCTCGATCATTTTCAATTCTGTTTGTTCCTACAAGATCGTCTCATCAATTCCAGTTGATCCATGATTTAAAAACTGAGAAACCAACACGTTTCACTACCTGTTCGTGGAGGTGTGCAGACCCGCCACCTGCAACCGTCGTGCCTGCACGATCCCGACCATCATTCCTTTCGAAAACGATCCCCAAAGGCTCGTCCCAACCCCTAGATCATCTTCCTTATCACTAAATCGATTGTAATACGTTAAAACCCATCCTACCATCTTTGTACCCGAAAACAAGCTCACGGGTTTGGGGCTTACCTCGCGGCCGTGGCTACCGCCGTGGCCACCAGCATGCCCAGTTCGACTCCAGGAACATCCTACGTCCATTTAAAATGATCAAAACCAGCCCACAACGACTTCCAATTTCTAAGTTTCGGACCTCCCCTGTTTTTCCTTTCCGCCGTGTCCGCTGCCGTTTCCCGTCGTCTCCCGTCGTTCCTCAGGTGCCCAAATCTTCCACTGGACTTAGTCTAGTAATGGTGTAGGTTTAGTTGGTGCGGGTTGGATGGGTAGTGGATTTGGGGTGGTAGTCGTTCACGGTGAAATGAGAAATGAGAGAGGGAGATTGACTGATCAAATTAATTAAGGAAGGGATGAGATGAGATGGATGGTCCAGATGCAATCTGGGAGTGAGATGGAGGGCTGAGATTAAAAGAGGGGATAAATTGTATTTTAACCCATTAATGGAAGCATGATCCTAGAGCCCCAAATCAAGGGATGAGTGACACTTGTCACTCATCCAAGGGTTCAGATTCAATAATCACTATTCATTATTTTATTATTATTTTAATCCCGGTTCGTTCGGTAAACCGAGCCCGATTCCTTGACCATAACTTCGTCGTCGTAACTTCGATTTCGGCATGCCGCCTGTCATTGGATTCGTATCGACGATACCTACGTAACGGTCCTTGGCCCTCGTCCATCGGACCTCCCGGTCAAAAAGTCAACATTTGGCCCCTAATATGCCAAATTACCAAAATACCCCTCAACTTCCAAACCTCATAACTTTCTCTACGAATGTCGGAATCGAACGTGCCACCTGTCTATGAACTCGTGACGTCCCGAACTACGTCACGGTCATCGGTCAAAGTCCGTTTGACCGCCCGATCAAAAAGTCAACATTTTACCCACGACTAGGGGCAAAACGGTCATTTTGCACATTTTGTCCGATTCCGCCCTACTAACCACCGATTAACCTCACTAATCAAGATTAGTCACTAATCTAATCCCGGAATTCGGGACGGGTCGTTTCAATCTTCCCTCCTTAATAAATTTCGTCCTCGAAATTCCAACCGCTCTAAACTCAAACGTACTTCCCTCCTTAATTAGTTTCATTCTCGAAACTCGACAACCTTGATTCCACAAACACCCCGTGGAAAGTGGAATCGACCTCGCAACACGTGTACACCCGTACACCAACTAACCAGACAAAACTTGTCTGCACTCTATGTACCACTAATACTCTAAACGCAATGACTACATTCGACCCCGTCGAATGACTGAAACTACTTGTTTCGAATTTGACACCACTTGTCCAAACTACCCTCTCGTTGACGCAACAACTCGACGGTTCCTTTCCCACTCCCACTAGGAGTTAGCTGACCCCACTCAACAATCTATGTTGACACATCCTGACAATCTGTCACCACACAGTTGTAGTTAGTCGAAAACTGACACTAGACTCACTCGTGGCTACACATGCCACCAACGTACTTGACTTAGTAAACATTTACCGACCTTTCACATGATCTGTGTGTAATTAAACACATCGGAAATACCATGAACCATTGCATAGTAATGTCCGGCCCATAACTAATCTCATGGTATCGGAACCAATCCGACTACCAACACGCTCACCGACATACCTCGGGTATAACCCATATACCGTAACCAGACATCACAAGTCTACAAGGTATTGTACCTCGAACCATGTACGAAGTACACACATCTATCTAGTGACCAGACTACAACCACCTAGGTCATAGCCAAACACGTTTCAACAATGGAGTACATTTGCCGAATCCAGTATGAGACAAAATGAAACTACACCCATCATCTAGTTCTAATTCCGAATCCAAATCCGCAATTTCGTAAGAAATCCCGGATCCAAACCCAGACATCACATTTTTAACTCTTATCCAAATCCGAATCCGAAATCATTATTCCGTAAGCTAGCATTTGGAATAATCATTCCGTACCCAAATCCAGAAATATACTTTCAAGTTCCAAAATCGAATCCTGAATCGTCACCCAGAAATTCGATTCCAAATCCCGAAATCTCATTAACATTTACCAAGACACATCAAAATCGAACCTACCGGTTACCTGCTCAATACACTTGTTGACTTCATAGGGAAGCTGTAACAACCCATCCCGAGAATTGGGATAAGAGTGATTAAGGGGTGATTAGTAATGTTAATCAAGGGTTAGGTGGTCCCGAGGGGTCCGGGAACCTAGAATGACGATTTTGCCCCTGTGGTGGGCAGAAATGTTGACTTTTATTTCGGGTGGTCAAATGGGAGTTGACTAGTGACCAGGACGTAGTTGAGGACGTTACGAATCTGTAGGCAGGTGGCACGCCCGATTCCGACATCCGAGGAGGAAGTTGTGATGTTCGGAAGGTCAAGGGTATTTTCGTAATTTTGGTAAATAGGGGGGAAAAGTTGACTTTTTGAATAATTGAGTTTTGGTAAGTTGACCTAAGACCGTTAGATAGATCTCGTCGTCCTGAGTTCGATGACAGGCGGCACGTATTCATCGGACGTATGAGGTGTGAGTTACGGGTCTAAAACGGTAAGGGTAAAATCGTAATTTGAAGTTAAAATGAGGGGTATTTTGGTCTTTCGGTTGTCTGGGGATTTGTGCACAGAGAGGGAAGATAGAGGGTTGAGATTGAGCCACTTGGGAGAGGAGTTGAGGGATTGGTGACACGTGTAGGAGGTCTGGTTGGTTCTAGTGAGTGCACGGTCCAATTATTTGGGGTGCAACCGTGCCGTGTGTGTTGTTCGACCCAGACAGAAACAGAGGGAGGAATTGAGAGAATTGAGAGACGATGGTGAGTGTTAGTGGGTGTTGGTAAGTGAGGAGTGATCAGAGGGTGGAAGAGTGAACTGGTGAATGTTTGGGGGAGAGAAATCGTACAAGAACACGGTGGACGGGGCAGTCGGTTTTCAGAGAAAACAGAGAGGACTTGGACGATTGTGGTGGTGGTGCGGCCGTGTGTTGGTGCAATTGGACTCGTGGAGGTGTCCAGAGGCTGGCGGTGGACGGGAGGAGCTATTGCCTCACGGCTGAGCTCACGGCGACGCCTGGAAGCAGGTAAACTTCATACTTTTCTCTTCGTGCTCTGTTTTGCCGTCGAGTTTCAAGTTGAGAGTTGTAGCGTTAGGGGTTGAATCGAGGAGTCTAGTGACGTCTAGGGGACTCAGTTGAGTCCTAGGTAACTGCTGGTTGTGCTGCCGTGACGGAGGAATGAACGGCGGAGCCCAGACGACGGAGAGTACCTTATGTGCTCTGTTTTATCCATTTTGCTCAGTTTGAAAGTCGTGGATTTTGGGTGAGAGTCGATGGTCTTGGTGAGTTGGGTGAGGTTTAGGACAGCCCTAGGAAGCGTTTTGGGTAGCCACCGTGACGGGGGAAGACCTGGGTGGCCGGAGAAGGAAACAGGGGACTGGTACAGGTTTTGTTCGAGCTCGAGTCGACAGGTTAGGGACAGTGTTGAGGTGTTTGAGTGAGGGAACTGGATTGCTTAGGATTGGACGAAGAGGATGGTGAAGAGAGGGAGGAAAATGGTGCAGGCACGGCGGTGAACCGCTCTCGCCGGTTCAAGCAGCAGGCACTGTGTCGAACCCGGTCTACGTGAGGTAGATGGTGACACTGTAGCAGGCGCGTGGGGCCACGCGCAGCCACTTTGGGCGGCGCGTGGGGGCGCGTGCGGCGGTTCTGGGAGAAACGGTCAACATGACTTTTGGTCTAGGAGTTGTTGTGAATTCAATGGAGTTGGTTTCGGGTCAATCGGAAGTCGTTTGAGTGTAGTTCCGTGAGGGTGATTGTGTAGGGTCCCGGGGTTTTAAGTCTTTGGTCCGGGGATTTTTGAGGGCTTTTAGGTGAACCTTCGTAGACGTGTTAGTGACGTAATTTGGCGGTGTTTGACAGGATCGGGATTTCCCGAGGAAGCCGAGGAACGGGCTGGACGTTCGGGACGCGAGTAGGGCTCAGTACTGTGAGTGGACCCTTTTCCTTAAACTCGAACATGCATAACTATTTTTATATACGTATTTTATGGTTTTACTTATAAATCTATGTTATTTGAATATGAAATGATGATTTTATGTGTTTGCACGTTTTTCGAGAAAAATACGGTTTTAGCACGGTTTTCGAGAAAATGTTGGTTTTCGGATTTTGATGTCACATTTGGGGATTTCCACCGATAAAGGTTTTCTAATAATGTTATATGGGTTATGACATGTGATTTGTGATTACATGGGGTTTTGGTATGAAAATGGATATTTTCCGGATTTGGGTTCGGAATGACGGTCCTGAACGCCGGAATGGCATCAGACCAGTGATTTCGGATTCGGGTTTGGATGAGGATTTGGTAAATGGTTTTCAAATGGTTTTGGGATTGGATTTGCTGGATCTGGATATTGGGTTTAAAGACCCGGATTGATATTGACGGGGGACCGGCCGGATTGGGTTTAAAGACCCGGATTGAGTTTAAAGACTCGGGAGTTTAAAGACTCGGATATATATGGATTTTCCCCCGTAGGCCTTGAGTTTAAAGACTCGGGAGTTTAAAGACTCGGATATGATTAAGGCCTGGATTGAGTTTAAAGACTCGGGAGTTTAAAGACTCGGATAGATCCAGCAGGTTTGATCGGGAAAATGATGTTTTGGTAATTATGGTTTTGATACAGTTTCTGATACCTATGCTATGGTTTCTTATGGTATTTTATAGTGTTTCTGTTTCTTATGATGTTTATAATGATTATTTTATCAATGTGTTTATAACTGCTGGTTATGCATGTGGTTTCAAAACGGAGGGTAAAAACTCGGTTTTCTTATAAAATGGTTTTTGAACTTTTGTACTTTCTGGCCCACTCACATTTTCTGTTTTAAATTGCCCTCCAGGTTGTGGAGCGAGCGCGGGGTCTTGACGTCGAGGCAGAGTCTGAGGCATAGAAGTGACGTGAGGGTTCCCAGAGTAGAGTAAAGGCTTCTGTGTGCGTGTAGTTACCGGTTTTATTTGTATGTTCGTACTATGTTCTGTAAATGCTACCTTCGGGACATTTTGTCTAATTACTCCTGCGTTTGACTGGGTAGTATGTGAGTGAGTTTTACTTGAGTTTTGCGTTGGGGAGTCAGACGGGAGCGGGATTTACCTCGGGTTTCGGGGTGAAACCGGGGTGGGTCCTGACAATTGGTATCAGAGCATAGGTTTGTCGAGTTTGTTGGGTCTGTCGGTTTGTGAGGTTGTGTTTCAGTTGTTTGACTACTTCTATGCCTCTTTCAGTGTGCGGTTGACGATGCCTCCGAGACGTAGACCCTCTCCACAACCTGAAGAAGTAGCCAGAGAGACGGAGAGTGCCACGATTGAGCGAGCCCAGCGGCTCGGGGCTACTACTTTTAGTGGTGGGGCTGATCCTGAGGAAGCCCAGAGGTGGATTACCAGACTTGAGCGGATTTTTGCGGTGATGCATTGTCCGCCGGGGGTGCGAGTGTTGTTGGCTACCTTTCTACTGGATGGTGCGGCGTACGAGTGGTGGTATACCCTTGAGTTGTCCGGTTGGGATGTTCACAGTGTGACCTGGGAGACGTTTAGGGAACGGTTTCTGGAACAGTATTATCCTCGTTCTTTCCGGGATGCCAAGGAGGCGGAGTTTCTGCACCTCCAGCAGGGGAATTTGACAGTGGCAGAGTATGAACGGAAGTTTCAGATGTTGTCTCGGTTTGCTCCTGCTTTTGTGGCCACTGAAGCCGAGAAGTGCCGAAGGTTTGAGTTGGGTTTGCGTGGTGAGATTCGAGCCGTAGTGACAGCTGGATCTTTTGCTACCCTCCGAGATCTGTCGGATGCTGCGGTGCGAGTTGAGGCTAGTTTGCCGGTGCGACGCCGGGAACCTTCTATTCCTGGATCTTCGAGCCAGCGGACACCGAAAAGAGGTAACTTCGGTGGATCGTCCTCGTCGGGCGATGATCGTTTTGGTAGGCCTGGTAGTGCCCAGAGTTCAGGATTTTGGGGTTATCGAGTACCGCCGACTCCGCAAGCGAGTGCGACATCGGTAGCGTCCACGGGGAGACCGAGTAGTGGACCAGGCTGGAATGTGTGTTTCTACTGCGGGGAGCGAGGTCATTTTCGACGTGAGTGTCCACTGTTGCCACAGGAAGGTGGTGTAGGCAGAGGAGTAGCGGAGTCCGGACAGAGTACAGCATCAGGGACAGCGGGCACTAGAGGAGGTGGTGGCACAGCCACGAGTAGTTCGAGGGGTCGTGGTAGAGCGTCAGGATCTCAGGCCCGGGTGTTCTCGATGACTCAGCAGGAGGATCAGGCGATACCAGACGGGGGGACAGGTATTTGCTTTATTTTCGGTTGTTCTGTTAGTTTGGTTGTTGGATCCCAGGGTAGAGTCTAGGAGTTCGCCTAGAGGACTTGGAATGTACAGTAAGTTCCGTAGGAGGGTGACGGAAGGTATAGGAAAGGAGTGACTATAACTGATCGATTGGAGACTGTGGAAGGAGAGAACCCACAAGCTAGAGGTTGCCTTTAGGACTTTGTGGAGTTAATCCGACCGTGGCCGGAGTAGTAGCCGAGGGAGATGGGTGGTTGTATACGAGGATGTACTCTATGACTTCTGTCGGGTATTGTGACATGAGGTATTGTATAATACCTTTGTTTTCTGTTCATAGAGTTTCCCTTGTGTACACCATGTAGTTGCTACATAGCTAGGGTTGGCTGTGGTAACAGTAGCTGGGGATGGAGTGAAATACCCAAGGTGGAGATGATAGACAGGAAACCTAGGAGAAGTTGTTGTTGATCTGTTGTTGATTCCGGGTAGGAGACCCTAGGTGTCGGGAACTAGCTGTGGAATTTCGGGGACGAAATTCTTTTTAGGTGGGTAGATTGTAACAACCCGTCCCGAGAATTGGGATAAGAGTGATTAAGGGGTGATTAGTAAGGTTAATCAAGGGTTAGGTGGTCCCGAGGGGTCCGGGAACCTAGAATGACGATTTTGCCCCTGTGGTGGGCAGAAATGTTGACTTTTATTTCGGGTGGTCAAATGGGAGTTGACTAGTGACCAGGACGTAGTTGAGGACGTTACGAATCCGTAGGCAGGTGGCACGCCCGATTCCGACATCCGATGAGGAAGTTGTGATGTTCGGAAGGTCAAGGGTATTTTCGTAATTTTGGTAAATAGGGGGGAAAAGTTGACTTTTTGAATAATTGAGTTTTGGTAAGTTGACCTAAGACCGTTAGATAGATCTCGTCGTCCTGAGTTCGATGACAGGCGGCACGTATTCATCGGACGTATGAGGTGTGAGTTACGGGTCTAAAACGGTAAGGGTAAAATCGTAATTTGAAGTTAAAATGAGGGGTATTTTGGTCTTTCGGTTGTCTGGGGATTTGTGCACAGAGAGGGAAGATAGAGGGTTGAGATTGAGCCACTTGGGAGAGGAGTTGAGGGATTGGTGACACGTGTAGGAGGTCTGGTTGGTTCTAGTGAGTGCACGGTCCAATTATTTGGGGTGCAACCGTGCCGTGTGTGTTGTTCGACCCAGACAGAAACAGAGGGAGGAATTGAGAGAATTGAGAGACGATGGTGAGTGTTAGTGGGTGTTGGTAAGTGAGGAGTGATCAGAGGGTGGAAGAGTGAACTGGTGAATGTTTGGGGGAGAGAAATCGTACAAGAACACGGTGGACGGGGCAGTCGGTTTTCAGAGAAAACAGAGAGGACTTGGACGATTGTGGTGGTGGTACGGCCGTGTGTTGGTGCAATTGGACTCGTGGAGGTGTCCAGAGGCTGGCGGTGGACGGGAGGAGCTATTGCCTCACGGCTGAGCTCACGGCGACGCCTGGAAGCAGGTAAACTTCATACTTTTCTCTTCGTGCTCTGTTTTGCCGTCGAGTTTCAAGTTGAGAGTTGTAGCGTTAGGGGTTGAATCGAGGAGTCTAGTGACGTCTAGGGGACTCAGTTGAGTCCTAGGTAGCTGCTGGTTGTGCTGCCGTGACGGAGGAATGAACGGCGGAGCCCAGACGACGGAGAGTACCTTATGTGCTCTGTTTTATCCATTTTGCTCAGTTTGAAAGTCGTGGATTTTGGGTGAGAGTCGATGGTCTTGGTGAGTTGGGTGAGGTTTAGGACAGCCCTAGGAAGCGTTTTGGGTAGCCACCGTGACGGGGGAAGACCTGGGTGGCCGGAGAAGGAAACAGGGGACTGGTACAGGTTTTGTTCGAGCTCGAGTCGACAGGTTAGGGACAGTGTTGAGGTGTTTGAGTGAGGGAACTGGATTGCTTAGGATTGGACGAAGAGGATGGTGAAGAGAGGGAGGAAAATGGTGCAGGCACGGCGGTGAACCGCTCTCGCCGGTTCAAGCAGCAGGCACTGTGTCGAACCCGGTCTACGTGAGGTAGACGGTGACACTGTAGCAGGCGCGTGGGGCCACGCGCAGCCACTTTGGGCGGCGCGTGGGGGCGCGTGCGGCGGTTCTGGGAGAAACGGTCAACATGACTTTTGGTCTAGGAGTTGTTGTGAATTCAATGGAGTTGGTTTCGGGTCAATCGGAAGTCGTTTGAGTGTAGTTCCGTGAGGGTGATTGTGTAGGGTCCCGGGGTTTTAAGTCTTTGGTCCGGGGATTTTTGAGGGCTTTTAGGTGAACCTTCGTAGACGTGTTAGTGACGTAATTTGGCGGTGTTTGACAGGATCGGGATTTCCCGAGGAAGCCGAGGAACGGGCTGGACGTTCGGGACGCGAGTAGGGCTCAGTACTGTGAGTGGACCCTTTTCCTTAAACTCGAACATGCATAACTATTTTTATATACGTATTTTATGGTTTTACTTATAAATCTATGTTATTTGAATATGAAATGATGATTTTATGTGTTTGCACGTTTTTCGAGAAAAATACGGTTTTAGCACGGTTTTCGAGAAAATGTTGGTTTTCGGATTTTGATGTCACATTTGGGGATTTCCACCGATAAAGGTTTTCTAATAATGTTATATGGGTTATGACATGTGATTTGTGATTACATGGGGTTTTGGTATGAAAATGGATATTTTCCGGATTTGGGTTCGGAATGACGGTCCTGAACGCCGGAATGGCATCAGACCAGTGATTTCGGATTCGGGTTTGGATGAGGATTTGGTAAATGGTTTTCAAATGGTTTTGGGATTGGATTTGCTGGATCTGGATATTGGGTTTAAAGACCCGGATTGATATTGACGGGGGACCGGCCGGATTGGGTTTAAAGACCCGGATTGAGTTTAAAGACTCGGGAGTTTAAAGACTCGGATATATATGGATTTTCCCCCGTAGGCCTTGAGTTTAAAGACTCGGGAGTTTAAAGACTCGGATATGATTAAGGCCTGGATTGAGTTTAAAGACTCGGGAGTTTAAAGACTCGGATAGATCCAGCAGGTTTGATCGGGAAAATGATGTTTTGGTAATTATGGTTTTGATACAGTTTCTGATACCTATGCTATGGTTTCTTATGGTATTTTATAGTGTTTCTGTTTCTTATGATGTTTATAATGATTATTTTATCAATGTGTTTATAACTGCTGGTTATGCATGTGGTTTCAAAACGGAGGGTAAAAACTCGGTTTTCTTATAAAATGGTTTTTGAACTTTTGTACTTTCTGGCCCACTCACATTTTCTGTTTTAAATTGCCCTCCAGGTTGTGGAGCGAGCGCGGGGTCTTGACGTCGAGGCAGAGTCTGAGGCATAGAAGTGACGTGAGGGTTCCCAGAGTAGAGTAAAGGCTTCTGTGTGCGTGTAGTTACCGGTTTTATTTGTATGTTCGTACTATGTTCTGTAAATGCTACCTTCGGGACATTTTGTCTAATTACTCCTGCGTTTGACTGGGTAGTATGTGAGTGAGTTTTACTTGAGTTTTGCGTTGGGGAGTCAGACGGGAGCGGGATTTACCTCGGGTTTCGGGGTGAAACCGGGGTGGGTCCTGACGCAAATCCAACCTCCACACGTCTATGGTTGACAAAATTCAACTACCTTGAAAACCTACTCACCCGAGTAGAATACCATACGGGTCCCACTCCGAAAAGAAGTTCAACCCCGTCATTTACGACTCACATACCCAAGTTCGTATCGATCCTTGTCATTCCACCTAGGAAAAACCAAGGATGATCCAACACAATGACGCCAAAACTCATCCTACGTGGATGCAAACAAAACTCGATGCACTCACAACATCCTCTGCCACCAAGCAGAAAATGAGAAATCTCGTTTACCTAATATTGGATACGCAACTCCCCTTGATGACCCACAACACACATGAGCTCACCAACCAATACACGCTCAACGTACTGGTAACTACAGTCAATGTCTGCCAGGGCAGAAAACATGAAGTCAACCTCAATGACTTCGGAATACCAATCACCAAAAATGAGCACTACTCTCATTCCCCAATCATAATGCTCCTCGAACCTAAGGTTCCAACCATGTTGGAAGCAGACCTACTCCCAACGAGACGTCAAGTCCAACCACTGGACTCCCTACATCCCCAACTCACTTGGACAACCACGTGTCCACAATCGATCCGTTATTGTCCCGTTCGTACATCCCAACCTTTACAGGTTCAACACTCGGTTTCCCAAGTTCTCAATTATACCTTTTTAATCCACTCCTTACTGGTTATCTCACCACCATTGGGACTTATCCCAACACATCACAATCTTAACTAGATCCCATCCAGTCCATCACTCAACCACTACCGAATCTCAAAGACCGAACATATGTTCATCAGGACGGAGTCACACCCCAACTTGTGGCTCATCGTCAACACCATTACCGACACTCGCACCAGCGCTAGTACCAGCACCAACATACTAGCGACAACACTAGTATCAGCACCCAGGCATCCATACTAGCATCAGCACAAAAGTACCAACCCACAAACATCCATACTGCACACCGTGTGCAAATACGACAACCCTGGATCTCCGTTCATACCGAACGACGATCCCGTACCTCACGACTATGGGTACCATTATTCTGACAATCCACATCAGGAAAATGAACGTTCCCTGAACGTCCCCTGATCCCCAAGTATTATAACCACACTAATTACCCTCGATAGCCAGTCATCTCCATATGACTTCCGACTAACTGTCATTGCTATCGAGATCCGCATCCATACCTCACACTAATACCTGATCCAACACGGGATTCCATAATTTATCTCAGAACTGTATCCGTAGATCGAATCCCATAGTTCTGCCTAGACTCACCAGAGCCATCCACATGGTCATCCATGACCTCAGCCGCTCGTCGCAGCACAAGTTCTCATCCACTAGCCACAATTAAGGTTTACCTTTTTAATACTAGGGTTCCACAATCACACCCTATGGTTCAACCGAACCAAACAGCTTTCCGTAATATAAAATCCACAACCTGACCGACCCCGCGGTCCTGACATCGAATAGACGTCAAATCCAATCCGACCATCCCATCAACGTGGGTTCCACCACTAGGTCATCGGCCAACAACGATGAATCAACATCCCTCACACTAGAAACCACCACAAGGGTTCACATTTTTAAACCATTACTCACATGAGGTTCCCCGAACCTAGCTGCACCTAGCAGCACAACAATCCAATATCACATGACCGAACCGACGGTCCCACAATACTAGTTCATCACAATCAACCCCACTTGGGTCGAATCACATTAACGCACGGCGTATCGGGCCAATCACACTCCATCCACTATCCAAACCCAAAAACTATCCATCAGGTTGATAACGAATTGCAGCCCAAAGAGACATCACACCCTCGACCTGCGCGAACACAAGAGCAACCGTGCTCTGATACCAAGTCGACAGGACCCATCCCAATCCCCCTGGGATTACCGTGGAATGTGCCCTGCTCCCGTCCAACAAGGGGTGTCAGACAAGGGATAACCAAGAGCCACTGCCCAAACGGGGCATCCAGAGAGCGCAAGGACCGATGGAGGAGGTGTGCAATGTCCCAGTCTCTGCTGCAATCGCATCCGTGATCAACCTGAAGGGCATTAAAACCAAAAGCTGTGAGTGGACAAAACCAATAAGTTTATTAAACACATTTATAAGACATTTATGGCCTCCAATAAAAACGTATGCATGCCACAAAAACCAGTAACCAAAACGTTTGCTCAACCGAGCCATTAGGGCCTTAGCCCAAAAACCGTTAACCAAAAACCAAGTGTGGGAACTCAGCCCAAAACTGTGGAATACCACCACCAGACATATTAAAACCATGTGGGCCACCGCCCAAAGCCATACATATAAATCCATAAATCCAAAACCATTTAGTGTCCCCGACCCGACATACCATTTCATAACCAATAATCCATTTTTACCACATAACACATATCCAACCGAAAAGCCATTTCATAGATTCATTAATCCATATTTTACCATTACCATCACCAGCATCCCAGATGCTTAGCGTCCCAGACGCTTGACGTCCCTGACGTCATATCTCACGGTATAAGCTACGTGTGCTGCCCGGGGTCTCTCCGGGTCCATATATCTGACATCCCTGATGTCTGACGTCCCTGACGTCAATCATAGCAATCCTGCTTCTGAGTCATCATACGGTCCGGCTGCTCCGTATAATGACCCCTCGCAGGTAATGCACCGTGACTTCCCCAGTGTCCCAGACATCTGGAGGAGACCATCATATATCCTTGTATCCAGATGGTATATGGAAAAACAGTTTTATTAAATCCTTTTATCACATCATTACCATTGGGCCCTGCCCGAAATTTCCATAAAACCATGTAATTCCATTTAGGGTCCCTGACCCAAAATCACAATTATTAATCATAGGGTCCCTGACCCGAAATCACATTTATAATCCAACTGGGCCTCATGCCCGATTTTATGAACCACTGGGCCCACGGCCCGATTTGTAAACCAACTGAGCCCGCAGCCCGACTTATAAACCCACTGGGCCCACGGCTCGAATTCGTAAATCAACTGGGCCCCTGGCCCGATAACATAACTCAAATGGGTCTCAGCCCGATTTCATACCAACTGGGCCCCTGGCCCGATTTGATTAACCAACTGGGCCCCCGGCCCGATTCTCAAATGGACTCCAAGTCCGAAATTTCAAACATAATTGGGCCTCAAGCCCGAGTTCATATTTCGAATATCAAAACCATTTCATCATATTATATCCAAGTCATAAATATGGAAAATCCATGTAAAACCGGAAAACCTCGATTTACGTGCAAGCACGTAAATCGCCTCGAAATACGTGAAATCGTACAATTTACCAACAACCAATCAACATCATACAATCACAACCATAATCCATATAAAACATTTAAGCATGCATAGAATTTATAAAACCAAAGTCCACTCACAGACCGTTTTAACGGTATGCCTCGATAGGCGTGCCACCAGCCCTCCCGGGCCACACCACTATCACCGGGACTCCCAATCCTGTCCAAATCACTATAGAGGGTCACTAACCTCATCATTAACATCCTATCAAAGTCCCGTAATTTTCCCGAATTTTTAACTATTTTTAAATTTGATTTAAAACCTTCGGACATCCCGAACAATATCGAAACGGTGTCCGATCGATACGAAACCAATCCCAAAATGTTCGTTACATTAAATAGGACAGAAGTCATGTTGACCTCACCTCGAGATTCGTGCCCACGCGCCGTCACGCGCCACCGTGAGTGGCTGCGCGTGAAATCCACGCGCCGTGAACAGTGTATCGTTCTGACCCGGTTGTCTAATAAACGGGTCACCGTGACCCGCGGCCCAACCCGACTGGTTCTCAGCCATTCCTCGATCATTTTCAATTCTGTTTGTTCCTACAAGATCGTCTCATCAATTCCAGTTGATCCATGATTTAAAAACTGAGAAACCAACACGTTTCACTACCTGTTCGTGGAGGTGTGCAGACCGGCCACCTGCAACCGTCGTGCATGCACGATCCCGGCCATCATTCCTTTCGAAAACGATCCCAAAAGGCTCGTCTCAACGCCTAGATCATCATCCTGGTCACTAAATCGATTGTAATATGTTAAAACCCATCCTACCATCTTTGTACCCGAAAACAAGCTCACGGGTTTGGGGCATACCTCGCCGCCGTGGCTACCGCCGTGGCCACCAGCATGCCCAGTTCGACTCCAGGAACATCCTACGTCCATTTAAAACGATCAAAACCAGCCCACAACGACTTCCAATTTCTGAGTTTCGGACCTCCCCTGTTTTTCCTTTCCGCCGTGTCAGCTGCCGTCTCCCGTCGTCTCCCGTCGTTCCTCAGGTGCCCAAATCTTCCACTGGACTTAGTCTAGTAATGGTGTAGGTTTAGTTGGTGCGGGTTGGATGGGTAGTGGATTTGGGGTGGTAGTCGTTCACGGTGAAATGAGAAATGAGAGAGGGAGATTGACGGATCAAATTAATTAAGGAAGGGATGAGATGAGATGGACGGTCCAGATGCAATCTGGGAGTGAGATGGAGGGCTGAGATTAAAAGAGGGGATAAATTGTATTTTAACCCATTAATGGAAGCATGATCCAGATTTAGAGCCCCAAATCAAGGGATGAGTGACACTTGTCACTCATCCAAGGGTTCAGATTCAACAATCACTATTCATTATTTTATTATTATTTTAATCCCGGTTCGTTCGGTAAACCGAGCCCGATTCCTTGACCATAACTTCTTCGTCATAACACTGATTTCGGCATGCCGCCTGTCGTTGGATTCGTATCGACGATACCTACGTAACGGTCCTTGGCCCTCGTCCATCGGACCTCCCGGTCAAAAAGTCAACATTTGGCCCCTAATATGCCAAATTACCAAAATACCCCTCAACTTCCGAACCTCATAACTTTCTCTACGAATGTCGGAATCGAACGTGCCACCTGTCTATGAACTCGTGACTTCCCGAACTACGTCACGGTCATCGGTCAAAGTCCGTTTGACCGCCCGATCAAAAAGTCAACATTTTGCTCACGATCAGGGGCAAAACGGTCATTTTGCACATTTTGTCCGATTCCGCCCTACTAACCACCGATCAACCTCACTAATCAAGATTAGTCACTAATCTAATCCCGGAATTCATGACGGGTCGTTACAGATGTGGTCCCGGACCAGATTCCGGAGAGATATGTGGACTAGATCGAGAGAGAGAGCACGGACTCGATCCAGAGATTGAGCCTCCCAGATGGACATTCCTGGGAGAAGACTCGGAGTGAAACCCCGAGTAGTGTGCACACTAGTATAAAGATTGATATCGTGACTATATCAGGGATGTGTTCCCTAGGGGCTGTGTGCCCCGAGTTGGTATCTTCTCGGAAGTGCCGCGGATGGGTTATACATTTGACGGTACGTATGAGATTTTATGAAAAAATGATTTGAGGGTGGAGACCCTATGTTTTATGATTAGAAAGTGATTTGGGGCGAAGACCCCCTTATTTGAAATTGTGAAAGTGATTTGGGCCGGAGACCCCATATTCGATGTTTTGAGAATGGAATCAGAGCCAGACCCTAACCGGGAAGTGTGCCAGCGAGGACGCTGGGCCCTAAGGGGGTGGATTGTAAGATCTGTGTCCTGGAGGGAACGGTGAACAATCCCACATTCCTGCGAGGGGGAATGGTCTGGGAAGGGAATGGTGGTGTGCGTTAAAAGTGTAGGTACACACCTATCTAGCATGAGGCTTTTTGGCAGCTCAGTGGCTTTGGGGGGGATTGGAACCCCAAAGTTAAGCGAGTTGAGGCTGGTGCAATTCCATGATGGGTAACCCCCTGGGAAGTTGCACCGTGAGCTCCCGAAAACAAAACCTTGACGGCGCAGGCTTGCCGTTAAGTATTGTTGTGGCCCAAAGAGGACAATATCGTGATAGATTAGTCGGGGCCTGACAGAGGAGGGTCGGGTCCTGACAGTGTATGTTCAAAGGGACTTACCTTCCCCAACCTTGTCTGGGAATTCGATGCTTCAACTTGTCACAAATTATTGGTGCCTAGAATTTGGGTAGTTCTTTGAGAATCTTCTTGAACATTTTGGACCAAGTTAGTTTGACTTGAAATCTACCCACTGTTGTACACTCAAAGTCGAATAGGTTACGGTGGTGCTCACAAACTTCCTTTATTTAGAATATAAGCATGATGTTCTTATCCTACTTTCACCAACGATAACATGGCCTTAAACTGGAGTACATCTCACTATCAAGATAATCTTGAATCAAGGATTGAATAAAAATCTCCATCTCTTGGTTACAGAACCTGTACTAGCTCGTACTGACAGGACCCATCCCAATCCCCCCGGGATTATCATGGAATGTGCCCTGCTCCCGTCCAACAAGGGGTGTCAGACAAAGGATGACCAAGAGCCACTGCCCAAACAGGGCATCCAGAGTGCGCAAGGATCGATGGAGGAGGTGTGCAATGTCCCAGTCTCTGCTGCAATCGCATCCGTGATCAACCTGAAGGGCATTAAAACCAAAAGCTGTGAGTGGACAAAAACCAGTAAGTTCATCAAATACATTTATAAGACATTTATGCCCTCCAATAAAAACATATGCATGCCACGAAAACCAGTAACCAAAACGTTTGCTCAACCGAGCCATTAGGGCCTTAGCCCAAAAACCGTCAACCAAAAACCAAGTGTGGGAACTCAGCCCAAAACTGTGAAATACCATACTATACATAAACAACCATGTGGGTCACCACCCACGACCATAAATGAACATCAATTCATTAAAATCACACAATCATAAATCCACCCGGAAAGCCATTTCATTAATTCGTATTTTACCATTACCATCACCAGCATCCCCGATGCTAGACGTCCCTGACGTCATATCTCACGGTTTCACAAGCTACGCGTGCTACCCGGGGTCTCTCCGGGTCCATATATCTGACATCCCTGATGTCTGACGTCCCTGACGTCAATCATAGCAATCCTGCTCCTGAGTCATCATACGGTCCGGCTGCTCCGTATGGTGACCCTTCGCAGGCAATGCACCGTGACTTCCCCAGTGTCCTAGACATCTGGAGGAGACCATCATATATCCTTGTATCAAGATGGTATATGGAAAACAGTTTTTATTAATTCATTTCACAACATCACAATGGGCCCTGCCCGAATTTTCCATAAAACAACACATTTCCATTTAGGGTCCCTGACCCGAAACCACATTTATTAAATATAGGGCCCCTAGCCCGAAATCATCATTTAAATCCAACTGGGCCTCATGCCCGACTTTATGAACCACTGGGCCCACGGCCCGATTTATAAACCAACTGGGCCCGTAGCCCGATTACGTACTCAAATGGACTCCAAGTCCGAGATTTCCAAAACAAGTGGGCCTCATGCCCGAATTCATCTTTCCACTATATAAACCGTTTTATCATAATATTTATTTAACCACAAGCATGCAAAACCACAAATAAACCGTTAATCCCGATACACGTGAAATACGGAAAACACCTCGAAATACGTGCAACATACCCAAAATCAATACTCACAAATACCATCATAGAAATCATGTATATAAACCATATAACACATTTAAGCATGCATAGGATTTATAAAACCAAAGTCCACTCACAGACCATTTTAACCGTGTGCCTCGATACGCGTGCCACCGGCCCTCCCGGGCCACACCACTATCACCGGGACTCCCAATCCTGTCCAAATCACATTAGAGGGTTACTAACCTCATTGTTAACATCCTATCAAAGTCCCGTAATTTTCCCGAATTTTTACTTATTTTTAAACTTAATTTAAAACCTTCGGACATCCCGAACACTATCAAGACGGTGTCCGATCGACACGAAACCAATCCCAAAATGTTCGTTACATTAAATAGGACAGAAGTCATGTTGACCTCACCTCGAGATTCGTGCCCACGCGCCGTCACGCGCCGCCGTGAGTGGCTGCGCGTGAAACCCACGCGCCTGCTACAGTGTCACCATCTAACCCGTATGTCTGGTAAACGGGTCCAGTTTGCCCGCGATACGACCCGGTTCCAATCCTATCAATTCAGCCTTAATTACATCAATTGATCATTCCATTAGCTTCGTTTTAAGTTTAATTTATGTTCTGTAACATTGATTACACAAGACCTTACCTACAATTCCACGATTCGATGATGAACACCAAGAACACCCGTCCATTGTTCATCCTTCGAACCCCATCCATTTCGATCGATATCCTTAAATTGATTCAACTAGAAGCTTCCATGGACTCCGTAAATCATTTTCCCCAACTCAATTGCTTCAATCTAGTGTTCAATCGTCACGACTCAAACTCGAGCACCGTCACTGTTCAACAATGGAGTTCCATCGATCTCGATCGGTTTCCTTCAATTGATGAACCCAGAAGCATCGTGGGATCATGAGGAGTCATTTCCCCACAACAATTGAGTCAATCGCAGCTCCAAACTCCACGACTCATCCTCGATTTCTTCCTCTGTCACCAAGCTCGATCAGAGCCAAAACGACACCAATTCTTCTCGTTTTTGATGTGGATCGGCTCGTCACAACCTCAGGAAGATATTTCCAAGCTCCAATTCGATCATCACAGCTCAAATCTTCCAATTTGATTTTCCCTCCCAAAACTTAATTTTTCGAATTCCCAGTTCCTCCTCACTGTCAATCTCTCGTGTTTACCCAGTTGAATTCACACACAACTCACTCACAATTTCGCACTCTCGGGTTCAGCAATGGAAGAGGAATTAAGGGTGGGAGAAAACTGGATTTGGTTTTACACGGTTAAGAAAACATAAATGGGATTAATGGAAATTAAAATGATTAATTAATTAATTAATAAATATTAAAACATCATAATTAGGTCTCCCCCCAAAACATGGATTCTGGTTTCAAGGGATGAGTGACACTTGTCACTCATCCAGGTGTGTAGGGTCAATGGTCACTATTCATTATTATATTATTATTTTAATCCGAGCCTCGGTTCGTTAGTTCGTTTCCTTGACCATAACGTTGTCGTTGGATCTCCGATTTCGGCATGCCGCCTGTCGTTGGATTCGTATCGACGATACCTACGTAACGGTCCTTGGCCCTCGCCCATCGGACCTCACGATCAAAAAGTCAACATTTGGCCCCTAATAAGCCAAATTACCAAAATACCCCTCAACTTCCGAACACCATAACTTTCTCTACGAATGTCGGAATCGAACGTGCCACCTGTCTATGAACTCGTGACGTCCCGAACTACGTCACGGTCATCGGTCAAAGTCCATTTGACCGCCCGAACAAAAAGTCAACATTTTGCCCACGACCAGGGACAAAACGGTCATTTCGCACAATTTGTCCGATTCCGCCCTACTAACCACCGTTCAACCTCACGAATCAAGATTAGTCACTAAACTAATCCCGGAATTCGGGACGGGTCGTTACAATCTTCCCTCCTTAATAAATTTCGTCCTCGAAATTCCAACCGCTCTAATCTCAACGTACTTCCCTCCTTAATAAGTTTTGCTCTCGAAACTCGACTATCCTGATTCCACAAACACCCCGTGGAAAGTGGAATCGACCACGCAACACGTGTACACCCGTACACCAACTACTTAGACAAAACTTGTCTACGCCCAAACGTACCACTAGTACTCAAAACGCAACGACTACATTCGACCCCGTCGAATGACTGAAACTACTTGTTTCGAATTTGACACCACTTGTCAAATCAACCCTCTCGTTGACGCAACAACTCGACGGTTCCTTTCCCACTCCCACTAGGAGTCAGCTAACCCCACTCAACAATTTATGTTGACACATCCTGACAATCTGTCACCACACAGTTGTTGTCAGTCGAAAACTGACACTAGACTAACTCGTGGCTACACATGCCACCAACGTACTCGACTCACAAATATATCCTTACCGACATTTTCACCCGACTCGTGTGTAATTAAACACATTGGAATACCATGACCCATTGCATAGTATCCAATGTCCGATCCTCGACCTCGACTAATCCAACGGTATCGGAACCAATCCGACTACCAACACGTTCACCAACACACCTCGGGTATATCTCTTATACCGTAACTAGACATCACATGTCTACAAGGTATTGTACCTCGAACCATGTACGAAGTACACACATCTACCTAATGACCAGACTACAACCACCTAGGTCATAGCCGAACGTGTTCCAATAATGGAGTACGTTTGCCCAATCCAGCATGAGACAAATTGAAACTCCACCCAACATCTAGTTCCAATTTCGAATCTGAATCCGCAATTTCGTAAGAAATCCCGGATCCAAGCCCAGACATCAAATTTTAATTCTTATCCAAATCTGAATCCGAAATCATTATTCCGTAAGCTAGCATTTGGAATAATCATTCCGTACCCAAACCCGGAAATATACTTTCAAGTTCCAAAATCGAATCCTGAATCGTCACCCAGAAATTCGATTCCAAATCCCGAAATCTCGTTCACATTTACCAAGACACACCAAAAACCGAACCTATCGGTCACCTGTTCAATACACTTGATTGACTTCATAGGGAAGCCAATCCATCCTCCACACGTCTAAGGTTGACAAAATTCAACTACCTTGAAAACCTACTCACCCGAGTAGAATACCATACGGGCCCCACTTCGAAAAAAGTTCAACCCCGTCATTTACGACTCACGTACCAAGGTAAGAGCGATATACTCTCCCCCTATCTGAATCATCAAGATCACGACCCAGATAGACACTGTGTCCCTGACAATAACGTCAAAATCCTAGATCGCCACAACGATCGACAACCGACTCCCACAACTAGACAGATCAGTCAACGACGAGACACGTCGAGACTGCGGATTCTCACGGATTACCTTGTATCAGTCCTTGTCATTCCACCTAGGAAAAACCAAGGATGATCCAAAATGATGACTCCAAAACTCATCCTACGTGGATGCAACCAAAACTCCCTGCACTCACAACATCCTCTGCCCCCAAGCAGAAAATGAGAAATCTCGTTTACCTAATTTGAATACGCAACTCCCCTTAACGGCCCTACAACACACATGGGCTCACCAACCAATACACGCTCAACGTACTGGTAACTACAGTCAATGTCCGCCAAGTCAGCAAATAAGAAGTCAACCCCAATGACTTCGGGATACCTATCACCAAAAACGAGCACCACTCTCGTTCCCCAATCATAACTCTCCTCAAAACTAAGGTTCCATCCATGTTGGAAACAGACATGCTCCCAACGAGATGTCAAGTCTAACCACTAGACTTCCTACCTCCTCAACTCACTTAGACAACTACGTGTCCACAATCAATCCGTTATTGTTTCATCCGCACCTCCTAACCTTTACAGGTTCAACACTCAGTTTTCTAAGTTTTCAATTACAAATTCCTACCTTTATACCACTAATGGTTTTCCTCGTCTTTTCCAGTTTTAATCATTTCCATGTACTTTTTAGAGATATTAAAACATAAATCACACTAATTTTGGAGTTGCCAACAACTCCCCAAATCCACTAATCATCCCAAAATTTCTTAAGTCTTAATTATACCATTTTAATCCACTCCTTACTGGTTATCTCACCACTATTGGAACTTATCCCAACACATTACGATCTTAACTGGAACCCATCCAGTCCATCACTCAGCCACTACCAATTTCAAAGACCGAACATATGTTCATTATGACGGAGTCACACCCCAACTTGTGGCTCATTGTCAACACCATTACCGACACTAGCACCAGCACTAGTACCGGCACCAACACACTAGCTACAACACTAGTATCAGCACACAGGCATCCATACTAGCATCGACACAAAAGTGCTAACATACAAACATTCATACTTGCACACCGTGTGCAAATATGACAACTCTAGATCTCCGTTCATACCGAACGACGATCCCGCACCTCTACTCGTACCTCCTGGATCTCCGCTCATACCGAACGACGATCACGTACCACACAACTATGGGTACCACTATTCTGACAACCTACATCAGGATAATGAACATTCCCTGAACGTCCCCAAGTATTATAACCACACTAATTACCCTCGATAGCCAGTCATCACCATATGACTACCGACTAACTGTCATTGCTATCGAGATCCGCATTCACACATCACACCAATACCCGATCCAACACGGGATTCCATAATTTATCTCAGAACCGTATCCGTAGATCGGATCTCATAATTCTAACAAGACTCACTAGAGTTATCCACATGGTCATCCATGACCTCAACCGCTCGTCGCAGCACAAGTTCTCATCCACTAATCATTATTAAGGTTTATCTTTTTAATCCATCATACACTAGGGTTACACAATTATAACCTATGGTTCCACCGAACCCAACCGCTCTCCGTAATATAAAACTCACAACCTGACCGACCCCGCGGTCTAGACATCGAATAGACGTCAAATCCGATCCTACCACCAACTCAATGTGGGTTCTACCACTAAGGTCATCGACCAACTCTGATGTACCAACATTCCTCGCACTAGAAATCACCACTAAGGTTCACATTTTACAACATTACACAAATGAGGTTCCCCGAACCTAGCTACACCTAGCAGCGTAACCATCAAATATTACATGACCGAACCGACGGTCCCACATTACCAGTTCATTACACTCAACCCCACCTGGGTCGAATCACATTAATGCACGGCGTATCGGGCAAATCACACTCCATCCACTATCCAAACCCAAAAACTATTTATCAGGTTGATAACGAATTGCAGCCCCAAGAGACATCACACCCTCGACCTGCGCACACAAAAGAGCAACCGTGCTCTGATACCAAGTTGACAGGACCCATCCTAATCCCCCCGGGATTACCATGGAATGTGACCTGCTCCCGTCCAACAAGGGGTGTCAGACAAAGGATGACCAAGAGCCACTGCCCAAACAGGGCATCCAGAGTGCGCAAGGATCGATGGAGGAGGTGTGCAATGTCCCAGTCTCTGCTGCAATCGCATCCGTGATCAACCTGAAGGGCATTAAAACCAAAAGCTGTGAGTGGACAAAAACCAGTAAGTTCATCAAATACATTTATAAGACATTTATGCCCTCCAATAAAAACGTATGCATGCCACGAAAACCAGTAACCAAAACGTTTGCTCAACCGAGCCATTAGGGCCTTAGCCCAAAAACCGTCAACCAAAAACCAAGTGTGGGAACTCAGCCCAAAACTGTGAAATACCATACTATACATAAACAACCATGTGGGTCACCACCCACGACCATAAATGAACATCAATTCATTAAAATCACACAATCATAAATCCACCCGGAAAGCCATTTCATTAATTCGTATTTTACCATTACCATCACCAGCATCCCTGATGCTAGACGTCCCTGACGTCATATCTCACGGTTTCACAAGCTACGCGTGCTGCCCGGGGTCTCTCCGGGTCCATATATCTGACATCCCTGATGTCTGACGTCCCTGACGTCAATCATAGCAATCCTGCTCCTGAGTCATCATACGGTCCGGCTGCTCCGTATGGTGACCCTTCGCAGGCAATGCACCGTGACTTCCCCAGTGTCATAGACATCTGGAGGAGACCATCATATATCCTTGTATCAAGATGGTATATGGAAAACAGTTTTTATTAATTCATTTCACAACATCACAATGGGCCCTGCCCGAATTTTCCATAAAACAACACATTTCCATTTAGGGTCCCTGACCCGAAACCACATTTATTAAATATAGGGCCCCTGGCCCGAAATCATCATTTAAATCCAACTGGGCCTCATGCCCGACTTTTTGAACCACTGGGCCCACGGCCAGATTTATAAACCAACTGGGCCCGCAGCCCGATTACGTACTCAAATGGACTCCAAGTCCGAGATTTCCAAAACAAGTGGGCCTCAAGCCCGAATTCATCTTTCCACTATAAAAACCGTTTTATCATAATATTTATTTAACCACAAGCATGCAAAATCACAAATAAACCGTTAATCCCGATACACGTGAAATACGAAAAATACCTCGAAATACGTGCAACATACCCAAAATCAATACTCACAAATACCATCATAGAAATCATGTATATAAACCATATAACACATTTAAGCATGCATAGGATTTATAAAACCAAAGTCCACTCACAGACCATTTTAACCGTGTGCCTCGATACGCGTGCCACCGGCCCTCCCGGGCCACACCACTATCACCGGGACTCCGAATCCTGTCCAAATCACATTAGAGGGTTACTAACCTCATTGTTAACATCCTATCAAAGTCCCGTAATTTTCCCGAATTTTTACTTATTTTTAAACTTAATTTAAAACCTTCTGACATCCCGAACACTATCAAGACGGTGTCCGATCGACACGAAACCAATCCCAAAATGTTCGTTACATTAAATAGGACAGAAGTCATGTTGACCTCACCTCGAGATTTGTGCCCACGCGCCGTCACGCGCCGCCGTGAGTGGCTGCGCGTGAAACCCACGCGCCTGCTACAGTGTCACCATCTAACCCGTATGTCTGGTAAACGGGTCCAGTTTGCCCGCGATACGACCCGGTTCCAATCCTATCAATTCAGCCTTAATTACATCAATTGATCATTCCATTAGCTTCGTTTTAAGTTTAATTTAAGTTCTGTAACATTGATTACACAAGACCTTACCTACAATTCCACGATTCGATGATGAACACCAAGAACACCCGTCCATTGTTCATCCTTCGAACCCCATCCATTTCGATCGATATCCTTTAATTGATTCAACTAGAAGCTTCCATGGACTCCGTAAATCATTTTCCCCAACTCAATTGCTTCAATCCAGTGTTCAATCGTCACGACTCAAACTCGAGCACCGTCACTGTTCAACAATGGAGTTCCATCGATCTCGATCGGTTTCCTTCAATTGATGAACCCAGAAGCATCGTGGGATCATGAGGAGTCATTTCCCCACAACAATTGAGTCAATCGCAGCTCCAAACTCCACGACTCATCCTCGATTTCTTCCTCTGTCACCAAGCTCGATCAGAGCCAAAACGGCACCAATTCTTCTCGTTTTTGATGTGGATCGGCTCGTCACAACCTCAGGAAGATATTTCCAAGCTCCAATTCGATCATCACAGCTCAAATCTTCCAATTTGATTTTCCCTCCCAAAACTTAATTTTTCGAATTCCCAGTTCCTCCTCACTGTCAATCTCTCGTGTTTACCCAGTTGAATTCACACACAACTCACTCACAATTTCGCACTCTCAGCTTCAGCAATGGAAGAGGAATTAAGGGTGGGAGAAAACTGGATTTGGTTGTACACGGTTAAGAAAACATAAATGGGATTAATGGAAATTAAAATGATTAATTAATTAATTAATAAATATTAAAACATCATAATTAGGTCTCCCCCCAAAACATGGAATCTGGTTTCAAGGGATGAGTGACACTTGTCACTCATCCAGGTGTGTAGGGTCAATGGTCACTATTCATTATTATATTATTATTTTAATCCGAGCCTCGGTTCGTTAGTTCGTTTCCTTGACCATAACGTTGTCGTCGGATCTCCGATTTCGGCATGCCGCCTGTCGTTGGATTCGTATCGACGATACCTACGTAACGGTCCTTGGCCCTCGCCCATCGGACCTCACGATCAAAAGTCAACATTTGGCCCCTAATAAGCCAAATTACCAAAATACCCCTCAACTTCCGAACACCATAACTTTCTCTACGAATGTCGGAATCGAACGTGCCACCTGTCTATGAACTCGTAACGTCCCGAACTACGTCACGATCATCGGTCAAAGTCCATTTGACCGCCCGAACAAAAAGTCAACATTTTGCCCACGACCAGGGGCAAAACGGTCATTTCGCACAATTTGTCTGATTCCGCCCTACTAACCACCGTTCAACCTCACGAATCAAGATTAGTCACTAAACTAATCCCGGAATTCGGGACGGGTCGTTACACGTACCCTCCCTGTCGAAGACGACTATTGGCTGGTGTTGGTGTCGCCGACGTTACTTCAGGATTGGTCAAACTGGTCGTGGACATGAGAACTCTTTTTAACCGCACTTCAGAAACCTTTGCGAGAACTATGAACAAATGAGCAGACTTGGTAATTCTACTACATGGTAATCTTGTACATTGGGCATGTGAGGACTTGGTTGTAGACTTGCAACTAAACATTAATCCAAGTCATGGTTGTGTTATTGAAAACTCTGCCAGGAATTTGGACTAACCGACCGGAACTCATACCTTAGCAGGGGTAGACTCCAGCATGATAAGATTTTGTCACTACTCGCGCTTGTCGCTCAATCCTGTTACAGGTGCGTCGATAATGGTTTGTTAGAGGAGAACTTTTTTCCGTGATTAAGCTAGTAATCTGTACTCAGGAACATTTGGCCACACTTCAACCTTGAGTCGCAGGGTATTGTTTCTTTACTCTATTCCTTTTCAATTATTTCATGAGCTCACTCTTAGATACCTCCTCCTTATATTCTTTTTTCGGTCGCCACTCGAGTTGTGGAGTGACGTACCTACGCCTTGAGGTAATCCTTCCCCTTTCTTTTGTTCAGAATAATTAGAACACTACACCAGTTGGAGCACATGAATTGTGAGAGACTTTCATGGTAATCGATACCTCTTTGTCAAGGTGATAATTCATGCTTGTTGACTATTGAGAGGAATTAGAACCATCCGATATAAATTCTCGACTTGAGGCATCCTACATCGCCCATTCTTCCTCGGACAAAATAAAATCAGACATGTGCTTGGTGCTTCTTGTATCATTGAATGGGCCACTGGATTAGAAGGACTTTTTAGTTTTTTTAGCTATCTTAAGAATCCCTAGACATGGATGGGTTGAGTTACCACTACCCTTATAGCTAGAGAATGATCAAGTTAACGACTCCTACCCCTAACCTCGATTACCTCCACTACCCTTATAGTTTCTTTAAACCTTGAGACTGCTCAAGACTAGCTACCCCGAATACGAGTGGGACATCGTCAATAATAGTTTGGGAGAACCGTTACGAAGATTGTGTTAGTTGGCAGGTTAGTTGGACCCCATCAGACCCTTAGTATTGAGGAACACCATTGTCATTTGGAGGTTCAGGAGGAATTTCCGATCATTTGTCAATTGGAGTGCCGTGGTCATTGAACTAACTAAATCGAAATCAACTACATTACGAGACAGTTGGAACATTGGGGTTTTCCTACTCTTGACTTACACGATTTATAGTAAAAAGGGGAAAAACCAACCTTTGCGAGCGTGTTTGATACCTCTCATAGCCGAGACTAAACGTTGGTTGAGAAATAATTACTAGACATTCAAGAAACTATTCGGGAAGCATCTAATTTGTTGTATCATTTGAGGACCACCTTTGTGGATTACTTGTGGTAAGTGACGTGATACACTAGTGGCTCGATGCCTCGAAAATTAACAAAGCTTTGGTGGAGCACAATTCTAGTGGATCTCGTGAGGAAGTCAAGTCTTAACTGCAATAGTAGCAAACGATTTTCAATTGCTCTTCGGAGTTATGTTGCTGACTAACCTTGATCAAATTTCGAGGACGAAATTTCCTTGAGGGGGTAGACTGTTACAACTTGTATCGAAAATTTGGAAATAAAAAAATTACCATCCTACCCTTATCTAACTATTCGAGTTCGTTTGGAGTGTGAATTGGGTTCGGCCTTATGAGTGAGGGTTTTGGGGGCCCAAACCCTTAGCTCAAGTCACAAATTTCAGTTTGGTCTTATTAACCACCTAGTTGGGTTCAAGCCCAATCCTTAGTTGTGGTTAGAAGCCCAAAACTGTGGCCCAAAGCTTAGAAATTCTTGATTGTAAGTTGTAATTTGGTTCACGCCCAAGCCCATAACCCACTTAAGCTTTAAACATTAGAAAACACACACCTACATCACTATAACATACTCGAGTTGTTGCCTTTATCACCTTCGAACAGGTGTTCAGTGACCCTCCACTAAAGCCACACCGAACATCAAAACAACCCTCTCTACTTGCCGTCGTGCTCCAATAACAAAACTCATCTTCTCCCTCATCACTAGTTGAATACCATCGAGCTTGGGCTCAAGACAATTAGTCCCATCTCCCTCTTCCTATCTCTACGAACATACGATCGCTATTCACCTACGCTTGGACAATGGAAATTCTATTAATAGCCTGGACATCGCATGAGCACCTCAAGAACCTCTTATTCCAAGATGGGAGTCTCACAATTCTAGTAGGACGAGCTTCGTATTCATGCAGATTATGATTCGAAGATGACCCGACTCATGACTCGACCTCGACCCGTGTTAGTTTGAAGACCTTTCAAGTAACCTATCAAATTTTAACTCATGGAAATGGTTTTGCCACGTTGAGAAGAGTCTAACACTGTGATTCCATGTCAATTTTGGGCTAACAACACGGTAGAGGGTCGCCGAAAACTGGTGTTTCGTGATGGTCCATGTATGATCCTTTCCTGAAAGTTTATTTATTGAACTCGCCTCTTTGAAACAACCCTAACCTTACCTTTGCATGTTGATTATGACTACTCCTGGAAATGCTTTGAGTTCTACGGTTTTTGAAAAGTACCCCAGCGGCACCATGGCTTCACAACGAGTTCGAGGTCTCGAAAAGGTAACTCCTGACCCTAAATCGTATCTTCTATTTTCATAAACCAAATGAATAGGATTGTTGACTTGCTTTTGGTTTACGTATAAAGGGTGACGGTGGGAGGCGTTGTTTGGAAATACAGCGGCCGACAACCTTCCTAGCCATTGTCGACGGTTTCAGGTAAAAATCAAACCCTAGATTTGTGATTTCTGGCTTCCTTCTGATGAATAGTGTAGGCTTGACAAATTGCATGTCAAATTTGAGTAAAAAAATGAAAGAATAAGTCCTCATTAGAATCTAGAATTTTTTAGCGACAATCTCAGATTCTGGTCACCGTTGACAGCTACGATGGTGGTGGTCTGATCACCATCTCCGACGAAGCTTTGGCGACGGTCGCCAATGGCCAATGACTAACGGATGTTAGTCAACGTTAGGGTCAATGACAGAATTAATTGTCAACAGATGGAATATCTGGAATATTCCACCGCACGTGTGGCACACACATATGGCACGTGCGGTGTATGTGACATGCACTGTGTGGTTGTGAGGGCGTGTGGCTGCATGTGGGTGCGCCTGGTCAGACGTGGGACCTTCTACTAGCGCGTGGGGGCACGTAGAAGGTTTTCTGACCCTCCACAAGCATGTCACGTAGCGTGGAGCCTATTTCTGGACCATGGTGGCGCGTGGGCACCCTTCGGGACTATTTTGTATAGTTTTAAGTGGTTTACCAGCCCTAAAAAGGTGTGTAGAGCTATTTTTCGGGTCCCGAGAGCTTGTGGGTGTTGTGTCCAAGTTATTAGATAGTTTAGAAAGTGTTTAGTCTCATGAGTAAGGAATTCTAGGCCTTGTTTTGGGTCATTCTTTTGTGTTTTGTTATGCTTTTTGGCTTGTAAATAATTATGACCTTTGTGGGTATTTTACTAGGGAAAAATGGACGTGGAAGCTTGTGAGTTACTTGAATTATCGGGTGATCCGACTCCCCGACTAGAGTAAGTGGACCCCTTTCCCTAAAACTAGTTTTATATTATTTACTACTTGCACGTTTTACAATGTTTGCACATTTCATGCTTGTTGAGCATGCATGTTTCGATAATGGTGATATATGTTTGCGATGAATGATTTACTATGGTTGTCCGATAATGCGGAAATATTTTTCTAGGATACAGTGAGTATGCATAGTTATATGTATTGAGTCACATGTTCCATTGCAAATGAGTCTCCGGAGCATTGATGAGATTGAGATAGTGTTAGAACCCACATTGGAGTCGCTGGTGTCTAGTACCTATCTATAGGCCACAGACCAGTCCTCCATGTGATCAGTCACTTACGCTGCTCGCTATACTAGTTAAAAAAGCGTCAGTCCTGTCTTCGAGCTCTAGGGGACTCGTGGTGATGGTACGACGCACCCAGTCCTTCACGTGGTCATTGTATGTGAGTAAGATACCTAGTTTATTTTCCGAGTATGGGGCTCGAGGCGACTCAAGAGTAATTTGATGTGGGTTGATACTATGACATATGTATGGTTTCTACATGCTCATTCGTGCATATTGGCGAAACTATTATTATATGATTGATATTATATTTCTTGTATTACGTGCAAGTATATTGTGAATGTTTTCAGGTTTTATACGTAAAACAAGGGGTTAAAGGCTATTTATTAAAAATGCTTTTGCACTGAAATATTAATTGGGTCCAGTCACCCTTGATTTTAAACTCCTTAGGTTTCGACGATGTGCACGTACTTCGAGGATTTTAGATGCTGATTTGACACTTACTCTTAGGCGCGAAGTGAAGCTTATGGTACAATCGGATATTGACAAGTAGGAAAGGTATGGTATGATCATCAACTAGTTTTATCCATGCTCTAAGCTTCTGCTATTGGGTGAAATTTACTCGGTTTTTACTGGGTAGGTTCCACCCGACACTCTAAAATGCGTCGTTTTAACCTAAATGGCTTTGTCATCTTAAAGTCATCACCCAGATGTCGGCTAGCACGCCTTGACCTGCGTGCCTTGAATATTTTTTCCAGGTCGGGGTGAGTCATCCCTACAACTCTTTAGAGAAAATTACCAAATTTCTCTTTGAGCCAAAATTACCAAAATGCCCCTAATTGATTTTGACCCGTATCTATCTTATTCGATCTCCGATTCTGGCATACCGCTCGTCTATGGACTTAGGAGTTTGTGACCTTCGTAACGGTAGTCACAAAATGTCTAAAAATATTTAAGTTAAAGTTCCCCATTTGACCTTTAGGGGCAAAAGCTTTATTTTTGCCTTTCCCATATTTCAGGGTCGTTACATAGGCTCAATTATGTGATTATGGGATTAGCCCAGTGATATGGTTTTGAGCCACTACTTTATTTTGTGAGATTTTTAAATATGGATTTTGAGAATGATTTTGGATATGGTTTGGAGCTTTTCTTGGATATGGATAGTGGGTTTGGACCCGAGGTTAAGGAGTTAGGCTTTATGCCTGAGTATTTGATGGTTTAGGCTTCAGTGATGTGTTATTGATTTCCACCGCATGGCTTTGAGTTATAGTTAGACATGGGAGGTGAGAAATTTCTCCAACACATGATGTGTAGGCACTTTCTATTATGTGCTCATTAAGGTTAGTACTTCATCCGGGGATTACAACTTCAGTCAAGATATTGGGCGCAGTATGACATTTCTCTAACCGTATATGTAACAACCCATCCCGTAAACCGGGATTAGTTTAGTGCTTAATGATGGATTAGTGCAGTTAATCGGTGATTAGTTGGAGGCGTTCGGACGGACGGTACAAAATGACGATTTTGCCCCTAGAATGGGCAAAATGTTGACTTTTCGATGGGATGGTCAAAAGGACTCTGACCGATGACGGTGACGTAGTTTGGGACGTCACCAGTTCATAGATAGCTGGCACGTCCGATTCCGACATTCGAGGAGGAAGTTATAATGTTCAGAAGTTTGAGGGCAATTCGGTAATTTGGAGAAAAATGGGCAAATTGTTGACTTTTCAAACAAAAATTCAATTTCACGAAATTTGAGGGCCGTTAGGTAGGCCTCGATGTTTCGAGTACAACGACAGGCGGCACATCATCATCGGACTTCGGATAAAGTAATTACCGGTCTAAACATACCAGGGGCAAAATGGTAAATTGGTCATCCAATGGCATTTTGGTCACTTCTGTGCCCAAGGATCTGTGACCAGCCAGTGTTGGACACCTAGCTGCTTGGGACATGGTGTCCATCAGATTGGGGACACCTGACCCAATCCAGAGGAGTGTGGAACCTCCTGCCGCCTCACTGTTTTGTTTTAAAACGAATGAACAAGTCGTGGACGGTGGGGGAAAAAAATAGAGAACAGGGGATGAGTGTGGTCGTGCAATTCAATCGTTCAAAGGGCCTCAATTGCCCGTGGTTTGTGAAGCAAAGTGGGAGAGGAAGGTGAGAGGATCATAGTGATGACCACGACGGCCCACAACGGTGTGCGGCGGTGAAGGAACCGTGGAAAACCCGTGAAGCCTTGTTGGAAAACTGGAATTGACAGTCATGTTCCGATAGGTTTAGCTCGATAAAGTTAATGGGAGATGGTTTCTAGAGGGTCAGAGGTTTGAATGGGCTTGGTTTTGTGACCTATAAAGGAAGGTAAGGACAAAACCTGTTGAGGTTTAACTTGGAATTTGATTATGGTAAATCGATTTATTTAGCTTATTACTCGTGTTGGTTGATTGGAAATGGTTTCTAGGAACTCCAGGAAGGAGTTAGGATCAAAACTAGAATGGATGAATGGCTGGAACCATGGAGCCGTAAGGGGACCTTGACTGGTTCGAAGAAAAAAAATTAAAGGTACGATTTCTTGCTTGGTTTTTCTAGTTTGAATTCATGGATCTTTTAGGGACGTTGAAATAGGATTGTAGAATACATTAGGGAGGAAACGGACAAAATTGGACAAGTTAAACCCTTGAACCGGCCATGCCGGTTCGGTCTGAACCGTGAACCGGTCGGACCGGGTTCACCCATGGAAGAAGATGAATAGTGCTTGGCGCTTGAGGCCAACTCGCAGCCCCTTTCGGCAGTGCGTGTGGGCGCGTGGCACATATTTCGAGGAAGGTTCCAACACGACTTTTAAAGTATTCAATGTAACGAACATTTTGGCGCTGGTTTTGAAACGATCGGACATCGTCTCGATATGTTTCCGGAGGTCCGAAGGGTTTAGGCCTCGGTTAAAAATAGTTAAAAATTCAGAAAAATTATGGGGCTTTAGTATGACCATTGTGAAGTAGTTAGTGACCTTGTTATGGGATTTGGACAGGTTCAGGAAAGCCGAGGATAGTGGATTAGCAGGGAACGGCTTTGCACGTTTTTAATATGTGAGTGGACTTTGCTTTCTAACTCTTGATGCATGCATATATGTTTTTAATATGTTTTCATATGTGATTCTATGATTTGATTTATGATCTTGACGATTTACGGTTTTGCACATTTTACGAGGTTTGGCCTATCTTGTGATTTGACGATGGTTTTAATGATTTGATTTCGGGATTTGATTTCAAAGATTTGAAATGGATTTCGGAAAAGTGATTTTGGGCTTGGAGCCCTATTCATGAGTTTTCGATTTTAAAATTGGATTTCGGAAAGTTGGAAAGGAAGTCTGGACTTGGGTTCGGGAGGAAGGTTCCGGATGCTAGCATACGGAATCAACGTTACGAATTCGACTGTGGATTTTCTGTGGTTTTCACTGATTGAATAAAAAATGGTTTTGGGTTTAAAGACCCGGAAAAAGAGAAAAACTCACTGGATCTGGTTTGAGTTTAAAGACTCAGATTGATTGACGGGGGGAGGGCCCTTGATTGATATGTTTTGAGTTTAAAGACTCGGTATATGTTTTGAGTTGAAAGACTCGATTATGATACCCCCGAGGCCTGTGATTGTGTTTTGAGTTTAAAGACTCGTTGATATCTCGGGAAGGTCTGGTTAATTGCGCATTGTGTTTTGAGTTTAAAGATTTGGACGCACTTGAAATCCAGTAAACTTGTATGAATGATGTTTTTCACTGGTTTTGGGCGGTGGCCCGAATGAATTGGATTTGACATGTTTTGGGACTAAGTTCCCGGATTTGAGATTGATTTGAGAGTTGAGGCTGAGGCCTGGATTTGAATAGCATATTTGATTCGGGTCTTGAAATGATTTTCAATGATGGTTTTTGATATGAATGGTTTCATGACTTGGATTGATATGCATGCATTGGTTTTTAAATGGAGGGTATAAATGTAATTGTTTTATTGAACTGATTTTGAACTTATACTTTATTTTTGTGCACTCACAGTCTTTTCTTGTTTTGATACCCTCTAGGTTGTTGCGGTACGGGCTGTTGGTCGAGAGAGACGGAGACATCACACCCAAGATCCACAGTAGTTCGGTACAGTCTGGGAAGTCCGGTTACTTTTGGGATGGTTGGATCGAGAATCCCTCGTCTGACTTACGTGTCACATGAAGGTTGGACGTCAGTTTAGCCTTCGTACCATGTGTAAGTTAGACGGGATCAGGATTTAGCTCTTAATCCCGGGGATTAGGGGTGGGTCCTGACAATTGGTATCAGAGCAAGGTTTCACTTCTTCTACGCGAGGTGTAGTTCCCAGAGTCGTTGGTTCGTTGACTTGGGTGTTGTGATATGACTGTGGATGTGATGTCTCGGCACGGAACAGCCCGTCAGCAACCTGAATACGATAGTGATAGTACGTTCGTTGTTAGTGTCAGGGTACTGGTCACTCGATACGCGTTGCGAGATTTACCATATGACGCCTTAGGGTCGGAGTCCTGAGAGTAGCCCGTTGAGCTAGTGAGATACGTGGGCCGAGGAGGCCGGTTGACGATGGCATGTTGGACCAAATGATGTTTGGGTGATGGATGTATGGACTTGAACTTATACAGCTACGAGTAGCCGGATGCCTTGAGTGGCAGGGTTTAGGCACTCCTTTGAGCTTCGAGGGGATTTCCTCTAGTGGTGGATACAGGTTGAGGTTGGTGAGTAGAGGTACGACAAGAAATGGTTTGAGCCAAGTACGACGACTCGAGTGGCAGGGTTGTAGTAACCCAGTGGCAGTTGCGGGTTTGGTTAACCCGGACGAAGAGGATGATTTGAACAACCCCGTGGAAGGACTAGGGCTGGATTGTGAGGTCCTTGGAGAGGAACCCAGAGGAAGTGCATAGTGTCGGACACCTGAGTTGGTGGTTATGGCTTGGGCCGACTTACGGCCGGAGAAGGATGATGCTGCTAGGTGCAGCCGAGGTAGTAGATGGTTGGTGGATGACTCTAGACGAGTCTAGTACGATTGCAGTGTTGGACGAGTATTTGGTTGCTCAGAGTTGTGGTTAACGTGGGATGTTAATTTCCCCGACTCGAGGGTAGATTGAGGGTTTGGCTCGGTAAGAGCAGAAGTTTGGGATTGGTGCGTTGAGAGCACTAGATCGCGATGAGGTGCCACGGGCTGGGATACTTGTGCACAGTATGCTAGGTACCTCATGAGTTGATGTTGTGACCAGGCTGTGATGATTATTACAGAACGAACGGTCAGGATGTCGTTGGTTGATCAGAGTAGCGCAGCAGAAGCGCGGTCGACCTAGGCTTAGAGTTGGATCGGGCTAGGTTTGAATGGTCAGGGTTGACTACGCGTGAGGTGGATGTTTCCCCTGACATGTTGGTATACGTCGGCCAGTGCCGAGGCTGACACTGAGGTTAGTAGGTATGTGGAGTGGAACCTCGAGAAGGAGGAGATGCGATCATCAGAAGGAGTTGAGGATCGCCTAAGGATAGTGGAGTTGAGGTTTGGACGGTTTGTCCAATAGTGGTATTCGATTTGTGGATTGAGTTTGATGGTTGGGAAAAGGTGGACATACTTCCAACCTGGTTGGGATCTCGGAAGTCAGGAAAGGATGAGATACTGTGGTTGGTTCCGAGTCGAGAAGTAGGTTGTGTGGTGGATACTCTAGAGTTGAGTTGGGAAACTCGTGGTTGAAATGCTAGAAATTGTAAACCCCCTTTTAAGTGTGGACACTTGTGGTCAAGAGCGAGTGTTAGGAATTGGTGTAAGATGGATTATAGTCGTTGTGCTGACATGGTTGAGGGCCATTGTGAGGTCATGGAAGGAAGTGGGAAAAGGAGTGACTATAACTGATCGATATGAGGTTATTGAAGAGAACCCACAATCTAGACGTACGGTACGGTATATAAAGCGATTAGATTTGATGCAATGGTCTAAACCCTAGTCAGTAGGATCCACTTATGAGTGTGTAGATCAAGATTGGATTGCTTCAGACAAGATTGAGTAGTCGTGGAACAAAAGGATCGCTTGTGAGAGACTACTTAGATTTTTCCCCCGAATCAGTTACGGAAGTATCATTTGGAATTTCGAGGACGAAATTCTTTAAGGAGGGTAGATTGCAACGACCCGTCCAGTAAACCGGGATTAGTTTAGTGCTTAATGATGGATTAGTGCAGTCAACTGAAGTTCTGAAATTACCTTCAGCACTTGACAAACAAGGGTTAACCGTACCTGTGCCCACTCAGGCCTCCACCTCTCGAATAGCCTCGATCATCGCGCCACGACATGGAGGGTCAATAAAACAGAAAAAGGTGTGAGTGGACAAAACAAAGTTTTAGAAATACATTTATGGAAAAATACATTCTTACCCTCCAGTTTCGCAAACACGTATGCATATCATAAAACATGAGTAATAGCATGAAATCAATCAAGTAAGAACAGTGGACCGATAAAATCAAAACATGTTTTCCCATGGTCCATAAAACTCATGTTCATCAAATCAGTTCATGATATAAAGCATCTGGCCATAAATATCAATAAATCATGATACCACCAATCCTCAATATCCAATCTCAATATCCAAGTAACCCGTCACGATATCAATGTAACGCATGCAAACTCGGGTCTCTCATGTCCGAGTACCTCCCTAGGATCTACGACGTATCGGGTGATATCATCTCCAGGATCTACGACGTCTGGAGGATATCATCATAATCTCACACTCTTGAGATTGAGCCTCCCTCGGAGCTACTCATCTCCAGGCATTGGATCGTGACTACCCCAGGATCTACGACGTCTTGAAGAGACTATCAAATCAGAGAGGATGGTATATGGAACAGCTACCAAATCCAGTAATCTCATTTTAAAACCAGTTATGTCTCAAATCAAATCAAAAAATTTCAATAGGGCATCTGTTCGAAACATAGCTTTTATAAAGCATGTCCCACAAATCCATCATAAAAACAGTGTCCAGAATATAGTTTATAAATAAAAATCATCAATTTAATCATATTCACATGTGAGTCCAAAAGACAAAATACTATCAAATTGGGTCCCAAGCCTAAAATACCATTTTCACGCAAATCTGTGCAATTACAACCTCAGTTGCCAATTTCATATAAATCCATAAAATATATCTGAAAAGCATTTCAAATCCATCAAATAAATTTCCCGACTCATAACTTGAGTCAAAACCAATCTCAAATTCCGGGCCTTCGCCCAAAACAACAATTTCACAGTTTTCTCAAAAATCGTGCCCAAAATCAATATAAAACAACATAATATTCCCAAAATCCGGAAATCATCATATCGAAACATCAATCATGCCAAAGCATTTAAAATCATATCATAAAGCATTTAAAATAGATATTCATGCATTTTGGGTAGAAAACAAAAGTTCACTCACACACCGTTCATATCGCTCGCTTTCCGAGCTGCACGTTTTTCCGTAATTTCTGGAAGTCACCATACTTGTCCAAAATCATTATCGAGGGTTACTAACATCTCAATATACCTCATATAATTTTCCCCAAATTTTCTGGGATTTAAATACGTATTTTCAACGTATATTAAAACTTCGGATACACCGAACACTATCGAAACGGTATCCGATTTCCTTGAAACCAGTGCCAAAATGTTCGTTACATTAAAAGGAGCAAGTTTCATGTTGAACTTTCCTCGAAAATTGTGCACACGTACCCTCACGCGCCACCTTGAGTGGCTGCGCATGGGTGCCACGCGCTTGCTACAGTGCAGGGCAATGTTCATCTTCTCGACCCGGTTATCTGTTAAACGGGTCCTACAACCCGCGCAATGCCTCGATTCAATTCCGGCCATTTTCCACTCTTTCTCTTCAATTGAATCATCTAACACCATCGTTATACATCTAATTATAGTTCTGTAATCTTAATTTCAGTAAAACTTACCTCAATCCAATCGACTTCGAATTCAAAATATCGAAGAACATGTAAGCATTGTTCATCTTCGAACTTCATCAATTCCAATTGAATTCTTGCAATTGATTTACTCAGAAGCTTCGCAGGATCCATATAAACATACTTCCAAGCTCAATTTCAACGTCCAACTCCTCTAATTACACGACCCAATCCTTGCAATTTCCCAATTCTTACCATGTCTGTTCTTAGTAAAAAAACGACGTCCTTTTCTTTCGTTTTTTGATTGGGTTCGACTCGAAATGATCTCAGGAGGCTTAATTCAATGTCAATTTCACTCATGAATAGCCACAAATTCAATTTCAATCTAAAGGTTTATCAAGGGTTTTCGGGTTTGAGTCTTGGTACAACTGCGTTCAAAGCCCATCTTTCCTCCTTCAATATCCTTTCGTTTTTCTCTCTGCATTTTTTTTTTAAATTCTCACAATCCCAAACTAAGGATTCATTGTCACCTGAGATCAATGATGAATTGTGTTCATGGTCTATTTTGTCCTTCGCAAATACACACACCTGCATGATTTGTTCAATTTAAACCTCTCCACTGCCAATCCAAACACATGGACAATTGCCACTATTTCTTCTTTGCCAGGTGACATGTATCAATTAAAGAACGGTGTGAGTCACTAATGTAATTGACTCGGAAATTCTTGTAAAAAGACAGATTTTCCCTTGCTTGCATAATTTACTAAATTTCCCCTCACATTCCTTAATTCATAACTTTTTCATCTGGATGCCGATTGACGCGTGCCACTTGTCTACACACTCAGCGTCTCGAGACCTACCCAACGGTCTTCACGGAAAGTGAAAACACGGTCCCGATCAAAAAGTCAACAAATGGCCCTTTTTTAACCAATTTACCAAATTACCCTTAAAATTCCGAACATCATAACTTTCTTCTCAAAGGTCGGAATTGAACGTGCCACCTGTCTATGAACTTGTGACGTCCTGAACTACGTCACAGTCATCGGTCAAAGTCCGTTTGACTGCTCGAACCAAAAGTCAACCGTTTGCCCAATTACAAGGGAAAAATCGTCATTTCCTTCAAATTTTCCAAATTTTCCTTTTTCAAATTTCCCGGTCGTTACAACCTACCCCCTTAAAGAATTTCTTCCTCGAAATTCCAATCATGATATTTATCCTGAGGAATATGTACGTGAACCAGAAACATAATCAATCGCATACCCTTCTAGTTCAACCAAACCGAATATCAGTCCAAATCAAACTTATGGAACCTCAATAATCCAGTCCCCGTCACTGGGTCAACATCGGGACATATCTCTCTATAACCCTTTGCCCCACGGGCAGTCATATCCATGCCTACTTGAAATACGGAGCCATGCTCAACGTCCGAGTATACACAATCCAAAAATCACAAGTATTCGTATCATTAGCCCAATCACATGTCATACACTCATGACATGGTCCAAGGGTTTACATTACCACGCATATGCTAATAGGTCACCAGGCCAATGACCTCATAAGATCCAATAAATCGGGAACTCATTCCCCTCATTAAGTCAATCATTCATACCTCTTTCCAGGGTCACTGAGGATAATGAATTTAACTTTTCCTTTTGTTGTGTTTATTCTCATAAGCCTCACTGATCCCTACATCCAGCCAATAACTGGCATTCAGTACAATCATTCATACAATATCACGAATCATATCCATTCCTTAACCTCGACTCCATCCAACATCATACACCAAGTATGATCCTGCAGTTGGATTCCAGTAGTCCAAATGATCATGAATCATGTACCACTTCAATCCTATGGGGTTCCAGTAATAACAGGATTTCATTTATTCTTATGTTATCAAACATGTCAATCCTCGGCCGGCTACCTTATTAGCCTCCCCGCAATTGATACCTGACCCGACAATGTGGTATTAATCTCAATGTATCATGACCATCGCCTCATCACATATTAAGCCTTTCTGTTTATCAATCACTTTTAATCCTGATGGTTAATACAGTACTCATCCATTCCTTCCCAGAGGTATGACCTCTGCATACTCGACCCATGGATCACTATGGTCGATCCCAAATCATGCACGAAGAGTAAAACTCCTAAGGGTTCAGCTAGCATCGGTAATCCCAGCCCTATGCTACCCAAGCACATCTCACCAAATCCCAAATCTCATAGTGACATATCACTATGCACACAGAAAGGGTAGCATTGAACATAAGTCACCGTTTCTCCACTGGTAATCATTCTATTTCAGTTTTCATTTCCAATAACTCTGACCTCCTTCCGGGTCAATCACCATAATTGGCAGAACATTGTAGAGAACCCCTCTACAATCCTCTGTGTTATCCATCCAATCTCAAAACGACTCATGTTTCCCCGTGACAGTTTCCATTGGCCACTACATCTGTTTTATCCTGGGATTCACACTAATCCCAACAGTTCTTAGTATATGTTCCACAAACCTACTCTGGTCGACCAGACCTAACACTTATCCGACCATATATTTTCCTCTCTGAGGGCATTCAATACATCTGTTCAGTATATCACTTGTCCATCTGTACATGTGAGTACACCAACCAATCATCAATCATGGTACCATACACCATCCAAATATGGTCAAAATACGTGACTCATCACTCACAAACTTAACCGGTTCATTTACCCATCCAAATATATCACCATTGGCTAACCTTAGCCACATCAAATCCGGATATCATGTTTTTCTCTTTTAATCATGATTGTTGGTCATCACCTTGTTAGCCTCTCTCAATAGGTTCAATAATCACATATTTCGAACAGACCCACAAATCATTAGCTCATGATAAGGGATACTTATCCCATAATGTTACCTTGTTAAGTTGTCCATAATTGACATGTAAGCTCAGTCCATCATCCCTTTTGCCTCTTTAATACCACTGGGTTCCCTGCAGCGACACTGAGCCGAATGAACCCGTCTCTATCAAGTCCTGTACTTGCACCTTCAGTCCTTATGACTCCATAGGTACCACATACCAAAGTGTCCGAGAAACGACTTATATACTCGACATGATCTCCATCATAAACTCAATCTCTCATCCTGGCCAAATTTCAGGAGACATTAAAACAATCTGTATTTCTTCAGTCGTCACTAGGAATCTCATACACTAATCACATATGCCACACATCTGACCAGTGAACTTGATTACCTCACACCAACAGTCCATCGATTGTGAGGTTCAATATCATTCTAGAGGGTAACATCCTCGGGTCTCCCTGAAATACAATCTCTGATAATCTTGGACTCCACATATCACTCTCTAATCGACATACGCGATAGAGGTATCATATGTCATCAACCAATCCATCCCAAGGATTATATCCAAATCATCCAAGTCTAGGAATACTCCAAGTCAGCCACTAGGCGAACAACACCTGTCATCCTGGGTAGCCTCACATCAATAGGTCTACCCCCCCCCCCCCCCCCCCCCCCTTAGGTCTTACCAATTTCGTATATTACCTTACCAAGGTCACCAAATAAATATCATCAAGTTTATCACATCCGTAGCTCTAGTCGGCTCACTGACTGCCATACCTTAACCAATTACAGACATCTTCATATCCGTCCAATATACAATCTCAAAACATGGAGGAGTGGATAGCCTGGGACCTACCGAAAACATACGTCATAACCACAAGTAATAGGTATACACGTCCTCACTCCAGGGGCTACTTAGGCCTCCTGCTAAGTAACTGTAATCCTCGGGCATGTGATCCTCGGGCATGTGGTCCCAATTCGACCACGCCCCCTACGGTCCATCACGGGGCTACCAACTTTTCCCCCTCCTGTCACATCAACCAGAATTACAGGAGCCAATCCCTGCTCCATTGCCCTCCAACTGGTGCCTCTATTGCTTTGTCAATCGATATACCCTTTCTTTCTGATGTGACCAGACCACTCACAATTATGATCAATTTAACCTTAACATTTTATCACTCAGTAGACCAAACTGGCGTCTCACTGAACTGGACCATCTCCTAAGTCCAAATCTCTGTGTACTACGGGTCTCTGCCCGAACTTTCAGTCACCAAGTGAAATTGACAAGATCCATCCAAGTCCATAAGTCCAATAAACAGGGTTAAAAAATACCAATCCATAAATTCATAACCCATTAGTCTTTGACTCTATCCCAATTCTTGGCATCCCAGGTGCCAAACATTCCTCAATCAATAGTCGGCCGTGTCAAAACCGTAGTTATATTTCAACCTTTACGGCTCATCCCGAGCCCTGATACATTACCATGACTCATCTCGAGTCCTAAATGATCTCTTGACTCACTTTGAGTCCCATTTCCTTTCTCGACTCCTCTCGAGTCCAATCGTGACTCCTGTTGAGTCCAACCTCATAACAATCATCCATGCCATCATTGGCATACCCGATCATCGAACAAATTCCGCTGGAGAATCACATCTTATACGACCTATAAGGCCTAAGGGATATCCCACCATACTCTAGACTCATACATTCCACTTAAGGAATTCACTGAGAATAATCTCATCCCGGGTCCAACCTGCCCATTTGTGCTACTTTTCTAGCCTCTGGGCTCATTCATTCTTGGGACCCACACAAATCCGTGTTTAACAATTAGTAGTTCACAGTGTACACTGATTAACATCTGACCCCTAATCCAGGGTCAATCTCATTCCGAGATCAATCACGAGGTCTCATATTCCCTCGTCTACCCGTTCCACTACAAGGTCGCGCACGAGGCTTACGTTTCGGAGGCATGACGTGGCAACAGAATCAGCAACCTAGTGCTCTGATACCAATTTGATAGGACCCGTCCCTGAAGGACATAGATAACCGTGCCCGATCCTGCTCCCGTATGACAAGTCAACTAAAGTTCCGAAATTACCTACAGCACTTGCCAAACAAGGGATAACCGTACCTGTGCCCACTCAGGCCTCCACCTCTCGAATAGCCTTGATCATCGTACCACGACTTGGAGGGTCAATAAAACAGAAAAGGTGTGAGTGGACAAAACAAAGTTTTAGAAATACATTTATGGAAAAATACATTCTTACCCTCCAGTTTCACAAACATGCATGCATATCATAAAACATGAGTAATAGCATGAAATCAATCAAGTAAGAACAGTGGACCGATAAAATCAAAACATGTTTTCCCATGGTCCATAAAACTCATGTTCATCAAATCAGTTCATGATATAAAGCATCTGGCCACAAATATCAATAAACCATAATACCACCAATCCTCAATATCCAATCTCAATATCCAGGTAACCTGTCACGATATCAATGCAACGCGTGCAAACTCGGGTGTCTCATGTCTGAGTACCTCCCTAGGATCTACGACGTCTGGGGTGATATCATCTCCAGGATCTACGACATCTGGAGGATATCATCATAATCTCACACTCCTGAGATTGAGCCTCCCTCGGAGCTACTCATCTCCAGGTAGTGGATCGTGACTACCCTAGGATCTACGACTTCTGGAGGAGACTATCAAATCAGAGAGGATGGTATGTGGAACAGTCACCAAATCTAGTAATATCATTTTAAAACTATTTATGTCTCAAATTTAATCAAAACATTTCAACAGGGCCTCTGCCCGAAACATAGCTTTGATAAAGCAAGTTCCACAAATCCATCATAAAAACAGTGTCCAGAATATACTTTATAAATCAAAATCATCAATTTAATCATATTCGCATGTGACTCCCAATCCGAGTCAAAATCGCTATCCAATTAGGTCTCAAGCCCAAAATATCATTTTCACGCAAATCCGTGCAATCGCAACCTCAGTTATAAATTTCACATAAATTCATAAAATATATCTGAAAAGCATTTCAAATCCATCAAATCAATTTCCTGACTCATAACCCGAGTCAAAACCAATCTCAAATTCTGGGCCTTCGCCAAAAACAACAATTTCACAGTTTTCTCAAAAATTGTGCCAAAAATCAATATAAAACAATATAATATTCCCAAAATCCGGAAATCATCATATCGAAACATAAATCATGCCAAAGCATTTCAAATCATACCATAAAGCATTTAAAACAGATATGCATGCATTTTGGGTAGAAAACAAAAGTCCACTCACACACCGTCCATATCGCTCGCTTTCCGAGCTGCACATTTTTCCGTAATTTCTGGAAGTCACCATTTATGTCCAAAATCATTATTGAGGGTCACTAACATCTCAATATACCTCATATAATTTTCCCCAATTTTTTCAGGATTTAAATACGTATTTTAAACGTATATTAAAACTTCGGATACACCGAACACTATCGAAACGGTATCCGATTTCCTTGAAACCAGTGCCAAAATGTTCGTTACATTAAAAGGAGCAAGTTTCATGTTGAACTTACCTCGGAAATCATGCCCACGCGCCCGCACGCGTCGCCGTGAGTGGCAGCGCGTGGGTGCCACACGCCTGCTACAGTGCAGGGCACTGTTCATCTTCTCAACCCGATTGTCTGATAAACGGGTCCTGCAACCCGCGCAATGACCCGATTCAATTCCTGCCAATTTCCACTCTTTCTCTTCAATTGAATCATCTAACACCATCGTTATACATCTAATTATAGTTCTGTAATCTTAATTTCAGTAAAACTTACCTCAATCCAGTCGACTTCGAATTCAAAATATCGAAGAACATGTAAGCATTGTTCATCTTCGAAATTCATCAATTCCAATTGAATTCTTGCAATTGATTTACTCAGAAGCTTCGCAGGATCCATATAAACATACTTCCAAGCTCAATTTCAACGTCCAACTCATCTAATTACACGACCCAATCCTTGCAATTTCCCAATTCTTACCACGTCTGTTCTTAGTCAAAAAGAAGTCCTTTTCTTTCGTTTTTGATTGGGTTCGACTCAAAATGATCTCAGGAGGCTTAATTCAATCTCAATTTCACTCATGAATGGCCACAAATTCAATTTCAATCTAAAGGTTTATCAAGGGTTTTCGAGTTTGAGTTTGGGTACAACTAGGTTCAAAGCCCATCATTCCTCCTTCAATGTCCTTTCGTTTTTCTCTCTAGATTTTATTTAAATTCTCACAATCCCAGACTAAGGATTCATTGTCACCTGAGATCAATGATGAATTGTGTTCATGGTCTGTTTTGTCCTTCGCAAATACACACACCTGCACGATTTGTTCAATTTAAACCTCTCCACCGCCAATCCAAACACATGGACAATTGCCACTAATTCTTCTTTGCCAGGTGACATCTGTCAATTAAAGAACGGCGTGAGTCACTAATGTGATTGACTCAGCAATTCTTGTAAAAAGAAAAATTTGCCCTTGCTTGCATAATTTACCAAATTGCCCCTCACATTCCTTAATTCATAACGTTTTCATCCGGACGCCGATTGACGCGTGCCACCTGTCTACGCACTCGGCATCTCGAGACCTACCCATCGGTCTTCACGGAAAGTCTAAACACGTTCCCGATCAAAAAGTCAACAAATGGCCCTTTTTTAACCAATTTACCAAATTACCCTTAAACTTCCGAACATCATAACTTTCTCCTCGAAGGTTGGAATCAGACGTACCACCTGTTTATGAACTTGTGACGTCCCGAACTCGTCACAGTCATCGGCCAAAGTCCATTTAACTGTTCAAACCAAAAGTCAACCGTTCGCCCAATTCCAAGGACAAAATCACCATTTCCTTCAAATTTTTCAAATTTCCGGGTCGTTACAGCTCGTCTCCTTATTACGCCGATTTTGTGGCCCTATCCCATTCAAGAGTGCACATTATGTACTGTTTGATTTGCAATCCAAGAGCCAAAGTTCTTATCAGTGGAAAATTTGGCAGCATCTCCTTACAGTTCCCCAAATACCTAGCGTAGATATTAACCTGGGCCACCCCAATCCTCCGGGATTAAGGACTAAGTCATGCTCCTGTCTAACTTACGCGTGACACGAAGGCTAAACCGACGTCCAACCTCCATGTAACACGTAAGCCGAACCAGGGATTTCCAAATTGAACCGTCCGCAAGTACCGGACTTCCCAGAGCGCGCAGAAACTACTGTTGATCGCGTGTGTGATGTCTCTATCTCTCTCTACCAACAGCCCGCACCGCAACAACCTGGAGGGCATCGAAAACACAAAAAGACTGTGAGTGGACAAAAATAAATAACGTTCTGAAAACAGGTTATAGAAAGGTACATTTATACCCTCAACGCAAAACCAATGTATGCATCTGAAAACCAACTCACAAAACCGTTTCATATCTAAAAACCACCAATGAAAACCAGTATCGTTTCTTTTCATCAAATCCGTAATTCAAATCCACGGCCTCAGCCCAAAAATCATAACTTCTCATCAAAGTATGGGAACTCAGCCCCAAAACTCATCAAAGCCAAATCATCCAGGCCATTTCCCAAAATTTCTGAAAACGAGTGAAAAACCAGTGAAAAACATCATTCAATCGAGTTTCTGGATCTCAAGTGCGCCCGAGTCTTTAAACTCAAAACCATGCGCATAATCAGGCCTTCCCGGAATATCAACGAGTCTTTAAACATAAAACACAATTGACAGGCCTCGGGGGATATCATAACCGAGTCTTTAAACTCAAAACATATACCGAGTCTTTAAACTCAAAACATATCAATCCAGGGCCCTCCCCCGTCAATCAGCCGAGTCTTTAAACTCAAAACCAGATCTAGCCGTTTTCTTTTCTTTTTCTGGGTCTTTAAACCCAAAACCATTTTTCAATCAAGTGAAAACCATAGAAAATCCATATCTGAATTCACAATAATGATTCCGTAAGCTAGCATCCAGAACCATCATCCTGAACCCAAATCCAGAATTTTCCCTTTCATGTTTCAAAACCGAATCAAGAATCATCTTTTCAAAATTCGATTCCAAAACCGAAATCTCGTTTATCGAAATCACATGAACAGGGCTTCGAGCCCAAAATTACTTTCCAACATTCATTATAAAGCATTCAAATCAAATCGTATTCAAATCCCAAAATCAAATAGTTAAAACCATGGTCAAATCATAGTATAAACTGCAAGCTCGTAAAACATGCAAATACGTACTTATCTCGAAATCCATGAAAAACCGTAAATCATAAAGTTCAGTTACGTATAGAAAACATATAAAACATATATGCATGGATCATAAGTTAGAATGCAAAGTCCACTCACAGACTGTTATGCCGCTGTCTTGATACGCGCGCACTTATACCGTTCCCAGCTAATCCGCTATCACCGGCTTTCCCGAACCTGTCCAAATCCCATAATAAGGTCACTAACTACTTCATAATGTTCATACTAAAGCCCCGTAATTTTTTCGAATTTTTAACTATTTTTAACGTAGCCCTAAATCCTTCGGACAACCCGAAACATATCGAGACGATGTCCGATCGACTCGAAACCAGTGCCAAAATGTTTGTTACATCAATTACATCATTTCACATGTTCACAGCTTCCCCAGACTAGGCACCACGCGCCCTCACGCACCGCCCAAAGGGGCTACACATGAGAGCCACACGCCCAGCACAGTTGTCTTCTACCTCGGGTAAACCCGGTCCAGCCCGAACCAGCGTGGCTGGTTCAACCCCTTATTTCCTTCATTTCCAGTCCGTTCTTGATTTCAATTAATCCTATAGGCTTGCCTCATCTTCTACAACCGTTTTAGATCATTAAAAACATGAAATGGAACTTGGCATTTACCTCCCACTTCGAGGGAAAAATCGTGCACTGGTTATCGTCCAGTTGCCGCGATGCCAGCCACCTCATCTCCTTAGTTTGATCCTAAACAGTCCCTAGGACTTCCAGAAACCATTCCCAATCAACATCATCGAGTACAAATGTCTCAAACGTAAGTTACCATTTTTGTGACTGAAACTTACCAGTTTGCAATTTCACGGTCGCCGTTCATGGCGAGCCACGAAACCAGCTTTTATCCAATCCCAGCAACCTCCTGGACCTTATTAGCCTCCAATTTGATCCTCAAGCCTCACACGGTCAATTTCCATTTTGAAGAAAACCGGTGCACCCACGGTTCTGTTTCCTCCCTGCACTGTCGTGGGCCGCCGTGCTACCACCATCAGCTTCCTCATCTTCTAACTTCTCTTGCTCCCTCACACATCTCCCTACCATGTGGACGATCACTAGGCTTCACAGTCACACACTACACATACACCCCCTGTTTCACTCAACCCGTGCAACCAGTTTACCAATTTAGTTTTTTTTTTAACCAATCGAGGCGGTGAAGGGGCTTCTACAGCCTTCCAGTGAGGGACATGTGTCCCAATCTGGGTGGGCATCAATCCCTGAGCAGTCAGGTGTTCATGTCTTACTGGACACAAATCCCAATGCATCAGAATGACTAAAATGCTCCTGCCTTCGCAAATTACCATTTTGCCCTTCACATTCTTAGACCAAAATCCTAACTATCTGAAGTCTGATGGCAGCGTGCCGCCTGTCGTTGTATTCAGAGAATCGAGACCTACCTAACGGTTCTCGAATTACGTGAAAAGTCCACGTCGTTTGAAAAGTCAAAAAATTGCCCCTTTTTAACCAAATTACCAAATTACCCTTAAATTTCCGAACTTCATAACTTTTTCCTCGAATATCGGAATCGGACGTGCCACCTGTCTATGAATTCGTGACGTTCCAAACTATGTCACAGTCATCGGTAAAAGTTTATTTGATCGCCCGAACTAAAAGTCAACATTTTTGCCCATTCCAAGGGCAATATCGTCATTTTGCACCGTCGGTCCGAAAACGTCCAACTAATTACTGATTAACCTCACTAATCCGTCATTAACCACTAATCTAATCCCAATTTTCGGGATGGGTCGTTAGAGATATTATAAAGAAATATCTAGTACGCATTCAGAGAACATTGTAGGATGCAAATTTACCGAATTTTCCACAACCAAAACCTGACCTTGTAAACCACAAACTATACAGCACATAGTTGCACACCCCCAAACTATCCGAATAAATAGAAAATTCAAGAGTCAATCAATCAACTCAATTCACTGACTCTCAAACGGGTTTATAGTTGTGCCTTAAATTTAATTATACGAAATTAATCAACCCGATTAACTTCCCGTAAACTGTTATAAAATATAAACACATTTCAAACCAACAAAATATATGAAAAAAATAATTTATCAACAATTTTCTATTTTCCTAATTTCCTAATATATTTTCCTAATTTACTAATTTCCTATCATATTTTCTAAGTCCTTAATTTCCTAACATATTTTTTATTTTCTTAATTTCCTAACAAATTTTCTAATTTCCTAACAAATTTTCTAATTTCTTAATTCCTAATATATTTTCTATTTTCCTAATTTCCTAATATATCTACCTAATTTTCTAATTTCCTAATATATTTTCTAATTTCTTAATTTCTAACATATTTTCTAATTTCCTAACATATTTTCTAATTTTCTAATTTCTTAACATATTTTCTAATTTTCTAATTTCTTATCACATTTTATATTTCCTAATTCATAACATACTTTCTAATTTCATCTTTTCCTAATAAATCTTCCAACTTCCTACACTATTTCTACACAAATAACCAATAATGTCAACATATTTATCAAAATAAAAAATACTTTCAAAATCTCCAAAGTTAAATACATACCTTTGTAATGATTGAAGTTGGTGTGAAGAGAAGATGAATTAATATGCATGGTGGAGAATTAATTTAGTGCAAATAGGATTTGAGAGAGAGAGAGAGAGAGAATGCAGGTGGGGAGAGAGGAAGAAGAGTGGATCGGGTGTGATAAATGCTAATAGTATGTTGCCCGACGAATGTGTTTGTTAGGCACATATTAATGATTCGCCGGGTAAGGGTAAATCTTGGCGCCAAAACATTTTCCTTCGCGTCAAATACCATACCCGATGCATACCTTCATCGGGTAACATTGGTCAACGTTTTATATTACCCGACGCATAAAACGTATAATATTCGTCGGTTTTTGTTTTGTTACCCGGCAAGCATGATTTTTTCGTCGGGTAGCATGGGAATTTTTAGCACATGAAGTTTTTTTCCTTCGCGCCATTAAGTTACCCGACTGTGGTCTTATATTCATCGGGTAACAGTCATTTTAACGGCGGAATTGTCTTCGTTGGGCAAGAATCTGTCGGGTTCTAAAAATTTTCTTGTAGTGATGCTGGGATCAATGATTGAGAAACTGGCCGGTCGAGAAGATAGGAGCGCGATGTTGATCAATCATCAATTCATAATCAAACTTGAGCATTAAAAATCCACTACGAAACCTAATATAATTGTTATTTGAAAACTATATAGCCAATTTTATGCCAAGAAATGTTCACATTGTTCTACGTACAGTTATTCATATATATAGCTGCCTTGCATGAAATGCTACAAATGATCAATCTTCGTGCAGGAAGATAGAGAAGAGGTTTCTTGAACTCAACTTCGTCATTCGTTCACGTGAATATCAATTTCAATGTATATATACATATATATATATATATATATATTTATATATATATGCATGCTTATTTAGCGATCAAACAAAAAAAAGAGGGAAGTCACATAATTATAGTCCTAATATCAAATTCAAATTATTTCATGAGTCAGAATAAACCGCATGCAGCATCATTCAAACTACTGTTGTACAGATTTAAGATGATGAAAAAAATTCTATAGAGTGGTGACCACTGATCGAGCGCCACCAATAATTATACCATATGTATGGACAAAAGTACATTAAAAAAAAAACTAGGGCTTTAGTGAGGATTGTTGAAACGTAAAGAGGATAGGAATTACAAATTAAAGAGGGAATCTGGACAAACTTATTCCTTTTTTTTTTTTTGGTGGGGGGGGGGGGGGGGGGGGGGGGGTGTGGGAGGTGGTTCTGGTTTTTGTTTTTCAGTTTCTGGATAAGTTGACAGTGGTGTGTAGATCGAGTGCTGCTATCACACTCCATTGCTGCATTAATTATTCATGCAAGACAACCAATCATTTTGTCCATAGCCACGAGTTCCCCTACGTCCTTTCTAAACTTATAATAATAATATATGAAAGAGTTGTGAAGAGACATCGCATTTCCCTATAATTCCCGGTGTCAAGTTCCCATGTCGAACAAGCCTTCCAAAAAAGAACAAGATAAATAAACTAGCAAGATTAAGATACCCAAATCCAGTATAATAATCCTATTCTATTATTCTATATTATATGCACGTAATCTCCAATCTTAGCGCTTCTATTTATTAATTATTATCTCAATGATTCCCTCATAAACGTTTTAATTTAATTAATATGTATGATTCATCAATTGATTAAATCATCTTGATTTTTAGGTTATAATATACAAATTAAGAAGATTTCAATTTAAATGATTATGCTGCATTCGATGTATTAACAATGTACGTAGTAACAATTAGCGAAAATAACAATAAATAATTTATTTGTAGAGGGGTGATGAGAGGTCGGTGGGGGACAAGAAAATACGAAGGACCATAATAAATATGCTATGAAATTAGATAGATAGAATAAATACAAAGGAGAGATGACAGGCGAAACCAAACCGAACCAAAATTAAAGGACAAAATATAATAGGGCCGGGGTTGAAAAGATTGACCTGCGTCTCCAATCTCCAAATCTCCAGTTTCCAGTCTCCAATCTCCAATCTCCAATCTCCAATCTCCAATCTCCAATCATATACATTACCAATTGTCTTAATTGTCTTATCAAACCAAGATGCATCATCCAAACGCCTACAAAAAAAAAACTCAGAAAACAACCACACAAACACATAATAACAAACAACAAACAAGAAGAAGAAGAAGAAGATAATAATAATAATAATAATAATAATAATAATAATAATAATGAAGGAATCTCCATAGATTACTATTGATGCATGAAGATGAAGAGTTTTAATGTATAATGTTGGTAACTAAGTAAGCAGCTAGCTAGTAGTCATGAGAATCGAGGTACATTGTGGATGGATCACAGCCACCTTGGTGTGCCCTATGATGATCACTACTTGAAGGCATTTGATGAGTTGCTCCAAGATTTAGATACACCAATCTGGAATCCATGTTCAGATTCCCAATGTTGCTGCTGCTGTTGCTTCCACTTGCACCACTGTGATGATGATGATGATGATGATGATGATGATCTTGATCAGCAAGCAGCGGATAAATGCCTCCCGTAGAATTATTGTTGGAAGAGTTTCCGACTGCATTGTTGTTGGAAGAGTTGACGTTGTTGTTGCCTTCTTCGCGGGAAAGAACGAGAGCGGCCGATTGAACCAGCTCCAGACAGAGTCTGAGTTTGTTGGGTTCAATGTGGGTAAGTCCAGGAACAGCCCCTTTGAATAAAAAATCTGAAGTTAGGGTTCTAAGCACGTCCAAAGGAGTAACTCCGTCCACTGTCCGCACATTCGGGTCCGCGTGGTGGTCCAGTAGGACCGCCACCATGTCCGGAGACACCATTTCCGAAGCAATGTGAAGTGGAGTTTTGCCAGCTGGACCTGCTGGATAGTTCACATCCGCTGCACCTAATTCCAGCAATGCCTTCACGACTTCTCTGCTGCAATTCTCCACCGCGTAATGCAATGCCAATGCCTCGTCCAGATTGAGGCCTTCCCCCATTACCATCAGTTTCACCAACTCCACATCCGATGAGTCCAAGGCCCTCCGCATTCTGCGGAGCTTCTGGTCCTCCATATCCGCAGCCGCCCCAACATCATGATGGTGGTGGTGGTGATGGTGGTGGGGCATCATTGAGCGGCGGGCCATGGAGGATTTGAGACGAAGCTCCTCGATTTTGGCAACCACGTCTATTGGGAGATGCTTGGCGAGGACTTCGGGTGGGAGGCCGGATTTGGCAACGAGGTGTGAGCACGTTGTCCAAAGTTGATGCATGTCATGTTTTCTTGAAGCCAAGAGGACTTTCATAACATCATCAATGGAGGCCTTTTCCACCATGCTTGCCAATTGCTTCTGTCAATACCCAAACAAAACAGAAATAAATATATGATGATATATAGTACTAGTTGGAATTCCATTTTTAAATAGTGATCAGCTAAATTCTGTATATATGGACTTTCGGGGTGTTTTTAATTCGTATATTATTATTAATAAATAAATAAATAAACAAGATGGATTTGTTTGAGTTGATAAAAAAGTGATGGGATGTTTTAGTCCTTTTCTTTAATTTTGTATTCCTTCGTTTCCAATTAAACCCAAATAGGGGAAGTGAATTTTGGGATACATTTGTAGCGTTCACTGTGGAAGACAAGACTGGCTGTATCAAGATCTAAATTTAGAAAGACTGGCTGGTCATTTAAGATTAAGAGCGGAAAACAAACCCAATTCAAGAAATCAACTTGAAAATGCATGGTATATAAAATCAACACAAGAAGATATTTAATCAAATCTTCTAATTAATTGGTAGCTACTAGCTAGAAATGGGGGAAAATAAAAACAAAAAATGAAGCGGAAAAATAAAGTTCGAGACCAGAAAGCAAAATTCCCCGAGTTTACCCAGTTGATGATAATAAGAAAATATATATATATATATATATATTGTTGTCCGAAAACCAACAGAAAAAAAAAGTGCAAAAAAGGAAATTAAGCATTTTCGTTTACTACATATTTCCCAAATACAAATTAAAAGCCAGGAATTGTGCAGGAATTTGGAAAACCCACAAAACATAAGACTGCACACAGAAATGAACACACAAATCGAGAGGGGGAGGGAGATTATAGTGTACTGCGCATTATGATACCTGAGTGAGCAATGCAAGTTGTTCAACACCGAAGGATCTAGCAGCAGCGAGAGTGTCAAGAGCAAGATCAACGGCAGAGGTGCAATGTGTGTGCCAACACCCTCTCTCTCCACAGTTAGGCCTGGGCTCATGTTTCTGAGGCACTATCGAGACTTGTCCACTGTACAAGAATTGTAGCAGCAACAAGAACACCTCGTACCCCACCGAGTTCACCGGTATCACCTGTTGTTGTTGCTGCTGCTGCTGAGAGTTGCCTGCCCGGTGACACGTTGATGATGTTCCACCAGGACTCATCCTGGGCCCAGATATTGGGTCCAGGCCAGAAGGAGCGTCTGGGCCACAGAAGAATTTGCGGAAGAAGAGGCTCCGGGCTGCAAGGATGCACCTGTGGGCGTGGACGAGGCGACCCTCTACGCTGAAGGTGACGTCACTGAAGGCTTGGCCGTTGATGAGAAGATTTAGGTAGTCCAAGGATAGAGATCTTAGAGACTCTTCAAGGCTGCTCATGGTGCTTTTGGATTGGGGTTGATATATGTATATATACGGACCTGGGTGGTAATTAATTCAAAAACAGTTTAGGGTTGAGAGGGAGAGGGAGAGAGAGAGGGATTGTTGAAGGCGTGAGCTAATACAGTAATGGGTTGATGTTTATTTTCTGTAAAAGATTTATTCTATTTTGGGATTGATTGGATTTATTGTTGGAGGATGAAGAGCAGAAGAAGAGAAGAACAGAAGAGGAGGAACAAGTGTAGCTGCTACTGTTATTGCTTTGAGAGATTCTTTAGTCTCTCAATGGAATGGTGAATTGTGTTTTTGTGTGTGTATGTTGGTAGATATTTTATTAGAGAGAGAGAGAGAGAGAGAGAGAGAGGGCAAATTGGGTGGCTGTTCTGGGCGGCTGAGGCATTTAAAAAAGAAATCTACAATAAAATAAAATAATTGATTAGTTAAGAAAATGACAGGAAAGGGGAGAAAATGATGGGAGGGGGAGGGGGAGGGGGAGGGGGAGGGGGGGTCAGGGGTAGAGGGGAATTCTAGAATGGAAATCAACATAAACTTTAAGACTACACAGTTTTAACTTAAATATTTGATTCTCTAACATTCATCTATTTTATTCCAATTTTATTAATCATCTTTGAATTTTAATATTAGAATCTTTCATCTTTAAATTTTACTTAAATATACAATAATTAATTTTTTGTCCTTTTTCTAAATAATTTAATTAAAAATGTCATGTAGAATGACATATCTACCCTTATTTCTGACCAAATAATTTAAAAATGAATAGTATGACTATTGTTGCATATTTAGGTAAAATTTATTTATTTTTTACTATAAATTTGAAGTTTAATAATGAATAACGTTCAAATTTGAGTAAAATTAAAGGATAATAACAACTATTTAGTCTAAAATTTAGCAATTTCTAACATCTTATTTTCAGGTCAATATATCTATTTATTTGTTAATAGAATATCCTTAGAATTAATTTTAAAGAACTTATTTAATATAATTCATAAATAACATCGCATATTTGGTAATTGCATGCTCTCCTTTAATTGCACTATTTAGGGACAAAAAAAGTAGAATGGTATATATATATATATTGGTGTGTTGGTGAACTTGGTGAAGAATGGGCGCGTGTAATTTTACCATAAAGACAGGAGCCTAAGTAAGGTAGTTGCAGTAGTACTAATGAGCTGATTATAGAAAGAAGTAAGAGGTGAGAAAAAGAAGTTACATTTTGATCCTTTTATAGAAGTGGGGGATATTATATTTTTGTGATTTGTGTTGACCGCAGCTACACTATTACACTAGTGATTTGTGGTCTCCTTTTTTTGCATACCCGGTCCCTAAAGCTAGCTGCCTCTATTCCTTTAAAAAACTTTCTAAACCCAAAGCCTAATTACTTTTTTAATTCTTCATTAATTACTTCATGTACCTACTGCTACTGGTTGTATGGTTGCTTTCACCCGCTACTACTCGAAAAGGTTTGCATTTCTAAATCTTAATATTATATGGTTTACTAATTAACTAATTAACATAGTTTTAACATTAATTCTATTTATATAAATAAATAAAGGATAGTTAATTTACACTCGTATCAATTTTTATGTTTAATTATAATATATAATCAAAGTCTACTTTCATTTGCTAAAAGTAAAATTTTATTGCCTGAACACAAGGAAAAGTTTTTTTTTTTTTAATTAAAAATGAATCGAAATGTTTACGGTTAATTATTTGATAACCGTTTACTTTTCCAATTTGTAATTTTCATATATAGTTGAGATAAGAAGAAATGCATGAGATGTGCAAAATGGTGGAGTAAGAATATGACGGAAGATTCAAGGGAAAAAAAAAATGGCGGAGAACAAATACAGCAGAAAAAGAAGTTGAAATGAAAACTAAAACCTGTTTTTTGTGAGTTTCGTTTTTTAATCTTATTATTTTTTTTATTTTTCTCCGTAGAACCGTTCCATCATTTTTATTTTTCTAACTTCTTATAAATTTTCTAAGCAAAGAAAAACTGTGGGGATCGGAGGATAGACTTTTATACATGCTATATATGTGTGTCTATTCAACATATGTGATTTAGATCCATCATCTCATATAGGAACCTCAGGACATAAGTTAACCAATTAGAAGTAAAATTATTGCATTATTATTATATAATAATAATAAAGTATCTGGAAATTTTAGGACTGACATGTGACCTATAATTTTTAAAATGTCCAAATTATCTATTATAATGACGTTGATAGCGTAAAAATATCCACATATTAAAAAATATATTTACCTTTAAATGTATTATCTAATCTGACTATCACCCAATAATCATAGTTTTCTCCCTAAAATTAATTTTTATTGACATTTTATTAATAAAGAAACATATTTTTTATTAAAATAATTATTTATTAATTACAAAACCTTCAACCAATTCAAATGCTTAATGACTCACAAGCATCCCCTATAAATAGAGAGTCTCGCCTAACTTCTAAGGTAACTCATTACTCTCTTAATTATAAAGTTCTTTATAGTGATCAAGTGTATTTGATTTCTGCTTTGATAATTAGATGCTTGATTTCAAATACAATATATACGTTGTTATGCACACAAAAATAAAAAATGAAAAATTTTCTCGGCTTCTTCACTATTTTGAACTTCACCCGATGTTACGTTGACAATAATGACCTAAGAAGTAATCAATTTGATAGGTTCATGAGTAAAACGCACGTAGCTTGAATGAACTTAACAAATAAAATATATGTTGAAGTATACATTATTTGTTTCAATTTATCCCTCAATAATTCAAAATGCACATGAATAATATCATGCCTCCCATTAGTTTTGTTTGTTTAGGTTATATAGTTGTAGTTTTATTCAATTCGAATTTTTTTCTTGTTTAATTAGAATTAATATATGAAATGTTATTATAAAGAAAAGAACATGTTAAATAATAACATGACGATGAATATGAATATGAATATGAATATTAAATAGCTTTAATAATCAGATTCGATATCTATCAAAATAATCTGAATGGAATTATACACAAAACAATAGAATTTGGATTCTCTAAGCATCACCAATAAGCTCATTACGTTCTACCCAAATTACAACTAGGTTTAGTTTGCAATTGTTGAATCAAAAATCAAACCCGCCACGAAAAGTCCTCACAATTCCTACAAACAACAAACAATTAGCTATCGTTGCCTCGATCGATTTACCCGGAGGGTTGTTCGACCAATAACACTCTGATGCCTAAGTTAGCTTTGAGAGAAGAAAATGATATACTTCGAAACGAAGAATCGACGTACCTTGGAAATGAAATATGTTCCGCTATTTATAGGAAAATCGTGGAAGCCTCGGAGCGTTCTGATTGGTCGGTTGAATTGTAATTAATAAATAATATATTATTAATTAAATATATTATTTAATAATTATAATAATAACTCATTATGATAATAATGATAATTATTGTGTTTTAATATTAATATTAATTGTCTGTTACTAAGAATAATGACAATTAACTCTCTCGGGGAGAATATTAATATTACAGAGATTTTTACCCGATTAAATAACGTATTTAGCTGGTAAATAGATTATTTAATGTGCGGGTATTTTCAAATGATCAGCGTTATTGCCAGGGACAATTTGGTCATTTTGGGAATTATGGGTCACGTGGTAGCTCCACAATTTTTGGATGATTTTGGGTTACACAAATGCCCCCACATCGCTTCCGAATTCATGGAATCGTAAGGGATGTACATTCTTGAAATTCTTTATTTTTGATCTTTCTTCGCGTTGAGGAAAAGTGTTGAGCTCTTTAAATAAATTAGCAAGATTTATTCATATATATATACATATTCATATATACACGCACACACGTACACTTGTGCTAAAAATAGGTATATTTCCATTTTTGTTTCAAGCTAACCTTTAAGAGATTTAAACATTTTAGTCAATTTCAAATTAAGTGAAAAACATACCAATTAAGTGATTTTAATTTGAGTTAAATGAAATTAAACTCAATTAAGTGAAATTAACCCAATTATATGATTTTTTTAACTCAAATTGAGCCGTTTGAGGTTTTCTATTCATTTAAATAGTGGTAAGAAGGGAAAAGGTTTACTCCCTAATTCCTTTGTTTTATTTGGTTTGGGTGAAAAGGAAGAAAGTTGGCTATTGGAGAGAAAGGGAAAAAGCTACTTGCCAACTCACCTGAGTTATGGAGGTAAAACTTGAAAATTATTTCTAGCCTTTTTATATTCATTCGTTCATAATTTTTTTGTTGGTAATCGGGACACGACAAGGCGTGCAGTAAGGCAAGTGTTGGCTGGCTGAGAAGTGACCATCGGTGACGCAGCATGTCAGGACCGGTCCCAAATCCCCCGGGATTAACGTGGGACCCGCCTGATCCCGTCTGACACCACGTGTCAGACCAGGGAAAATTCTATCTCTGCCCTCGCCGGGGCTATCAGAGTGCATCAGGATCGTAGGAGGAGGGGAGTGATGTCTCGTCTCTGCTACAGCCCGCATCCGCAATCAACCTGAAGGGCATTTAAAACACGAAAACTGTGAGTGGACAATTTAAACATTTCATTTAAAAAAATCATTTCGCATAAAGACATTTATGCCCTTCATAAAAGCATATGCATGCATTCAAAAATCATTTAGCAAACGTTCATAAAAACACTTGAAAACATTCTCAAAATCATTCAAGGGTTCATGCCCGGTTCCTATAAACCGTTATGAACCATAAATCCATTTGGGTTCTCGACCCGAAATCACAATCTAAAACATGGAATACAGAAATCAAAAAAATAGGGACTCAGTCCAATTCACATCACGTGGGTCTTAGCCAAAAACCATTCTCAGTGAAATACCAACACACAGAATACGGGGTCTCTGCCCCCAAATCATTTCTAAAACATCGAATACGGGGTCTCGCCCCAAAACACTTCATAAAATGTCATACGTACCGTCATACGTATAATCCATCCTAGGCACTTCCGGAGAAGATGCCAATTCGGGGTACACAGCCCCTAGGGAACACATCCCCGATATAGTCACGATATCAATCATCTCTATCTAGTGTGCACACTACTCGGCGTCTCACTCCGAGTCTTCTCCCAGGAATCTCCATCTGGGAGGCTCAATCACTGGATCTAGTCCGAGCTCTCTCTCTGGATCTAGTCCACATATCTCACTGGAATCTGGTCCGGGACCACAACATAAGTAACCTCCACTCCTGGAACGGGATCCCTATGGGGATACCCATTCTGGTCTGTGGATCGTGACTCTCCAGGTCGACGCTGGAGGAGACCATATAATCAATATGAAGGGTTCATTCATTTCAAATACTTTCTTTCTTTTTCTCTTTCTTTCTCAAACTCATTTCTCAACTGGGTCTCATACCCGATTCATCTCAACGGGATTCCTTGAATCCGATTCAAATCCATTTCACAAGCCTCGGCCTAAATCCTCAGTTCAACTGGGTTTCATGTCCGAATTCTCATTTCACAAACTGAACTGGGACTCAAGCCCGATATCAGAACCAATTGGGCCCTACGCCCAGAACCATAAAGCAACAGGACCTCAAGTCCGATTTCACAACTAACGGGGCCTTAAGCCCGATATATCAACTAAATGGGTCTCAGGCCCGATATCATAAATCAACAGGGCATCAAGCCTGATACTAACACTAACTGGGCCTCAAACCCGAATTGTAAACCAAATGGACCCTCGGTCCGATCGTACCACACAAATGGACCCTAGGTCCGATTCCTCGTCAATTCAAATGGACTCCAAGTCCGAGAATTGTAAATCAAAAGGGTCTCATTCCCGATTTCATATTTCTAAATCCAAAATCCATTTATTAAATCCTCGTTGAAAACCTAGAACGTATATGCATCGTATAAAACCGGAAATCTCGAAATACGTGCAAATATATAAATCCTAGGCTACCACAAACAAATGCACTCATGGAATCACAAAACATACATTAAAACAATTATAAAACATTTATGCATGCATCAATTTTGAGAGAAGGGTCCACTCACAGACCGTCTGAAGCCGCACCTCGATATGCGTGCTATAACCGTCTCCCGGGTCAAACGTCGCCTCCAGGACTCCCGAACCTGTCCAAATTTTAATAGAAGGTTACTAACTACTTAATTAACCTCCTGCTAAAGCCCCGTAATTTTTCCGAACTTTTAACTATTTTTAAACCGACGCTAAACTTTCGGATAGCCCAAAACCTATCGAAACGATGTCCGATTGATGCGAGACCAGTCCCAAAATCTTCGTTACATCGAATAGAAGATTTCATATGTTGAACAATTCCCTAAATTATGTACCACGCGCCCTCACACGCTCCTAGAAGGACCAGGTTACTATTCATCATCATCAAGCTCAGAAAGCCGGTTTTTTTTTATGGTTTTTAGACCCGTTACTGTGCTGAACCGGCGTGACCGGTTCAGCGTTCCTACTCCCTCAAATCTTGTCCGTTTGCCTCCCTTTCAATTCCTAAATTCCTATTTTCAAGTCTCCTATCCAACCCAATCCCTAAACCTAACCAAAACCCCACAAAATCTATGGTTCAAGTTTGAACCTCACGGTTCATGGTTCCCAAAATTTCTCCTGGGCTTCACAGCCTTCAACAGCCATCCAAAATAATCCCAACATCGTTCTAACAACCTATTTAAGCCCATTAAACCACCCAAAATCAATCACAACGTAACAAACGAATTAAAAATGGATTTTGGGTCTTACCGGGAAACCACGATCGGGTTCAAGGCCGCCGTGCACGGTGGCCGGTGATCTTGCCACCACCATCATCAGGTCACTCTTCTCTTCCTGTTTCCTTCATGGTTCAAGCTCTTCGGAGAAGGTTGGGGGATGTTTGTGAGGGTTGGTTGCACCAAAATGGGTTTCGGGTGGGTTGGTTTTGAGGATGAAGGATGAAGGTGATCGATGCATGAATGAGGGAAATGAGGGAATGGATGAGTGACAAGTGTCACTCATCCCCTGAGGTCTGGGAAAGATCTGGGCCCACTAAAGACAAAACTTCACTTTTTTCCTCGTAAAACGTGTCGCCGTAAATAGTTTCCCGGAACTTCCGTGAACCGTAACTTCGACGTCGAACGTCCGAATTCGACGTGCCACCTGTCTATGGATTCGTATCGTCACGATCTACGTAACGGTCCTCGGCCCTCAGCCATCAGACATCCCGGTCAAAAAGTCAACTATTTGGTCCTTTTAACTAAAATTACCAAATTGCCCCTAAACTTCCGAACATCATAACTTCCTCCTCGAACGTCAGAATTGAACGTGCCACCTGTTTATGAACTCGTGATGTCACGAACTACGTCACGGTCATCGGCCAAAGTCCATTTGACCGCCTGAACAAAAATTCAACGATTCACCCATTCTAAGGGCAAAATCGTCATTTCGCCCGAACGTTCACTAATCCTCGTCTAATCTCTGATTAGCCTTGCTAATCCGTCATTAACTCTTAATTAATCCCGTTAATTCGAGACGGGTCGTCACACAGCATCTGGCGATTGCGCCACGCGACGTCCTGATATTGGTGGAGCAAGTGAGACCTCAGTGGTTGTCGGGAGAAGCTGTGCTGAGGTGGCTACACGTCGGACCGCAATTCGATGCGCATAGGAGCCAGGTCTTGTCCGCTTACGAGGCGTGCAGAGAGCGCCACTCGGCTGGATCGAATTGGAGGAAATGGCGCGTCTCGCAGAGGCTGTCGGTCATGCTCTGAAAAGTGCGCCGCGTGTCACCTGTTGGATGGCTCGTCAGGCAGGCAGGCCCGTCACTGTTAGCGGCCCTGTTAGTGCCAATCAGGACACGCCACGTGGGGAGCGTTGATTGGCTGCTCGGAAGTGCGGGTCCCCTGCTCGTCAGTGATCGTGCAGCTCGAGCCGCGTGGCCAGCTTCGGGTGGTGGAACAGAAGTGGGTCCCGTGCTGTCGGTGGGCTAGCTTGGATCAAGCCACGTGGAATGGTTTGGCGTGTCTGTCACGAGGCGACGGTGACCGAGTGAGGGATCTCAGTATTTCCCCGCTAAAGCCCTGATGTTACCACATGGCTTCATCTTTAATATATATAAATATATATTTTATTTTATTATTTTTTGCTGGTGCAGCTTTTGGCGGATCCTATGCATTTACATATATATTTTTTAGTTCAAATATATATATATACATTTATTTAATTAACTTTATTTTTCTAAAGTTATCATAAGCATATATATTTAACCGAAGATGGTTTTTCCTTCGTAGCTTCGCGTTTCTTGCCCGTTCCGGGAGTTCTGGGCATCAGTTGACAACGACCCAAAAGACAATTTCTACCATTTTCCAAGGCGTTTGCTTTAAGATGAGTCAAGGAGCTCTTGTGGTTCGGTCCGGTAAACTCGCATTATGGGAGCGTGGCGGTTCTCGTAGCCAAAGTCCATTCCGGAAGAAAGACATGGAGTTTGAGAAACCTGAAGACTTCATGGAGTGGAAAGCTCGCAATCAGATTGCCTTTCCGAACGACGTCTTCGTGGAGCTTGGCGACAGATGTTCGTCCATGGAGGCTCTTAAGCATGGAAGAGGAAAAAACCCTGTCGGCGGTCGATGGACTAAATGCCACCCTTTGATCATTGGGTGGGGTTTTAAGTTCCCGTTCTCGAAGTTCTTCTCCAAGATTATTGGCCGGATGGGAAGCAGCCTTGCTCAACTGGACGTCGATGCCTATCGACACATCATGTGCTTCGAGAAGCTGAACATATTCTTTGGCTTGGGACTCGCTGAAGATGAATTCTGGCATTGCTATTTCGTGTCGCACAATGGAATTACCGGCGGTCGCCTTTCTTGAGTCGTACCCAAGGTGGAGCTATTTCTGAGGACGGAGTTTGATGACAACACGTACAGGTTCAACTGTATCGAAGTTGGAGGCGCATGGGACAAACATGAATGGCTACTCTCTCCACTCGGAGACATGAATGGCGGGAGGCCTTCGGACAACCTAATCAAGGAATGGATGAGCGCTCCACTGCGCTTGAAAAAACCCGTTACACAGAAGAAGAACAACAAGCAAGGACCCATTGGCTCTTTAAAGAGACAGGATGATCATCAGATTCTTTCCAAGCCCGACTGTTCTAGTCCTGCAGAGTCATCTAGCAAACGCAAAACCTCGGACGGTTCCTGTGAGGATGCAGCCAAACAACTTAAGAAGCTGAAGGCGATTCGCACTTCCCTTGAAGTGATTGAAGCGTTGAGAGATGAAGGCCCAGATCGAATAGTGGAGGAGACACGGTCGTCATCCAAGACTCCTGATGTGATAGGTGCCCCCATCATAGCAAAAGAAACCCCAAAAACTGTGCCACAAGGAACTTACGACAAGGTAGTCTGAGACCTTAGGATTGCGAAAGCTGGGGCCCGCAAGTTGGTTGACATGCTTCGTGGAAATGTTAGTCTGGAAGATGAAAACAAGCGTATAAAGAGCGAGTGCAAACGCCTTCGAGAAGCCCGAGATCACTCTACACGGAACAACGAAGACTTGGTCGGAAGAATCCATACATTGGAAGGTAAAGTGGGCGAACTGGAGACAAGTCGTGAAGAAAGAATGTTGATAGAGAATGAGCGAGATGTTGCCCGAGATGAGGTCACTTTGCTGCGCAGAAATTTGCAGGACTCGGATGAGAGAATCAAACTTTTGGAGGTGGAAATCCAGAATTTGAAGACTGGAAGGCTTCTGAGACATGACCATCTACTGTCACCACATGCCCCCACAATTTTGTGTCAAAAAGAAAATGTGGCACAAAAGTTGGACATGGCAAGCTGTAGTGGGATCACCACCAAAGAGCGGGAACCAGAGCTGGAGAAAGAGTATGAGCCTGCTTCGGAACCTGACCCAGAGCCTGAGACCAAGACCAGAAAGGAAGCTGCCCCTGAGACTACTGAATCATTGTTTAACGACACTTCCCTACTTTTAGCAGAAGAGTGGGAAAAGTTTAGAAAAACAATGGGTTTTGAAGACTTGCATCCGTAGTTTCTTTATGTAATTTCCCTTTCATTTGTAATTTTGATTCCAATAGTGAATAACTGGTGTGAGCAATCGACATGTCATTTGTCGAACACCCTCCAAATGAATAAATAAGAAAATAATTTATGTTGATTTGTTGGAAAGCAAGTGTTAACTTTCTTCTATACACTTTTTAATGTGTCGAAGCGAACACTTTCAAATGCTTGTCAATGTATCGGAATGAGCTCATTCATATGCCCCTACTGCAACCATGGGTGTACAACGACGAGTTCTAAATAACTTGTGGCATTAGATGATTAAGTTTTTGGTATGTTGCCTTCAGGAAAGGACTTTTGCTCTTTCTAACTAAAGGCTTGGAATGCTTACTGGAAAGCTCGAGCGCTTCAGATTTAAGAGGTTTTGGGATATGCTTCCCAGAGGAAGACCCTGTGTGCTTCCTGGTGGACAGCTTTAAGCGTTTCCTTCATAAAGCTCTGTTTGCCTCCCGGAGGAAAGCTATGAGCTCTTCCTGAAGGAAGTCATTGGGTGCTTCCCGAAGGAAGGCTTTGTGTGCTTCCGAGTGGAAGGCTTTGAGTGCTTCCAAGAGGAAGGCTTTGTGTGCTTCCGAGACGAAGGCTTTGTGTGCTTCCGAGAGGAAGGCTTTGTGTGCTTCCGAGAGGAAGGCTTTGTGTGCTTCCGAGAGGAAGGCTTTGTGTGCTTCCGAGAGGAAGGCTTTGTGTGCTTCCAAGAGGAAGGCTTAAGTGCTTCTCGGAAGAAGGCTTTGGATGCTGCCCGAAGGAAGGCTTGAGTGCTTCTCGAAAGAAGATTTTGGACGCTTCTCAGAGGAAGCCTTTGAGTGCTTCGCAAAGCGAAGACTTATATGCTTTGCATGGCGAAGGCTTGGGTACTTCGCATGGCGAAATCTTGGGTGCTTCGCAAGGCGAAGGCTTTGGTGCTTCGCAGGGCGAAGGTTTAGATGCTTCGCAGGGCAAAGGCTTTGGATGCTTCAATGACGAAGGCGTTGATTCTCGAGGGTATAAGTTTTGAGAATTGTACAAACTTGTTGGTATGAATTCAGAATAACTTTTCAATCTTATTGATAATTCAAATGCACGATTTTTGAATTTAAAAGGCAAATTGAAAAGAAAAATTGAAAGCTTCATAGACTTCTATGTCTCTCTAATTTTGACATGCAGCTAGTTGATGCGGATCACTTTTGACGCTGGCTCCTTAGGCTCTTTGTTCTCCATGTGACCTGCAGTCTTCTTCTTAATGTAGTCTGTGCAATTCCCCTCCTTCATGAGATTTTGGAGATATCTTTCGAAAGATATACATGTGCTGATATTGTGCCCATAACATTCATGATAGGCGCACCATTTTGTTTTATTAGCTTTCTCCTGATCGCCCTTGACGGGTCCTGGTTTTTTAAACCAAGTCTTGTCCTTGATCTCATTATGAATCTGGTGTACTGGTATTGAGAATTGCATTTTAGGCCTCTCGATGGTTGAGTCATTAGGAGTTTGGTTCACCTTGCGCTTGTTAAACCCCCCATGTGAAAATTTGCCACTAACATCCTCTTTGCGTTGTAGTGTCGATGCGGAGGCTTTCTCGCTCATCTCAGCATGATCTAGCGCATGTGCAGCACCTTTTTCATCCTCCCAGCATGCATGTCACTCAGCTAGAGATAGCATCTTGGTGAGACTTCGTGCATTGCCCATGAGAATGTCTCCGTAGAGCTGGCTGTTCCGAGGGAGTCCTTGTTTAAATGTCATCGCTGCTACAAGGTCGCTATAGCCTACAATTCGAGACTTCTCCTCGCAAAATCTTCGTATATATTGTCACAGAGTCACTTTTGCTATCTTTCGGACAGAGAAAAGATGGTCATCTTTCACCTCGTGCTTCACAAATGCCAAGGCTAACTCTTCAAAGGACGCAATCGACCTCCGGGGGAGATGATTGAACCAAGCCATGGCTTGGCCTTGAAGAGAAGCTTGAAAAACTTTCCACATGAGCGCATCGTTATTCCTGTGAGGGACCATGACTCCCTGGTAAGAATCTATGTGTTTTACCGGGGTCGGAGGCTCCTTTGAATGGAGTGAAGTTTGGCGTTGCAAACCTTTGGGGGAATGGCTCCTCCTCAATATCCCTTACAAAAGGCGTAGAGAGCTGTATCTGGCGAAGTAGATCATCCTCTAGATAGCCATCTCGTTGAGCACGAAGGTGTGCATGTCTATCATTCTTTGAACATCATTATCCCGCAACGCACCTTGCTGAGGCGGTGAGTCATTTCGTGCTAATCGCTGAGAAACTCCTTGAGCTTCTCCCCTTGATCTCTGGGATAGTACGAGGGAGTAGACTTCATCTTCCCTCTCACTGCCATGGGCAGATCATCTTGGGTCTTTGTGTAGAGCCTGTGGTTGCCCCCTACTCCCATGTAAGCGTTGTGAGCGCTCCACCCGCGAAGTAGCCCCAATCCTACTTCCTAACCTCTCTTGCACTGATGGCCTTAGGCGTTGTGGGCTCTTTGCTCGGCGAGCGTGACTTTCTTCACCGAAGTCGCTTAGTGAAGTGTCTCGTGACATTGTTCGGTAGTGGACCAGTTCTTTCCCGGGACGCCTTGGAGCATTTCCTTGTCCTCCATGTGACGTGGAATGTCTGTCTGGCTCTTGGACTGATCTTTCTGCCAGGAGTCTCTGCAAGAGCTCCGACTGGAGTTGAACTTGGCTTCTTAACCTTTCAACCAGCTGCGCCAAGTTGTCCTGGGGAGGTTGGTGGTGACTTCTCCCTGAGACGTCGTGACGACCATCCAGAAAGTCCCTTAGGTCCATGTTTGTTGTGGGATGATCATGTCGTGATGCACTTCCCATCAACCGCCGGCTTATTTGTTGCAAAGCCGAAGTTCCTTCCCCTAGCGCGGGCACTTGGTTAACTGGAGAGGGGAATGCTCCGAAGCTGAAGGTTGGCCTCCCCCCGAGCGTCTCCATGGACGCCTCTATGGACACACGACGGGGTCGAGTTGGCCGCTCCTCCAGAGTATCTATGCGAGCCTCATTCCTCGTCTGAGCAGTTGAGGCAGAAACACCTTCTCCAGCTGAGCGAACGGATCGACGAACCCTAGCCATGCCGAATCAAAGAATCTTGGGCTGGAAAGCTGCTAATGGATGATTTGAACAACGTTCAAAATCTTCGAACAATGTCGATGAACGACGAACGAAGAAAGATGAACGATGAACAATGAACAATTTCCTGATGAACGATGAACACCGTTGAAGAACGATGAACAACCGAGAGAGCTTCATCTGGGTATTCCTCTGAGTATTCCTCAATCGCTCTCAATGAAAACACCAATTGTTGAATAAAAAGTCGAACCCACCGCGAAAAGTCCTCACAATTCCTGCAAACAGCAAACAATTAGCTATCGTTGCCTCGATGGATTTACCCGGGGGTTGTTCAACCAAGAACACTCCGATGCCTAAGTTATCTTTGAGAGAGGAAAAGGATATAGTTCGAAGCGAAGAATCGGCGTACCTTGGAAATGAAATATGTTCCGCTATTTATAGGAAAATCCTGGAAGGCTCGGAGCGTTCTGATTGGTCGATTGAATTTGTAATTAATAAATAATATATTATTAATTAAATATATTATTTAATAATTATAATAATAGCTCATTATGATAATAATGATAATTATTGTGTTTTAATATTAATATTAATTGTTCGTTACTAAGAATAATGAAAATTAACTCTCTCGGGGAGAATATTAATATTACAGAGATTTTTACCCGATTAAATAACGTATTTAGCTCGGGTATTTTCAAATGATCAGCGCTATTGCCAGTGGCAATTTGGTCATTTTGAAAATTATGCGCCACGTGGTAGCTCCACAATTTTTGGATGATTTTGGGTTCCATAACAATTCTACTAGAGGAAAAATGAGTCAAACATAAAAATAAATAAATAAATAAATAAATAACCGGTGAAATTATTTGAACAATAATTAAAATGAATAAGGCAAGAATTAAGCGGGGCCCTCTACTTAGATATCTTTCTTAAGTAACAATTGTTAATTACTCTTGTGATGTGGGATCATCGATCAAAGGAGTTCTAGCTCATACACCATCTCTTTCTTGAACAATACCTAATTATTTGACCAAAGAGGAAAACATGACCAGTTTCACATTTTCAAACAAGAATCTCTTGCATAATCCTCATGATTAGGGGTGGCAATGGGTCGTGTCGTGTCATGAATTATGTTTTACCCATTTATGCCCAACCCGAATCCGACCCGTTTAATAATCGTGTCAAGAATGTCCAACCCGAACCCGACCTGTTAATGACCCGTGTAACCCGTTTAACCCGTTTAACCCATTTAATAAACAGGTCATACTCAAAACCCAATTAACCTATGACCCGTTTGACCCGTTTAACCCGTTTAACATGTTTAACCTATTTAAATTATAAAATTTAATAGATATTTAGGTAGTAAATGGGTAGATATATGGGTTAGTAATGACACGTTTATTAAATGGGTCAATATATAAGCCAATATACGGGTTAACCCGAAATTTACCCATTTATTAAACGGGTTAACAGGTTGACCCGAAACCCACCCGTTTAATAAACGGGTCATAACGGGTTGACCCGAAAATAACCCGAAATTTTAATCGTGCGGGTTGACCCGCATAAATTTCGTGCGGGTTTCGAGTCGTGTATCGGGTCGTGTCAAAAATTGCCACCCTTACTCATGATAGCGATCTTAACTCTAAGTGATTCTTTCAAATTAATTTCAATACGAAGTGTTTATATAAATTGGTTAACTATCATTTTATAATATATATATATTTTAAAATAAATTGAATTTAATACTATTTCTTCTGTTGAAATCATAATTTTTTTAAAAAAATAAATATTTTTATTTGCTAACGTCAGAAGGTTGTTTTCCTTGTGGATCGTCTACTTGACTGTAATTGTTAATGCATTTTGGTTCAATTAGAGAGGGATGCCAAATGTGGTGGATTTTGAAGCAGAAAATGGAAAATGGGAGAATGAATGATGATTTGTGTCTGGCTTAGTGTTCATTATTAATGCATAAACCATCAAACACCAACTTTCCATAACAACCGTGCTGATTAGCAATGACACCATTTCCATTGCTTCCAATATAGTGAAATATGTCTCTTTGTGGAAAGACACTATAATTTTATTACTCCTTCCACCATTTTTATTTTTTTGTTATTTTTTTTTTATTTTTGAGTTGCCTTATTCATAAACTCTCTCTCCTATTCTACTGTTTTCAAAATTTACTAGAAGCATTTTGTGTCTAGAGACAAGTCAATTTTCAGAATAAGAATTAACTCACTCTTTCGGGTGTAGGGACACCTCATTGTATTCGCCCAAAAACAAAAATAAAAATAAAATTGGCACTAAATAAGGTCCTATCTAAACTAAATGACTGATAACCTAACCTTGGAAGGAAATAAAATAAAAGTGGAGATGATGCTTGGAATTGATTTTTACACTCTCATTTCTTTCGCATGCACACTTTTTTTTTTTCGTTCTAACCGTCAGACCAAGAAAATCAAAACAAAATTATCAAACAAATTAAAACTTGAAAGTACATAATGAAGGAGAAAAAATGAATATGAAAATCATGGGAGTGCGATGCGCGCGTGGGGGGCGCATGGCCACACGTGGCCAGCGCGTACAACGGCTAACACTTAGCGTTGAATTGAAATTTAAGCACTAAAACATATTAAATAACTAAAATTCATGAAGTAAAACACATGAAGATTGTATTTAATACTTACAAATGTTAGAAAGAAAATACCCCACATATATTGAATTATAAGTAAAACCAATAAACAATAACAAGAGTTTAAGTAGAGAAAACAAAGTTACCTTTTCGGAATCCAAAAAACAGCTTGTGATTCCTAGGTGGATGAAAACAATTGAATGTTTTTCACAAGGATCTCTGAAAACAAACGGAACCTTGTGAGGATGGAGATTCAAACACAAGGGATTTCAAACTTAAACTCTCAAATTGCCTTGGAAATTACTCAGGCTAGGTTTTCTTAAGGAAAGGATAAAATTGTGTCTAAAACAAAAAAATAAAATACAATTTAAAAGCTAAAACAATAAAATAATTACATGATGAAATTATGAGTTTTTACTGTTTTTTGGCTGAAAAACTATGCAAAAGAGAGCAGGTTTGTGTACAAAATGGGTTGAGCAGATGCAGGAATTGGGCTGGTGCAGACGTGAGAGGTGTTGTGTCAGGACCCACCGCGGTTTCACCCCGAAACCCAAGGTAAATCCTGCTCCCGTCTGACACCCCGACACAAAAACAGCCAGACGCAGGAGAAAACACTCAATAAATCCCGAAGTCAACAGTTTACAGAGCATAGTACAAAATACACCATACACGCACGCGGAAAAATTGAAATACTCCGGGATCCCTCTCGTGACTTCTATGCCTCAGACGCTGCCTCGACGCTGGAACCCCATGCTAGCTCCATAACCTGGAGGGCAGTAAAAACAGAAGGTGTGAGTGGACCATAAATAAAAGAAAAGTTCCAAAACCATTTATAAGAAAACCGGGTTTAGCCCTCCGTTTTAAAACCACATGCATAACCCAGTTCATAAAACTGTTAGGATTCAATTATCAAAAAACATCATAAGAAACAGAAACACTATAAAACAGTTATAGAAACCACAGCATATAAATCATAAAACCGTGTCAGAAACCATAAACGTCAATCATCATTTTTCGATCAAACCTGCTGGACCCATCCGAGTCTTTAAACTCCCGAGTCTTTAAACTCAATCCAGACCTCAATCATATCCGAGTCTTTAAACTCCCGAGTCTTTAAACTCAATCCGGGCCCGTCCCCCGTCAATCACAATATCCGGGTCTTTAAACCCAATCACCAGATCCAGCAAATCCAATCAAACCATTTGGAAACCATTTCTAAATCCACATCCAAACTCGAATCCGAAATCACCGGTCCGAAGCCCTTCCGGCATCCAGAACCGTCATTCCGAACCCAAATCCGGAAATCCACTTTTCAACTTTAAAACCAAATTCCGCTTTCCGAAATCCGATTCTAAAACCGAAAACCTTGATCATCGAAATCATGTTTCAAAATCCCTCTATAATCATTGAAAACCATTTATTGTTTGAAATCCCAAAACCATGGCCTTATACTTAAAAATCGACATTCCTCGTAAAACGTGCCAAATACGTTATTTCTCGAAAACCGTGCAATTATGTAAAACCAACATAGCATAATCAACAATCATGAAACCACATATAAAACCACAAAAAAATTATAGAAAAACAGTTATGCATGCTCGAGTTTAGAGAAGGGGTCCACTCACAGTACCGCGCCCTCAATCGCGTCCTGAACGTCCAGCACGTTCCTCGGCTTCCTCGGGAAATTCCGATCCTGTCAACAACCACCAAATTACGTCACTAACACACTTACGAAGGTTCACCTAATTTCCCTAAAAATCCCCGAATTCTAAACGTAAGAAACCGGGACCCTAAGCTTTCACCCTCGCGAAACGACTTCGATTCGACGTCCGATTAACCCGAAACCACTTCCATTAGACTCGTTATAACTCTTAGACCAAAAACCATGTTGACCATTTTCCCCAGAACCGCCGCACGCGCCCCCACGCGCCGCCCAAAGTGGCTGCGTGTGGTCCTCACGCGCCAGCTACAGTACCACCGTCAACCTCACGTCGACCCGGTTCGCACCAGTGGCCTGCAACCAGAACCGGCGAGAGCGGTTCACCGCCGTGCCTGCACTATTTCCCTCCCTTTCTTCACCATTCTCATCGTCCAGACCTACCCTATCCATTCCCGTACTCCAATCACCTCGACACAGCCCCATACTTGTCGACTGAAACTCGAAAGAAAACCCGTACAGACCCATGTTCTTCTTCCCGACCACCCAGGTAACCTCCTTTCACGGTGGCTACCCCAAACACTTCCTAGGACCCTTCTAAGCCTAACCCATCTCACCTTGACCGTCAATTCAGTCCCTAGGTTCACGACTCGCCGTCTGAAACTCACGGCCAAAACAGAGCACGCAGAGTCTCCTCCGTCGTGCTAAGCCCTACCGTTCACTCCCCATCACGGCAGCACAACCAGAAGACTCCCAGACCTCACCTGAGTCCCCTAGACCTCCCTACATGCTCCGATTCAACCCCGTGATTCATGACTTTCGACTTGAACTCGACGGGAAAAACAGAGTAAAGCTATAGGGATGAGGGATTACCTGCCTCTCGTCGCCGTCGTGAGCTCCGATGGGGTTGGTCGACCCCACTCAGCCTTCACAGCACCACTACGGTCTCAGTTGCACCGTACACGGCCGCCACCGCCACGATTTCTCACAAACTCTCTAATTTCCTCCCTGGTTTTCCCGCAGCTCTCCACTCCCTCACACACAGCCACCACACCGTCTAACTTTCTCAGCACCACCCCCAACAGCTCTCAATCTTCTTCTGATCACTCCTCACTCACCAGAAACCTTCGACAACCACGATCACCCCTCAATTTTTCCTCATAATCTCCCTCTGTTTCACTCTAGTTGAAGAACACGAACACACACATTTGCCCGGGTGCACCCCAATTATTTGGACCGTGCACACACAAGAACCCCCCAGAAGCCACTACACACCTGCCACATGTCACCATCCACTCCATCCTCTCCAACATGGCTCAATCCCAGCCGTTCATTTGTCCCTTTCTCTGCACAATTCCCAGGGCACAAAAGACCAAACTGCCCCTCCTTTTAACTCAAAATTACGAATTTGCCACTACCTTCCTAGACCCGTAACTCTCACATCGTAAATCCGATGAACACGTGCCGCCTGTCATCGAACTCAGGACAACGAGATCTATCTAACCATCCTCGGTCAACGTACCAAAACCCGATCGTCCAAAAAGTCAACGTTTCCCCTTATTTTAACCAAATTACGGTTATGCCCTCAACCTTCCGAACATCATAACTTCTTCCTCGGATGTCGGAATCAGGCGTGCCACCTGCCTACGGATTCGTGACATCCTAAACTACGTCCTAGTCACTGGTCAAAGTCCATTGGACCATCCGAACTAAAAGTCAACTTTTTGCCCAAGCTAGGGGCAAAATCGTCATTCTACCCTAACGACCCCAACGAGACCAACTAACCACCACCAATTTAGCTCACTAATCCCATCTTAATCACTATCTAAACTTTACTTTCTGGGACGGGTCGTTACATGCTGGGCTTCATACTGAAGCGTCGTGGGCTGGGTAGTTAGGTACGAATGCGGGCCTTTGGCTGAGAATGCGTGGGTGTGTAGAAAGAAGATTCAACAATCACGCACTGAACATGACATGATCGGTTCGGCATGCGCGCGTCGATCAGGCATGAGGGAGAGCTTGAGCGAATCAGTACACGCGCGCTGAAGCGAATGTGGAGTTTAACAGGCGATGACCAAAGGATTGCACAGGCTAGGCTGTGATAAGTTAAGCTGCGCTCAAGTGGGTTAGAGCTTGCTGGGCTGAAGGCTGGGCTTCTGAATTCGGTAGGCTCCAGCTGAAATTCCTTGTACAATTCGTTTTTCATCCTTGTTTAATAATAACTTTTTCATTATAACTTCGAATGAGATTATTATTCACCAAAATTATCGTATTTCAAGCACTATTTATTTATGCAAAATTTTCAAAAATATATTATTTTCTCCAATTTTTTGGTATGTTTACATTATATGATAAGCATAAAGGGTATACAATAATATAAAATAATGCTCAATTTATGGCCTATCAAGATGTTTTACAGTCCGTGGAGGCGCGTGGGGTGGTTTTCCAACGCAAAAATGATGCGTAGAGTTGTTTTTCAACTCCCGATAGCGTATAGGCGCTGTTTTTCGGGTCACGAAAGTGTATGGGCGTTGTTTCTAGGGTATTGCATAGTTTAGAAAGTGTTTAGGCCCATGTTAAGCAATTATAGGCTTCATTTTGGGCCACCCTTGAGTATTATGATAAGTGTGATGGGCTTGTTAATGATTACAATCTTTATGGGTGATTGCCTATGGAAACATGGACTTGGGAGCTTCAGAGTTGCTTGATTTTTCTGGTGATTCGACTCCCCGACTAGTGTGAGTGGGCCCCATTCCCTAAATTATTTTTATAACGTTTTACTCTCTCGTTTTACGATAATTGCTTTTATGATACCTTTGAGCAAGCATGACTTAACATGTGTTACTCGTGATATGTTGACTAATATATTTGATATACGTTGATTACTTTGATATGCCGGTATGCCATGATACAATGTTATGCTTAGTAGTACATTATCGAGTCACATGATATATTTCTTAGTAGTACGTTATCTAGTACCTGTCTGTAGGCCACATGTAACAACCCAGATTTAGAGGAAACGTGAAAGAGGAAAATTTAAGAAGAAAAGGATGATTTTACCCCTAAGCCAAAGAGTTGACTTTTCTTTCAAAGTTAAAATGTTGACTTTTTAACCGAGACCTCGTTTAGGCTATTTGAGAAGAACGTTACGAATGTCTCGACTTCCCAAGTTCGTTGATAGGTGGCATGCCAGAAACGGAGTTTAGATGGTTTTGTTTTGGGATTGAAACGTGTAGGGGCAATGTGTTAATTTTGCAAGGAAAGGGTATTTACTCATTTTTCTTTGTGAGACTTTTGTTGTGGCCAATTGAATGGGGACAAGTGTCCCTTATGTGTTATAGGGGTGTGCCACCACCCTTGTGTGTGTGTGTTAAATGGTGAGTGTGTGGTAGTGCATACAGCAGAGAGAGACAAATAAGAAACGAACGGGGAAGAAATACGGGGAGATGAAGAAAGGAAGGAGAAGAGAGTGATAGAGATAAGAGGAGAAGAGAACTAGAAGACGAAGAAGGCTGGCTGTGGACTGTGACAGAGGAGACGAACAACGAACCCGTGAAAGTTTTTTAGGTTTGAGACTGTTGGACCAGTTCTCAACAAGGAAGCTTCAAACCAAGCTTGTGAACATCTTCCTTAGGTTCTTACGATCCTAACAGAGTGCCCAGATGAAGTTTTGGATGTTGGGATTGTCCAGGAAGCTCGGGTACACTATGGGCGTGAGTTCATTGATGGGTCATGTCGTTTGGATAAGTTTATCCAAGTTTTGATCATATAGATCCCCTTAATCTAGATTAGAAGATGTTGGATGAAATAGGGAAGAAAATGGACTGAAAACAAGGGAAATAGGACTGGGTCGGGTATCCGAGTTGGCCGACCGGGAAAACCAGCAAAATAGGTCTTCTGGAGGTAGACGATGAACAATAATCGATATTATAGCAAGCGTGTGGCTCCCACGCGCAACCACTTTAAGTGGCGCCTGGGGGAGCGTGAGGGGATTTTCAAGGTACAACCAACATAAGTTTTTATCCTTTCGATGTTACGAATATTTTGGCACAGGTTTCGAGTCGATGTGGGCTTAAGGTGTGATGATGTAAAGTTGTGATGATGATTGTGATGTGTACTTGAGTTGATTATCTGTGATAATACTCATTGATTGATTGGTCTCAGATGTCGAGGCGAGGGTTTCGAATCCTGAGACTAGTACTGTGTGAAATTGAATTTGAATGACTCAGACATTGAGCAGGGCTCCATTTCCTGAGTCAGTGTCACTCAGACGTCGAGTAGGGCTCTAGTTTCCAAGAAGATTGCCTACTAGTAGTGCACTTGTGATATGATGATATGATGGATATTGTGCATGTGCTCCGAGCATGATTTTGATGTGGTTGATTGTGTATGAGTATTATGATGACGTTGAGTTGACTATTATGATGCTTGTTGATTGGTTTAGTCCTCACTGAGTCATCGAGCTGGGCTCCAGATCCCTGAGTGAGTGATGTGTCTACTAGTAGTGTAATGGTATTGACGATTGATGATGTGCGTGATGATGGATTGACTATAACATGTATGGATTTATGTGATACTAGGTATGGTTCAGATATGTGGTATTGATATGATGGAATATTATATCTGTGATGTGTTGGTACTTCAGGTTTGAGTTGATCCGATGATTAATGGTTGTTTTCTGGTTAAATACTTACGATTGTTTCAAGTATTTTAAGGTTGTGATCATCTTGTGTTTCAATGAGTTTTATCACTCGTATGCATGTGAGGTTTTGGAAAACAGAGGGTAAAAGTTGAATTTTTTCAAATTATGATATTAAACTGTTTCTTTTTTTCTACTCACACGTTTTCCTGGTTTTGTTCCCATCTAGGGCTGTTGCATGGGAATCAAGGCTCGAGAGGCGGAGGTATGAACTTGTAAGGTTTGTGTGTATCCCTTTCCTGACAAGATTTAAAATATATATCTTGATTCTTGTTAGATGAGAGTAGGCCCCAAGTGTACTATTCTGGTGTATTTCGGGTGGGGTCTTATCAACTTGTTATTAGAGCAAAGGTTTTATTATGTTGTTGATTTCATGCCTCTGAGTTGCAACCCATTCACGACCTTGTGATGAGATGAGGCTAGCGAATGAGCCCTGGACAGTTGTAGTGTAATGACCCGTCCCGAATTCCAGGATTAGATTAGTGACTAATTAAGGATTAGTAAGGTTAATCGGTGATTAGTTGAGCGAAATCGGACGAACAACATAAAATGACCATTTTGCCCCTCGTCGTGGGTAAAATGTTCACTTTTGACCTGGGAGGTCCGATGGCCGAGGGCCGAGGACCGTTACGTAGATCGAGTTAATACGAATTCGTAGACAGGCGGCACACCGAAATCGGACTTCGGACGGGAGAGTTATGAGTCACGGAAGTTCGATTTCACTATGCATGCATTACGAGATGGGGATGACATGGCATTATCTAATTGGGCAGATATTTTAGTAGGACCCATGGACGAGGGACAAGTGTCACTCATCCCATTGGTCAATCCCCTAAAATGTGGATCTAAACCATTATAATAATAATATTTTATTATTTTATAATTTCTCATTCATCTCCCCTTTTAATCTCCACCCTTTATCTGTATTTCTTCCTTCAATCCTCACCCTCCATCCCTTTCTCTCTCACCTGATCATCACCTTCTCTATTTCTTCAAACAACCCAAACCCGAAAGCCCTCCATTTCTCCATTTCCATTTTAGAAAACAACACACATGGCATACCACCCCACCCCCATAACCATTTCTTTGAGTGTTAATGAGAGACTGAGAGAGGCTAAGATGACACGTTGAGGGACGGCAGGCCACAGTGGTGGACACGGCGGAGGTGAGTTACCCGTGAACCCTTTGATTTGTAAATTTAGAAAATGAGTTCTAGAGGACGGTTTTGAGTTCTTATTGATCCTAACATAATCTAGGGACCTAAGGGAGACGAGATGGATCGATTTCGAGGGCTAGGACAGCCGGAGGCCACGACGGTGGAGGTTTACAGGTGGTCGGTTCTGTTCCAATCGTGAGGGTGAGGTTTTCTTCCCTTTTTTCTTGTGTTAATCATCCATTTAGATTCCTAGGATTAAGATTAGAAGTTTGGAATTAAAATGGGAAGGAATGGAGTGAAAATGAGGTGAACCGTGACCGCCGGTTCGGTTGGATCGAACCAGTTCGAACCGGTCTGTACCCGCCCGGCTAAAGGTTGAAGCTGATGAATAGTACCCGCGCGCGTGGGCTTCATGCGCAGGGACTTTAGGACGTGCGTGGGGGCGCGTGGGCCACCTTTTGGGGATGCTTCCAATACACGAAATCATCTATTCGATGTAACAAACATTTTGGGACTGGATTCGTGTCGATCGGACACCGTCTCAATAATGTTCGGGACGTCCGAAAGTTTAGGATCGGGATTAAAAATAGTTAAAAATTTGGGAAAATTATAGGGCTTTGGTGAGAGGTTAATAAGGTAGTTAATAACCCTCTAGTTCGATTTGGAGAGGTTTGGAAGTCCCGGTGATGATGATTAGCTCGGTGAGGCTTACGACACGCAAATCGAGGCAGCAGGTTAGGACGGTCTGTGAGTGGACCTTGATTTCTAAAATGTTATGCAGGCATAATTGTTTTATATGGTTTATAAATATGATTCTATGATGATGATTTGGATGATTGTGAATTATATGGTTTCACGTATTTCGAGGCGATTTACGTATTTGCACGTAAATCGAGGTTTATGGTTTTGCACTGGTTTTCCGTGCTTATAGTTTTGGAAATGATTTCATCAAATGGTTTTGGATTTGAAAAGGTAAAATCAGGTTCGAGACCCATTTTTGTTGGAAACCCTCGGACTCGAAGTCCATTTAGTTACGTTTTCGGGTTAGAGGCCCAATTGGTTCTTGAATCGATTTCAGATTTGGAAATATGGACAGGGCACGAGACCCATTTTATTTACGAACTCTCGGACTTGAAGTCCATTTGATTTAACAAGGCATCGGGCCGGAGGCCCATTTGGTTTACGAAATCGGGGACGAGGCCCAGTTAGTTTGCGAATTTGAGCACGAGGCCTAGTTGGTTTACAATTCGGGCTAGATGCCCAATTTGTACGTGGATTCGGGCTTAAGGCCCAGTTATGTTTTAAGATTGTGATTTCGGGTCGGGGACCCATAAATGGATTTATGGTTCATGTCGGTTTATGGGGACCTGCATGAACCCGTGAAAGGTTTTTGTGGTTCATGACGGCTTATGGGGACCGGGCATGAACCCTTGAAAGGTTTTGAGAATATTTTCAAAAGGTTTCTGGTATACCATCCTTTATATATGGATTGTCTCTTCTGGGCAGGGTCGTTGGTCTGGGTGGACCCCGAAGTAGTCATTGAGCACTGACTGAGTGGAGTCACCCCCGATGAGTTCCTTACTCTCAGAATGGCTATGGATTATAACACCCAGGGAGGGTCATTGATTTACGGACATTGACCTGGGTGGACCCTGGTGAGACTTGGGCTTTGAGACCCTGGGTAGCACGCGCGTAGGTTAGATACCTTTACAGGATTGGTTATATGATATATGATAAACATGTTTTCAAATGGATTTGCGAAATTTTGTTTGATGATTGATAAATGGATTTGGGCTGAGATCCCACATATGTTTATTATGTTCTAGATTTCTGTAAATGTTTTTGGGCAGGGGCCTGTATGGTTTTGGTTATTTAAACATATGTGGTTTGATAAATGGTTTTACTATGCATGCATGCTTTTTACTGAAGAGCATAAAGGTCTTTTACGAAAAGTGTTTTACTAAACTAATTACTTTTCGTACACTCACAGTCTTTCTGTTTTCAATACCCTTCAGGTTGAATACGGTGCGGACTGTAGTAGAGATCGAGACAGCACATACCTCCTCCGGATCATGGCGTACTCTGGAAGCCGTTCAGGCTAAAGGTTCAAATTTTTCCTGGTCTGACACTCCGTGTCAGACGGGATCAAGAGCGTCCCTCGTTAATCCTGGGGGGAATGGGACGGGTCCTGATAAGTGGTATCAGAGCCGGTTTGCTCTTGTAATGCACGCGGGTCGAGGATGCGATGTCTCTATGGGCTGCAGTTCGTTATCAACCTAATAGTTAGGATGCCGGTTCGATAGTTATTAGGATTGAATCATAGATCATTTTAGTTTGGCTCTCGATGTCGGGGTTGCCATAGTTCTATCATGGTTGGCAGTGTGGGACCCTACGGAAAGATGAATGTAACAGTACTTTAGAGTTTTGATTGTGGGACGGTTAGTTGGGATCGTCTTTCACGATGTTGTAGGAACAGTTATGACGACTGGTTAGGAGTTGTGACTATTAGATGGTCAAATTTTGTTAAGATAGATGGCTATGCTGCTGGGAGCAGCCGGGTTCGGGGAACCCTAGTTGAACTGATGGTAGGATTGGATTGACATCCATATGATGTTGGGACTTCGGGGTCGGTCAGATCATGGATTATATTTCCTTCTGCAGTTGGGTTCAGAGGAACCCTAGGTGGTGATCGTGGAACCCTAAGGTAGGACGTATGGTTCAGAAATGTGAGTTGGCGAGTGGTTTTACATTGACGACTTTTCGGAGTTGAGACCGTCGGTTGGTCAGGTCTTGTCAGCTTTAGAGATGAGACTGAACTCTGCAGTCGGGGTGGTACTTATCGGTTAGACCTAGTTGGTTGTTGTGCTACTTAGTTGCGATGGATTGTTGGTGCAACTAAGGCCATGGACGACCAGGTAGATGCCATTGGATGAGTCGAGTTAAGACTGGTTAGAGATTGGTTGGGCAGGTTACCAGGGTTGGTACTTGTCGTTGGAATCCCAGAGTGGGGATAAGGAGTAGTTAGTACGGGCAGTTGATTCCGTTGGATGCGGAGTCTCGATAGCGATGTCTGGTGGTTAGGTCTGCACAAGTCTGTGGTAGGCACTACTACCGAGAGTGGTTGTAGTTACGGTTGTTGGGAATCGGGGACGTTCGGGAAACATTTCCTTTTCTCGTATGAGATGTCAGGGTGACTGTACCCAGAGTTGTTGGGTACGAGGGAGGCAGAGTTTCTCCCATTCGAGCAGAGGTACGGGGTCGTCGCTCGGTAAGAGCGGAGATCCAGGGTTGTTTAATTTGCATAGTGTGTGCTGGTGCTGGTGTTGGTACTGGTACTGGTGCTGGTGCTGGTGCTAGTATTGGGGCCGGTGATTGTGATGACGATGATTCACGAGTCAGTATGTGACTCCGTCGCGCTGGGCATATGTTCGATATATGTGGTCCAGCAGTGGATCAAGAATAGAGTTAGATTGGTTACGAACACGTGGTTGATGTCCGAGTGTGTTGTTTCCGACATGGTTGGAACTTCAGAATCAAGAAAGGTTGTGATTAAGACAACGAGGGGAGTTCTTGTTTCTGCATTGGTAATGGGTATTTCGAAGTCAATTTGGGTGACTTCTCATGTTCGACCATATCAGATGATGATTGTGTCACCAATACATTGGTCGCGTATTGGTGGGTGGACCCGAGATTATCTTGGGTCATCGGGAGGAGTTGAGTATTTTGAAGATAGGTGAAGGAGAATTCTCATTTTCTGCTTGGTGGCAGACGATGTTAGGTTACATTGCGTGGTGAGTGCAGCGAGTTTTGTTTGCATTCACATAGGATAATTTAGATGTCATTATCTCGGATCATCCTTGATTTTCCTAGGTGGAATGGCAGGGATAGATACGAGGTGATTGGAGAGGACCCACAGTCTTGACGTGTCTCGTCGTTGACTGATCTGTTTAGAGGTGGGAAATGGTTGAGGAGTGATGTGACTGACGAAGGAGTCAAAGAGGGTGTAAGACCCTATGACCAGATTTCAGGTGGGTTGATAGCTGAGTGAGCTTGTGTGGATCCTAGGTGGAGCGGGATTCTGATGATGAGGACTTTGGGCGTCATGACGAACGAGGATCGTGACGTTTATGGTCGGGTGACGTAATGATGGATCTGGATCGTGATCTTGATGATCCATATAGGTGGAAAGTTTATCGCTCTTATTTGGATATTGAGTTGAGGATGATGGGACTGAATTTTTTTTCGAGGTTGATCCTGTATGAGGTATTACACGAGTGAGTAGGTTTCCGACGTGGTTGGATTTGGTTAGCCTTAGATGTGTGGATGATGAGATTGGCTTCCTTATGAAGTCAATCGAATGTAATGTGGTAATCGTTTGAGTAGGTAACCGATAGGTTCAGATTTGATGCGTCTCGATAGACGTGAATGAGATTGGATGCCAGTTGGCATGAGTGGGTACGCCTTAGTGGGCGTGAGTCGGATGGGAACGCATTGGATTATGTAGTTAGGCATAGACATTGTGATCCTGGTCGGGTGACCATGGGACTCGAAATGGACGATGGATTGGAGTTTTTGATTTGTCTGGTACTGGATTGGACAGATGGGCTCCAGAATTGAAACGTGTTTGGCTATGATCTAGATTGTAGGATGGTTCATGGATGGACATACGTACCCTGTACGTTGTTCGAGGTACGATACTAGACAAACTTGTGGTGTCCGGTGACGGTATATGGGATATACTAGGGGTACATAGGTGAGCGTGTTGGTAGTCGGCTTAGTTCCGATACCATTGGATTAGTTGAGGACGTGAACTGGGCATTGGATACTGTACACTGGGTCATGGTATTTCTGGTGGGCCCAGTTACACACAGGTCGAGTGCTTTGTTGGTATACGTGTACTCAAGTTGAGTGAGTTGGTGGTTAGTGTAACCACAAGTAAGCACAATGTCAGTTCTCGACTGGCGACTGTCCAGTGGTGACAGTTTGTCGGATACTTTGACGTGGATCGTTGAGTGAGGTTTGGTGACTCCCAGTGGGAGCAGATGTTAGGATAGATTGGTGATTGAGAAAGGAACCGTCGAGTTGTTCGTGTCAACAAAATGTTAGAATTGTCAAGTGGTATCAACTCGGAACTTGTGATTACTGTCACTGGACGTGGTCGAGTGTGGACGATACGACGTGAGTATTAGTGGAACGTCTGGGTACAAACAAGTTTTGTCTCGTTCAAGTTATTGGATGGACAAGTGTACTTTTGATGTGTGGTCCATTGTGCACTCCACGAGGTGGATGTGGAATTGGTATAGTTGGAATTTCGAGGATGAAATTAATTCAAGAGGGAAGGTTGTAACGACCCGTCCCGAATTCCAGGATTAGATTAGTAATTGATCAAGGATTAGTAAGGTTAATCGGTGATTAGTTGAGAGAAATCGGACGAACGACGTAAAATGATCGTTTTGCCCCTAGTCGTGGGTAAAATGTTGACTTTTGAACGGGGAGGTCCGATGGTCGAGGGCTGAGGACCGTTATGTAGATCGAGTCGATACGAATCCATAGACAAGCGGCACGCCGAAATCGGACTTCGGACGGGAGAGTTATGGGTCACGAAAGTTTGATTTCACTATGCACGTATTACGAGAAGGGGATGACGTGGCGATATCTGATTGGGCAGATATTTTATTGGGACCCATGGATGAGTGACAAGTGTCACTCATTCCATTGGTCAATCCCCTAAAATGTGGATCTAAACCATTAAAATAATAATATTTTATTATTTTATAATTTCTCACTCATCTCCCATTTTAATCTCCACCCTTCATCTATATTTCTTCCTTCAATCCTCACCCTCCATCCCCTTCTCTCCCACCTGATCATCGCCTTCTCTGTTTCTTTAAACAACCCAAACACGAAAGCTCTCCATTTCTCCATTTCCATTATAGTAAACTACACACACGGCATACCTGTCAGGACCCAACCCTCCTCGGTCAGGACCCAACTCATCTAGCACCATATTGTCCGCTTTGGGCCTCGCCCTCACGGTTTTGTTTTCGGGAGATCATGGTGCAACTTCCTAGGGGTCACCCATCATGGAATTGCACCAGCCTCAACTCGCTTAACTTTGGGGTTCCAATCCCCCCCCAAAGCCACTTGAGCTCCCAAAAGGCCTAGTGCTAGATAGGTGTGTGTGCCTACACCTTTAAGGCAAACCACCATCCTCTCACAGACCATCCACCCTCGCAGGAATGTGGGATTGTTCACAGTTCCCTCCAGGACACGGGTCTTACAATCCACCCCCCTTAGCGCCCAACGTCCTCGCTGGCACACTTCCCGGTCGGGGTCTGGCTCTGATACCAAATTGTCAGGACCCGACCCTCCTCGGTCAGGACCCGACTCATCTAGCACCATATTGTCCACTTTGGGTCTCGCCCTCACGGTTTTGTTTTCGGGAGCTCATGGTGCAACTTCCCAGGAGGCCACCCATCATAGAATTGCACCATCCTCAACTCGCTTAACTTTGGGGTTCCAATCCCCCCCAAAGCCACTTGAGCTCCCAAAAGGCCTAGTTCTAGATAGGTGTGTATGCCTACACCTTTAAGGCAACCCACCATCCTCTCCCAGACCATCCCCCCTCGCAAGAATGTGCGATTGTTCACCGTTCCCTCCAGGACACGGGTCTTACAATACCACCCCACCACCATAACCATTTCTTTGAGAGTTAATGAGAGACTGAGAGAGGCTAGGACGACACGGTGAGGGACAGCAGGCCACGGTGGTGGACACGACGGAGGTGAGTTACCCGTGAACCCTTTGATTTTCAAATTTAGAAAATGAGTTATAGAGGACGGTTTCGAGTTCTTATTGATCCTAACACAATCTAGGGACCTAGGGGAGTCGACAAGGATCGATTTCGAGGGCTAGGACCGCTGGAGGCCACGTCGGTGGAGATTTACAGGTGGTTGGTTCTGTTCCAATCATGAAGGTGAGGTTTTCTTCCCTTTTTGCTTGTGTTAATCTTCCATTTAGATTCCTAGTACTAAGATTAGAAGTTTGGAATTAAAATGGGAAGCAATGGATCGAAAATGAACGAGAATGGACCGTGAAACGTGACCTTCAGTTCGGTTGGACCGAACCGGTTTAAACCGGTCTAAACCCGGCTGGCTAAAGGTTGAAGATGATGAATAGTGCCCGACGCGTGGGCTTCACGTGCAAGGATTTCAGGCCTAGCGTAGGGGCTCGTAGGCCACCTTTTGGGGATGCTTCCAACACACGAAATCATCTATTCGGCGTAACGAACATTTTGGGACTAGTTTCGTGTTGATCGGACACCGTCACAATAATGTTCGGGGCATCCGAAGGTTTAGGATCGGGATTTAAAATAGTTAAAAATTTGAGAAAATTACGGGGCTTTAGTGAGAGGTTAATAAGGTACTTAGTAACCCTCTAGATTTATTTGGACAGGTTTGGGAGTCCCGGTGACAACGATTAGCTCGGTGAGGCTTACGGCACGTAAATCGAAGCGGCAGCGTAGGACGGTCTGTGAGTGGACCTTGATTTCTAAACTGTGATGCATGCATAAATGTTTTATATGGTTTATAAATATGATTCTATGATGATGATTTGGATGATTGTGAATTATATGGTTTAACGTATTTCGAAGCGATTTACGTATTTGCACGTAAATCGAGGTTTACGGTTTTGCACTGATTTTCCGTGCTTATAATTTTGGAAATGATTTCATGAAATGGTTTTGGATTTGAAAAGGTAAACTCGGGTTCGAGACCCATTTGTGTTGGAAACCCTCGGACTCGAAGTCCATTTAGTTACGTTTTCGGGCCAAAGGCCCAATTGGTTCTTGAATTGATTTCGGATTTGGAAATATGGACCAAGCACGAGACCCATTTGATTAACGAACTCCCAGACCTGAAGTCCATTTGATTTAACAAGGCATCAGGTCGGAGGCCCATTTGGTTTACGAAATCGGGCACGAGGCCCAGTTAGTTTACTAATTGGGGCACGAGGCCCAATTGGTTTACAATTTCGGCCGAAGGCCCAATTTGTATGTGGATTCAGGCTTAGGGCCCAGTCATGTTTTAAGATTGTGATTTCGGTTCGGGGAGCTATAAATGGATTTGGTTCATGACGGTTTATGGGGACCGGCATGAACCCATGAAAGATTTTTATGGTTCATGACGGTTTATGGGGACCGGGCATGAACCCTTGAAAGGTTTTCAGAATGTTTTCAAAAGGTTTTTCGTAAACCATCCTTTATATATAGATTGTCTCCTCTAGGGAGGGTCGTTGGCCTGGGTGGACCCCGAAGTAGTCCCAGAGTACTGACTGAGTGGAGTCCCCCCCGTTGGGGTCCTTACTCGCAGGAAGGCTATGGATTATAACTCCCAGGGAGGGTCATTGATCTACGGACATTGATCTGGGTGGACCCTCGTGAGACTTCGGCTTTGAGACCTCGGGTAGCACGCGCGTAGGTCTAGATACCCTGACAGGATTGTTTATATGATATATAATAAACATGATTTCAAATGGATTGTGAAATTGTGTTTGATGATTGATAAATGGATTTGGGCTGAGATCCCACATATGTTTATTATGTTCTAGATTTCTGTAAATGGTTTTGGGTAGGGGCCCGTATGTTTTTGGTTATTGAAACATATATGGTTTGATAAACGGTTTTACTATGCATGCATGCTTTTTAGTGAAGGGCATAAAGGTCTTTTTATGAAATGTGTTTTACTAAACTTATTACTTTTCGTACACTCACAGTCTTTCTATTTTCAATGCCCTTCAGGTTGAATACAGTGCAGACTGTAGTCCGGATCCTGGCATACTGTGGAAGCCGTTCAGGCTAAGGGTTCAAATTTTCTCTGGTCTGACACTCTGTGTCAGACGGGATCAGGATCGTCCCTCGTTAATCCAAGGTGGATTGGGACGGGGCCTGACATGTAGGGCTATTGGTGATTTTGGAGTTTAAGATCGAATTGTGAATGTTATATATTTATGTTTGTTTCTATTTTGGAAAATGTGTAAGCTCCAGGTGATTGTTCTTTGTGTGTTTTAGATGAAATTCAATGTTACTAGCTATTGATGCGTATGATTCCCCGATGCCCGCGCATTGTGAGGTAAACTAAGTGTGAGCTAAAGTTGAGCTATTGGTATCAGTATGTTTTTATGTACGTTGGTTATGGATATAGTTTTGCGTTCTAGTCCTGGATATGGATTGTGAGCTTGGGAAAAACTTAAGATAGTAAGAGCTTAATAAGTACGTTTTTAGAAGAAAGCGAGGTTTTCTCTAATTGGGATAGGGTTGTGTGATGTAAATGTGGGATTCCACGATATTGGTGCACCGTGTTGTGAACCATATGTGAATTTTGTGCCCATGTGATTGATTTGGATTTTGGTTAGAATTGGTATATGGACTTGACTTAATCGTAAATTTCAAGGATGAATTTTTTTTAAGAAGGCTAAGTTTTAACGACCCAGATCTTGAGGAAACATGAAATTGGAAAATTTAAGGAGAAAAGTTAAAGTTGAAATGTTGACTTTTTGATCGGAACCTTGTTTAGGCGATTCAAGAAGACCGTTACAATGGTCTTGGCTTCTCAAGTCCATTGACAGGCGCCATACTAGAAACGGAGTTCAAATAGTTTTGTTTTAGGTTTGAGATGTGTAGGGGAAATGTGGAAATTTTGCAAGGAAAGGGTATTTTAGTAATTTTTCTTTGTGTGATTTTTTGTTGTGGCCAATTGCATAGGGACAAGTGTCCATAATCTATTATGGGAGTGTGCCACTGCCATTGTGTGTGTTAAATGGTGAGTGCGTGTTGTGTGTGTTAAATGGTATGTGTGTGTTGTGTGTTGTTGTGCACACGGTCGAGAGAGAAAAATAAAAAAAGAATGGGGAAGAAATAGAGGGAGAGGAAGAGAGGAAGGAGAAGAGTGTGAGAGAGATAAAAGGAGAAGAGAACTAGAAGAGGAAGGAGGCTAGCCGTGGACTATGATAGAGGAGAAGAGCAGAGAACCCATGAGAGTTTTTCGATTTTGGGGCTATTGGGCTAGTTCTCAACGAGGATGCTTGAAGCCAAGCTTGAGAACATCTACCTTAGGTTCTTACGACCCTAACAAAGTGCCCAAACGATGTTTTGTACGTGGGGATCGTCCAGGTAGCTTGGGTGCATTATGTCGGTGAGTTCTTCGATGAGTCAAGTCTTTTGGGTAAGTTTCTCCATGTTTTGATCATATCGATTCCTTCCTAATGTAGATTAGAAGATGTTGGATATGATATGGAAGAAAAACAATAGAAAACGTGTGAAATAGGACCTAGTAGGGTCTCAGGGTCGGGCGACCCAGAAAACCAACAAAACGGGTCTGCTAGAGGTAGATAATGAACAGTAACCGGTACTGCAGTAGGCGCGTGGCTCTCATGCGCAGCCATTTTCGGTGGCACATGAGGGGATTTTTGAGGCATAACCAACATGAGTTTTTATCCTTTCGACGTTACAAAAACTTTGGCGCAAGTAACATGTCAATGGTTCTCGACATGAGCTCAAAGTTCTCAACTGTGCTTGCGGGAAAAATAATGGGAAATGGGTCTTCGGGCACATGAGGGGTAGTGAACTCCCGAAGAAGCCTAGGGGCAGGTGGGGGGACAAGAGCACAATCTAGTGGATTAGCCATGGCACTAAGACTTGGTGGCGGGCACTCGTGAACTGAAGTTTGTCGTTAGGGTGGTGTAGAGTCGTGAGATGTGCCCTCCACTGAAGAGTTGTGTGACATGTACTAGTACCTTTTAAAACAAACAAACGACCAAGTTAAATAATTCCAAACTATATCGACACTGTTGAGGGACAAGTCCTCGACAACAGCGCCAAAAACTTGGTAGAAGTTTTATCCAACAAAGAATGATGAATGATAACCCCTAATGTAATACTTAGCAAGTGCACAAAATCATATAATGAGTATAGTAGGTTTGCAAAGGTCGATTCCTCGAGGAATTGTTCAACGTGAATCCACTTTGTTTAGAATGAAATAACTTGGTTTAAAAGACACAAAAATGTTGGGGGGTTTAGAATGATGATTAGCACGAAATTCTAAAAGGAAAACAAAGTGCAAAACAATAGAAACTTGATTGAATGATTATGATTAATTAGGGCTTATTATCCAACTTTGCCAATTATAGTTCTCATTAGATTTGATTGACTCAATTACTATCCATGTTTCTGAATTAAGTGTCAGTGCAAGGGTCCGGCTAAGGCTCACCCCACACCTATTATCTTCTGTTAGATTTCTTGTTTTAAGCATGTTGTCGCGCCCTTAAAACGTCTATTATCGATAGTGCGTGATAATGCATGAAACACAAAGAAGATTTGATGACACTACACTATCCCTAGAAAAGTGATGTGCAATCCTAGAAAGTAATGAGTTTAAATTACGAAGATTCCCCCTCTTAAACATGATGCTACAAATTGCAAGATGATATTATAGTCCGTCAAGCAATTACATCTACAATTATACAAAATCAAGGTGATCAAGCTTATAAGCGTAAATTGAGTTCATGAAGCAAAGTAATCCAACAAATTCAGTCATGCATAACAATCATAATCAAGAGACAAAAATCTAAATACGAACTAACATGACTAGGGCTTCAAACAACCCTAATCCTAAAGGAAACTACTCACACATATCTAAGTTAACAAACAACATAATTGAATGCATATAAACTTAAAGAGATTGGGGATTGAGAAACACAAATACTAAGAGAAATGTGACGTGAGAGAAGTGGCAGGAACACTTCTTCTTCTCCCAAGCTTCACGTCACAATCAAGAATCAAGAATTTAATCCAAAAACATGAACAAAGTGGAAATTGCGGCTAACTTTAGTGTAAAAGTGAGTATGAATTTTGATAGTGAAAACTAAAAAGAAGGGAAAACAAAGACCTCAACTAAGGAGGAAAACTAAGATAGCTGTGAAAAACTCATCTTGTCGCCCTTTGTGGAGCCTTCTTTGTGCAAGCAATCTCTCATTTTTTTCTCCACTTAATGACTTCTAGTTTGACTAGGAATTCAATTAATTATCTTGCCAACTCAGATCACAAAAGTCCTCATGGAATGAGGAAGAGAAAAATGAGGCTAAGGGGTTTCCTTAACCCTAGTGTGTATTAGTGAGTTTCTTGATTTGTAAGAAACTTCCTTTCCCTTGTTTCTTGCATCTTTTAATTCAGATCTGATTAGGACATCTTTGATTCTTCTTATCCAAGTTAATCCACATCATTCCTCATTGAAAAGGGAAGGCAAATTCGTCCAAGGACTACTTTTTACACAAGTAATCCCCTAATCTTCCTTAATAGCATTTTGGGAACTTTTTAGGGCTAGGCCGTGACTTTTAAGGTCTTGGTGGATCTTGACCGTGTAAATGGGAGATGATGTGGCCTTTTGTGAGTCCTTGATGAGTTCTTGAAGAATTAGCCTTCGAAAGATCACATTCCATTGCAAAAACATGATTTAAACCTCCACTATACAATTTGCACAAACTTCACAAAAGAGTTCATTTTCTCCTACTAATTGAATGATTATAATCAAAAGGTAAGTAAAAGAGATTAGAAGTAACATTGAAACAATACCAAATTCATGGCTTATCAGTTCTGTCACTACAGACCTGTCCTCCGCGTGATTGTTCACTTGCGTTGCTCGCTATACTAGTTAAAAAAAACACTAGTCTTGTCCCTGAGCTCTATGGAACTCGTGGTGGTGGTGTATTGCACCCAGTCCTTCACGTGGTTGTGGTACACGAGCAGGATACCCAGTACTAGTTACAAGTGTGAGACTCGAGCGACTCAAGAGCAATTATGATGTGGGTTGACATTGTGACGTATTTATGATTTCTGGTTGCATTATTTAATTGTTAATAAATTATTGTTATTATCATCTCTCGTATTACATGCAAGCATACTATGACTGATTTCGGGATTTCACAAAATAAGAGGGGTTAAAGGTTATTATTGAAAATGGTTTTACACTGAAATAACAACTGGGTCCATTCACCCTTGTGTTTTAAATCCCTCAGTTTTCTTTGGCGTGCACGTACTTCGAGGAGGCTTGGATGCTGCTTTGACACTTACTCCCAGGCTTGGAGTGAACAGGCGATCCGTTCGGCTGATTATAGGTAAAGTGGTGTGTATGATCATCAATGTTATCGTCCATGCTCTATGTTTCCGTTGTTGGGTGAAATGCGATCGGTGTTCACCGTTTGGGTTTCATCCGACCTCCCCAAAATGCGTCGTTTTAACTTAAATAGCTTCCACATCTGGATGTCATCGTATAGATTTCGGCCAGCAAGCCTCAACTTTCATGTCATAAATGGACTTTCTGAGCCGGGGTGTGTAACTAACGATTCAGAAGCAATTGACACGCTACGTAGTGAGTAGCTGTAGAGTCCCTATAATAGGGTGCATATTTTGATGGCTTTGGATGAACACGTTAATACCTAGGATGATGGTATTGATCCCCGCATAGGTTGGGAGGATATGTTGACCAATTAATAAGGTTATTTGTAAATGTGCTTTTGTTTATTATGACGATAAACAATATGCACTGGAATGTAAGAGCAACGGGACATAGGATATTTCAAAATATGGTCCATGACCATTGTTCAATGTATGTGGTGAGTTTTATGTGTGTTATTAGAGCCTAGGTTGAGTGGGACTAAGACACTCTCGTTTATGTAATCTCTGGGATTTTCTAACTATGACAAGGTGGATGCGATTGGGTTTCCAAGATGAATTTCAATATTGTGTGTTGATATCATATTTGACCAAACTCGATTGGCCTAATACTTTAAGCTCAAGCTCAATAAACAAGCCCAAATCTTAATTACAATGTAATGACCCATCTGTAATTTTAAGGATTAATTAGGGATTAATGACGGATTAGTGAGGCTAATAGGAGATTAGCCGAGGATTAAGGGATGTGCAGGGCGAAATGACGATTTTGCCCCTAAACGAGGGAAAAAAGAAACTTTTGACCCGAGAGGTCCGATGACCGAGGACCGAGGACCATTACGTAGATTGCGTCGATACGAATCCATAGACAGGTGGAACGTGGAATTCGGATGTTCGACGGAGAAATTACAGTTCACGGACGTTTGAACGAACGATTGCACATTTTTCGAGACGAATGCCATTTGGAATTAAGTGGGCCTAGATTTTTAGGATAGGCCCAATGGATGAATGACAAGTTTCATTCATCCATTCCCCATCATTTTCCCGTTCATGCATATCCCCTCCCCTTTTCTTTTCTGTTCGACCATTTTCCCCACCAAACCCGACCAACCCTTTGAAACCAATCCAAACCCTTCCCCTATCTGATCATGTTTGAGACCAAGAGACTGAGATTAGGGCAGGATGACGGTGGTGGCTGGCCAAGGGCGGCGCGGCCGTGCAAGGCAGAGGAAAATCGTACAAGGTAAGCTCGGTTTTGCCCAATTTTCATTATTTTCGATTTTGTATGTTATGGGCTGATTTAATTGATTAGAATGGGGTTATTAGGATGTTAGGAATGTTTTAGGACAGTTCTGAGTGGTGGTTCACAGCTGAACAACCCAGGAAGGAAACTGGGAACTTGGACCATGAGGGAGGAAATTGAACCGGTGGGATTTCATGGATATTTCATGGTTTTGATCACACCATTAGGTTCCTAGTATCAAAATAGGAAGAATGGAATTGGATTGGAGGAAAAAGGATGAAAATTGATCGAGTTATGGGGCTGGTGATAGGTCACGAATTGAGCATGATTTCAATGATATTTCTTATCCATTTTACTTGTCTTTTGATTATAATTGTACAAAAAATAAGAGAACATGATCCATTTTGTGAGACATGTGTAGATTATGAAAGTTAAGTCAATTCTGAAGAGAATGCAAAAAGAATGGAAGAAATCCGGTCCAAAATGAAGGAATAGCACTAAAATGAAGTTAAGGTCCCTAGCTGAAATCCCAGTTGAGTCTCTCTCGGGTTTTGTCTTTGAATTGGCATTTTTCAATCTATTGGATGTGATCAGCAGCTCATATAATCTCCAGGGGTTCCAATGAGGTGATAGCACATGTCAAGACAATCAAGATTGACTAAGAAAAGGGGTTCTTGCCTTTCTTGGCCGAGAGGCACTCCTAATCCTACAAGGAGTGTGTGTGTGTGTGACTTTGTAGACCAGCCTTACTAGCCTTGCACACCTAGATTAAGTGGGCTATTTTAGACATTATGGCCTGGAATCCAGCTGGGAAAGTTGGCCAAAAGATCCATTAAAATAAGGGTTCCTGTTCGTTCTTTGGAACCCAAGAAACTAGGATTTCTTGCCTTATTAAGTTCCTACTTTTTAGGGATTTGGGGCAGCTGTCCTTTGGACTAATTTGCCTTCCCTTTTCAATGAGGAATTACATGGATTGACTTAGATAAGAAGACCTAAATATTTCCTAATCAGATTTGAAATTAAAGATTGCAAGAAACAAGGGAAAGGAAGTTTTTTGGAGGCCAATAAACTATCAAGAACACGGCTACGGTTAATTTACCCTTAGCCGCAATCATATCTCCTTTCTTTTATTTTAGGGCTTTCTGATATGATTTGGAATATAATTAATTGAATTCCTAGTCAAAAGATGAAGTCAAGAAGTAGTAACAAGAAAGAAAAGAAGACTCCTTATTGAAGGAGGATCAAGAATGCAAAAAAGGATGTTTGACGACTACAATTGGTTTCCTTCCTTGTTTGGGTTTCGTTTTTCCCTTTCTTTTAAGGAGATGCTAGGGCAGATGTTAGGGTATATAAATAGTTGTTTTCTCATTGTTTTTTTGGGATGAATTTACCTTTCTAGGTCCCAAAACTTTGTCAAAATTCATACTCAATTTATATACGTTGCCTAGCCGTATTTTATTAATTTTTTTATGCTTTTGGATTCAAGCTTGTGCTAAGGAGGACGTGAGGCTTGGGAGAAGAAGAGTATTTGAGCCCCTTTTCCTACTCCTTGCTATTCTTTAGTATTTGGGTTTATTTATTCTTTTATCGTTTTATGTTTCTTATGCATTTAATTATATTATTCGTTAATTCAATAATGTTTGAGTAGTGTAATTAGGGCCAGGGTTACTTGAAGCCCTAGCCATGTTAGTTCTTACTTTGATTTTTGGCTCTTGATTATGATTGTTATGCATGCCTGGATTTTTTGGATTACTGTGCTTCATGAACTCAATTTATTCTTATAAGCTTAGCTACCTTATTTTTGTATAATTGTTGATGTAATTGCTTGACGGATCACCTCGATGTTTGTGTTCACCCTGCAATTTATGGCATCACGTTTAAGAGGGGGAATTTTATTCGTAATCTAAACTCATGACTTCCTAGGTCTGCACATCACTGTTCTATGGACAGTGTAGTGTCATTAAATCTTATTCATGTTTCATGCATTATCACGCACCATCGGTAATAGTTGTTTAAGGGTGGGCACATCATGCTTACACATGCAATCAAAGAGAAGATAATATGTGTGGGGTGAACCTTAGCCGGACCCCTGCACAGGCACTTAATTCAGATACATGCATAGTAATCTAATCAAGGAAATCTAACGGACCTATAATTGGTAAAGGTGGATAGAAACCCAAGCTCGACTTAGTTAGTTATTATTAGTTAATTTATTTCATTCATAAAACGTAGCAAGCCCCCCATTCCATTTTAATTACTCCACTTAAGTCAATTGAGTTAAAACGGATTGGATATTGTTAAGCAAGTCTTCGTGGGATCGACCTTTGCTTGCATCTATACTATCTACACGTCTTGTGCGCTTGCAAAGTTTATTACACGTAGAGGTTTTACCTAGTACATCTTTTGTGCTTGATAAAATCTCTAGTACATCTTTTGTGCTTGATAAAATCTATCAGCTGGACCGGATTACAGAGGAAAACCGGATCGCCCGGTCGATGTAACGAACATGTGAAATCATCTATACGATGTAGCGAACATTTTAGGACTGGTTTCGACTTGATCGGACATCATCTCGATATAGTTCGGGTTGTCCGAAGGTTTAGGATCATGTTTAAAAATAGTTAAAAATCCCGAAAAATTAGGGGGCTTTAGTGAGGGCTTAATTAAGTAGTTAGTAACACTCTAAAATTATTTGGACAGGTTTGGGAACCCCAGAGATGGTGATTGACCGGGAAGCCGTATGGCGCGAGTATCGAGGCGGCAACTTAGACGGGCTGTGAGTGGACTTTCTTTTATGAATCAATGCATGCATAAATGTTTTATAAGTGTTTTAATACATGTTTTGTGATGCCATGAGTGCATTTGTGAGTGTGTTTATGTGTTAGCACGCATTTCGAGGTTTTCTATTTTATACGTGCTTGTACGCGTTTATGACTCCGATTTTAAATGAAATGGTTTTGAAAAGTAAAACGAACCATTTGGTCATGGTTTTGATTCCGGCATGTGGTCCTATTGATGACCTACGGGTCTGGGTCGTGGTCGCTACAGGTGCTGTGTGCACAGCGACGGACAACGAGACGCTCGCCTCTGGACTGGGGATGTGTTCCTTCCATAGAGGTCACGATGCACGTCTTGTTGTCGAGCAGCCACTGGAAGCTCGGTTTCAGAGTTCAGACGGTATAGGAAAGCGATCGGTGACGTATGTACTATGATCTAGAGGTGGTCGCGGAAGAGATATGTTCATGGAGATATAGAAGGATTGAGAGCGGTCTTGGACTGATGGTTGCACGCATCACTATGATGGCAATCGTGACTGGCCCTGAGGTATCGGGCTTGATGCTCAGTTGATTGTGAGTTCGGGCTAGAGGCCCAGTTGAGTCATGAGTTCGAGCTTGAGACCCAGTTGATTTGTGGTATCGGGCGTGAGTCCCATTTGTGGTTTTCAATACTAGTATGTATATACCCTCTTTTATGAGTTTATTGGTCTCCTCCAGACGTCGTTGATCCTGGGGTGTCACGATCCACTACCTAGAATAATGACTCCAAGAGGGAGCACATTCCAGGAGTGAGAGATATGGTATAGTCTCGGACTGGGTCCGTAGACCGTCCTCCAGATGTCGTAGATCCTGGGGGGTAGACTCGGAGTGAGACACCGAGTAGTGTGCACACTTAGAGATTTATTGTGACGGGTTATTAATGAGGCACATGAGGTGCCGAGGATGGGGATTACATATATATGTTTGGATGAGTTTTCACTGAGAAGGATTTTGGGCTGAGACCCACGTGTGTTGGATTTGGGATGAGTTCCCACTTATTTTGGATTTTGGGCCAAGGCGCCGTGTTCTATGTTTGAGAAATGGATTTCGAATGCATGCACGTTTTTAGTGAAGGACATAAAGGTCATTTTTGTGAAAATGTTTTTATAAATGATTTCTTTTGTCTACTCACGAATTTTGATGTTTTGAATGCCCTTCAAGTTGATCGCGGATGTGGGTTGTAGCAGAGATCAAGACACGTCCAGATCCTGGCGCTCTCTGGTAGTCCTGGTTGGGCTAAGGACGGAATTTTCCCTGGTCTGACATGGGATGGGAGTAGGTACGTCCCACGTTAATCCCGGGTGATTTGGGACAGGTCCTAACAAGTGGTATCAGAGCAGGTTTTTCTTTTATGGTGTGCGCGCAGGCCGAGGATGTGATGTCACTAGAGTCGTAACAGTCCGTCATCAACTTGATAGTTAGGGTAAGAGTGGGAGGAACCTCGTGCCAAATGAAACGAGGTGTGTTAGTTCAAGGTCTGATTGGCTTCAGTTGCCGCAATTTCTGAGAGAATGGATTCAGAGTTGGATCGATTTTTCTTGAGAATCTAACGGCGTAGGGCCGTGGTGTTACTTGAGGTGGAATCCAGTGGACTGGTAGACATGGAATGACGAACTGAGGGTCGTGATCACCAAGCGGTCGTGTCGAAAACAGAATAGAGCAATTTGGAATCAGTAGAGGTCGGACGTCAGGGTCGTCCGCGACAAAAGTACAAGGATCGGAGATTGTGCCACTAGGAGCAGTCAGGTGCACGATGACCCTAGTTGAGACTAGTTGGAATAGGAACGTTGACCCTAAGTGGCATGAGATGCCTTGTTTCGATGTGTCGAATCCCGGAGGAATGATGACTGGCAGGGGATGCCCGGAGTAGTTGTGGGGTGGCGTGGTAGGAAGCGATAACGACATATAGCAGTGGTAGAGCGTTAGGCATAGAGTTTAGGCGGGTTCTAGTAAAGGCCAGCGGCTAGGAACAGTAGAGTTACGAAGGGACAAGGTCCTCAGATTATGGTTATTGGTTGTTTGGAAACCAGTATCAGAGTACGAAGACTCTTCGCAGTCGAGCGTGAGGGATCGCTCGAGATGGACATGCTACAGGGAGCAACCGAGTTCGCGATAACCCTAGTTGGCGATTGATTGGATGAGTGACCAGGAGAGCAGTACTGGTGGATTGGATTTCGAGATGGACCGATCAGTGGATGTTGTGGGTTGTGTCTGCACGAACCCGTGGTAGGTACTACCATCAAGGCTGGTTTTGGTGATGGTTGTTGAGAACCAAGGGACGTTCGGAAAACGTTCTTTTCTGATATGGATTGTTGAAATAGTCATACCTAGAGTCGTGGAGTACGAGGAAGGTAGAGCCCTTCTAACCCGAGCAGAGTGGACTACGAGGGAGGTAGAGCCCTTCCGACCCGAGCGGAGATAAGTGGCGATTGCTCGGTAGGAGCAAGGTTTTTGGATTGGTTTGATTCGTACTCCACGTAGCGGTGATGCCATGGCGATAATGAGAAGAGACGACGAGCCACGAGCTAAGGGTAGCTCAGTCATGACGTGCTCATGGTAAGGTTCTACCACTACACAACGAGAAGGATACGTCGGCTAGTGTAGATTCTTGGGAATCATGATGGAGGTGGTTTGTTTGACTGCGTTTGACCATACCTCCTGAGTTTTGTGTACGCTGTTTGAGGAGAATTCTGGTGGTGAGAAATAGAATAGGTCATTACAGTATTTATCGACAGTTGTCGTTGATCGGGAAGAATGGACAACAAGAATACTGTTGTGAGGATTAGTTACTAGAGGGTCGAATTTGGTCTAGAGGGTCGAATTTGGTTGTACGTAGAGAGTTGACTGCAGATCACAGCAGGAGCCTGTAGTGACTCTTCGATCGATCAGTACATCGGATTAGGATGAACTGACATCCTTTTTGGATGTACATAAACGATCGTAAACGGATAAGTGGGTGGATGATTTCGGACGTGTGGATGATGTCCGAGTGAGTTAAGGGCCTAGTGGTGACAGCATTGGGAGACGTGCCCTAGAGTGTAGCAGTACAAGTTCGGTGGACAATAAGTGGGACAGAGAGGATCCCGAGTGGCTCGGTGCGAGGTATGGCTTATACTTGGTTTGACAAGGTCTGGCCTATGCAGGGATTAGTGATAGGTAACCTAGGCTGTTGTGGACGGACGACACGAGTGTTAGGTGCTGGCATTGGATCCCATAAGGATTGGGATGTACGAATTAAGTTACCGACGTGAACGGCGATGGAAGAAGCCAAAGAGAATCAATGGAAGTGTTTAGTCATGAAGGAAAGGATTAAGCATTGCAGTAATTATCATAGAATTCTCTTAGTCGGAGTAGGAGGACTTCTAACTCTGTCATCGAAAAAAGTTAAGTATGCTTCCAACATGGTTGCAACTACTCTCGACTTAGAGACTGGTGAAAGAGACTTCTTGTTTTCTGCTCTTTAGCAGATAGTGTTGGATGCCGGAGGATGACATAGGATGAACTTTGATGTCATCATCTTCAGTTTTCCTTATGTGGGTCGATTAGGAAGGAGATGACAGCTAAGGGTTTAAAAAGGATGTAAGAACCGAACACCTAGGCTCTGGGTCAAATTTGATTGACTTGGAGATCAGATGATTCTTAGTGTCACTGGATGTGACAAGTGAGTGCCCAAGGTGAGTTAGATTGAGTAGTGTAAGGATGATCGGGATGACTAAGATGGTTGTGACGACCGTAAGGCGTATAGACCGAGGTCTGGTCGTCATTGGAGTGAATTGCCTTGCTGATTATGCTAAGCTAGGAGTAGAGGAGAACCATAGTTTAAGACTATTGGAGGATCCCTTAGTATAGTTGGTGAGATGACAAGACAGAGATTGGATATGGGAATAAAGATGAGATGAGGACGATACGTGGACATCGATCAGGAAAAGATGAATAGATGATGCCTCGAGTTGGATTTGAGGATAGAGATTGTGATGGATTGAGGCTGGCTTGTGACACACGATTGAGCATCGAATCGATGAGTACTATGATCAGATGTAGTCCAACATTTTGGTGTAATGATTGGACGTCGAATGTTGTGTGCTCGAGCAGAGTTGATAGAGACGGTTCGGATATTAGGTGAGCCGAGAACCCAGGGCCGTGCGAGCCAGAGGAACCCTAATGACTGTGTGTGTTTCCTGCTGAGACAAGTATTCGATTGGGATCCAAGTACACCCGAATGGGTGAGACGTCGATTGTGTGTTGACAGGATGAGTAGTACGACCGTTGAGACTCGAGGTGAGTCCAGGTGTCAGCGGAGATCGCTAAGTGATGTGAGATACGATACAAGGACTCGAGAGTAAGTTGGGATTAGAGTATGGAGCGGAAGCGCAGTGGAGCCGAGCATTACATAAGAGTACCGAGTAGTAGGACATGGTTCGATTTCCACAGTTTGGTTGTGGAATTGAGTCGATTTGAATTTCGAGGATGAAATTCCTGAAAAGGGTAACTTTGTAACGACCCGTCCCTAATTTTAAGGATCAATTAGGGATTAATGATGGATTAATGAGGCTAATAGGAGATTAGACAAAGATTAACAGACGTTCAAGGAAAAATGATGATTTTGCCTCTGAACGAGGGCAAAAAGTTGACTTTTGACCTAGGAGGTTTGATGGCCGAGGGCTGAGGACCATTACGTAAATTGCGTCGATACGAATCCATAGATAGGCAGGACGTCGAATTCGGATGTTTGACGGAGAAGTTACGGTTCACGGAAGTTCGAACGAATGATTGCACGTTTTTCGAGACGGATGCCATTTGGCATTAAGTGGGCCCAAATTTTTAGGATAGGCCCAATGGATGAATGATTCATCCATTTCCCATCATTTTCCAGTTCATGCATATCCCCTCCCTTTTTCTTTTCTGTTCGACTATTTTCCCCACCAAACCCGAGAAAACATTTGAAACCAATCCAAACCCTTCCCCCATCTGATCATGCTTGAGACCAAGAGAGTAAGTAGGGGGCAGGATGATGGTGGTGGCTGTCCAAGGACGGCGGAGGAAAACCGTACAAGGTAAGCTCGGTTTTTCCCAATTTTCATTATTTTCGATTTTGTATGTTATGGGCCATTTTAATTGATTAAAATGGGGTTATTAGGATGTTAGGAAGGTTTTAGGATGGTTTTGAGTGTTGGTTCACGGCTCAACAGCCCAGGGAGGAAACTGGGAACTTGGACCGTGAGGGAGGAAATTGAACTGGTGGGATTTCGTGGGGTTTTCATGGTTTTGATCACACCATTAGGTTCCTAGGATCAAAATAGGAAGAATGGAATTGGATTGGAGGAAAAAGGATGAAAATTGACCGAGTTATGGGACTGGACCGAGTTACAGAGGAAAACCGGACCGGTCGATTGGACCGGTAGGCTTGAGGTTGAAGATGACCCCTGTGCAGGGGCGTGAAGCCCACGCGCAAGGCCTTCAGGCGGCTCATGGCGGCCCATGGTGGAGAGTTTGGGGAAACTTCCAACATGTGAAATCATCTATTCGATGTAACGAACATTTTGGGACTGGTTTCAAGTCGATCGAACATCGTCTCGATATAGTTCGGGTTGTCCGAAGGTTTAAGATCGCATTTAAAAATAGTTAAAAATCCTGGAAAATTAGGGAGCTTTAGTGAGGGGTTAATTAAGCAGTTAATAACCCTCTAAAGTGATTTGGACAGGTTTGAGAACCCAGGAGACTGTGATTGATGATAACGCCCAAACTACGTATTAAATTAAATACGTAATTTGAGTATTATGAAATTTAGACCCTTTTGTGCAGTTATAGTATTGGTAAATAGAGATCGTTCTTAACCGAGGAAATTAGGGAATATTAATAATGTTAGTTAAATAGAATAGTGAATAATCAAAGAATAATGAATTGAAAAATTAAAGAATTAAATAATCAAATAATTAAACAATTAAATAATTAAATAACAAAGAATTAAAGAATTAGAGAGTAAAAGAATTAATGAATTAATGAATAAGAGAATCAATGAATTAATGAAATAAAGAATGAAGGAATAAAAGAATAAAAGAATAAAGATGGGGGTTTTTAGGGATTGTGATCATACATAACAAGTAAAATTCGAACCTATTTTTATCATATATACAAGTGGACTTTCTTTGAACACAAATTCTACCAACACTCTAACATTTGCAAATGATTAATAAACCCTCCATTAGCTTATATGGTCTCCTCTAGACGTCGACCTGGAGAGTTACGATCCACAGACCAGGGTCGCTATCCCCATAGGGATCCCGTTCCAGGAGTGGAGGTTACGAGATATGATGTGGTCCCGGACCAGATTCCGAAGAGATATGTGAACTAGATCCAGAGAGAGAGCTCAGACTAGATCCATAGATTGAGCCTCCCAGATGGAGATTCCTGGGAGAAGACTCGGAGTGAGACCTCGAGTAGTGTGCACACTAGATAGATATGATGACGTTGTGACTACATTGGGGATGTGTTCCCTAGGGGCTGTGTGTCAGGACCCACCCCGGTTTCACCCCGAAACCCGAGGTCAATCCCGCTCCCGTCTGACTCCCCGACACAACACCCAAGTAAAACTCACTCAAACCCAGTCAGACGCAGGAGTAATTAAACAACATATCCCAAAGTTATCGTTTACAGAGCATAGTACGAAAAGACAGGGAACTAAAAACCGATAAATTATACGCACACGGAAGACTTTAAACTACTCCGGGACCCCTCGCGTGACTTCTATGCCTCGGTCACTGCCTCGACGTCAAGACACCGCGCTCGCTCCACAACCTGGAGGGCAATTTAAAACCGAAATGTGAGTGGACCATAATAAAAGAGAAGTTTTAAAACCATTTCTCAGAAAACCGAGTTTTAACCCTCCGTTTTGAAAACCACATGCATAACCCAGTTATTAAAACGGTTAGAAACCAAAGTACCATATACCACATCATAAGAAACAGAAACACTATAAAACATTTATAGAAATCACAGCATATATATCATAAAACTGTATCGGAATCCAGAAACTGCAATTCATTCTTTTCCGATCAAACCTGCTGGATCTATCCGAGTCTTTAAACTCCCGAGTCTTTAAACTCAATCCAGGCCTTAATCATATCCGAGTCTTTAAACTCAAGGCCTACGGGGGAAATCAATATATCCGAGTCTTTAAACTCCCGAGTCTTTAAACTCAATCCAGGTCTTTAAACCCAATCCGGCCGGTCCCCCGTCACATATATCCGGGTCTTTAAACCCAACATCCAGATCCAGTAAATCCAATCCCAAAATCCTTTGAAAACCATTTACCAATCCACATCCAAACCCGAATCCGAAATCACTGGTTCGATACCCTTCCGGCATCCAGAACCGTCATTCCGAATCCAAATCCGGAATCCACTTTCCAACTTTAAAATCCAATTCATTTCATTACCAAATCATATTTCAAAATCCCTTTGTAAGCAATCAAACGAGTTATCCTTTAAAAAAAAAATCCCAAAACCCTGGCATTTTACTCAGAAATCAACCATTCTTCGTAAAACGTGCCAAATACCGTATTCCTCGAAAAACGTGCAATAATGTAAAACCAACCAAAACATATTCAATAATGATTAAATCCACAAAACAACGATAGAAAACAGTTATGCATGCTCAAGTTTAGAGAAAGGGTCCACTCACAGTATCGAGCCCTACTCGCGTCCCGAACGTCCAGTACGTTCCTCGGCTTCCTCGGGAAATCTCGATCCTGTCAATCACCGTCAAAATACGTCACTAATACGTCTACAAACATTCACCTAAATTTCCCCGAAAATCCCCGAATCGAAAACCTAAGACCCGGGACCTTAAACATTCACCCTCGCGGAACTAAACTCATACGACGTCCGATTAACCCGAAATCAACTCCATTGGACTCACCATAACTCCTAGACCAAAAGCCATGTTGACCACTTCTCCATCCGCCGCCGCACGCGCCCCCACGCGCCGCCCAAAGTGGCTGCGCGTGGCCCTCACATGCTAGCTACAGTAGCATCATCAACCTCCCGCACTGTACTGAACCGGCCGCCGTGGCTTGGACCGGCGAGAAGCATTCTCCACCGTCCAGCCACCATTTCCTTCCCTTCTTTCACCTACAGTTTCGTCCAGACACCACGAATCCAGTCCCCAACTTCTCTTGGTTCGATTCGACTCCCAGCTTCACGACTGAAGCTCGAACCAGACAACCATCAAACCCATGTTTCACGATTCACCTGCTCCGGTCACCTCCCGTCACGGTGGCGACACCAGACTCACCCCACAACCTCACTGATCCTAGTCCAACACTCCTAACCCTTCGACTCACCCCAGAAGTCCACGACTTTGGGTTTGAAGTTCACGGCCGAAACAGGGTAACAGAGACTCCTCTTCGCCTGAGCTCCGCCGTGTACGCCCCCGTCACGGCGACCATCACAAACCACTCCTAGGACCTCCCTGAACAACACCCCGACCTTCTATCCTCTCGACTCTCAGCCAAACCTCACGACTTTCCAAATGAAGTTTACGGGAAAAACAGAGTAAAAGATCTCACCTTCGATTGCAACTCCGCCGTGCGCACCGCCGCGTGCCACGGTGTTCGTTAGCCTCCCTGCAACCTCCTGCAGCTCTCCCAGCCTTGGTTGCCTCACCTCACGGCGTAGCCAGCACCAAACGTTCACGGTCTCCCTGTTTTCCCCAAATCTTCGCCGCACCACCACCGTGCCGCCGTGCACGATTGCACCACCAAATCACGACCAGTAGCTTCCTTCAATCTCCCGTTCCTCCCTCACTCACCAGGACTCGTCACCAGCCACGATCAATCCTCAATTTCTCCTCACAAGCTCACTCTGTTTCTCTGTGTTTGTCGAAGAACATCACACACGCACACACGGTTTCACCCAATTACTTAGAACCGTGAACACACAGGATTCCACCAGAAGCCTCTAGCCCCCTGCCATGTGTCACCATCCATCCAACCCTTATCCCATCTGGTTAAACCCCAGCCGTCCATTTTACTTTCTCTGCACAAATCCCCAGATGCTAAAAAGACCAAAATACCCTCATTTTTACTCGTTTTTACGGTTTTGTCAAAACTTCCTAGACCCGTAACTCTCGCCTCGTAAGTCCGATGAATACGTGCCGCCTGTCATCGAACTCAGGACGACGAAAGCTATCTAACCATGCTAGTTCAACCTACCAAAACCCATTCCTACAAAAGGTCAACTATTCCCCCTAATTTACCCAAATTACGGTTATGCCCTCAACCTTCCGAACATCACAACTTCCTCCTCGGATGTCGAAATCGGACGTGCCACCTGCCTATGGATTCGTGACGTCCTAAACTACGTCCTGGTCACTGGTAAATACCCAATTGACCACCCGAATAAAAGTCAACATTTTTGCCCGGACCAGGGGCAAAATTATCATTCTAGGCTCCCGGACCTTTCGGGACCACCGAACCACTGATTAACCTCACTAATCACACCTTAATCACTCTACTAATCCCGACTCTCGGAACGGGTTGTTACACTGTGTTCCCCGAGTTGGCATCTTCTCTGGAAGTGCCTAGGATGGGTTATACGTATGAGTACGTATATGGTTTGACAGAAAATGATTGAGGGCGGAGGCCCTGTGCTTTATGACACATGAAATGATTTGGGGCAGAGACCCCGTATTCTGTATGTTTGGTATTTCATTGAGAAAGGTTTTGGGCTGAGTTCCCACAGGAAATGGTTTATGGTTTTGAGGTGTGATTTCGGGTCAGGGACCTAAATGGATTTATGGGTCATGACGGTTTATGGGGCCGGGCATGAACCCTTGTAAGGTTTTGAGAATATTTTCAAGTGGTTTTTATGAATAATTGATAAATGGTTTTGAATGCATGCTTTTATGAAGGGCATAAAGGTCTTTATGAGAAAATGTTTTTATAAATTATTGTTTTGTCCACTCACGACTTTTAAATGTTTTAATGCCCTTCAGGTTGATAGCGGATGCGGGCTGTAGCAGAGACGAGACATCACTCCCCTCCTCCTACGATCCTGACGCCCTCTGATAGCCCCGGCGAGGGCTAGAGTTGGAATTTTCCCTTCATATCAGACGGGATCAGGCGGGTCCCACGTTAATCCCGGGGGATTTGGGACCGGTCCTGACACTCGGACTTAGAGTCCATTTGATTTGATGAGAATTCGGGCTGAAGGCCCATTTGAGTTATACGATCGGGCCGAGGGCCCTGTTGGTTTACAAATTTGGGCTTGAGGCCCAGTTGGTTGTAATCTCGGGCTTGAGGCCTCGTTGACTGTAGTATCGGGCTTGAGGCCCTGTTGATTTATGGTTTCGAGCTTAAGGCCCTGTTAGTTGTGATATCGGGCAAGAGGCCCAGTTGATTGTGAAATCGGGCTTGAGTCCCAGTTCAGTTTATGAAATGAGAATTCGGGCATGAGACCCTATTGAACTGTGGATTTAGGCTGAGCCTGTGAAAATGGAATTGAATCGAATTCGAGGAATCCTAATGAGAGGAATCGGGTATGAGACCCAGTTGAAATATGTTTTGAGAAAGAAAGTGTTTTGAAAATGTATATATACCCTCCATTTGATTTATTTGGTCTCCTCCAGACGTCGACCTGGAGAGTCACGATCCACTGACCAAAATGAGTATCCCCATAGGGAGCCCATTCTAGGAGTGGAAGTTATGATGTGGTTCTGGACCAGATTCCGGAGAGATGCTTGGAATAGATCCGGAGATAGAGCTCGGACTAGATCTGGAGATAGAGCCTCCCAGATGAAGAATTCCTGGGGGTGGACTCGGAGTGAGATTCCGAGTAGAGATGAATTGTGACATATATCGGGGATGTGTTCCCTTAGGGCTGTGTGCCCCAAGTTGACATCTTCTCAAAAATGTCGTGGATGGGTTATACGTATACGTATATGTTTGAGGTTCTTACGTAAAGTGATTTGGGGCGGACACGTATTCTATGTTTTGGTATTTCACTGAGAACAGTTTTGGGTTGAGACCCACATTTACTGGATTTGGACAGAGTCCTACTTGTGTTTGATTTGGGATGAGTTCCCATATAGGTTGATTTACGGTTTCGGGCCAAGGCTCAAATGGTTTTGTAAATGTTTTGATAAATGGTTTTTGAATGCATGCATGTTTTTAGTGAAGGGCATAAAGTATATTTTGTGAAAACGTTTTAATTAAAATATTTGTTTTGTCCACTAACGACTTTTGATGTTTTGAATGCCCTTCAGGTTGATCGCGGATGCGGGCTATAGCAGAGACCGAGACATCACAATCCTACTCCAGATCCTGGCGCTCTTTGGTAGTCCTGGTGGGGCTAAGTAAAGAATTATCCCTGGTCTGACACTTTGTGTCAGACACGAGCAAGCACGTCCCACATTAATCTTGGGGGATTTGTGTCAGGGACCACCCCTAATCCCCCAAGATTAGGGACTAACCCTGCTCCCGTCTGACTTACGTATGACACGAAGGCCAAACTGACGTCCAACCTTCACGTGACACGTAAGTCGGACAAGGGATTCTCGATCCGACCGTCCAAAATCTTCTAAATTCCCCAGAGTGCGCAACGTTTACTGTGGATCGTACGTGTGATGTCTCCGGCTCTCTCGACCAATAGCCCGCGCCGCAACAACCTGAAGGGTATCGAAAACACGAAAAGACTGTGAGTGGACAAAAATAAAGTTTAAGTTCAAAAACAGTTATCAGAAAACAACAACAGTTATACCCTCCGTTTTGAAAACCAATGCATGCATATCAAGTTCACATCATAAAACCTCATACGAAACAAAACACATTTTCCTTTTTGCTCAAATCCCGGGCCTCCGCCCAAAACCATCAAAAACCATTATAACCAACGAAACCATTTCATCAATGCTCAGGGAAATCCAAAACACATTTGAAATCACATGCTCATCCATCGAACCTGCTGGATCTATCCGAGTCTTTAAACTCAATAACCAGGCCTCAATAAACCGAGTCTTTAAACTCACGAGTCTTTGAACTCAACAGGCCTACGGGGAAAATATTAATATATCCGAGTCTTTAAACTCCCGAGTCTTTAAACTCAATCCGGGTCTTTAAACCCAATCCGTGCCCGTCCCAATGAATCACAATATCCGGGTCTTTAAACCCAATAACCAGATCCAGCAAATCCAATCAAAACCATTTGAAAACCATTTCTCAATCCATATCCAAACCCGAATCCGAAATCACTGGTCGGATGCCCTTTCGGCATCCAGAATCGTCATTCCGAATCCAAATTCAGAATCATATCCATTTCCTTTCCAGATCCGAGTCCGCAACCATCATTCAGTAAGCTGGCATCCGGAATAACCATTCTGAACCCAAACTCGGAAATCCATTTCAAGTTCCAAATCGAATCCTGAATCGTCACCCGGAATTCGGATTCCAAAACCCGAAATCCTCTTTCTCAAAACCACTTTTTCTGAACTGGGCTTCAAGCCCGAAAAACCCTTTTCTGAAAACACTTTTCGAAAATCCTTTTACTTTCTTTGAAATCAAACCATATTTCAAATCCCGAGATCAAGTCATTAAAACCATGATCAAATCCCAAGAACGTTCAAAAACTCGTAAAACGTGCAATTCCGTAATTCCTTGAAAAACGTGCAAAAATCATAAACCATCACAATCGTAAATCAAATCATAGAATCACGTATGAAAACATATTAAAAACATATATGCATGCATCAAGAGTTAGAAAGCAAAGTCCACTCATAGACCATTCCGTCGTCGCCTCGATACGCGCGCACTTACGCCGTTCCTGGCTATTCCGTTATTCTCGGCTTCCCCAAACCTGTCCAAATTTCATAACGAGGTTACTAACTACTTCACAAAAGTCCTACTTACATCCCATAACTTTCCCAAACTTCTAAGAGTACTTTAAACGGGACCCTAGACCTTCGATCCCGCAGAACTCACCCGAAACAACGTCCGAATAACCCGAAACCTATTCCATTAGATTCGTTATGACATTTAGAACAAAACCTTAGTTGGACTCTTCACTGGAAACCGCCGCACGCGCCCCCACGTGCCTTCCAAAGTGGCCGCACGTGGGCCTCACGTGCCTGCACACAGTACACTGTTCATCGTCGTCTTCCTTGAGCGAACCGGTCTGAACCGGCGTACCCGGTTCTCCACCGTTCGTCCACCATTTCGACTCCTCTTTTCACCATTCTCACCATCCAGTCCTAAGCAACCTATTCCCCTTACGCTCACACCTCGACACAGCCTATAACCCGTCGTCCCTAACTCGAAATAAAACCCGATCAGCCCCCTGTTTCACAATCCGGCCAACCAGCTACTCCCCCGTCACAACAACCACCATAGACAACTCCTAAGACCTCACTGAGTCTCACACAACTCACCAAATCCCTCGACTCAGTCCCTAAGTCCACGACTTTCCGTTTGAAATTCATGGAAAAACAGGGCATATTCACGGGGATGAGAAATTACCTGCAGTCGTCCACCACCGTGCTCGCCGCCGCGTTACCTAGAATCCACAGAGTCGTCCCAGCTTCCTCTCGAGCCCAATCGATCAGCACACGGCCACACCACCACCAATTTCCCTCAGAATCTCTCTGTTTTTCCCGTGGACTCACACCTCACACACACCGATTCCCCTCACAACATCTCACTCACCTTCACTCATCAGCTCTCACTTAATCTCTCACACACTCAACAATTCACACAAACACCACACACCGCCCTTCACTTGCTCGATTTTCCCTCTCTTCTTTGTCTCTGTTTCTCTCGTCTTCGAACAAGCACGAACACATTGCACACCCGTTTAATTGGACCGTGAGAGATCCTAGAAGCCACTAGACCCCTAGCACGTGTCACCATCCCTTCAGCCCTCTCACAAATATCCAAATCTCATCAGTACACTTGTCCCAATCCAGTTGCACAATTGCCAATGTGCAAAAGACCAAAATGCCCTTCCTTTGAATCAAAATTACGATTATGCCACTACCTTTCTAGACCCGTATCTCACGCATCCTAACTCCGATGAACACGTGCCACCTGTCGTTGAATTCAGGACGACGAGATCTACTTAACGGTCCTAGGTCAATGTGTCAAAACCCGATCGTACAAAAATTCAACTTTAACCAAATTACGGTAATGCCCCCCAACCTTCCAAACATCATAACTTCCTCCTCGGATGTCGGAATCGGGCGTGCCACCTGTCTACAGATTCATGACGTTCCAAACTACGTCACGGTCATCGGTCAATGCCTACTTGACTACCCAAACTAAAAGTCAACTTTTTGCCCAAACCAGGGGCAAAATCGTCATTCGACGCTAATGAACCTATCGTAACCAACTAACCACTGATTAAGCTCACTAATCCTTCACTAATCACCGTCTTAACCCAAATTTCCGGGACGGGTCCTTACAATTTGGGACGGGTCCTGTCACAAAATATCACACATAAGTTTGTACATTTTTTGCATCATTATTATGGACTGCGAAATAAGTGGAGGTCACAGTGTTGGAAAAAAATGATTAAGTGATGAGTGCAATCATTAAATGTGTCGAATGATAATCCTTGGTTGTTGTCCATGGTTTATGCTAGCCTTCATAGAGGTCGTGGAGAACAATTTTGGGATCATTTAAAAGAGGTGGTCGTGAGGTGGGATCTCCCTTGGTGCACCCTGGGTGATTTCAATGAGGTTCTTGGTGCATATGAAAAATGGAGTTTCCATAGGATTTATCGTGCTGGTGGTATATTGAGTTGTTGAGAGAGGCGGCCAAATTGATTTGGGGTTTTTTGGGGCAAAATTTAATTGGTTTGATAATCAAGATGGGAGTGCTAAGGTGATGATGAGATATGATCAAGAGATGTGTAATTATGATTGGTGCCTGCAATCTCTAGAAGCTTGTTGTTCCATCTAGCTCGTGCCAAGTCTAATCATTTTTTCTCTTGTGCTTGGATTGAATCCATCCAATTGGTGTGATCCTAGGCTCAAGCCTTTTTCTATTTGAGGCAGTGTGGCTGTAATATGCTGAGTTTAGAGCCTTTATGGAGTAGAACTGGGGTCTGTTGGAAATAGGGTATCCAAGTGAAGCAATATAGGTTTGAGGAGAATCTTAAGAAATGGAATAAGGAGGTCTTCGAGTACTTGAGGACAAGGAAGAAGAAGGTGTTCCCATACTTGGGGGAGAAACAGAAGTCCAAAATCAGCTAAGGAAGAAGAAGGTTCAGATAGTTCTCTTGACCTCTTAGATAAAGAGCTTCAATGAGAGTACACTCAAATCTTAGAGCATGAAGAGCTTATTTGGAAACAGAAATGCAGGATGAGCTGACACCGGGAAGGAGATGCAAATACTCTATTTTTTCATATATGCACTGTTGTTAGATGACAGAAAAACATACTTCTTGGTATCAAGGATCATAGTAGTGAGTGGATTTCGAGTTAAGAAAACATGAAAAGTGTGATTGTGGGATACTTTCAAAATTTATTTGTTGTCAGTCAGCATGGGATGAGTGAGGACAACTCTGACATGACCCGTTCCTTATTCACTTTGATAAACACACCTGGTCCTACTCCCGTCTAACAAACAACTTAAAATAGTAAAGTTTCTTTTACATTTGTCAAACAAAGAATATTTTCCTAATTTTATCCACGATCATTCTTAATAGGTTAACCAACGGAGTACATCCCTTGCGGGGTAACCGCCCACTACCGACCCACTAACCCCGTCAAGTAGTGGAAACTGTCATTTTGACTCCTTCCGAGCATTAGTTCACTAAATAATTATATTAAATAATTATTGAACATTAATTTAAACTATTTCAATGAAATAATAATATATGAATCTGCATAACATTTAAGAAAAAGGAAAGTCTATTCATACATAATTTTTAAGTAATCAAATCTTTGTATCTTCTATAAATCTTCTATTAATCAAATTTATTGTTTTGAGATCATTAATACCTGGGTTAGTGTTAGGTTTGTATTCCCAAATTTTCTTGTATTAAAATATAATTAAAATATAAACTTATTATATAAAACATTCAAAAATATACTCAAACGGTATCCAAATTAACTCAAAACCCGTACCATTAGATTCAAAATGCAAAAACGAATATTTTTCATGTTGACCCAACCTGAGGAAACACTGCACGCGCCCTAACATGCAGGTGAGGCACTCTGTGCATGGTGGCCACATGCCTGCATCAGATCATCTTCGACCTTGGAATCAGATCGATCCGGTTCCTATAACTCGGGTCACCGACTCGCGAGTCCAACCCGACTATAACTGACCTAGTCTACGTCTATTTTTTATGTTCTGTACATCAATTTGAATCCCTTCAATCCGAGAAACATCTCTATAACCTCAAAATGAAGAACAAATGTACCTGGATTCATGGTACAATCTTTTAAGGTTTCAGTCGTGGTTCTCCACCCATGTCTATGGCCTCCCCACGTCCAACCTTCATCTTTTCTATCACATAACAGTCTTAAGGGCTCCACCATCGTTATGGAATCCTTAGTTTCGAGCTCCAACAACCCGAAAGAGTATGAAACTCCACAACCAAACTTTGGGCTTCATTGTTATTCGTTTTCTCCAGTTTTTCCTCACTTTCTTCCTCTTTCTTCTTCTTTTTCTTCTTCACTATTTTCTCTTCTTTCTCCTTTTCCTTCTTCTCCCTAACGAGTTGGTTTTGTAGTTGTTTTTCCTTTTTGGCTCTAACTCACCGAATACCAAAACACGTACACTTTATAAACATATATATATATATATATAAAGATTAGGTCGATGGAAGGGATATGGGAGGGAAATGAAAGAATATTCCAGATTAACCTAGAGTCCTCTTGTAAAATGATCAAATACCCTTATGTTCAAAATTACCGAAATTACCAAAATGCCCCTAGTTACTTTTGAATAGTATCTAACATATTCGATCTCTCATTTTGGCATACTGCCTATCTATGGATGTAGAATTTGAAGGCCTTCATAACAGCTTCGTAGAACGTCCAAAAAGTGTTTGAGTCCAAAAAGTTAACCCTTGACAAATCATCATTTCCCTTTTTAATTTTTCCAAATTTATTTTTTCTCGAATTTCCGGGTTGTTACAACCTAACCCCCTTTAAAAAAATTTCATCCTCCAAATTTTGAAATGTTTCATCAACTTTCATAAAGAATTTGTTGCTTTGAGTAGAATCAAGAACTGTCTTATACTTAGGATTTGACATTGTTGTCGCAGCTAACAAACCAACAGATTTCCCAGCAGGGAATAAATTATGGGGAGCAGATCCATTCTTATCTCCATACTGAGTTGTGAAAATTTTGATCAATAAGAGAAAAGGACAACAAAATCGAAACAAGTTAGAGAGTAAAAAAGGGTACTAAAATGCAAATTCATTTAGATATAAGCAACTCCGGAATTCATTGTAAACTAACTAAGTCACATAAGAAACCTCAGGAACTGTACTAGGCATCATCTGAGTCCAGTACGAGAACTGCACTCACATACCATATGGACATGTCTAAAATCTCATCACATTCCTTAGAACCTGGCATCTTGCTAAGTGCACATCCTGACCTCTTCCAGCCAACTATCTTGTCCATGTAGTTAGCCTCATATCCTCGGAATATGAGGAGTTGAGCTCCGGTCGTCCAAGTATTAACATATTTGAGAATAGTGCGCCATGGTTAAAATTTTACAAATATCAAGAACAACAGCATTACGCGTAGGCTAGAACCCAGAGCATTAGCCGTCTAGGAACACCCTTAGCTTCAACTACCTGGGAACAATCACAATGACAATAGTCATCCCCTAGCATGAGTCATCTGGGAACACCCCTAGCTTCCACTTCACGGGAAACAAACATAACATAATCACCTCGAGCTACGGTCATCTGGGAACTTCCCTAACGTTGACCGTCTGGAAAACGCATCATCACATGAGTGGACCCTATCCAAGAATTAAATCATACAAGTATCATAATCAAACACAAACCATAGACTCATAAATCAAGTCAAGACATAACCAAACTGGGATTAAATCCAAGCATTATTTCTATGGATTACAATGAAATAACCGTGCGTAGGACTATGTAAAACTCATTTTTTTAATCATAAGAAAACCATCATCACATAAATCATGTGATAAAAATGTTATTATTCACATTAGAACTTTCTGTCACTTCGAGACTTCTAATGCTCACTCCAATCGAAAAACTTGTTTACTTATTATTTTCTAGTCCAACTCACTCGTCTTAATTTTATTTACCAAATTCACTCACTATCTAAATCCAAGAATCTGGGGTCTATTTCTAGCCCTATGGCCTACGCCTATCCAGACTCATATACTTGTTTTATTACTAACCCACATACAGGGTTCATATCTCGAAGACATGAAATTTAGTACGTAAACTCTGATACCAAGTTGACAAGACTCGTTCCTTATTCACTTTGATAAACACACTTGGTCCTGCTCTCGTCTAAAAAACAACTTAAAATAGTGAATTTTCTTTCAAATTTGTCAGACAAGGGATATTTTTCTGCTTTTCACCATAATCATTCTTAATAGGTTAACCAATAGAGTCCATCTCTTGTTGGGTAACTGCCCACTTCCAACCCACTAACCTCGTCAAGTAGTGAAAACTGCAACATTAGTTCACTAAATAATTATTGAACATTATTTTAAAGCTATTTCAATGAAATCATAATATATGAATATACATACCACTTAAGCAAAAGGAAAGTCTATTCATACATACATCTTACGTAATCAAATCTCCGTATCTTCCATAAATCTTCTATTCATCAAATTTATTGTTCTAAGATCATTAATATTTGAATTAGTCTTAGGTTTATATTTCCAAATTTTATTGTATTAAATTCTAAGTTAAATATAAATATATTATATCAAAAATTCAGAAATATACTCAAACGGCGTCCAATTAACTCAAAACCCATACCATTAAATTCATAATATAAAAATGAATATTTTTCATGTTGACCCCAACTTGAAGAAATGCCGCACATGCCTGCACGCGCCTTCATGGGTTGACGAGGCCCTTTGCGCGTGGTGGCCACTCACCTGCATAGGACGGTCTGTGAGTGGACCTTGATTTCTAAACTGTGATGCATGCATAAATGTTTTATATGGATTATGAATGTGATTCTATGATGCTGATTTGGATATTGGTGAATTATATGGTTTCACGAATTTCGAGGCGATTTACGTGCTTGCACGTAAATCAAGGTTTTCCGATTTTACACTGATTTTCCTTACTTATGGGTTTGGATATGATTTCATGAAATGGTTTTGGAATTGAAAAGGTAAACTCGGGTTTGAAACCCATCTGTTTGGAAACCCTCGGACTCGAAGTCCTTTAATGACGTTCTAGGGCTGGAGGCCCAATTGGTTCTTGAATCGGTTTTGGATTTGGAAATATAGAATCGGGCATGAGACCCATTTGATTTACGAAATCGGGCACGAGGCCCAATTGGTTTACGATTTGGGCCTGAGGTCCAGTTTGTATGTGGATTCGGGCCTAGGGCCTAATTACGTGTTACGATGGCGATTTCGGGTCAGGGACCCACAAATGGTTTTTATGGTTCATGACGGTTTATGGGAACCGGCATGAACCCTTGAAATGGATTTATGGTTCATGACGGTTTATGGGAACCGGCATGAACCTTGGAAAGGATTTTATGGTTCATGACGGCTTATGAGGGCCAGGCATGAATCCTTGAAATGTTTAAAGAATGATTTCAAAAGGTTTTTCATATGCCATCCTTTATATATGATTGTCTCCTCCGGGGAGGGTTGTTGGCCTGGGTGGACCCCAGAGTAGTCACGGAGCACTGACTGAGTGGAGTCGCCCCCCAGTTGGGTTCCTTACTCTCAGGATGGGCATGGTTCATTACCTCCAGGGAGGGTCATTGATCTACCGACATTGACCTGGGTGGACCCTGGAGAGACTTGGGTTTGAGATCCCGGTTAGCACGCGCGTAGCTCTATATACTGTGATAGGTTCGGTGATATGAAATATAATGGATACACATGATTTATTTCAATTGGTTTGGGAAATTGTGTTTTATGATGATAAATGGATTTGGGCTGAGATCCCGCATATGTTTACTATGTTGTGGTTTTCTGTAAATGGTTTGGGCAGGAGCTCGTATGATTATGATTATTTAAACATATGTGATTGGATAAATGGTTTTACTATGTATGCATGCTTTTTAGTGAACGGTATAAAGGTCTTTATAAAATGTATTTACGAACTCATTACTTTTTGTCCACTCACAGTCTTTCTGTTTTTAATACCCTTTAGGTTGGATAAGGCGCGGCCTGTAGCAGAGACCGAGATATCACATACCTTCTCCGGATCCTAGCGTACTCTGATAGCCCGAGAGGGCAAAGGTTGGAAATTTCCCTTGTCTGACACTTCGTGTTAGACGGGATCAGGGGCGTTCCTCGTTAATCCCGGGAGGATTGAGGACGGGTCCTGACAGCTGGTCTGTGGGCTATGTTGTGCCTTGCCAGAGCAAGGATGAGTGCGCTAGATGTGCTCTTACGTTAGCAAATGTGAAACATTTGTCATTCACTTAATATAAAAAACAAAAACAAAAATAAAAACAAACATAAAAAGTGAAATTTGAAAATGAAAAAGAAAAACAAAATTATTAAGTCGGTTTAAATTTTCAAGTTTGAAGTACATTCAAACCAAATGCTATTTATAAAAGAGAAAACTACATTTAAAGGCACAATTATAACCAACCAAATGCATAATTATAACCAGTATATAGAAAGACGATAATTTTTTCTCTGAGAGCTAAGGACAAAGTAATGTTTTGTGATTGTTAACTGAAGCCTCCAATTTGTTAAAATTATAATTTAACTTGTTTATCCTTAAGTAAATCAACATTGATGTTATGATTCAGATATTTAGAAAGCTTCGGGGAGCTAGGGAGATGGGGTGTTTTAGTAGAGTTAATGGTGGGAAAGCTTTTGGCTTAGAATTTAATGGGAAGATCTAGGAGAGGCAGCCAACCGATAACAGCCATGCACCACCTGTGTCTGCGTTCCCAAAGCTCCAGAGACTCTTTCATAAAATTCCAACAATTTCTCCCGCTCCTCAAAAGCCCACAGGTAAACTTTTTCTACAGTAAACAACTAAAAAAAAATTAGGTTCAAGAAATACCAATCGTGAAGCTTTGGCTTATCTCCACTCTGAATAGCCAAGCTAGGATTTTCTTTAGTTAACGAGGAAAAGGCAAAAAGGTCTTATTATAGCTTTTCGTTTGTGCTAAGGATGATCTTTGGTTGTTTTTTCATTTGGTAAAAAAAAATATTCGTTCATAAGTATAAAAAAGGGGAAAGTCAAGTATAAGGGCATATGGCACGAAAAGGAAATTCGATTTTAGTTGATCAAAATCTCTATGGAAAGAAAATTTCCACTTTCTGTAGATTCCGAGCATCATTCCTCATATTCATGGCTGATATTTCTTTCTTTTTTCCTAGTTGTCGGAAGAAGAAAATTTGGAACTTTCTTTTTTGCCTTTTCTTTAGAATTTTATTAAAGTTCGTGATTTCGTATTTGCATATCTTGAGTTGTCACAAGTTTTGTGGCGGGTGGGACTTAGAATGGTTTCGCTCTTTTTGTTTTCCACATTTCATTTCATCGGGCAGAACCTTCTCGGAAGATTCATTTGAAATGGAGGTTCTCCTCGCGGAGGAGCCGCCCTTTGCGGCTTCCCATTTTCGAATGGAAAACGCAGGCGTGGAAGAGCAGCTCTTTTTTCGGATCAGTTCTCTCGAATAACATGTCAGTTATGGATAGTTTCAATTAGCCATAGAAGTTGTTCCCGCTCTGAACTGACTTCAAGGAAAGATAGGATTGGTTAATTTCGCCGGTTCTGGAGTTTGCCTTATTATTATCTTATCTAGAAGGAAGAAAGAATTCTCCTCCTATATCCTCTAGCATTTTAATTCGGTTCATTAAAAAGGACTCCATGCTCCGATTGTGGGATATTGCTAGTTGAGAAGAGGATTTGATTGTTCAGCATGGGAATGGATTACCCAAAAAATCTTTTTGGAGATGTCGAGCTTGCAGGAGACTTACCAACTAGCTCAAGAGAAAGAACGTTATGCTAACGCGCATCCATTTTCTTGCTCGTTAGCGCTTTCAACTCGTTACAAACCAAAGAAAGCCGCAATGAATAGGTGAGATTCTAACCGACAGGAATAGATTCTATTCTGACTTCTGCGACTTTCCCGCTAATATCTCTCTTCTGAAAAATTAGTCTCGTGCTGACAGGACCCGTCCCAACTGGACTTTGGTAACCGTGTCCGGTCCTGCTCCCGTCTGACAAGTCAACTGAAGTCCCGGAACTACCTTTCAGTACCTGTCAGATAAGGGATAACTGTACTGATTTCCGCTCATGCCTCCGCCTCTCGATCAGCCCCGAACGTCGTGCCACGGTCTGGAGGGTCATCAAAATAGGAAAAGTGTGAGTGGACAAAAATAATATCTTTTAAAACACATTTCAAAATACATCATTTAACTTCCAGTTTATCAAACCATGCATGCATAGGGTAAAACATATGTATAACAATCACCGGATTTCCAGCCAAATCACATGAAACGTAGCAAATCCCGACTCTCAAGCCAAACACATGAAAAGATAATCACCTGGCCACAAAGACCAAAAACCGTACTCAATACCAGTACGCAATCACAATCAACATCAAACAGCACTAGTCACAAGTGAACAATCAATCAATCAATCAATCCACACTATTCACAAGTGCACAAACAATCACACGGTCACATCCGCACTACGCGTAGGACAACCTCGGGAACTGCACTCAAGCACCATCCGAGTCATATCAGTCATGTTTGGGGACTCCATACGCACCATCTAGATGTACCACATACTCGGGGACTGCACTCACGCACCATCCGAGTCATGTCTAGGAACTGCACTCGCACCATCCAGAACATGGTCCAGTATCCACAATCACAATCACAATCACAATCCATACCACAAACACATATCAATCATATCCATGACTTCAAACCAAGTCAAAAGCATTCCCGACAGGGTCTTAAGCTCAAATGCCATTTACACGTAAATCCGTTAAATCTCATTTTAAAACAATAAATAATCCAGAAATCATCATTGACTCACCAATTAAGTCAAAATATCCTTTTAGAACCCTTTTTTACTCCGGGCCTAGTTCAAAATATCATTTGCACATTTCTCGTAAAACGTGCCCGAAAGACCGATTAAAATAATCATTAAATCACAAATAACCATGCCAATTCATCATGACATCATTGCAACTCAAAGCATGAAATCAATCATGTAAAAAATTTAACTATGCATGCATAACGGTTTATAAAACAAACGTCCACTCACACACCGTCCAAACCGCTCGCTTTCCAAACTGCACACGTTTCTGTAATTTCCGGTACTTTCCAGGAATTCCAAGTCCTGCCCAAATTCATCATTAAGGGTCACTAGTGACTCAATTAACATCATATGAAGTTCCCCTAATTTTCCGAGAATTAAATATTAATTTAAAATATAACATAAACCTCCCGACCGTCGAAACAATATCGAAACGGCGTCCGATTGACTCGAAACCAACGCCAAAATGTTCGTTACATTGCATAGAGTAAAAGTCATGTTGAACTCACCTCTGGAATTGTGCCCAAGCACCCTCACGCGCCGCCGTGAGTGGCTGCGCGTGAAACCCACGCGCGTGCTACAGTACCATGCACAGTCATCTTCCTCACCCGACTAGCCTGCAAACGGGTCCGGTAACCCGCGATTCAACCCCGTTAGTTCTCAGTTAATTCGACATCAATTCCTACAATTTAATCGTCCATTAGCGTCGTTATAGACCCAATTTAGGTTCTGTAAATCCAATTACATATACACTTACCTCAATCCAATCGAATCAAACTAGACTTTTCGACGAACTGCTGAACATTGTGCATCGTCCCAATTCAGTCAAACTCAATTGTTTTCTTTCAATTGATGCATCAATAAGCTTTTTTGGAACCTCATAAGCATATTTCCAAGGCCAATTTCATCGTTCCCTGTCTCCAATCCATTCGACTCAAGCTCGAAAATCCAAGGTTCTCTCCCTTTCTGTTCTAAGGTAAAATGACCCCAATTCCCTTCAAGTTTCATTGGGTTCGACTCGATTTGAGCTCAAGAACCTTAATCCAAGGTCAATTTCACTCATGAATGTCCAACAATTCAAATTCGACCTTAGGGTCATCAAAGGTTTTCGGGTTTTTGAGTTTGGGTCCAAGTTCAGCTCTCACAATTCAGTTCCCCTTCTTTTCCTCTCTAAATTTCCCATTCGATCTCTCTGTCCTTGGTGTTGTTTCCATTTGTTTCTCTCTATGGTCTACTGATCAGATCAACCATGAGTATAACTCTGTTTTTATCCTTTAGCCGTATTTTGATTTCAAACGGCTTCAAACAGTAACAATTGCCACCAATTGTCCCCTTACAGTGACAGATGTCACTAAGCAACAAATCCTCATCCAATTAACAGGCACATGTGTCCTTATCTCCTTTTAATACATGGTTGAATCAGTCAGGACTAGTCAAATTACCATTTTGCCCCTACCATAACAAATTACCAAATGCCCCTAGCCTTCGCAGACCCATAACTTTCACATCCGACCTCCGATTGACGCATGCCGTCTGTCTACGGATTCAGCGTCCCGAGACCTATCCAACGGTCCTTCTGAAAATTCAAAATAAGATCTCAATCAAAAAGTCAACTTTCGGCCCTTATAAACCAGGGGCAAAATCGTAATTTCCTTCCAATTTTTCTATTTTTTCCTTTTCGAATTTCCGGGTCGTCACACGTGCAAGTTCAAAGGCTGACATTGCAGTCCCTGAGCCCAACTTGTAGCAATTAGTCTTCGGATAAAAAAAACTTGAGGCTAAAAGCTCTAAATCATTAGGGGTCAATTTGATAGTTGTTTTTTTTTTGTTTACGAGGCATAGTTGAGATTTTGAATAAGTGGATATTATTATTTTTAGTTGTATTAAAAATTTTGTCCTTAATTATTAATTTTCAGGTTAATTTTTCTTATTTGTTAATATTCTAGTGTTGTATCTTTATATAAAAGTAAAAAGAAAATTATTAGGTACGTACATACCTCAATGTGATATAGTGTGTATAATACAAAACAGTATTATTGATGATTTATAATGATACTGTAGGTGTATAGTACTTAATATTTTGCCCACACCCTTATGGTTGAAACAAATTCCGGAAAAAACTAAAAACACAGACAATTACAGTGAAACAAAGAAAAAAGAAAAAAAAGGAAAATAGAAAAGGGTGAAACAAAGAAAAAAGGAAAAAAAATAGGAAAATAGAAAGGGAAAATAGGGAAGGTGTTGTTGTGCTCCCTAATAAATGGAGAGAAGAGTAATGGTTTCGATTGACAGCACAAGTCACAACCCACTGTCTGTCTTATGATACCATAGACGTATGATTTGACGTTTGACTTGTCTTGTCATCGCTCACTACTCACTGCTCACTACTCACTTTCCATGCACCCCACCGCTACTGTTGTCCCCCTCTCCTCTCTCAATCACACGCCAACATTGCCATTTGCCAACACCACCTACGCTACGCTTTCATTCTCACTCTCGCCCTAAGTTTCGATGCTATATACGTGGATTCAAAACATTCGGTCCCTGTTTTGCAGCTTACTATATCCTTCCTAATTCTTCAATGTCCATACCATTAAATGGTACAAGAGCATTGAAACCTTATCCCTCCCTCTCCCTCTCACTCACCATTAACTATATATCTCAAATTTTTAAAAGAAGTGTCAATACTAACTTATTTTTAATATTATCAAAATTAATATAATAAAAATAAAATTTGTCTCAAAATACTCAAAATATCGATATTAAGTAATTAACACAATATTAATTAATCATCAAAACGGATCAAAGTCAGTTATTATATATGATGTTTAAGTATGAATATATCATTGATTCGCTAGCTAGATCCTCTATTCATGTAGAGGTCGCATGAGGCGGCTAGAAGCAGCAATACGGCGATTGGATACGAAGACTTTAACTCAGAAATTTTTCGACGATGGCACCTACAGATTATCATTATCAATTGTGGGTTTATGGCCTACTTCCTCAGGCTTTTGTAACTAATTTAAGTCACCATCAAGTGGATAATTAATTCCTCAGGTCAAGGCACAAATATCTCTCGGAATTGGTATCACTTCAAAATTAGCGTAGTTCTTGTTTGCTCTAACTGTGGAATCTCACTTTACTTCCTGTATTTTGTCTCACTTTATAATACTTTCAAATTCAATTTTCTTACTTTGTCCTATTCCGTTAATTTGTACAAATAATCCGTTCAGTTGTATATATGATGCGGTAAGTTTCAAGAAGAATTTTTTAAAGTTTTTTTCGTTAAAAAAAAGAAAGAAGAAAACTTTTGTGGTTTTAAATTTTAAAGTAAGTTTTATGGTCATATATAACTCGGTACACTTGCCAAAACAAGTGATACATAAACAAACAATGAGGGTCTTAAATGTGGCGTATTGGTAAATAGTGAGTACTGTTCTTAACACATAATAAAATTTAATTTAACAGATTAGTTTAAAAAAATTATTAAGAGAATTGGACAAATTTAGAAAAAAAAAAAATAGGGCTATAAATTTGAGTTTCGAGGTGTTAGGACATGGAAAAAATTTAATTTGAAGAGGTAAGTGAGATTATTGGATGACCAATTTGAAGGATCAAATAAATGATTAAGCCTTTAAAAAATTATGTTTACATTTTCAAGAGTTTTTATCCTCTTAGGATTTCTTATCCATCAATAAATAGGCTTATTGGTCGTTGTGATTGAATGAAGAGGTGGTCCTGGCTCGCGAGTTACATATGTTTGGTTGATACATATTTTCTTCCTTAATAACATGTTTACTTATTAGTATTAATGTTCCTGCCCAAAATGTTTTTTCGTTTTAGGAGTCGAATGTCCCGAGACATACTTTGTTGGTCCTTCGTGCAGAACTTGGTCAGCGGAGTGAGGGAGCCGAACCACTCGTAGGGTCTTTTTCGTTGGTGAGGCGTAGAGAGTGATGTTGGATGGGCTGAGTGTGATGAGTCTTTAGCCACGGTTGAGCCCTGAATTGGCAGGTCAGGAGGTAATGAAGTGTTTTAATTCAAGTGTAAGTGTGCCACTAGTAGAGGATGCTACTTGACAGGGTAATTGATTTCCATTTTCGGCCCAAGAACCTTTCTTTTGATCAAAGCGATTGTGTGACAGGCAGATAAGAATTAGTCTGTGCTGTTCTTTTCTATGCTTTTTTCAATGATTTTAAAATATTTTCTTTTCAAGCATTATCCAATTTCAGAAGTTATTTTGCCATGATATTCAAGTTGGCGACGTTGTTATTTCAGTAGTCAGGTGGTTAGTGGTCCTTGGTTCCCTTATCTAAGATCCTTGTGCTTGGAAAGTAAGAACGGTGAGTAAGACTTGTGAGCTTGGGAAGCAAGACCGGTGAGCAATCACACATCACTCGGGGAGGGAAAGGAGAAGGGCCTTATATGTAACGACCCGTGCCGAATTATCGGGATTAATTAAGAATTAATGACGGAATAGCGAGACTAATCGGGGATTAGATGAGGATTAACGGTCGTTCAGGGCGAAATGACGATTTTGCCCCTAGAATGGGCAAATCATTGACTTTTCATTCTGGTGGTCAAATGGACTTTGGCCGATGACTGTGACGTAGATCAGAACGTCAAGAGTCCATAGACAGGTGGCACACTCAATTCCAACGTTCGAGGAAGGAGTTATGATTTTTGGAAGTTTGGGGGTATTTTGGTAATTTGGTTGAATAGGAGCAAATAGTTGACTTTTGACCCGGGAGGTCCGATGGCCGAGAGCCGAGGACCGTTAAGTAGATCGGGACTATACGAATCTGTAAACAGGCTGCACGTCGAGTTCGGACATTCGACAAAGAAGTTACGGTTCACGGAAGTTCTGTGGTACTATTGCACGTTTTACGAGACGAGAGACTTTTGTCCTAAGTGGGGCCCAGATATTTCTGTGTTGCCCAATGGATGAGTGAAAAGTGTCACTCATCCATTGCCCACCTTCCCACATACATGCATCGATCATCTTCTTTGTTTCTTCCAAACCAAACCCGTAACGCACACAACCCTCCCCAAAATCTCACACCATGACCCTCAATCCTCAGTTGCTGCTTTTGGTATGGACAGAGAAGTGAGAGAGAAGATTGAACTAATGATGGTGGTGGCAAGATCGCAGGCCACCGTGTACGGCGGCCATGGAACCGTGAAGGTATCGGTTTTTGCCCATTTTCCCTTATTTTTGATTTGTAACGTTATGGACCGTTTTAGTTGCTTGGAATGGGTTTAATAGGTTGCTAGGAAGGTATGAGGGAGGTTTTAGTGGTGGTTCACAGCTGAGGAAGCCCTGGGAAAAATTTGAAAACATTGAACCGTTAGGACAAAATCAAACCATTGGGTTTTAGGTGTTTTCTTTAGGATTTCTTGATTTGAATAGGTACGAAATGAGAAAATAGGAATATTGGGATTGGATTGGAAGGGATTGGACGAAAATTGGAGAAGATATGGGACCAGACAGGTCATGCCGGTCCAACTGGACCGGCTGAACCAGTGAACTGGCCAGACCCGGTTCGATCGCAGGAAAAGATGACCTACAGTAGCACGTGAGCCCACGCTCATGGCCCTTTGGGCGGCGCGTGGAAGCTCTGGCCCACTTTCTGGGGATGACTTCAACATATGAAATCATCCTTTCAATGTAAAGAACATTTTGAGACTGGTTTCGAGTCGATCAGACATCGTCTCGATATAGTTCGGGCTGTCCGAAGGTTTCGAAGCGCTTTTAAAAATAGTTAAAAATTCCAGAAACTTTCGGGGCTTTCGTGAGGGGTTATGTAAGTAGTTAGTAACCCTCTAAATTAATTTGGACAGGTTTGGGAATCACGGAGGCGACGATTGGCCCGGGAGAGGCTTATGGCACGTGTATCAAGGTGCGACTTCAGACGGTCTGTGAGTGGACCTTTCTTTCTAACCCGATGCATGCATAAATGTTTATAAATGTTTTAATTACATGTTTTGTGATACCATGAGTGCATTTGTTTGTGGTAGCTTAGGATCGACATATTTGCACGTTTTTTGCGGTTTTCGGCTTTATGTCGTACCTTTGAGTATTGTGTTTACAATGACGATTTACTTCGATATACTCAACCACGCTATGTAAACCAACATCATCTGCCACCAACCAGAAGATGAGAAATCTCAGTCACCTAACTTTGATATACTCAACCCGTAACACCCCGGAAAATTCGAGGATTTTGAATATTGTAATTTAATGTGTGAATTGACGCTTTTACCCTTGTGATTGGTATGACCAATTGTTGACTTTTTGATTGATGAATTAAATGGACGTTGACCTATGACTGTGACGTAGTTCAGGACGTCACGAGTTCATAGACAGGTGGCACGTCCAATTCGGACGATCAGGGAAAAAGTTATGACTATCGGAAGTTCAGGGGCATTACCGTAATTTTGACAGTTGGGGAAAAAATGTTGACTTTTCATTTGACAATTAATTTTCACACGACTCAAGGACCGTTAGGTAGGTCTCGACGTCCTGAGTCCGTAGACAGGCGGCACGCCGAAATCGGACTTCGTACGAGGAAGTTATGGTCAGAAACGTGAAATCGGGAGGTTCGTGTCTCGGTTTTCGTGTCAAATATTTTATTCTGGAAATCTGATTGGAGGACACCTGGTGAGTGACAAGTGTCACTCACCCATTGGCTAGATTGGATCAGATCCACTATGGGTTTAAATACCATTAAAACCAACTTTTAATTCCAGCCATTGATCTGGAAATCTCCATATCTAATCCTCACCTTTGATCTCATTCTGAGATTCAATCCTGGCCCTTGATTTAATTTCCTGATCTGTATTAAAATTCATGAAACCATACACCTATGTTTTCATTCTCTCAACCCGATTGCACGATTGCCTCTTGGAACCAACTCACCAGCCCTCACCACTCAACCCCACACCCTAGGCAACCAACAACCACCTCCCTGACGCCGGCCACCACTCCACGGCCACCCTGCACGGCCGGATTTCCCTCAGACCCGAGAAGAAGCCCGAACAACCCAAGTCACCCAAACCATCCAAACCTTCACTATTGAACTCGAACCAACGTACGGTTGGGTGCACTGTGACGACAGGACGGCACAGAACGGAACTGGACGACGTACGGCGGCGACACGGCGGCGATAGGACGAAAAACCCGTGAGTGCCCGATTTCCTTCCCTACTTCGAAACGCCCGTTTTTGATGTTGGAATTGTTTGGTTGTTGTTATGACACACTCAGGGGACCTAGGCGATCAGATTGAACCCAGGACCGTGGCTGGAAAGTCGACGACTCGCCGGAGAAGATAACTAGAACCGGCAGTCAACCTTCCCGTCGATTTTCAGGTAGTCTCTTCGACCTAGAATCTAGTTCTAATTGCACAGAACCATTGAGGAGGTTGAGACGAGTCCATAGGAACAAATCTCACCTGAAATGGTGATCGGAATCACGATCTGTGATCGGGTCGAGCCGTGGGTCTGCGGTGACCCGGTTCTCTGACTCGGTTACTGTAGCTGATGACGTCATCATGCTGACGTCAGCAGTGACGTCATGATGACGTCATCATGTCAGAAACTGTCAGACCAGAGACCAATGGACTGCTGACACGTGTCCTCTAACACTGTCAGTGATGACGTCATGCTGACGTCAGCAGTGACGTCATGCTCACGTCAGCAGTACTGTAGCACAGTTGACCAGAGGGTTGACCAGGCGCGTGGGGGCGCGTGTGAACAGTAATTTTGGTGGGACCACCACCATTGTTTAGGTTTCGATGATCCGGATCCAGTGGCGGTGGTTTCGGGTCGATCGGAGATCATTAAGTTGGTCAAAATGAGGTTTATTGCATTGGGAAGCGTGTTCGGGCGGCTTTCCCGGGCCGGTTTCGGTCTAGGGTTTCATGGTTGAATGTTAGGGGTTTGTATTGACCCTTACATATACTTTGGATATGACAGGGATTGTACATTTGTACCAGGACGAGGGTATACGTTCAGTTCCTAGCAGGATTGTACTGTGAGTGGGCCCGATTTCATTAAACCCGTGCATGCTTAAATGTTTTCTGATTTACTTATATGTTCACATGCTGGAATCAATAAATGGTTTTGATGATATTGAAATTTCGGTTATGGCACGTTTCACGGTATTTGGGCATGAGACCCGTTTGATGAAACGTAACGATCGGTTCGGATTTTACCTATGTATACATATATGTTTTGCATGTGGATATCAATAAAAATGTATTTGGTACTGCACTGTATAGATCCATTCTTATGATACTGTCTCCTCCGGACGAGGTACCCCGGAGTGGTCACGGACGTCTAGAACATCCAGCGTCTATGACGCTAAGCATCGGGGATGCTGTAACCGAACAGGGTTCGGGGATTGAACTCGGAATTGAGACCCGAGTGGCACGCGTAGCCTTGTGATTGTGACCTTATTGGACGTCAGGGACGTCAGACATCAGGGATGTCGGATTGGAGTGTATAGTGCAGTGGCTAAAATTATGTTTACGGTTTTACTATATGCCTTATGGTTTATATTATATGATTGATGGTTTTAAATTCGGTTGCATGCATGTTTGGAAAACGGAGGGGTAATTATGCATTTGATGTTAGGTTTATTTTGGAGTCGTGCTCGCAACTTGTAATTTTGGATTCCATCCCTTGTCTGACATCTGTTTAATTCGGATTTGATGTATAACTTTAATTTGGTTAATTATGCATTTGATGTTTTGAGGTTAAAATTTGTATGAATTATTGGCTGTCAGACGGGAGCAGGGCACGTCCCCTTGTGGTCCCTGTGGGATCGGAACGGGTCCTGTCAGCTTGGTATCAGAGCACTAGGTTGTGGTCAGTACTAGGTTATGGTCAGCATGCTAGACTAGCGATTAGTACTAGTTACTTTTCGACTTTTAAGAATATCGTTATCTGATCTATGCCTCTTGACAGTTGGTTATGCCTCCTAGGAGAATCCCTCATATACGAACGGACGAGGATCTGGAAAGGGAGATGGAATGCGCGAGCATTGAAAGGGCTCAACGTTTGGGAGCCACTCCTTTCTATGGGGGATCAAACCCCGAGGATGCTCATGATTGGATCACCAAGTGGGAGAGGATCTTCTCGGTGATGCACTGCCCTCCGGGGCGAACGGGTAACTTTGGCGGCCTTCTTGCTGGAAGGAGGAGCCTACCAGTGGTGGCACGGCCTCGAAATGTCTGGGTGGTCTGTCCATACCACTACTTGGGAAGTTTTCCGTTCCCGATTTCTGGACCAGTCCTACCCGCGATCATTTCGCGCGGCACGGGAGACTGAGTTCCTGCGGCTGGAGCAGGGTGACATGTCCGTTGCGGACTACGAGCAAACTTTCGGGAAGCTGTCCCGGTTCGCTGCATCATTCGTGAGCACGGAGGAGGACAAATGCCAAAGGTTTGAGCTTGGACTCCGAGGGGAGATCCGGGCAAGTGTGACTGCTGCTACTCATGCTTCTCTGAGAAATTTGGTCGACGCTGCGGTGCGTGTCGAGGCCAGTCTGGCGGCACACCAGACACGACAGCCTTCGGGCGAGGGGCGACGGCAGGATCGCCACACCGTGGGCCATCAGGCCAGAAGAACAACAAGGGAGGGGGCTACAGGGGAGCACCCTCATCCTTCAAGGGTCGTGGCTGGTCAGGTCGACGCGGAGGCTCCCAGGGCAGAGGATCAGGATACAACTCTGGGCAGCGCTCATCTTGGAGCGGTGCTTCTGGTGGGCATTCGGACAGGCCAAGGCCAGTAACTTGTTTTGCTTGCGGAGAGGAGGGCCACTATGCCTGTGATTGCCCGCAGTTGTCCAAGAACAACGACGCTGGGGGCTCTAGTGTGGTGCAGAGCACGGCTTCGCACACTAATGGAGGTCGCGGTCAGGGAGGTGACCGTGGTACTGGGCGTGGCGCGCGCGGGCGCGGACGGAACGGAGGGCCGAGGGCCCAAGTGTTTGCAATGACCCAGCAGCAGGCGAGCCCCATGCGTGGTCACAAGTACACTACATATCTTAAACCTTCTTGTACGTGTATTGATGGATGCGGGGGCTACACATTCTTTTATTTCGAAGAGTTGTACTGGTATGCTTGATTGTGTGGTATCAGCCTTAGATTGTGAAATGGGTGTTAGCACCCCGATGAGCATCGTGTACCTTGTGAATCAGGTGATTTGGAGGTGCCCGGTAAGAATTGAAGATGTGGATTTGCCAGCAGACTTAATTATTCTAGATATCCACGACTTCGATATAATCCTAGGGATGGATTGGCTGTCGGAGCATGGATCGCTCATCGACTGCTGTACCAAGCAAGTGATTCTGCGGAGCCCGGGTTTTCCGGAGGTTATCTTTCAGGGGGAACGTGATGGTTCGCCTCCTGAAGTGATTTTGTCACTTACTGCTACCAAACTTCTACGGAAGGGATGCCAGGCTGATCTGGCGCATGTCGTGTCGGAACAGGTTGATACTCCGCGTATCGACGAAATACCGGTGGTATGCGAGTTTCCGGATGTATTCCCGGAAGACTTACCTGGATTGCCACCCTCACGGGAGATCGAGTTTACAATTGAATTACTCCCTACCTATATCCCAGGCACCATAGCGGATGGCGCCGGCCGAATTACGAGAACTCAAGACTCAATTGCAGGAGTTGGTGGATTTGGGATATGTCCGATCAAGTACTTCACCGTGGGGAGCACCGGTGTTGTTCGTAAAGAAGAAGGAGGGAAGTCTCTGTTTGTGTATTGACTATCGACAACTCAACAAGGTGACACTGAGGAACCAGTATCCTCTACCCAGGATCGATGACCTTTTTTACCAGTTGCGAGGAGCTCAGTGCTTCTCGAAAATTGATTTGCGGTCTGGGTATCACCAACTGAGGATTTCGGAGGAGGATATTCCGAAAACTGCTTTTCGAACCCTTTACGGACACTACGAGTTCCTGGTTATGCCATTTGGTTTGACGAATGCTCCAGCAGCATTCATGGATCTGATGAACCGGGTCTTCCGACCCTACCTGGATAAGTTCGTGATTGTGTTCATCGATGATATTTTGGTGTACTCGAGGAGTGCCCGTGCACATGAGGAACATCTACGGTTGGTCTTGGAGAGGCTGAGACAAGAACAATTGTATGCCAAGCTGAGCAAGTGTCAGTTTTGGCTGAGCAGTATTGGTTTCTGGGACACGTGATATCGACGGATGGGATTTGCGTGGATCCCCAGAAAACAGAAGCGGTGACCAACTGGGCTAGACCGACAACAGTGACCGAGGTGCGGAGTTTTGTCGGATTGGCGGGTTACTACCGGAGATTCGTGGAGGGTTTCTCCAAAATTGCTGCACCATTGACTCGTTTGACTCGGAAGGGAGTGAAGTTTATCTGGGACGAGCAGTGCGATCTGGAGCTTTCAAGAATTGAAAGATCGATTGACCCACTGCACCTGTCCTTGCATTGCCGGATGACAGTGGAGAGTTTGTGGTCTTCAGTGATGCATCGCTGCAAGGTCTGGGCTGCGTGTTGATGCAAACTGGCAAGGTTATCGCTTATGCATCCCGGCAGCTGAAGACTCATGAGTTTGAACTACCCTACCCATGATTTGGAGTTGGTGGCGGGTGGTTCATGCTCTCAAAATCTGGAGGCATTATCTATTCGGCGCAACGTGTCGGATATACACCGACCACCAGAGTCTTAAATACCTATTCACTCAGAAGGAGCTTAACATGAGACAACGGAGATGGTTGGAGCTGCTGAAGGACTATGACTGTACGATCGAGTACCAATCCGGGTAAGGCCAATGTGGTGGCGGATGCACTCAGCAGAAAATCAGCGGGATCAGTCGCACACCTGGGGATGGTGTATCTTCCCTTACTGGTGGAACTCCGGAAGGCGGGAGTTATCTTGGGTACGGATGAGCAATGGAGCTTTGTTGGCTAGCTTCCATGTACGACCAGTACTGATTGATCGATCATCGAGGCACAACTTCAGGATCCGATACTCTGTATTTACAGAATTGAGGTCGATGCGGATAGGAGACAGGATTTTACCATCCGGGACGATGGAGCACTTGTGAAATTGGGCCGTTTGTGTGTACCTGCAGTGCAGAGTTACGGACCGAGATTCTTGAGGAGGCCCATAGTTCGGCCTATGCTATGCATCCGGAGGTACAAAAATGTACCGTACCCTCCGGAACCATTATTGGTGGCCAGGAATTGAAGAAGGATATTGCTGGAATTCGTGAGCAAATGCTTAACCTGTCAGCAGGTTAAGGCGGAACGGCAGAGACCTTATGGCGCTATGCAGCCACTTCGATTCCCGAGTGGAAGTGGGATCACATCAGCCATGGACTTCGTCTTTAAGTTACCGAGGACTCAGAGTGGAGTGGACGGAGTATGGGTGATCGTGGATCGGTTACCCAAATCAGCCCATTTTCTGCCAGTTCAGGAAACTTAAACCTAACCGACTGGCTCAGTTGTTTGTGAAGGAAATCATACGATTGCATGGTACGCCGGAATCGATCGTGTCGATCGTGATCCGCGTTTCACTTCCTGGTTCTGGCGGAGTTTGCAAGCTACTCTGGGAACAACCCTACGTTTCAGTACTGCTTTCCATCCACAGACCGATGGGCAGTCTGAAAGAACCATTCAGACCCTGGAGGACATGATGAGGTCATGTGTACTACAGTTTCAGGACTCTTGGGATACTCATTTACCCTTAATGGAATTCAACTTACAACACAGCTATCAAGCAAGCATCGGGATGGCACCTTATGAGGCACTGTATGGTCGACAGTGCAGGACAACCTATCTGCTGGCGGGAGAAAGAGAACGAGCGGCTGTAGGGCCGGAATTGATGGACTTAACCATGGAAACTGTTCGTGTTATCAAGGAGAGATTGAAGGCGGCACAGGATCGCCAGAAGAGTTATGCCAATCGTCGGATTCGAGACTTGGAATTTGAAGTGGGAGATTTTGTCTTCCTGAAGTTATCTCGTGGAAAGGGATTATCCGATTTGGGCGACAGGGGAAACTGAGTCCGCGTTTTATCGGACCTTATGAGGTCGTGGAGAGGATTGGCAGGGTTGCATACAGATTGGCACTACCTCCAGAACTTTCTAGAGTTCACGATGTTTTTCACGTATCGATGCTGCGGAAGTACGTACGTGATGCTTCCCATGTACTGAGGATCAACCTACCGAACTCCGAGGGGATTTGAGCTTTGAGGAACAACCAGTGCAAATTTGGATCGAAAGACAAGGTACTACGTCGGAAGACGATTCCTCTCGTGAAGATTCTCTTGGAGAAACCAGAATGTGGAAGAAGCCACATGGGAGCCTGAGGCTCAGATGCGAGAACAATTTCCTTATTTGTTTCTTTGAAATTTCGGGACGAAATTTCTTAAGGGGGGAAGGTTGTAACACCCCGTGAAAATTCGAGGATTTTGAATATTGTAATTTAATGTGTGAATTGACGCTTTTACCCTTGTGATTGGTATGACCAATTGTTGACTTTTTGATTGATGAATTAAATGGACTTTGACCTATGACCGTGACGTAGTTCGGGACGTCACGAGTTCATAGACAGGTGGCACGTCAATTCGACGATCAGGGAAAAAGTTATGACTATCGGAAGTTCAGGGGCATTACCGTAATTTTGACAATTGGGGCAAAAATGTTGACTTTTCATTTGACAATTAATTTTCACGCGACTCAAGGACCGTTCGGTAGGTCTCGACGTCCTAAGTCCCCGTAGACAGGTGGCATACCGAAATCGGACTTCGTACGAGGAAGTTATGTCAGAAACGTGAAATCGGGAGGTTCGTGTCTCGGTTTTCGTGCCAAATATTTTATTCTGGAAATCTGATTGGACACCTGGTGAGTAACAAGTGTCACTCACCCATTGGCTAGATTGGATCAGATCCACTATGGGTTTAAATACCATTAAAACCAACTTTAATTCCAGCCATTGATCTGGAAATCTCCAGATCTAATCCTCACCTTTGATCTCATTCTGAGATTCAATCCTGGCCCTTGATTTAATTTCCTGATCTGTATTAAAATTCATGAAACCATACACCTATGTTTTCATTCTCTCAACCCGATTGCACGATTGCCTCTTGGAACCAACTCACCAGCCCCCACCACTCAACCCCACACCCCAGGCAACCAACAACCACCTCCCTGACGCCGGCCACCACTCCACGGCCACCCTGCACGGCCGGATTTCCCTCAAGACTCGAGAAGAAACCCGAACAACCCAAGTCACCCAAACCATCCAAACCTTCACTATTGAACTCGAACCAACGTACAGTTGGGTGCACTGTGACGACAGGACGGCACAGAACGGAACTGGACGACGTACGGCGGCGACACGGCGGCGATAGGACGAAAAACCCGTGAGTGCCCGATTTCCTTCCCTACTTCGAAACGCCCGTTTTTGACGTTGGAATTGTTTGGTTGTTGTTATGACACACTCAGGGGACCTAGGAGATCAGATTGAACCCAGGACCGTGGCTGGAAAGTCGACGACTCGCCAGAGAAGATAACCAGAACCGGCAGCCAACCTTCCCGTCGATTTTCAGGTAGTCTCTTCGACCTAGAATCTAGTTCTAATTGCACAAAACCGTTGAGGAGGTTGAGACGAGTCCATAGGAACAAATCTCACCTGAAATGGTGATCGGAATCACGATCTGTGATCGGGTCGAGCCGTGGGTCTGCGGTGACCCAGTTCTCTGACCTGGTTACTGTAGCTGATGACGTCATCATGTCAGAAACTGTCAGACCAGAGACCAATGGACTGCTGACACGTGTCCTCTGACACTGTCAGTGATGACGTCATGCTGACGTCAGCAGTGACGTCATGCTGACGTCAGTAGTACTGTAGCACAGTTGACCAGAGGGTTGACCAGGCGCGTGGAGGCGCGTGTGAATAGTAATTTTGGTAGGACCACCACCATTCTTTAGGTTTCGACGATCCAGATCCAATGGTTGTGGTTTCGGGTCGATCAGAGATCATTAAGTTGGTCAAAATGAGGTTTATTGCATTGGGAAGCGCGTTCGGGCTGCTTTCCCGGGCCGGTTTCGGTCTAGGGTTTCATGGTTGAATGTTAGGGGTTTGTATTGACCCTTACGTATACTTTGGATATGACAGGGATTGTACATTTGTACCAGGACGAGGGTATACGTTCAGTTCCTAGCAGGATTGTACTGTGAGTGGGCCCGATTTCATTAAACCCTTGCATGCTTAAATGTTTTCTGATTTACTTATATGTTCACATGCTGGAATCAATAAATGGTTTTGATGATATTGGAATTTCGGTTATGGCACGTTTCACGGTATTTGGGCATGAGACCCGTTTGATGAAACGTAACGATCGGTTCGGATTTTACCTATGTATACATATATGTTTTGCATGTGGATATCAATAAAATGTATTTGGTACTGCACTGTATAGATCCATTCTTATGATACTGTCTCCTCCAAACGAGGTACCCCGGAGTGGTCACGGACGTCTAGAACGTCCAGTGTCTATGACGCTAAGCATCAGGGATGCTGTAACCGAACAGGGTTCGGGGATTGAACTCAGAATGGAGACCCGAGTGGCACGTGTAGCCTTGTGATTGTGACCTTATTGGACGTCAGGGACGTCAGACATCAGGGATGTCGGATTGGAGTGTATAGTGCAGTGGCTAAAATTATGTTTACGGTTTTACTATATGCCTTATGGTTTATATTATATGATTGATGGTTTTAAATTCGGTTGCATGCATGTTTGGAAAACGGAGGGGTAAATTATATGTTTTACTTATCAAATGATTTTATAAACTTAAGTTTCGGTCCACTCACCCTTAATGTTTTGGTAACCCCTCCAGGTCATGATACTGAGGTAGAGGAGGAACCTGAGGCTGAGGCATAGATCTACTTCTGCGTACCTGAACCCCTGTTGGGTGGTTTTACCCGCAGGTTTATTTTAGAGTCGTGCTCGCAACTTGTAATTTTGGATTTCATCCCTTGTCTGACATCTGTTTAATTCGGATTTGATGTATAACTTTAATTTGGTTAATTATGCATTTAATGTTTTGAGGTTAAAATTTGTATGAATTATTGGCTGTCAGACGGGAGCAGGGCACGTCCCCTTGTGGTCCCTGTGGGATCGGGGCGGGTCCTGTCACAACCCCACATGATGACCCAAAACAAATCCTGGGTCCACCAACCAATACACGACTAATGTACTGGTGATACACTCATCATCTGCCCTAGCAGAACCTGAGAAGTCACCCAAAATGACTTCGAAATACCCATTACCATTGCGGAAAACCCGCATTCCTCTCGTCACTTCAATCGCAACTCTCTCGATTCCAAAGTTCCAACCATGACGGAACCAATATACTTGGACATCATCCACGTGTCCCCTTTTAGACTATTTACGGTCACATGCCCATTTACGACCATTTATGTACATCCAAAAGGATGTCAAATCATCATATCCTGATGTATCACTCGACTAAAGGGTCACAACAGACTCCTGCTGTGATCTGCAGTCAACACTGACCAACTTGTCACTAATCCTCCATGACAGATAGATCCCCATGTCTCAACTACCATTGGATTCTATCCAGCCCATCTCGACGGAGTCACATTCCGACTCTTAACTCACCGTCATCACAATCATCGGCACCAGCACCAGCACTAGTACCCATATCATCACCTATCAGCATCACCACAAAGTGTGCGAATCAGACAACTTTGGATCTCCGCTCATACCGAGCGACGATCCCGTACCTATACTCGAATGGGAGAAACTCTGCCTCCCTCGTACCCAACAACTCTGGGTACAGTCACCCCGATAACTCATACGAGAAAAGGAAACGTCCCCGATTCCCAACAACCTTAACTGCAACCACTCTCAGTAGTAGTGTCTACCACAAACTCGTGCAGATCTAACCGCCAGACATCTCGATATCCAGACTCCGCATCCAATGGAATCAATCGCCCGTATTTAACCATTCTGTATCCCCACTCAAGGATTCCATCGACAAGTACCAACCCTGATAACTTGTCCAACCAAACACTAACCATTCGCAACTCGACTCAACCAACGTCGTCTACCAGGTCTTCCATGACCTTAGTTGTACCAATAACCCATCACAACTATGGTAGCACGACAACCAACTAGGTCTAACCGATAAGTACAACCCTGACTGCAAAGTGCAGTCCCATCACTAGAGCTGGCATGACTAGACCGACTATCGACCTCAAATCTAAATAGTCGTCAAAGTCAAACCACTCGTCAACTCACCTTTCCGAACCATACACCTAAGGTATGGTTCCACTATCACCCTAGGGTATCCATGAACCCAACTGCAAGCTACCAACTACAATACAATCCACAATCTGACAGTCCCCGCGGTCTTAACATCGTAAAAACATCAATCAAGCCTACCATCAATCCAACTAGGATTCCTCGAATTCGGCTGCCCCCTGCAGCATATCCATCTAACTCAACAAAATCCGATCATCGGATGGTCACAACACCAAACTATCGTCAAACTGAACCCACAATATCGTGAAAGACGATCCCAACTAACCGTCTCACGATCCAACGCTAATGTACTGCTATGTTCATCCTTCCGTAGGGTCCCACACTGTCATCCACGACAGAACTATGGCCACCCCGGCATCAAATGCCGAACCAAGACATTTCACGATCCTCGACCTGCGAGCACCATAAGAATTGCAGAGACTTGAGATATCACATCCTCGACCTGCGCGCACCATAAGAGCAAACCGTGCTTTGAAATTCAGAGTAACACGAGCAACCCTGCTCTGATATAAGCTAATTGGGCTCCGATATGAGCCAGCCTCGCTCTGATACCACCTGTCAGGACCCATCCCAATCCCCCTGGGATTAATGCGAGATGATCCTACTCCCAACTAACACGGAGTGTCAGACAAGGGATATTTCCGACCTTTGCCCTCTCGGGCTATCAGAGTACGCCATGATCCAGAGGAGGTATGTGATATCTCGGTCTCTGCTACAGTCCACATCCGCTGTCAACCTGAAGGGCAGTCAAAACATTAAAAGTTGTGAGTGGACAAAACAAAAGTTTATAAAAACATTTCCATAAAGACATTTGTACCCTTCGCTAAAAAGCATGCATGCATTCGAAAACCATTTAACCAAATGGAACCATCTCTAGGAACTAAGCCCAAAACCATAATCAAATCAAATATACGGGCCACTGTCCAAATCCATAAGAAACCAATAAGGGACTCAGCCCAAAACCATAACCATACTAAAACCAAATACACGAGCCACTGCTCAAATCCTATGCACACCTGTGCACACCACATATCAAAGAATCATAAAGATTCAACCATACGGGCTACTGCCCAAAACCATACGGGATTCAGCCCAAAACCATCATGAAACCAAGTACACGAGCCACCGCTCAAATCCTGTGTAACCACACATCACATATCATAATCCATATATATACATATAATTCACACAACCAATCCTGTCACGGTTTCCAAAGCTACGTGTGTGCTACCTGGGTCCCAATCCGAGTCTTCTCAAAGTCAAGGTCAATGTCCGCAGACCACTGATCCTACCCGAGGTTATATTAACCATAGTCTTCCTGAGAGTAAGGAACCCAACTGCGGGGTGACTCCACTCAGTCGGTGCTCCGTGACTACTCCGGAGTCCACCCATGCCAACGACCCTCCCCGAAGGATATAATAGAAGTAAAGGAAGGTATATGAACATATATATACATAACAAAAATATCCATGCCCGGTTCCCCTTAACCGTCATGATCCATAATATCCATTCCATTCATATATAAATATATATAAAACATCCTCCATGCTCGGTTCCCATAAACCGTCATGTACCACAATCACATAACCAGGGTTCATGCCGGTTCCCATAAACCATCATGTACCATAATAACATAACCAGGGTTCATGCCGGTTCCCATAACCCATCATGAACCACGATACCATAACAAGGGTTCATGCCGGTTCCCATAAACCGTCATGAACCTGGAAATCCATTTAAGGTTCCCTGACCTGAAATCAAAACCGTAAAGTAACCCGGGTCTCGTGCCCGAACATATGACATCAGCTGGGCACCGTGCCCGATATCTGGGGTCATATGCCTGAGACAAAACCAAATGGGTCTCATACCCGAGTTTATCCTTTTGAAATCCAAATCCAATTCATTAAAACCAATAAGGAAATACAGACCCGTATAAGCACCGTATAAGGCCAAAACCTCGAAATACGTTCTTATACTTAACCACATAAGAATGCACCCATGGCATCATCAAACATGCAATAAAACATATAATAAACATTTATGCTTGTACCAATTTAGAAAACCAAGGTCCACTCACAGACCGTCCGAAGATGTGCCTCGATACGCGTGCCATAATCGTCTCCCAGGTCAATCGTCGCCACCGGGATTCCCAAACATGTCTAAATTCGTTTAGAGGGTTACTAATAGCCTAATTAACCTCTCATTGAAGTCCCATAATTTTCTCGATTTTCTAACTATTTTAAACTCGAACCTAAACCTTTGGACACTCCGAAACCTATCGAAACGATGTCTGATTGACACGAAACCAGTCCCAAAATGTTCGTTACATCAAATAGATGATTTTGTGTGTTGGAACCACCCTCAAAGGACGGCTCACGTGCCCACACACGCCACTAGAAGTGGCCTGCACGTGGGCCCACGCATCGGCTACTGTAGATCGTCTTCCTCGCGTGGCCCTGTTCACCTGGTTGGCCGGTCCAATTGGACCAGCGTGACCGGTTCAGGCTATTTCCTCCTCCATTTTTCGTCCGTTTTCCTCCATTTCAATCCCTAAATTCCTATTTTTAGGTTTCCTATCCATTATAATTAACAAAACTAATCAAAACCGTCCAAAACCTACGCATGAACATAGGGCCTCACGACCATAATTTTCCCGGCCACCCTCACGGCCTTCTCAGCCGTCAACTTCCCTCAAAAACATCTTAATAACTTCTTAATAACCCAACAAACTCAACCAAACCGTCCAAAACAAGATATAACGTCAAAATCGATTTAAAATGGGATTTGGGCCTTACCGAGTACTCTCTTGGGTTTGTGGCTCCTCCAGCCGCCGTCCACGGCGGTTCCAGCCCCCTACCACCGTCTTCAGTCCCTCTCTCACTCCCAGGGTCTCAGTCAAGGTCATAAGGGTGAAGGTCTGGGTTTGGGGTGGAAGGGAGATCGGTTTGGGTTGTTTGGAACCAAGAAGATGAATGATCGATCGATGATGGGAGATGCATGAATGCAATTTGGGTGGCATGTGGATGGGTGACAAGTGTCACTCATCCATTGGGCCTCCATAAAATATCTGGGGCCCACTAGAGTCCAAAAGTGAAGTTATCTCGTAATTCGTGCAATAGTGAACTTAAACTTCTGTGAACCGTAACTTCGCCGTCGAACGTCCGAATTTGACGTGCCGCATGTCTACGGATTCGTATCATCCCGATATACGTAACAGTCCTCTGCCCTCGAACAACGGACATCCCACTCAAAAAGTCAACATTCGCCCCTTTTTAACCAAAACTTACCAAAATGCCCCTTAACTTCCGAACGTCATAACTTCTTCCTCGAACGTCGGAATTGAACGTGTCACCTGTCTATGAACTCGTGACATCACGAACTACGTCACGGTCATCGGTCAAATTACATTTGACCACCCGAACGAAAAGTCAATATTTTACCACGACTAGGGGCAAAACGGTCATTTTGCATCTTTTGTCCGATTTTGCCTAACTAATCACCGATTAATCTCACTAATCGTGATTAGTCACTAATCTAACCCTGGAATTCAGGATAACCCTCCATATGATTTATATGGTCTCTTCCAGACGTCGACCTAGAGAGTTACGATCCACATACCAAAATAGGTATCCCTATAGGGATCCCGTTCCAAGAGTGGGAGTTATGAGTTATGATGTGGTCTCGGACCAGATGCCGGAGAGATGCTCGGACTAGATCTGGAGATAGAGCTCAGACAAGTTCGAGAGATAAAGCCTCCCAGATGGAGAATTCCTGGGGGTAGACTCGGAGTGAGAACCCGAGTTGTGTGCACACTAATATAGATATGATGAATCGTGACATATATCGGGGATGTGTGCCCCGAGTTGGCATCTTCTCGGAAGTGTCGTGGATGGGTCATATGTATGAGTACATATGTGGTTCTTATAGAAAGTGATTTGGGGCGGAGACCCCGTATTCTGTGTTTTGGTAGTTCACTGAGAATGGTTTTGGGCTGAGACCCATGTGTGTTTGATTTTGGCTGAGTTCCCATATGGTTTGTTTTACGGTTTATGGGGACTGGCATGAACCCTTGAAAGGTTTTGAGAATGTTTTCAAATGGTTTTATGAACGTTTGATAAACGGTTTTCGAATGGATGCATATGGTTTTAGTGAAGAGCATAACTGTCTTTATGTGAAAAGGTTTTATTAAAATATTATTTTTGTCCATTCACGACCTTTGATGATTTAATGCCTTTCAGGTTGATCGCGGATGCAGACTGCAGCAGAGATCGAGATATCACACTCCTCCTCCTACGATCCTAGCATACTCTGTAAGCCCCGGTGAGGGCTAGATACAAAATTTTTCATGGTCTGATACTTCATGTCAGACGGGATCAGGCGCGTCCCACGTTAATCCAGGGGGATTTAGGACGGGTCCTGACATTATATGTGTCGGAACGTATCTTCCTAGTGCGAGACCTTTTGAGAGCTCACTGGCTTTGAATTCCCCATAAATTCCAAAGTTAAGTATTGTAAGACCTGTTTCCTTGAGGGAACAGTAAACAATCCCGCATTGCTGTAAGGGGGTAATGGTCTGGGAAAGGATGGTGGTGTGCCTTAAAGGTGTAGGCACCCACCTATCTAGAACAAGGTCTTTTGTGAGCTCAGTGGCTTTGCGTTCGGTTGGAACTCCAATGTTAAGCGAGTTGAGGCTGGTGTAATTCCATGATGGGTGACTCCCTGGGAACTTGCATTGTGAGCTCTCAAAAAAAAAAGCCGTGAAGACGAGGAGGCCCAAAGCGGACTATATCGTGCTAGATGAGTCGTGTCCTGACTGAGGACCGTCGGGTCCTAACCGAATGGTATCAGAGCCAGACCCCAACCGGGAAGTGTGCCAGTGGGGACGCCGAGCCCTAAGGGGGGTGGATTGTAGGGTGGATTGTAGGACCCGTGTCCTGGAGGGAACAGCGAGCAATCCCACATTCCTGCGAGGGGGGAATGGTCTAGGAGAGGATGATGGTATGTCTTAAAGGTGTAGGCACACATCTATCTAGCATAAGGCCTTTTGAGAGCTCAGTGGGTTTGGGTTCGGTTGGAACTTCAAAGTTAAGCTAGTTGAGGCTGGTGCAATTCCATGATGAGTGACTCCCTGGGAACTTGCACCGTGAGCTCCCGAAAAAAAAAACCGTGAGGGCGAGGAGGCCCAAAGCGGACTATATCGTGTTAGAGTCGGGTCTTGACTGGGGTGGGTCGGGTCCTGATAGAATGGTATCACAGTTTCGCAGCAGCCCACTCTATCTAACACGATATTGTCCCCTCTAAACTCACTGGCCGAACCAGCCCAGCCCGAAGGGTTTTTTCCCAGGAGCTCATGGTGCAACTTCCTCAGTGGGTCACCCATCTTGGGAATGTACCAGCCTCCACTCGCTTAACTTTGGATTTCCCCAGGAATCCAAAGCCAGTGAGATCTCAGAAGGCCTCGCACTAGATAGGTGTGTGCCTATACCTTTAAGGCACACCACCAATCCCCTCCCAGACCATTCCCCTCGTAGGAATGTGGGATCGTTCACCGTTCCCTCCATAACATGGATCTTACAATCCACTCTCTTTAGGGCCTAGCGTCCTCGTTGGCACACTTTCCGGTCTGGGTCTAGCTCTAATACCACTTGTCAGGACTCGTCCCAAATCCCCCCGAGATTAAAGCGGGACGTGCCTGCTCTCGGCTGACACGAAGTGTCAAACAAGGAATATTTCCAACCTTAGCCCCACTGGGGCTTCTAGAGTGCGTCAGGATCGGAGGAGGAGTGTGATGTCTCGGTCTCCGCTACAGCCCGCATCCGTGATCAACGTGAAGGGCATTAAAACCACGAAAACTGTGAGTGGACAAAACAACAGTTTATAAAATTAATTTATAAAAAGACATTTATGTCCTTCACTAAAAAGCATGCATGCATTTGAAAACCAGTTATCAAAATGAAACCATTGGGGCCTTGGCCCAAAACCGTGAATCAAACCATATGGGAACTCAACCCAAAAATCAATACCAGTGGGAACTCAGCACAAAATCAAAACAGTAGGGACTCATCCCAAAACCAATCCTCGACATCCTTGATGCCTAACATCCTAGATGTCACAATCACACCACTGTCACGATTCCAAGCTACGTGTGCTACTTGGGGTCTCAAATCCCAAGTCTCCCCAGGGTCCACCTAGGTCAATGACCCGCAGATCAATGACCCTCCCTAGGGAGAAGGTTTTAACCTCTGGCAATCCTTGCTTCTGAGTCACTATACGGACCAGTCGCTCCATGCAATGACCCCTCGCAGAAAATGCCCCGTGACTACTCCAGGATACTACGAGACGTCTGGAGGAGACAATCCGCCACTCCAGAATGCTACGAGACTTCTGGAGGGCATCCGTTGACGAGGATGGTATACGGAAAACCGTTTCAAACCATTAAAAGGGCTATGCCCGGGTTTTCCATAAAACCATCGTAAATCCAAATATGGGTCCCCGACCCGAAATCATATTTATAAAACATAACTGGACCTCAAGCCCGAATTCAGAAACCAACAGGGCCTCCGGCCCGATCGTATAACTCAAATGGGCCTCCAGCCCGATTTCTCATTAAATCAAATAGACCCCAAGTCCGATGGTTTCCAACCAAATGGGTCTCATGCCCGATTCCATATTTCGAAAACCCCTTTCCATAAAACCATCATAGAAATACTAGCACGTATAAGCACCGTATAACCGAAAACCTCAAAATATGTGCAAATACGTAAATACTAATACACCACAAACAAATGCACTCATGGCATTACAAAACATGTATTTAAAATCATATAAAATATTTATGCATGCATCAATTTAGAAAACAAGGTCCACTCAAAAACCGTCCTTGTTGCGCCTCAATACGCGAGCCATTAGTCCTCCTCGGTGCAATCACCATCACCAGGACTCCCAAACCTGTCCAAATCATACGAGAGCGTTACTAACTACCTTAATAATCTCTCATAAACGCCCTCTAATTTTCCGGGATTTTTATCATATTTTAAACTCTATCCTAAACCTTCGGACATCCCGAACTATATCGAAACGATGTCCGATCAACTCGAAACCTGTCCCATAATGTTCGTTACAATGAAAGGATGATTTCATAAGTTGAAAACATCCACAAAAGGGGTCCCACGCACCCTCACGCGCTGGTCGTGTCATGACAGAATGGTATCAGAGCTAGACCCCGACCTAGAAGTGCGCTAGCGAGGACGCTGAGCCCTAAGGGGGGTGGATTGTAAGACCCGTGTCCTGGAGGGAATGATGAACGATCCCACATTTCTGCGAGGGGAATGGTCTGGGAGGGGATTGGTGGTGTGCCTTAAAGGTGTAGGCACACACCTATCTAGCGCGAGGCCTTCTGGGAGCTCACTAGCTTTGGATTCCTGGGGAACTCCAAAGTTAAGCGAGTGAAGACTGGTGCAATCCCAGGATGGGTGACCCACTGGGAAGTTGCACCGTGAGCTCCCAGGAACAAAACCCTTCGGGCTGAGCTGGTTCAGCCAGTGAGTCTAGAGGGGACAATATCGTGTTAGATAGAGTGGGCCGATGCGCAACTCTGATCTATATGAGGCCTTTTGGGAGCTCAATGGTTTTGGGTTCGGTTGGAACTCCAAAGTTAAGCGAGTTGAGGCTGGTGCAATTCCATGATGGGTGACCCCCTGGGAAGTTGCACTGTGAGCTCCCGAAAACAAAACTATGAGGGCAAGGGTAAAGAGGCCCATAGCAAACAATATCATGCTAGATGAGTCAAGTCCTGACCAAGGAGCGTCTGGTACGGAAAAGTAAGTTTGGACTGTATCAATCCGAGGATAGGTGACCCATTGGGAAGTTGCATGTGAGTGCTCAGAAACAATGTCGTGTGGGCGTGGGCCCAAAGAGGACAATATTATGTTAAGAGATTCGGGTCGTGATTGGATGGTATCATAGCTGGACCCCGATCGGAAGTGTGTCAGCGAGGACGTTGTGCCCCAAGGTGGGTGGATTGTAAGATCCATGAGCTTGAGAAGTAAGAACAGTGAGCAAAACCCGTGAGCCTGGGAAGCAAAAGCCTAGTGAACAATCCCATGTAATGACCCGTCCCGAATATCGGGATTAAGTATTAGTTAATTATGGATTTAGAATCACTAATCGGGGATTAGTCGAGTGAATTAGGACGGGCGGTGCGAACTGACAATATTAGCCTCGGGAGTTGGGTAAAATGTTGATTTTTGACTCGGGGAGTCCAACGTACGGTGACCGAGGACCGTTACGAAGATCAGGACGTTACGAGTACGTAGACAGGCGGCATGTCGAAATCGGAGGTTTGACAGAGAAGTTACATGTCTAGAAAGTTTTACAGCACTATTCATGCAAACCGAGAAACTGACATGTGACAGGTTTGGATTGGATTGGAAATCTAGGTGGACCAATCAGTGAGTGGCACCTGTCCCTTATCTGATTGGCCCATTGCTCCACACGGTGGGATATTTCTCTCTCCCCTTTGATCGATCATTCTTCATTTTCTCCCAAAACCTGTGAAGGGTCCAAACCGTACAAACCCATTCCCTATAACCCTTCAATCCTCATTTTCTGGGCTTAGTATGTGAACGAAGTTGAGAGTGGGAAGTGCGACGAGACTGGTGGTGGCCATGGTTCGAGCCATCATGGACGGTGGCCATGGTTCGAGCCGTCGTGGACGGTGGCCAGCGAGGCCATGAACAGTAAGTTTGGTGTTTCAAAATTGGAATTTGAGTTTTGGTGTTTGTTGAATGATTTTAATGGTTGGAATGTGATTGTGGAGGTTGTACAAGCATTTTAGGACAAAAAGGATGGACGGTGGTGGCTGGAATCATGGAAAATCGACGGGGGAAATTGGCCGGTTCGAACAAACAAATGGGAAGGTACCAGTCACGTCGATTCAGTTGGACCGGCAACACATGTAGGATCGGACTAGACCAGTTCACCCGAGGTTGAAGGTGATGAACAGTGTAGGTGGGTGGGGGCTCGTTGGGGCTCGTGGGGGACTTTTTGGGAAAGTGTTCAACATGTGAAATCATCCTTTTGATGTAACGAACATTTTAGGACTGGTTTCGTGTCGATTGGACACCGTTTCGGGGTAGTTTTGGATGTCTGAAAGTTTAAAGCCTATGTAAAATACGTTTAAAAATTCGGGAAAATTATATGGATTTAATAAGAGGTTAATGAGGTAGTTAGTAACCCTCTAGTATGGTTTGGACAGGTATGGAAGTCCCGGTGGTAGTGATGTGGCTCGGAAGGGCGTATGGCACGCGTATCGAGGCTATAGCGTAGGACAGTCTGTGAGTGGACATTGTTTTCTAAACTGTGATGGATGCATAACTGTTTTATATGTTTTATATATGTGATTTCCATGATGATGATTGTGGTATTGGTGATTTACATATTTGCACATATGTCGAGATGATTTCCTTATTTGCACGTATATCGAGATTTATGGTTTTATTGTAGTTTTATGTGCTTGTGGTTTCGGTGATGGTTTGATGAAATGGTTTTGATTTTGGAAAGATGAACTAGAGCATGAGACCCATTTGAGTTATGTGACCGGGCCGGGGGCCCAGTTGGTTTACGAAATCGGGCTGAGACGCATTTGAGTTATGTGATCAAGCCGGGGCCCCAATTGGTTTGTGAAATCGGGCATGAGGCCCAATTGTGATTTATAAATGTGACTTCGGGTCGGGGACCCTATATGGTTTTGGAATTATGCATTTGTGATGGTTTTATGGTAATTTTGGGTAAGGCCCTTTGAGATATTTTGAAATGGCTTTATAAAACTGTTTTCCATATACCATCTCAATACGAGGATATATGGATGGTCTCCTCCAGGTGTCTGAGACATTGGGGAAATTACGGTGCATTGCCTGTGAGGGGTCACTGCAAGGAGCGACCTGACCGTATAGTGACTCAAGAGCAGGATTACTATGATTAGACGTTTGGGACGTCAGACATCTGAGATGTCAATGATATAGACCTGGAGACATCCTGGGAAGCACGTGTTGCTTTTACCGTGAGATATGATGTCTGGGACGTCAAGAATCTGGTAAATATGGATTATTGGATTTATATAATGGTATTTCAGTGTTTATGGATTTGGACAGTGGCCCACCTGGTTCTGGATTTACGGATTTTGGTATTCTAAGATTTTGGGCTGAGTTCCCACATATGTTTGGATTTACGGTATTTGGGCTAAGGCCCTAATGGTTTATTTAAGTAAATAGTTTGATTGCCGGTTTTCGAATGCATGCATACTTTTAGTGAAGGGTATAAATATCTTTTTAAGAAATGTATTTTATGCAGTTATTGATTTTCGTGCACTCACAATGTTTAATGGTTTTAATGCCCTTTAGGTTGATCGCGGATGTGGGCTATAGTAGGGACCGAGTAATCACACTCCTCCTCTGATCCTGGCGCACACTAGAAGCCCCGAACGGGCTGAGGTTCGAGCTATCCCTTATCTGACACTTAGTGTCAGATGGGAGCATGATACATCCCTTGTTAATCCCTGGGGGATTTGGGTTGGGTTGTTTCCAGTGGTATCAAAGCGAGGTTATCTCTATTCGAGTAAACCGTGTAGTTCTTATGGTACGCGCAGGTAGAGGATGTGATGTCTCTACGTGGTCAGCCTGTTATCAACCTGATAGTTAGGATGCTGGTTTGATAGTTAGTGGGATTGAATAGTGGATAGAGTGTGTGATACGCCATGAGTTAGTGTGATTCGACCCAGGTAGGGTTACTTTTGACGGATTGGTAGTGCGATGACCGTCCAACGGTTCGGTCATGTGATGTTAGATTGTTATACTACTGGGAGCAGCTGGGTTCGAAGAACCCCAGTTGAGTTGATGGTAGGATTGGATTAACGTTCATACGATGTCAGGACCGCGGGGTAGGTTAGATTGTGGATTATCCTGCAGAGGGCAGTTGGGTTCAGAGGAACCCTAGGGTGTGATTGTGGAATCCTAAATTATGATGTATGGTCTAGAAAGGCGAACCTTAGTTGTGATTGATGAATTGGAATTTTGAGTTCGTAGTTGTTGTGGATTGGACGACTTTCTGAAGTCAAGGTAGTCTGTCGGGTCGAACCCCAGATTGTGACCGATAGTTTGAAAGTTGTGCCGCAGAGAATAGCTGAAGTCGTGGATGACCAAGTGGACGACTCTAGTGAGTCTAGTCGAAACTATGGAGATTGGTTGACTCGACATGAAGTGAAATGATGGGATTCGATCCATGAGTACGATTATGAGATGATATATGGAATCTCGAGTTGGACCGAACAATAGTGTGATGCGTGGATGTGGATCTCGATAACGATGACCATTGGTTGACAGCCATGTGGAGATGGCTGTATATCGAGGGTGATTGATGTAGTTGTGGTTGTTGAAAAATTGGGGGATGTTCAGGGAACGTTCATTATCTTGTTGTGGTTTGTTAGAGTGGTGGTACCCATAGTTGTGGGGTACGAGAGAGGTAGAGTTCCTCCAACTTGAGCAGAGGTACGGGGTCGTTGCTCAGTATGAGAAAAGATCCAGGGTTGTCTGATTTACACACTGTGTGCCGGTGATTGTAATGATGATGAGCCACGAGTTGGGATGTGACTCCGTCGTGATGGGTATACATTCGGTATCTGAGTTTTGGCAGTGGGTGAGTGATGGACTGGATGGGATTTAGCAGGGATTGTGATGTGTTGGGTTAAGTCCCAACATGTATGAGATGATTAAGTGACGAATGGAAGAAAGGTACGATTGAGACACGAGGAGTTTTGGATGACGCAGGGGACATCATGGAAATTAGTGGATTCTGGGAGTTGTCGTCAACTCCGAAACTTTAGTGGTTGTGTGTTTCTAGTCTCAAGAGGAAGTGCTAAGAATTTATTGAAATTGGAAAAAGCCGAAGAGAATCAATGGTAGTGTTGATGTGAGATTGTGTGATTTTGAATAACATGGAGACTCGAGAGTTGAGCTTGTAAAGGTTGAGATGTGAGAACAAGATAGTAAAGAATTACATCCTTTTGGATGTGCATAAACAGTTATCAACGAACAAGTAGTCTGGGTGATAGATTGGTTGCAGACACGTGGTTGTCTGAGTTAGTTGAGGATTAAGGAAGTCCAGTGGTTGGACTTGACCTCTAGTTGGACGCATATCTATTTCCAACATGGTTGGAATTTCAGAATCATGAGAAGTTGTGATTGAGACGATGAGAAGGGTGTTTGATTCCGAATTGGGGATGGATGTCAAGAAGTTTTCAACACATATTATTGGTTGGTGAAGGTGAACTTGGCATTATTCTAACTCGTAACCAATGATGTTGGGTGTCACTGGTACGGTGATCGTGTATTGGTTGGTGGACCCGTGATTGGTTTTGGGTCATCAGGAGGAGTTGGGTAATTTGATGTTAGGTGAACATGATTTCTCATTTTCTTCTTGGTGGTAGACGATGTTGGGTTACATGGTGTAGTGAGTGCAGTAAGTTTGTGTTTGCACTCACGTTGATGAGTTTTGATGTCATTGTCTTGGATAATCTTTGATTTTCCCTAGGTGGAATAACAAGGATCGATATGAGGTAATTGGAGAGTACCCACAGTCTAGACGTGTTCAGTCATTAACTAATCAGTTTAGATGTGAAAATGGTTGAGAAGCGAGTAGTAGGGTGCAGATTCAATGAGGGTGTAAGACCCTATGACTTGAATTATGGTCATTAACGAAGTGTGCATGTGTGGATCCTAGGTGGATCTGGATTGCGATGTGGATCTGGATCGCGATGTGGATCAGGATGGCGTGGAGCGTGATGACGTGCTCATGCTGGTAGACTTCACTTTGCTGATTATGCTAAGCTAGGAGCAGAGGAGAATCGTTTTGTGAGAAAGTTAAATAATCTTTTGGAATAGTTAGTGAGATGACAAGACAGGAGTTGGATATGGGAATGTTGAGTCGACTTCTTTTCGAAATTAATCTAGTATGAGACGATAGTTGAGTGAATTGAGGTGTGTACGATTTTTCTTGGATATGTGAATGATGGTATTGGCTTCCTTTCGAAGTCAATCGAATATGGTATGGTAATCGAATGAGCAGTTAACCGATAGGTTCAGAGTCGATAGACATGGGTGAGATTGGATACTCTTTTGACATGAATGGGTACGCCTTGGTGGGCGTGAGTCAGATTGGTAAGTGTTGGATTACGTGATTGGGAGTAGCCGTTGTGATACTAGTCGGGTGACCATGGGGCTCGGAGTGGATGATGAGTTGGAGTATTTGATCTGTCTAGGACTAGACTGTACAGATGGACTCCATAATTTATGTTTTATTGGCTACGAGCTATGTAGTAGGCTGGTTGGTGGATGGATATACGTACAGGGTACGTTGTGCAAGGACCGATACTGGAAAGGCCTGAGTGGTGCCTGGTGACGATATATAGGATGTACCAGTGGTATGTGGTTGAGCGTGTTGGTAGTCGAATTAGTTCTGATATCATTGGATTGGTTGAGTGACACAACCCATCCCAATCCCCCGGGGATTATCACTGGATGTGCCATGCTCCCGTCTGACACGAAGTGTCAGACAAGGGATAATTCAAAACCTTCAGCCCGACCGAGCTTTCAAAACGCGCCAGGATCAGTGGAGGAGGAATGTGATGTCTCGGTCTTTGCTATAGTCCGCATCCGTGATCAACCTGGAAGGCATCAAAAACAACAAAAGCTGTGAGTTGACGAAAATAAATAGTTTAATAAAAACTCTTTTATCTCAAAAAGATATTTATGCCCTTCACTAAAAAGCATGCATGCATTCGAAAACCATTTACCAAACTATTTATTCAAATAATCATTATTAGGGTCTCAGCCCCAAATTCCGTAAATCCAAATCATACGGGTCTCTGCCCAAAACCATTTACACAAATCCATAACATATCTACCATATGTGGGAACTCAGCCCAAAACCATCAATCCGAGTATGTGGGTCGTTGCCCAAATCCATAAAATACAGAAATACCATTTCTGAAATCCAATTACCATTTCATAAATCCAACAAACCATGTTTACCGAATAACATATAACCAATCATGTCATGGTTTCCAAAGCTACGCGCGTGCTACCCGGGGTATCAAATCCCAAGTCTCTCTAGGGTCCACCTAGGTCAATGTACGCAGATCAATGACCCTCTCTAGGGGTTGTAATCCATAATTTCCTTGTAATGACCCGTCCAGAATTCCAGGATTAGATTATGACTAATGAAGGATTAGTGAGATTAATCGGTGATTAGTTGATTGAAATCGGACGGACGGTGTAAAATGACCGTTTTGGCTCTGGTCTTGGATAAAATGTTGACTTTTGGCTCGGGGAGTCAAACGTATGAGGACCGATGACCTTGACGTAGATCGAGACATCACGAGTCCGTTGACAGGCAGCATGTCGACATCGGACGTCGGATGGAGAAGTTATGGTCACGAGATCGAAATTGGGAATTTACGTCTCGGGATCCGAATAAAATAATAATTAATTCTGATTGGGTAGATATTTGTAAGTGGGGCCCTTGGATGAGTGACAAGTGTCACTCATCCCCATTGGTCACTTTCCTTAAAAAGGGCATCTATGTCCATTAGTCATTAAATTAATTAATTTATTAAACTCTCACATTCTTTCCCAATCCCAACCGTCCATCCCTCTCAATCCTCTCATCCTTGCTACCTATCCTATCTCATCTGATCATCATCATCATCATCAAACTCACATCTCTCATCTCTCTCTTCTTCCCATGATCATCTCCTTCATTTCTCACTAACCAAACACTTCATACAATCACACAAACGACCCTCAATCCTTAACCAATGAAGTTGGACCTTAAACGAAGGTGGGAGAGTGGAGGCAAGTCGAGTGATGGCAACAGCAAGGGGCGTCGTGGACGGTGGCCAAAGAACCCGAAACCCTGAGCCGTTTTTAGTTCAAAAAATGGAAGGACGTGTTTTATTGGTTGTAGACCGTTTTACAGGTTTGAATGATGTCCCTAGGGTCTAGACAACCGTGAAGGTGGCCACGGCGGCGCTCGCGACGGCCAGGTAGGTGAGAAACCCGAGAGTGCCTTGTTTTGATTCAAAAATAGTAAACCATGTTCTGGTAATTATTGATCGAATTGGTTAATTAGGTGAGCTTCTGGAGGTTGATAAGAGTTGAATGAGAGTGGAATCACGACCAACGGTGGCCGAGATCGCGAGAACTCGACGGAGGAAAATTGAACTTTTTGTTATTCGTTTGTAAGGTATGATCTCGACCTAAAGTTTGTATTTTGACCATGCAGATCGATACAAAATAACTAGATGAAGCTATAGGACTTGAAATGGGTGAAAACGGACTAAAATTGGACGAGTTATGGTGTTGAACCGGGAAAGTGTCGTGCGTGGGCTTTACTCGCAGCCATTTGCGGCAGCGCTTGGGGTCGCGTGGGGATGTTTCTGGGAAAGTGTTCAACATGTGAAATCATCTAATCGATGTAACGAACATTCTGGGACTGGTTCCGTGTCGATCGGACATCGTTTCGATACAGTGCGGGATGTCCGATGGTTTAGGATAGAGTTTAAAAATAGTTAAAAATATGGAAAAATTATGGGGCTTCAATGAGAGGTTAATAAGGTAGTTAGTAACCCTCTAGTATGATTTGGATAGGTTTGGGAGTTCCAGTGATGGCGATTAGCCCGGGAAGGCGTATTGGCACGTATATCGAGGTGGCAGTATAGGACGGTCTGTGAGTGGACCTTAATTTCTAAACTGTGATGCATGCATAAATTTTTTATATGCTTTACATATGTGATTTCTATGATGATGATTGGGATATTGGTGATTTACATAATTACACGTATTTCGAGGCGATTTACGGATTTGCACTTATTTCAAGGTTTGTGGTTTTGCACTGATTTTACGTGCTTATGGTTTCGGTAATGGTTTTGGATTTGAAAAGGTAAAATCGGGTACGAGACCCATTTATTTTGGAAATACTCGGACTTGATGTCCATTTAGTTACGTTATCGAGCCAGAGGCCCAATTGGTTCGTGGATTGATTTCGGATTGGAAATACAGAATCGGGCATGGGACCCATTTGATTTACGAACTCTCGGACTTGGAGTCCATTTGATTTAATAAAGCATTGGGCCAGAGGCTCAGTTGGTTTAGGAAATCGGGCTTGAGGCCTAGTTGGTTTACATAATCGGGCTTAAAGCCCAGTTGGTTTACATAATCGGGTTCATGGACCAGTTGGTTTACGAAATCAGGCTTGAGGCCCAGTTGGTTTACATAATCGTGCTTGAGGCCCAGTTGGTTTACGAAATCGGGTTTGAGGCCAAGTTGGTTTACAAAATCGGGCTTGAGGCCTAGTTGGTTTACGAAATCGGGCTTGATGCCTAGTTGGTTTACGAAATCGGACTTGATGCCTAGTTGGTTTACTTTTCGTGTTTTCGATACCCTCCAGGTTGTTGCGGCACGGGCTGTCGGTTGAGAGAGATGGAGACATCACACGTAGGATCCACAGTAGACTCCGCGCACTTTGGGAAGTTCGGAACTTTTTGGACGGTCGGATCGAAAATCCCTTGTCCAACTTACGTGTCACATTAAGGTTGGACGTCAGTTTGGCCTTCGTGTCATGCGTAAGTCAGACGGGAGCAGGGTTTAGTCCCTAATCCTGGGGGATTAGGGGTGGGCCCTGACAATTGGTATCAGAGCCAGGTTTCGTGTGTTCTGCGTGAGGTTTGGTTCCCAGGGTCGTTGGTTCGTCGACTTGGGCGGTGCGATGAGTCTGTGGATTCGATGTCTCAACGCGGAATAGCTCGATAGTAACCTGGATACGATAGTGATAGTACGTTCGTTGTGGTTAGTTAGCAGTGGTCGCTAGTGTCAGGATGTTAGTCGCTCGATACGCAGTACGAGGTGTGACGTACGTCGGCTTAAGGCCGGAACGGTTAGTATGTTGGTACTGGTTTTGCTTGTTGGATGGACCATAAGGGTCGGAGGTACACTAGCAGGATTAACCTGGATGGTAGCTAGTGAGCTACAGATGAGTAGGTTGGTCGGCCTGAGAGTAGCTTGTTGAATTAGTGAGATAAGTAGGCGGAGGAGGCCGATTGATGATGGCCGGTTGGGCCGGATGGCGTTTGGATGTTGATCGGATGGATTGGTGACCTTTGGTCAGTTGGGTTAAGATAGACTTGTGTGGCTACGAGTAGCCGGATGCCTTGAGTGGCAGGGTTTAGGAACTACTTTGAGATTCGAGGGATTTTTCCCCCTAATGATGGTCTTAGTCGGGTGTGACGACCTGAGGGGCAAGGCTGTAGTGAACCAGTGGCAGTTGCGGGTTTGGATAACCCGGACGACATGGATGATTTGAGGAACCCCGTGGGATTACTGGATTGTGTTGAGAAGTACCTGAGGGAAACCGTGAGTTGGGGTTTATGGTATCGTAGTCATTGTGGTTTGGGCAGACGTACGGCCGGATTGGAGATGGTACTACTAGGTGTAGCCGAGGTAGTGGGTGGTTGGTGGATGACTCTGGATGAGTCTAGTGTTGGGTACTCAGAGTGGGTTTGACTCGATAGGAGCAGAGGCTCGGGACGGGTACGAGGGTACCAAGGAAGCTGAGAAGAAGTGACTATAACTGATCGATATGAGGTTATTGAAGAGAACCCACAATCTAGAAGTGCCTCTAGTTGTGTTAAGGACGGGGTGATCTGGGCAGTAGTGGGAAGTGAGAGCGAAGTAGTGAGTCGGTAGGTAACCCTGGTGCGAGGTCTTAGGTGATTTCGGTTCGTTAAATGACAGGTTGGGAACTGTCAGGAGGCGTTGGTGGCAGGAGATAGACACCGGGTAGGAGACCCAGGTGTAAGATCAGTTGGATTTCTCCCCATTTGTAACTGAGGTATGAGATGTGGAATTTCGGGACGAAATTCTTTTAAGGAGGTTAGATTGTAACGACCCGTTCCGGGAGTCGGGATTAGCAAAGTAATTAGTAATGGATTAGCTAAGTTAACCGGTAGTTAATGGGTTACTTTTGGATCGTTACCCAAAATGACGATTTTGCCCCTAGAATGGAAAAAATGTTGACTTTTAGTTCGGACGGTCAATTGGACATTGACCGATGACCATGATGTAGTTTGGGACGTGACGAGTCCGTAGACAGGTGGCACGCCCAATTCCGACATCCGAGGAGGAAGTTATGATGTTCGGAAGGTTGGGGCACTTTCGTAATTTGGTTAAAAGTGGGGCAAATGTTGACTTTTTGTACGACGAAGATTCTTAACGCAAACCGAGGACCATTAGGTAGATCTCGTCGTCCTGAGTACAACGACAGGCGGCATGCGTTCATCGGACGTAGGACGAGTGAGATACGGTTCTAGAACGGCGAAGGGTAAAATTGTAATTTGAACCTTTAGGGGCATTTTAGTCTTTTATACCTTGGATTTTGTGCAAACCGAATAAGGACACATGGACTACATTAATTGGATATTTGGAGAGTGGACCACAGGGTGTGTGACACCTGGCCCTTGTCTAGTGGCTTCCAGCCATTTCTTTCACGGCTAACCAACCTTTTAAATTGCTGGGTTTGTTGAGTAAATAAGAAAAAGAAGGAGACTGAAAAACAAAGACAGAGCAATTTTGTGTGTGTGTGAAGTGTGGGTTCATTTGGGCTTGTAAGTGTGTTTGAGTAAACAAAAAGATATTGTGGTGGTAGGGTGGTGCCACCGTTGTGGTGGCCGTGATTGGGTGGCCCTAACCCGTGAGGAAACAAAGCAGAGGAATTGAATAATCGTGAGGAACTAGGGCTGAATTGTTTCTACTACGACCTAAAGTGTTCGTCCTGTATGAAGGAAATGTGAAGGGAGGGTGAGACAAGTCGATTGGTGGCCCTGGATTGAGCTGCCGTGGACTGGTGGCCGGCGAACCGACACGGTAAGTTTGAGCCTAACACATGGTTATGGAGTTATAGGCCTTGACAATGACTGCTATTAATTGGAATCGGTTATTTGAAGGTAAAAGAGTTGATTACGATCAAAGTGGAGGCTCGAGGAGGTCGGCCAAGGATGAAGCAAACAGTTGCAGAACAGAGTTAGATTTTTCACAGGATAGGTGAGTTTTATGTTCTAATTGTCAAATTTGAGTAGTTAGATCGATCAGTTAGAATGGCACGATGACACTAGACTTAAAAGGATTGAAAATCGTTAAGAAATGGACAAAAACCTAGTGCGCCGGTCCAGTTAAACCGGCTGGACCAAACCGGTTCAGATCGGGTTTAACAGAGGTTGAAGATGAACAGTAGACAGCGCGTGGCTCCCACGCGCGGCTCCCACGCGCGCGGCTGGACCACTTATCGTTTGAAAACCCCAAATCATGGCATCGAAATCAGAAATTCAACCTTTCCTCGTAAAACGTGCCAAATACGTAATTTCTTAAAAAACGTGCAATTATGTAAAACCATCATCACATATTCAACAATCATGAAATCACATGTAAAAGCATAAAATAATTATAGAAAAATAGTTATGCATGCTTGAGTTTAGAGAAGGGGTACACTCACAATCACCGGCACGTCACTCGCTCCCCGTACGTTCCGTACGTTCCTCAGCTTCCTCGGGAAGTCCCGATCCTGTCAATAGTCACCAAAGAACGTCACTAACACGTCTACCAAGACTCTCCTAATTTTCCCCAAAAATCCCCGGGTCCTAAACGTAACGAGCCGGAACCCTAAACCTTCTACCTCGCCGAACTAACTCAACTCGAAATCCGATTAACTCGAAACTTATTCCAATAGACTCGTTACCACATCTAGACCAAAAACCTAGTTGGAAGTTTCCCCAAAAGCCGCCGCACGCGCCCCCAGGCACCGCCCAAAGTGGTTGCACGTGGGCCTCACGCGCCTGCACCCAGTACACTGTTCATCTTCTTCCTCAGCTCGACCGGTCTGAACCGGCGAGAGCGGTTCTCCGCCGTTCCTTCACCGTTTTGACTCCTCTCTTCACCAGTCTCTTCGTCCAGTCCTAAGCAACCTATTCCCCTATTCCAAACACATCGATACAGCTTCTAACTCATCATCCCTAACTCGAAACCGTAACCCGTTCATACCCCTGTTTCACAATCCGGCCACCCAAGTCCTCCCCTGTCACGGTGGCTACACTAAACAACTCCTAGGACCTCACTGAGTCTCACACAACTCACCAAAACCCTCGACTCGTACTCAAAACCCACGACTATTGGTTTGAACCTAAACGACAAAACAGAGCAATTGAAAAGGAACGAGAAATTACCTGTGCTCAGGCCGCCGCTGTGAGCTCAGCCGTGAGTACACGACTCCTCCAGTCCACCTCCGTCCTCTAGATACCACCACCAGCCTCGATTGGTCGAACACGGCAGCACCGCCACCCAACACCCTCTCTGTTTTCCTGAAACTCAACCCTTCACACTCGCAAGGTTTCCTCACATGAGTTGCCCTCACAACTCACTCACTGTCTTTCTCTCGATCTCTATTTACTTCCTCAGTCACTAGGATACACCCACACACACAACCCACACTCAATTCTTCTCAATCTCACCCTCTGTTTATCTCTTGTTCGAACACGGTTGCACACACACACACACCCCTGCACGATTTGAACACGCACACGGTGTACCCTAGAAACCACTACACATTTTCCACATGTCACAATCCCCTCAGCCCTCTCACAAATATCCCAATTCTCTCCTGTGCACTTGTCCCAATCCGGTTGCACAATTCCCAATGTGCAAAAGACCAAAATGCCCTTCTTTTGAGTCAAAATTACAATTATGCCCTTACCGTTTTAAACCTGTATCTTACTCACCCTAGGTCCAATGAACACGTGCCGCCTGTCGTTGAATTCAGGACGACGAGATCTACCTAACGGTCCTAGGTCAACGTGTCAAAACCCGATCGTACGAAAAGTCTACTTTTCCCCCTTATTTAGCCAAATTACGGTAATGCCCTCAACCTTCCGAACATCATAACTTCCCCCTCGGATGTCGGAATCGGGCGTGCCACCTGTCTACGGATTTGTGACGTCCCGAACTACGTCACGGTCACCAGTCAATACCCAATTGACCGCCCGAACTAAAAGTCAACTATTTGTCCAACTTAGGGGCAAAATCGACATTCGACGCTAACAGACCTATCGTAACCATCTCACCACCGATTAAGCTCACTAATCCCATCTTAATCACTGTCTTAACCCTAATTTCTGGGACGGGTCCTTACATTTCCGCTCGTACTCAGCCACACTCATACTCCCCTGTTGGAGTTGCAGAAACTCCACCTCCTTGGCATCACGGAAAGAACGAGGGTAATACTGCTCCAGAAACCGCTCCCTAAACGTCTCCCAGGTCACAGTATGGGCATCCCAGCAAGACAACTCGAGGGTATACCACCACTCGTACGCCGCACCATCCAATAAAAAGGTAGCCAGTAACACTCGATCCTCCGGTGGGCAATGCATCACTGCAAAAATCCGCGCATGTCTCGTAATCCACCTCTAGGCTTCCTCAGGATCTGCCCCACCACTAAAAGTTGTAGCCCCGAGCCGCTAGGCTGGCTCAATCGTAGCAGTCTCTGTCCCTCTCGTCGCTTCGTCTTCAGGTCGTGGATGGGGTTCACGTCTTGGAGGCATGGTCAACCGCACGGTGAAAGAGGCATAGAATCAGTCAAACAACCTAAACACAACCTTGCAACGGACACAAACCACACCTATGCTCTGATACCAATTGTTAGGGCCCACCCCTAATCCCCCAGGATAAGGGACTAAACCCTGCTCCCATCTGACAACCCAAAAACGAAATGGCCGAAACAACCTCACAAAGACCACAATTACACTGCCAAACGCAGGAGAATTTAACCCAACCAAAAGTTAACGGTTATACAGAGCATAGTACCCAAAACAAAGTAAAACAAAACCGATACACAGAGCACACGCACAACGGTAAAATGAAACCCTCCGGAAAAACTCTCGAGTACTCTATGCCTCTGACGCTGCCTCAACGTCAACCCCCGTGCTAGCTCCACGACCTGGAGGGAAAATAAAAACCAGAAAGTGTGAGTGGACCATAAAGAATAAAAGTTTCGAAAACCATTTTATATCAAACCAGGGTTTGACCCTCCGTTTTGAAAACATGCATGCACAACCCATTTATTTAAACACAGCCATAAACCACATAGTAATCATCATAAAGACATTTATAATTCAAAAAATAGGCATCATGAAAACAGTACGATAAAACACAAATCCAAGTTATCATTATCCTATTAAACCTGCTGGACCTATCCGAGTCTTTAAACTCCCTAGTCTTTAAACTCAATCCAGGCCTCAATAATCCGAGTCTTTAAACTCAGAGTCTTTAAACTCAACAGGCCTACGGGGGAAATGTCAATATATCTGAGTCTTTAAACTCCTAGTATTTAAACTCAATCCGGGACTTTAAACCCAATTCGGGCCCGTCCCCCGTCAATCACAATATCCGGGTCTTTAAACCCAATAATCAGATCCAGCAAATCCAATCCAAAACCATTTGAAAACCAATTCTAAATCCATATCCAAACCCGAATCCAAAATCACTGGCCCGTGCCCTTCCGGCATCCAGAACCGTCATTCCGAACCCAAATCCGGAATTCCACTTTTCACTTTAAAACCAAATTCCGCTTTCCCAAATCCGATTCTAAAACCGAAAACCCTTGATCATCGAATCATGTTCCAAAATCCCTTTATAATCATTGAAAACCCTTTATCGTTTGAAATCCCAAAATCATAGCATCATAATCAGAAATCAAGCTTTTCTCGTAAAACGTGCCAAATACGTAATTTCCTCGAAAAACGTGCAATTAAGCAAAACAGTTATAACATGTTCAAATAACCATGAAATCACACATAAAAACCATAAAACAAGTAATTAAAAGCAGTTATGCATGCTCAGTTATAGAGAAAGAGTCCACTCACAGATACCGGGCACGACACTCGCGTCCCGTACGTTCCGCACGTTCCTCGTCCGCCTCGGGGATTTCCGATCCTGTCAACAGTCACCAAAACACGTCACCGGGCTCCTCGGGGATTTCTCGAAAAACGTGCAATTGAGTAAAACAGTTGTAGCATAATCAGTAATCATGAAATCACATATAAAACCATAAATCAAGTAATTAAAAACAGTTTTGCATGCTCAATTATAGAGAAGGGGTCCACTTACAATTACCGGGCACTTCACTCGCGTCCCGTACGTTCCTCGTCCGCCTCGGGGTTCCTCGATCCTGTCAACAGTCACCAAAACACATCACTAACACGTCCAACAAGGTCCTCCTAATTTCCCCAATTTTCCCGAACTTCTAAACGTAACGAACCGAGACCCTAAACCTTAAACCTTGTAGAACTAACATCAAACGACGTCCAATTAACCCGAAACCTATGCTAAAAGATTCGTTATAACATTTAGACCAAAAACCTAGTTGGAAGTTTTCCCAGAAAATGCCTTACGTGCCCCACGCGCTGTCCAAAGTGGCTGCGTGTGGGCTTCACGCACCTGCACTGTTCATCGTCTTCAGCCTTCGTCCAAGCAGTCCAGACCGGTTCAGCCAAACCGAACCGGCGTGACCGGTTCTCTGTCAACCTGCTACCAAAATAGTCCCTCTAACCAGCAAAAGCTTTGTCCTGATCCTAGGAATCCATTCCCCTACTCAAAACACTCCAACACGGCCTCTAAACCATCGTCCCAAACTCGAACCCGTGACCAACACAAACCTCTGTTCCACAATCCGACCACCCGTACACTTCCCCCTCACGGCTGCACAACCAGCAGCTTCCTAGGACACTACTGAGTCCACTAGACCTCACCAGACACCTCGACTCAGCCCCTACCTTCACAACTATCGATTTGAAATTCACGGTAAAACAGCGCATCGAAAAGGAATGGGGAAATTACCTGCCTGTCGATCGCCGTCGTACTCGCCGCCGCATTCTGCAGGGTTCACAGGGCCGTCCTAGCCTTCCCTAGAGTCCAAATGGATCAACACACGACAACAACACCACCAATTTCCCTCAACACTCCTCTTTTTTTCCCGTGAACTCACACCCCGCACACACCACCGTTCTGACCACAGTTCCACGCCAAACAGAATCACCAAGTCTCACACTCTCTCTGCTCTCACTTCTTCACTCACCAGCACACACACACTCCCTTAACCTGATCGATTTCCCTCTCAAACCTCACTCTGTTTTCTCTCTTCGAACCAACACGATACACACACTCTGCACAATTTTAAAACACACACCGTGCACGACCTAGAACCCACTAGACACTTTGCACGTGTCCACCATCCCATGGCCCATCTCAAAATATCCCAATTAGCACTGTACACTTGTCCTCATCCTATTTGCACAAATCCCAATGTGTAAAAAGACCAAATTGCCCTTATGACTATAAATTACCATTTTGCCCTTCGTTGTTCTAGACCCGTCTCTCATTCGTCCACTGTCAGATGAAGACATGTCGCCTGGCGTTGAATTCAGGATGACGAGATCTACCTAACGGTCCTAGGTCTACGTACAAAAACCCTGTCGTACGAAAAGTCAAGTTTTCCCCCTATTTTAACCAAATTACGGTAATGCCCTCAACCTTCCGAACATCAAAATTTCTTCCTCAGATGTCGAAATCGGGCGTGCTACCTGTCTACGGACTCGTGACGTCCCAAACTACGTCACGGACATCGGTCAATACCCAATTGACCGCATGAGCTAAAAGTTTACATTTTTTCCCGAACTAGGGGCAAAATCATCATTTTACGCTAACGAGCCAAACGTAACCAACTAAACACCGATTCAGCTCACTAATGACTCTGCTAATCCCGGTTCCCGGGACGGGTTGTTACAACCTACCCTCCTTAAAAGAATTTCGTCCCCGAAATTCCACAACTCAAACCCTACACCTAGGGTCTCCTACCCGGTGGTCAACGCTAGCCTAACAACCACTACTCCTATTAGTTTCCAATCTATCATCTCCATCTTTGGTATTTCACAACACCCCCATTACCAAATCGACACGCTGAACACTCTTGCCAGTTAATCGTACCGTCGCCCAGTACTACCAACTACAACTTCTTGGTGTACGCAAGGGAAACTCTATGAAAAGAAAACAAAGTTATTTTAAAATACCTCATGTAGAGTACCCAATAGAATTCATCGATTACATCCTCACGTACAACCACCTACACCTTCTAGAAACCCAACTCAAATCCTAACCTAGAAACAATCTAATCCAAAAGGAATCCTACATACCAGCTCTCTACCCACCGACTCCGACCACCTTGTCGAAAGAAACCAACAAAGTCCAACAGGCAATCCTAGATTGTGGGTTCTCTTCCATAACCTCATATTGATCAGTTAGTGTCACTCCTTTTCAGTTCTTTCCGTCAGCCTTCAACGGAACTCACCGTAGTTAGGCAATCCTAAAAGTACCTGTCACCGCACCGGGTACTGACTGAGCCTCCTGCTGAGTCATCGCAAACACTCAGGCCTGGGGTCCTGAAGATCTACCACGTCCCCTCGAACTACTAGTGGCACCACCACCTCCTCTGGCGCCTGCTGTCCCTGACGCTGACGCCGTGCTCCATCCGGGCTCTGCTGATCCTCGGCCTACTCCACCCTCCTGTGGTAACAACGGACAGTCACGGCGGAAGTGACCTCGCTCCCCACAGTAGTAACACACATCCCGACAAGAAGAACCAGGTCTCCCTGTAGACGCAACAGACGTCGCACTAGTTTGTGGAGTCGGCTGTGCTCGGTACTCACGGAAATCTGAACTCTGGAAACTACCAGGTCTGCCAAAATGATCATCGCCCGCCGACGATGCTCCACTGTAGTTGCCCCTCTTCGGTCTCCTCTGACTCGAAGTTCCAGAAAAAGGTGGCTCCCTACGTGCCATCGGTAAGCTAGCCTCAACCCTCACTGCAGCATCCGACAACTCTCGAAGGGTAGCAAACTATCCAGCCGTCACTATGGCTCGTATCTCGCCTCGCAGGCCCAACTCAAACCTACGACACTTCTCGGCTTCAGTGGCCACAAACGCAGGAGCAAAACGAGACAACACCTGAAATTTCCGCTTGTACTCAGCCACACTCACGGAAAGAACGAGGGTAATACTGCTCCAGAAACTTCTCCCTAAACGTCTCCCAGGTCATAGTATGGGCATCCCAGTCAGACAACTCAAGGGTATACCACCACTCGTACGCCGCACCATTCAATAAAAAGGTAGCCAGTAACACTCGATCCTTCGGTGGGCAATGCATCACTGCGAAAATCCGCTCATGTCTCGTAATCCACCTCTGGGCTTCCTTAGGATCTGCCCCACCACTAAAAGTCGTAGCCCCGAGCGGCTGGGCTCGCTCAATCGTAGCACTCTCTGTCCCTCTCGTCGCTTCGTCTTCAGGTGGTGGATGGGGTTCACGTCTCGGAGGCATGATCAACTGCACGGTGAAAGAGGCATAGAATAAGTCAAACAACCTAAACACAACCTCGCAACAGGCAAAAACCACAAACCTATGCTCTGATACCAATTGTCAGGGCCCACCCCTAATCCCCGAGGATTAGGGACTAAACCCTGCTCCCGTCTGACAACCCAAAAACGAAATGGCCGAAACAACCTCACGAAAACCACAATTACACTGCCAGACGCAGGAGAATTTAACCCAACGAAAAGTCAACGGTTATACAGAGCATAGTACCCAAAACAAAGTAAAACAAAACCGATACACAGGGCACACGCACAACGGTAAAATGAAACCCTCAGGAAAAACTCTCGAGTACTCTATGCCTCCGACGCTGTCTCAACGTCAACCCCTGCGCTAGCTCCACGACCTGGAGGGCAAATAAAAACCAGAAAGTGTGAGTGGACCATAAAGAATAAAAGTTTCGAAAACCATTTTATATCAAACCAGGGTTTGGCCCTCCATTTTGAAAATATGCATGCACAACCCATTCATTTAAACACAGCCATAAACCACATAGTAATCATCATAAAAACATTTATAATTCAAAAAATAGGCATCATGAAAACAGTACGATAAAACACAAATCCAAGTTATCATTATCCGATTAAACCTGCTGAACCTATCCGAGTCTTTAAACTCCCGAGTCTTTAAACTCAATCCAGGCCTCAATAATAAACTCCGCGTCTTTAAACTCAACAGGCCTACGGGGGAAATATCACTATATCCGAGTCTTTAAACTCAATCCGGGTCTTTAAACTCAATCCGGGTCTTTAAACCCAATTCGGGCTCGTCCCCCGTCAATAACAATATCCGGGTCTTTAAACCCAATAATCAGATCCAGCAAATCCAATCCAAAACCAATTGAAAACCAATTCTAAATCCATATCCAAACCCGAATTCGAAATCACTGGTCCGAAACCCTTCCGGCATCCAGAACCGTCATTCCAAACCCAAATCCGGAATTCCACTTTTCACTTTAAAACAAAATTTCGCTTTCCGAAATCCGATTCTAAAACCAAAAACCCTTGATCATCGAATCATGTTCCAAAATCTCTTTATAATCATTGAAAACCCTTTATTGTTTGAAATCCCAAAATCATAGCATCATAATCAGAAATCAAGCTTTTCTCGTAAAACGTGCAAAATACGTAATTTCAACAGTTATAACATATTTAAGTAACCATGAAATCACACATAAAAACCATAAAACAAGTAATTAAAATCAGTTATGCATGCTCAGTTATAGAGAAGGGGTCCACTCACAGATACCAGGCACGTCACTCGCTTCCCGTACGTTCGGCACGTTCCTCGTCCGCCTAGGGGATTCCTGATCCTGCCAACAGTAATCAAAACACGTCACTAACATGTCGAAATCGGGCGTGCCACCTATCTACGGACTAGTGATGTCCCAAACTACGTCACGGTCATCCGTCAATACCCAATTGACCGACCGAACTAAAACTCAACATTTTTGCCCGAACTAGGGGCAAAATCGTCATTTTATGCTAACGAGCCAAACGTAACAAACTAAACACCGATTCAGCTCACTAATGACTCTGCTAATCCCGGCTCCCGGGACGGGTCGTTACAACCCTGGTGCGAGGTCTTATGTGATTTCAATTCGTTAAATGACAGGTTGGGAACTGTCAGGAGGAGTTGGTGGCAGGAGATAGACACCGGGTAGGACACCCAGGTGTAAGATCAGTTGGATTTCTCCCCGTTTGTTACTGAGGTATGAGATGTGGAATTGCGGAACGAAATTCTTTTAAGGATGGTAGATTGTAACGACCCATCCCGGGAGTCGGGATTAGCGAAGTAATTAGTAACAGATTAGCTAAGTTAAAAGGTAGTTAGTGGGTTACTTTTGGACCGTTAGCCCAAAATGACGATTTTTCCCCTAGAATGGCAAAATGTTGTTTTTAGTTCGGACGGTCAATTGGGCTATGACCGATGACCGTGACGTAGTTTGGGATGTTACGAGTCCATAGACAGGTGGCACGCCCAATTCCGACATCCGAGGAAGAAGTTATGATGTTCGGAAGGTTGGGGCACTTTCGTAATTTGGTTAAAAGAGAGGCAAATGTTGACTTTTTGCACGATGAAGGTTCTTCACGCAAATCGAGGACCGTTAGGTAGATCTCGTCGTCCTGAGTACAACGACCGGCAGCATGCGTTCATCGGACGTAGGACGAGTGAGATACCGGTCTAGAACAGCAAATGGTAAAATCGTAATTTGAACCTTTAGGGGCATTTTAGTCTTTTATACCTTGGATTTTGTGCAAACCGAATAAGGACACATGGACTACATTAATTGGATATTTGGAGAGTGGACAACAGGGTGTGTGACACCTGGCCCTTGTCTAGTGGCTTCCATCCATTTCTCTCACGGTTAACCAACCTTTTAAATTGTTGGGTTTGTCGAGTAAATAAGAAAAAGAGGGAGACTGAAACCCAGAGACAGAGCAATTGTGTGTGTGTGTGTGTGTGTGTGTGTGTGTGTGTGTGTGTGTGTGTGTGTGTGTGTGTGTGTGTGTGTGTGTGTGTGTGTGTGTGTGTAAAGTGCGGGTTCATTTGGGCTTGTAAGTGTGTTTGAGTAAACAAAAAGATAAGGTGGTGGTAGGGTGGTGCCACCGTTGTGGTGGCCGTGATTGGGTGGCCCTAACCCGCGAGGAAACAAAGCAAAGGAGTTGAATAATCGTAAGAACCAGGGCTTAATCGTTTCTAATACGACCTAAAGTGTTCGTCCTGTCTGAAGGAAATGTGAAGGGAGGGTGAGACAAGTCGATTGGTGGCCCTGGATTGAGCTGCCGTGGACTGGTGGCCGGCGAACCGACACGGTATGTTTGAGCCTAACACTTGGTTATGGAGTTATAGGCCTTGACGATGACTGCTATTAATTGGAATCGGTTATTTGAAGGTAAAAGAGTTGATTAGGATCAAAGTGGAGGTTCAAGGAAGTCGGGCAAGGATGAAGGAAACAGTTGCAGAACAAAGTTCGATTTTGCACGGGACAGGTGAGTTTTATGTTGTAATTGTCAAATTTGAGTAGTTAGATCGATCAGTTAGAATGGGAAAATGACACTAGACTTAAAAGGATTGAAAATCGTTAAGAACTGGACAAAAACCGAGTGCGCCGGTCCAGTTAAACCGGCTGGACTGAACCGGTTCAGACCGGGTGTAACGGAGGTTGAAGATGAACAGTAGACAGCGCGTGGCTCCCACGCGCAGCCCCTTTGGGCGGCGCATGTGGGCTCGTGGCATGGTTTTCGAGGAAGGTTCTAACACGACTTTGAAAGTATTCGATGTAACGAACATTTTGGCACTGGTTTCGAGTCCATCGAACACCGTCTCGTTATGTTTCGGGATGTCCAAAGGTTTTAGGGCTCGGTTAAAAATAGTTAAAAAGACGGGAAAATTACAGGTATTTAATTGAAGCTTAATTAAGTCGTTAGTGAGCTCATTGTGGGATTTGGACAGGTTCAGGAAAGCTGAGGATAGCAGAATGGCCGGGAACGGCGTAAGTGCGCGCGTATCGAGGCGACGTCGGAATGGTCTGTGAGTGGACTTTGTTTTCTAACTCTTGATGCATGCATATATGTTTTAATATGTTTTCATACGTGATTCTATTATTTGATTTATGATTGTGATGGTTTATGGGTTTGCACATTTTTCGAGGAAATTACGGTATTTCACGTTTTACGAGATTTGATGGATATTGTGATTTGAACCTAGTTTTAATGATTTGATTTCGGGATTTGAAATACAATTTGATTTCAAAAGAAAGTAAAAGGATTTCGGAAAATTATTTTCGGAAAAGGGTTTCCGGGCTTAAAGCCCGGTTCAAAAGTGGTTTTGAGAAACGAGATTTTGGGTTTTTGAATCGGAATTCCGGATGACGATTCGGGGTTCGATGCGGGACTTGGAATGGATTTCGGGTTTGGGTTTGGAATGGTTATTCCGGATGCCGGCTTATGGAATGATGGTTGCGGATTCGGATCTGGACAGGAGATGGATATAAGTTCTGGGTTTGGATTCGGGATCCTGATGAGATTGCAGATTTGGATTCGGAAATGGAAAAAGGTTTTCAAACGGTTTTGGATTGGATTTGCTGGATCTGGTTATTGGGTTTAAAGACCTGGATTATGATTGGAGGGGGATGGGCCCGGATTGGGTTTAAAGACCCAGATTGAGTTAAAGACTCTGGAGTTTAAAGACTCGGATATTATGATATTTCCCCCGTAGGCCTGTTGAGTATAAAGACTCGGGAGTTTAAAGACTCAGATTATATTGAGGCCTGGATTGAGTTTAAAGATTCGGGAGTTTAAAGACTCGGATAGATCCAGCAGGTTCGATGAACGGAAATGTGGTATGATTTTCAATAATGGTTTTCTGAGGTTTTGGGCTATGCCCGAATGAAATGGTTTTCGATGGTTTTGGGCTGAGGCCCGGGAATTGAGAAAAAGAAACTACTTGGTTTTCATACATGGTTTTATGAAATGAATTTGATATGCATGCATTGGTTTTTGAAAACGGAGGGTATAACTGTCATTGTTTTATGAAATGTTTTTAAACTTATACTTTATTTTTGTCCACTCACAGTCTTTTCGTGTTTTCGATACCCTCCAGGTTGTTGCGGCGCGGTCTGTCGGTCGAGAGAGACGGAGACATCACACGTACGATCCACAGTAGACTCCGCGCACTCTTGGAAGTTCAGAAGTTTTTGGACGGTCGGATCGAGAATCCCTTGTTCGACTTACGTGTCACATGAAGGTTGGATGTCAGTTTGGCCTTCGTATCATGCGTAAGTCAGACAGGAGCAGGGTTTCGTCCCTAATCCTACGGGATTAGGGGTGGGCCCTGACATTCAGAGACCCTAAATGGATTTGGATTTGGGAAGAATGGATTTCTGGTTTCATGACGGTTTATGGGGACTAGGCATGGTTCCTTTGAAAGGTTTGAAAGGTTTTAAGAATGATTACGAAATGGTTTTTCATATACCATCCTTGTATTTATGGATTGTCTCATTCGTGGAGGGTCGTTGGCCTAGGTGGACCCCGGAGTAATCACGGACCACTAACTGAGTGGAGTCGCCCCCATGGGGTACCTTACTCTTAGGAAGACATATATGGATTATAACCCCTAGGGGGGTCATTGATCTGTGGACATTGACTTGGGTGGACCTTGGGGCGACTTGGGATTTGAGACCCCAAGTAGCACGTGCGTAGCTTTGGAAACCGTGACAGGATTGGTTATATGATATTTGGTAAACATGGTTTATTATATTTTTAAAATGGTAATTGGATTTCAGAAATGGTATTCTATGGTTTTGGGTTGAGTTCCCACATACTCGGACTTACGATTTTGGGCTGAGTTCCCACATATGGTTGATATGTTATGGATTTGGGCAAGGGCCCGTATGATTTGGAGTTACGGAATTTGGGGCTGAGACCCTAATAATGGTTATTTGAATATATGGTTTGATAAATGGTTTTCGTATGCATGCATGCTTTTCAGTAAAGGGCATAAATGTTTGTTTACCAAATGAATTTTATAAATTATTAGTTTCGTCTACTCACAGCTTTCGTGGTTTTTAAAGCCCTTCAAGTTGATCACGGGTGCGGGCTGTAGCAGAGACTAAGACATCACACTCCTCCACTGGATCCTAGCGCGCTCTACAAGCCGGTCAGGCTGAAGGAGTTGAATTGTCCCTTTTCTGACACTTCGTGTTAGACGGGAGCATGGAACATCCCGTGATAATCCCGAGGGGGGGGGGGGGGGATTGGGATGGGTCGTGACATGCCTTCTTGAGAGTAAGGTACCCCACGGGGGCGACTCCACTCAGTTAGTGCTCCGTGACTACTGCGGGGTACACCAAGGCCAACGACCCTCCCCAGAGGAGACAATCCATAAATAAAAGGATGGTATATGAAAAAACATTTCGAAATCATTCTCAAAACCTTTCAAATCTTTCAAAGGGTTCATGCCCGGTTTCCCATAAAACTGTCATGAATCCAGAAATCCATTCTTTCCAAATCCAAATCCATTTATCCAAATTCATTTATGTGCCCTCGACCTGAAGTCATATTCATAAAACATAATTGGACCTCATGCCCGATTTTGTAAACCAACTAGGCCCCGACCCGATATTGTAAACCAAATCGGCCTCCAGCCTGATGCCTTATTGAATCAATTGAACTCCAAGTTTGAGAGTTCATAAATCAAATGGGTCTCATGCTCGAGTTTATCTTTTCAAATCCAAAACTATTTCATCAAACCATCACTGAAACCACAAGTACATATAAGCACGATATAAAATCGAAAACCTCGAAATACGTGCAAATACGTAAATACTAATTACCACAAACATATGCACTGAAGGAATTTCAAAACATGTTCATAAACACTTATAAAACAGTTATGCATGCAACAATTTAGAAAGTCAAAGTCCACTCACAGACCGTCCTACGTGCAAAGGACCTTGAACCCTTCATAATATGAACCAAAGGTTTCATCCAGTCCTTGCGTAATGGATGTGATCTCTTACCTCATTGATGTGATCTCAGAGGCGGGAAAGTACTTTGCCAAAAACAAGTCCGCAAGTTGTTTCCAAGTTGCGATATGATTGGCGGGCAAGTCCACGAGCTGAGATTGGGCCTTATCTGCCAAAGTGAAGAGAAAGGCGCCCTATCTGCCAAAGTGAAGGGAAAGGCTTTAAGTTTCTGAAATTCATCATCAGCATCGCTTGGTTTCTTGCTATTGCACACTTATTGGAAATTTTTAAGGTGTTTGTTGGGGTCTTCATTAGAGAGTTCATAGAAGGTGGGTAATCTATGTATGAATCCACTCTTAAGCTCAATGTCCAATTTTTTTCCATGGGTAGAGGAAAAACAATGTAAGATGGTCCTATGCACCACTCAGTTGACAAATCTTTGACACATTACCATGTGCCACCATTTCACTAGTCCACGTGGTCTGACACTGCTGATGTGGACTTACGACGTTAGCTTCCACATCACCTGACAGATCCTAACACCCTACCACGTGGCACCCTCTCACTGATCCACGTGGTCTGACAACTCCATCTCGCATCCATTCTTATTACCATGCTACGTCCATTTCCGAATCATTTTGATGATCGTACCATATCAGTAAGACTGATCAATACTCAACAACTACACTGTCCAACGTACTAGACACAACACACAACACACAAACACATAGGCCGCATTCGTAGGCCTCCTCAAGGACTGCACTCACGTAACATCTGAGTTATGTCCGGGGACTGCACTCAAGCAACATCTGAGTCACGTCTAGGAACTGCACTCGCACCATCCAGAACATGATCTAGTATCCACAATCACAAGCACAATCCATACCACAACACATATCAATCATATCCATGACTTCAAACCAATTCAAAACCATTCCCGACAGGGTCTCAAGCCCGAATGCCATTTACACGTAAATCCGTAAAATCTCATTTTAAAACAATAAAATAATCCAGAAATCATCACTGACTCATCAACTAAGTCACAATATCCCTTTAGAAACCTTTTTGACTCCGGGCCTAGCCCAAAACATCATTTGTACATTTCTCGTAAAACGTGCATGAAAGAAAGATTAAAATAATCATTAAATCACAAATAATCATGCCAAATCACCATGAAATCATTGCAATTAAAATCATGCAATCAATCATGTAAAACATTGAAATATGCATGCATAATGGTTTATAAAACAAACGTCCACTCACACACCGTCCAAACCGCTTGCTTTCCGAGCTGCACGCGCTTTTGTTATTTCAGACATTTTTCAGTAATCCCAAGTCCTGCCCAAAATCATCATTAAGGGTCACTAATGACTCAATTAACATCATATTAATTTCCCATAATTTTTCGGGAATTAAATATTAATTTAAAACATAATATAAACCTTCGGACCCTCGAAACAATATCGAAATGGTGTCTAATCGACTCGAAACCAACTCTAAAATGTTCGTTACATTAAATGGAACAAAAGTCATGTTGACCTCACCTCGGGAATCATGCCCACATTGCCTCACGTGCGGCCATAAGTGGCTGTGCGTGGGAGCCACGCGACCGCACAGTAAAGTGCTACAGTGCATCTTCCTTATCCGTTTCTCTGTTAAACGGGTCGTCCAGCCCGCTTGTTGACCCAGTTCAATTCCTGTCCATTCTTAGTTGATTTTCATAATTGATCAAGCGAATAGCATCATCTTAGGTCTAATTAAAGTTCTGTAAACTCAATTACATGGTAACTTACCTCGAACAATTGAATTTAACTTCACCATTTCTTCTCTGTCGCGGACACTGTTCATCCCCCAATCTCAATCAATTCTCATTGTTTTCTTGCAATTAATTCATCAAGGAGCATCGTGGGATACTCATAAAAATTTTTGCAACGTCAATTTTGGCATTCAACCCCTCTAATTACTCGAACACAATCTCGAATTTTCGAGAGGCTTGAGGGTTCTGTTCTTGACCAAACCACCATTGATTTCCTTCATTATTGATTGGGTTCATTTCCGTTTGGGCTCAAAAGGCTTAATCCAAGCTCAATTTCAGTGTTTGTGGTCTAAAATCTTACGTTCCCACTCCTTGCTCAATTCGAATTTCAATCGTTTCGGGCTTGGGTTTCTGCTCAGGATTTATCCCTGGTTTCTCTCAATCTCATTTCCTCTCTTTCTCTTTCAGCACAACAAGGAAACCTCAACGTTCCTTTCTTCCCTGCCCAGTGATCGATCAGAGGAAAGGGATAAATCAAGCCTCTGTTTTTTTTTTGTTTTTCCTTTCATTCCTTTGAACTAATCATTATATGTTAATTTGAATTTGGTTAGACAACCTGTGGCAACCTCAGCCACTAATTCAATGTTTACAAGTCACATGTGTCACGTAACAACATATTCGAGTCATTAGTGGGTGATTCATCAAAACCCACAAAAGGACAACTTTAATCCCATAAAAGATAATTGACCAAAATGCTCTTGGGCTTCGAATTACGAAAATGCCCCTAACCTTCTTAGACCCATAACTTTCACATCCAACCTCCGATTGACGCATGCCGCCTATCTATGGACTCATCGTCTCGGGACCCACCCAAGGGTCATGGCCAAAAGTCCAAAAGGAATCCTGAAAAAAAAAAGTCAACTTTCGGCCCTTATAACGAGGGGCAAAATCATCATTTCCTTCCAATTTTTCCAAATTTCCTTTTTCGAATTTCCGGGTCGTCACACGACCACCATCCTGATGATGCGAAAGTCGTATCCTAAAGTTGTGCAGTAACACTTAAGCCAACATGCATGTCTTACTGGATCACTATCCAACTATTATGTACAAGCGCCACCGCGGAAACTCCCACTAATGTCCAGAAGAGTCAAACTGAAGCAGCGATCAACATTCTGCTCACCTAATTATAAACTCACCCGAGATTGACTCTCTTCATATTCAATCCCGTCAATAGGCTACAATTCTAGAGGAAAACCTCTACCTGAAAGTTGGTAACACCCATCTAGTCTGATTGAATGCAATCTTAGTTATTGTGATTAATCATTGTTAATCAACGCTACATCGGTCCTCCAAGCGTCCACCATCATCTCTCAACGATGGCATCAAAACCAAGAAATCAACACTGGTCCACATTCCTCAAAATCCAATTTCATTGCCACAAGTATGAATCCTTGGTATATCTTAGCAGTATCACCATTCATACTCTGTTTCTAACTCATGACGGCAACTATCATCGCAGTACTAATCGTAAGCCATCTCGGGAAACTTCACTTCTATAGTCCATTTGTAAATCTCACATCGAGCATACAATACATGGATCAGAAGCATGTATCTCAACCAAATTCTTGACCTTGAGTCAGGTCGAACCCATTTCCAATAGGGTATCTGTGCTACACCCTTAAGTCTATCATAACGCAACCTCCCTCCGAGGTTGGAACTACGGTAAATCATACAGGGAATACCACTAGGAATGTCGACACACCTGACATCTTCCTCAAGTTTACTCAACCATCTGGGAACTTAACACACGTGTCCCATAACTCAAACAATCATTCTAAAGTAATTTTCCCAACATCCATGTCGACACACTAGACTCTTGTAACATGTTGAATACTCTTCCTTAGTGATCTCCTCTGGTCCCACCATAATACTAAACGTGACAAATCAGAACTACTAACTACATTTGGTTCCTCAAATACTCAACAGAGGAGTAACAGGTAGTCCACCAAACCGAACAGTCTCGGTTCACCAAACTACAACCAATGTAGTACTAATCAGAGTACTAGGTTGCATGTCCCAACCCTATAGGATCAACTCCCTAGCACAACACTCGAGCAACCCGTCCAAGGATAACTAGGGTACCTATCACCAATCCAGGCATACCTCGTGTCTCTAATAATCCAACCGAACTAGGAGGATACAAAAATCTCACTAGGCCTCTTAGGTTCCTCTCAGTCCTGCTCACGATCACTTTAACTCGCATGTGTGTTACTCAAGGGCTCGGAGCTAGAGGAAACCCTCGGCTAACCTCGCTGGAAAAATATCCTCTAGACGCACACGGCGTCATCCGGAATCATTTGATCGCTTCTGAATTCCAGCCAACTCATCTCTAACTGAGATGTCACGCTATCACTTGAGTCTTACTCCCAAGACTCGACACAAACCAAAGAATCCTCATCGTCTCAATGATCATTGTAACATGATCATACCATGATAAAGTCACAAACCTCTGCTCGTACTGAGCTACCATCAAATATCCTGCTCATGTCGAAGGAACTCCGCCTTCCTTCTACCTTAATGAGATTGGGGTAAAAATGAAGTTAGAAATATTCCCCGAACGTAGTCCAACATTCAATAGTCTTAACCACGTCCGTCAATAGAAATGTCTGTGACAAACCTTATGCAGACCCAACCAAAAAACACTTCGCTAACGAGACTCTACACTCATGCAGGCCACCCATTGCTATCTAGATCACAGACTCGTACGGTCACCCATCGCTATCTAGATCACAGACTCGTACGGTCACCCATCACCCGTACAGTCCGCTACAAGCATAAGATCCACTAATCGGTCCATCTCGGGATCCGATCCACAAGTACCGCTCTTCAGGTAACTTGTTCAACCAATTTCAAACTAAGCTCATCAACGACCTCCGCTGCTACTAGCATCACATCCAGCATGACCAATCATCAGTCACAATTCTGAAATGTCACCATACGACGTCTGAGTGATATCATAATCTCACACTCCTGAGCCTGAGCCTCCCCTCGGAACTACTCAACTCTAGGTAGTGGATCATGACTACTCCAGGACCTACGATGTGTGAAGGAGACAATGACAGGACTCGTCCCAAATCCCCTGGGATTAACGTGGGACGTGCCTGCTCCCGTCTGACATGAAGTGTCAGACTAGGGATAATTCCGTCCTTAGCCCAAAAGGGACTACCAGAGAGCGCCATGATCCGAAGGAGGAGTGTGATGTCTCGGTCTCTGCTACAGCCCGCTTCCGCAATAAACTAGATGGGCATTCAAAACATCAAAAGTCGTTAGTGTACAAAACAAACATTTTTAATAAATGAAAAAATTCATAAAACAACATTTATGCCCTTCCTTAAAAACATGCATGCATTCGAAAACCATTTATCAAAACATTCAAAAAACCATTAGGGCCTTGGCCCAAAACCGTTCGATGTAAACCACATAAAACCAGTTTTCTATGCACTTTATAACATATTTGCAAACCGTTTCTCAACGAAGCCATAACTTAGTAGGGTCTCAACTAAAATCCATTTCCAAAACATAGAACACGGGGTCTCCGCCCCAAATCACTTTCCGTGAAATGTCGTATACATATACATATACATATATACAACCCACCCGTGGCATCTCAGAAGATATGCTGACTCGAGGCACACAACCCCTAGGGATCTAATCCCTGATATCTATCACGATTCATATCTATAAGTATACATACTACTCGGGGTCTCACTCCGAGTCTACCCCCAAGAATTCTCCATCTGGGAGGCTCTATCCAACATCCAGGATCTACGACGTCTGGATGGCTGTCTCTGGACCCTGTCTGAGACCATACCATAACTCCCACTCCTAGAATGTGCTCCCTATGGGGAAACTCATTCCGGGTAGTGGATAGTGACTCTCCAGGTCGACGTCTGGAAGAGACCAAACAACTCATGTCGGAGGGTACATACATTTTGAAAATACTTTCTTTCTCAACTAGCTCTCATAACCGAATCTCAACGGGATTCCTCGAATCCGATTCAAATCCACTTTCACAGGCCTCAGCCTAAATCCACAGTTTAATAGGGTCTCAAACCCGAATTCTTGTTTCATAAACCAAACTGGGACTCAAGCCCGATTTCATGATCCAAAGGAGCCTCAAGCCCGATTTCATAATCAACTAGGCCTCTAGCCCGATATCACAACTAACGGGGCCTCAAGCCCAAAACCAGAAATCAATGGGGCCTCAAGCCTGATATTACAACAAACAGGGCCTCAATCCCTGATTCGTAAACCAACCGGGCTCTCGGTCCGATCGTATAACTCAAATGAGCCTCCAGCCCGAATTCTCGTGAAATCAAATGGACTCCAAGTTCAAGGGTTCGTAAATCAAATGGGTCTCATGCCCAATTTCATGTTTCTAAATCCAAAACCATTTAATCAAACCATCATTGAAAGCACAGTACACATAGGCACGACATAAAGCCAAAAACCTCGAAAAATGTGCAAATACGTCAATCCTAAGCTACCAAAAAAAATGCACTCATGGCATCATAAAACATGTTCATAAACTCATATAAAACATTTATGCATGCATCGAATTCATAAAACAAGTCCACTCACAGACCGTCTGAAACCGCTCCTCGATACGTGCGCCATAAGCCTCTCTAGGGCCAATCACCGTCACCTGGACTCCCAAACCTGTCCAAATCGTAATCGAGGGTTACTAAATACTTAAATAACCCCTCATTAAAGCACCGTAATTTTTCAGAATTTTTAACTATTTTTAAAATCGATCCTAAACCTTCGGACATCCCGAACTATATCGAAACGATGTCCGATCGCATGGGGTAATGGTAGGGGATACTTGTTCCTAATGGTCACCTTATCGCATGGGGCTAGCCGAATTGAGGGAACTAAAGGCATAGTTACAAGAGTTGGTCGATATGGGATTTATTCGACCGAGTGTATCGCCTTGGGGAGCGCCAGTACTATTTGTCAAGAAAAAGGATGGAGGTTTGAGATTGTGTATTGACTACAAGTAGTTGAATAAGGTGACCATTAGGAACAAGTATCCCCTACCCCGGATTGATGACTTGTTCGACCAGCTCAAGGGAGCCCAGTACTTTTCGAAGATTGATCTTCGTTCTGGATATCATCAGCTCTGAGTCAGAGAGGAGGACATACCTAAGACAGCCTTTCGGACCAAGTACGGCCACTGTGAGTTTGTAGTGATGCCTTTTGGATTGACTAACGCCCCAGCAGCGTTTATGGATCTCATGAACCGAGTGTTTTGGTCATACCTGGATCGTTTCGTGATTGTGTTCATCGATGATACCTTGGTCGAGTTGGCCGGATGGGATGCAGCCCTGCTCAACTGGACGTCGATGCTTATCGATACATCATGTGCTTTGAGAAGTTGAACAAGTTTTTTAGCCTGGGACTCTCGGAAGATGAATTCTGGCATTGCTATTCCGTGTCACACAACAGAGTTACCGACGGCCGGCTTTCTCGAGTCGTACCCAAAGTGGAGCTATTTTTGAGGGCGGAGTTCAATGACAGCACGTACAGAGTCAACTGTATTGAAGTCGGCGGTGCATGGGATAAACACGCCTCCCCGGACCTGAGGATTGCCTCGCACTTCCGCTCGTTTGATGAGCTGTATAGCGGGTTTGAAGGTCATCCTGATCTCAAAAAGATTGATATGGCCCTGAAAATTCCCCCAGAGTTCCGAGACATGAGCTGGCTACTTTTTCCACTTAGAGATTCGAATGGTGGGAGGCCCTCTGACATCCTAATCAAGGAGTGGTTGAGTGCTCCACTGCGGTTGAAGAAACCCGTTATCCAAAAGGGGAATGATAAGCAAGGACCCACTGGTACTTTGGAGAAAAAGCATGTTGAGCAGCTTCATTCCAAGCCTGACCGCTCTAGTCCCACAGAGTCATCTAGCAAACGTAATGCTTTAGACAGTCCCTGTGAGGGTGCATCCAAACAACTTAAGAAGCTGAAGGTGATTCCCACCTCCCACTACCCGACTCATCAAGCGTTGAGAGAGGAAGGCCCAGATCGAATAGTGGGGGAGACACGGGCATCACCCAAAATTGCTGATGTGATAGGTGCCCCCATCCTAACAGAGGACAGTCAAAAAACTGTTTCGCAGGGGGCTTTCGACAAGGTAGTCCGAGACCTTAGGATTGCGAAAGCTGGGGCTCATAAGTTGGTTAACATGCTTCGTGGAAATGTTGGTTTGGAAGGTGAAAACAAGCGAATGAAGAGCGAATGTAAATGCCTTCGAGAAGCCCGAGACCACTCTAGTTGGAACAACAAAGTTTTGGTCAGAAGAATCCATTCATTGGAAGTCAAAGTGGGCGAGCTGGAGGTGAGCCGTGCAGAGAGGATTCGGATAGAAAAGGAGCGAGATACCGCTCAAGACGAGCTCTCTTTGCTGCGCAGAAAGTTGCAGGACTCAGAAGAAACAATCAAACTTTTGGAGGTGGAGTTCCAGAGTCTAAAAGTGGGAAGGCTCCCGGGACACGATCATTTACTATCGCCGCATGCCCCCACAACTTTGTGCCAAAGACCCACTGAGGCACAAAAGTTGGACATGGCAAGTTACAGCGGGGTCACCACCAAAGAGCGGGAACCAGAGTTTGAGCCTGTTCTGGTACCTGACCCAGAGCCCGAGACCGGGACCAGGAAGGAAGCTGCCCCTGAGACTGCTGATTCATTGTTTCATGACGCTTCCCTACTTTCAGCAGAAGAGTGGGAAGAGTTTAGAAACACGATGGGATTTGAAGATTTTCCTCCATAGTTCCCTTTTATGCATATGTTGGCTATTGCTTTTTCATTTTTGTATTGAACAACTGGTGTGAGAAATTGACATGTGATTTGCCAAACACCCTCCAAATGAATGAATAAGAAGAATCACTTAAGTTAAATTGTTGAAACGCAAGTGTTAACTTTCTTATATGTTATGTGTCGAAGCGAACACTTTTAAATGTCTGTCAATGCATTGGTGTGAGCTCGTTTATATGCCTCTACTGCAACCATGTGTGTATAACAGTGAGTTCTAAATAACTTGTGACGTTTAGATGATTAAGTCTTTGGAATGATGTCTTCAGGGAAGGGCTTGTGCTTCTTAAGAGAAGGCTTGAAGTGCTTCAATGAAGAAGACTTAGGGAGCTTCCAAGAGGAAGGCTTAGGGTGCTTCCTAAGAGGAAGGCTTGAGGTGCTTCCTGAAGGAAGGCTTTGTGTGCTCCCTAGTGGAAGGCTTTGGATGCTTCCCGGAGGAAGGCTTGAGTTCTTCCCGGGGGAATAAAGTCTTTATTTGGCACCAAAAAATGACTAGCTTATTATTGAGCTCTAGTTTGCATTACACATAATATTTTCGGAGGTGATGAGCGTTCATGGAACCACTCACTAACCTCCCGTCCATGGTCTCCAAGGTATAGCTTCCTTTTCCTCCTACTTGGTAGATTCGGTAAGGTCCTTCCTATGGGGATTTGATTTTTTGACCCTGGACGATTGGGTGCCACAAACTTTTTCTTGAGAACAAGGTCACCTGGGAGAAAGTGCCGGAGTCGAGCCTTCTTGTTATAGGAGCTTCTCACTTGCTGCTGGTAGCTGGAGATACACTTCACCACTTGCTTTCTTAATTCCTCGTTGAGATCAAGTGAAGTTCTCAGAGCGATGGAGTTGACTACTGGATCATCGAGCTCGGTGAAGGGTGTCGGGACAACAACATGTGGAGGAATGACTACGTCAGTGCCGTATGCAAGGGTGAATGGAGACTTTCCTGTTGCTCGACGCGGAGTGGTACGGTACGCCCAGAGCGTGCCATCCAACTCCTCATCCCACAAGCCTTTCTTATCATCGAGTCGCTTCTTGATACAGACAAGGATCGTTTTGTTTGAAGCTTCTGCCTGGCCATTACCCTGGGGGTAATATGCAGCTGAAGTGAAATGCTTGATCTTCCAAAGCTCAAAGAACTCGTTGATTATGGCACCAGTGAACTGAGTCCCATTGTCAGTTAGAATGACTTTGGGGAGCCCAAATCGGCAGATAATCTGGCTCCAGATGAATTTTTGGACATCAGCCTGGGTTATGGTGGCCAAAGCTTTTGTCTCCACCCACTTAGTGAAGTAGTCAGTGGCGACAATCAAATACTTCTTGCTTGGGAGTGGTCCAACGATGTCAAGCCCCCATTGCATGAATGGCCAAGGGCTTACCTGTGCATGCAACTCTTCCGGTGGTGCAAATTGGTTAGGCTTGAACCTTTGACATTTGTAGCATTTCTGGGCATATTGCAGAGCTTCCTGGCGTAGAGTAGGCCAGTAAAATCCTGCACTAAGCGTCTTTTGAGCAAGCGACCTTCCACCGGAATGATTTCCACAATGTCCTTCATGAACCTCTGCCAAGACTTTCAATGTTTCTAGATGCCTCAAGCATAACAAGTTTGGTCCTGTGAAGCTCTTTCGAAAGAGCTGGCCCCTGTCGACATAGTATCGCACAGCTTTCATCTGGACTTTGAGGGCCTCTAATCGTTCATTAGGCAATATTCCATGCTCCTAATAGTTGAGGAAAGGATCTTGCCAGCTTGGAGATGAACCAATTTGTCTCACTTCGATCTCCCTCATATCAATACTCCTCTGCACGAGATACTCAATCGGGATTGAGCGCTTGAAACGAAAGTCAAGTGATGATGCTAGATTGGCCAACACATCTGCTTGCGTATTTTCTGCTCGTGGAAGTTGATGAAAAGTAAAAGTCGGGAAAAAAATAAGCATTTCCTGGACCTTGTTATTTATATCTGAGCATCCTTGCATCACGTGCAGCATATTCACTGGTTGATTGGTGAGTAATCAATTGCGAATCCGAATGAATAGCGAGGCGTTTGATTCCCAACTCCTTGGCAAGTGTGAGCTCGCAAATCAAAGCCTCATACTCCGCTTCATTGTTAGAGGCTTTGAATCCGAACTGTACCGCCTGTTCCATTATTGAGCCATCTGGAGTGATAAGGATAATCCCTGCTCCTCCCCCTTATGGTTCGAGGAACCGTCAACAAAGAGTTTCCATAGAGGATTGGAAGTTGAGGGTTGTAGGGAAGAAGAACTGGCTTCTTGATCCCGTGGCAGAGAAGTGTTGGTGGCCCTGGGGGTTTTGCCAAGCTTATTGGCCTCTTCCAGTGACGCTGGTGTGAATTCCACAACAAAATCCGCTAAGGTCTGACCTTTGATAGCTGTTCGTGGACGATAGAGCAAATCATGCTGACTCAACTCGATGGCCCATTTCATTACCCGTGTCGATGCATCGGGTGCATGAAGTAACGAACGGAGCAGATATTCGGTCATGACGATCACCCAATGAGCTTGAAAGTATGGCCTCAGTTTCTTTGTGGTAACTAGTAACGCCAAAATCAGCCTTTCAAATTTTGGGTATCGTGTCTCGGCATCAAGGAGGGCTTTGGATGTGTAAAATACAGGAAGCTGGATCCCATTTTCTTCCCGGATAAGTGCAGAGCTTACAGCAACATCTGAAACCCCCAGATACGGGAACAGGTCCTCGTTTTCTTTGGGCTTCGATAGCAATGGCGGAGATGTCAAGTAGGCCTTGAGATCTTGAAATGCTTTCTCGCAACCTTCATCCCACTTATCCCTGGACGCCTTCTTTACTGCTTGGAAGAAAGGTCGACACTGGTCAGTTGATTTGGACAGGAACCTATTCAATGCTGCCGCTTGTCTAGTGAGACTTTGAAACTCTTTCAGACTTGATGGGGATTTCATCTCGAGTATTGCCTTGATTTTCTTTGGGTTCGCTTCGATCCCACGCTGAGTTACAAGGTATCCTAAGAACTTCCCTGCTGACACTCCAAAAGTACATTTCAGAGGGTTGAACTTCATTTTGTACTTTTTCAGGAAGTTGAAGGTCTCTAGCAAGTTGGCGATATGATCCCCTCGTTTTTCTCCTTTGACCATGATATCATCCACATAGACCTCCATGGTTTTTCCGATGAGATCCTTGAACATCCGATTGACAAGCCTCTGGTATGTTGCTCCTGCATTCTTGAGGCCAAATGGCATGACTTTGTAGCAGTACACACCTCGGTCGAAGACGAAGGCAGTTTTGTCCTTGTCTCTTTCGTGCATGAAAATCTTATTATAGCCCGAGTACGCGTCCAGGAAGCTCAGCAGCTCATTCCCTGAGTTAAGTCCACTAAGAGATCGATTCTAGGCAGAGGATAATGATCCTTTGGGCACGCAAGATTCAGATCGGTGTAATCGACACAAACTCTCCACCGTCCAGCATCCTTTTTCTTCACAAGCACGACATTTGCTACCCATTCAGAGTGCGGAACTTCTTTAATGGATCCAGCAACGAGTAACTTGTCAATCTTCTCTTGGATGATAGCAATTTTCTCTGGGGAAAATTGCGTCTTTTCTGCTTCACCGGCTTGTGGTGGGGATTGACGTGTAGCTTGTGGCTAACGATGGTAGGGTTAATCCCTAGCATGTCAGACGGAGACCAAGTAAAAACTTCTTTCTCCTCACGTAGGAAGGCTATGAGTTCTTCCTTTTCTATGTCATTCAGCCGGGCGCCAATACGGGCCTCTTGCTCAGGATATTGAGGGTCAAGTTGAATGAGGATGACGTCATCCTCCGGATGCCACCATTCCGGAGCTGATGGCTCCTCGTGAATGTCAGTATCTTGACCCGCGATTAGTTGCTATTTGGGGAATGAAGAAGAAAGCTTGCCCCCAATGGATGATCCTACTTGGGGAATAAATTTCGCCGCCTTGACCTCCTTTAGCCCTTCGGTAAGGCACCGTCGAGCCATCGTCTGATCGCCCTTGATTTCTCCGATGCCACCACCGGGAATAGGGAATCTAATCCTCTGGTAAAGGCTTGATGTGGTTGTGAGGATTTTGTGAAGCCATGGCCTTCCGAGGATTCCATTGTATGGGGAGTATTCGTCCATGATGTAAAAGGTCTGGGCCGTGACAACAGGGTCTGAATGTACATCATGCTGGTTGACCCATTGAAACCTCAGAGAGGGACATCCCCTTTTACTGCGAGGCTTTCTAACCCCATCCTGCGCACTGCATACAGGCTGAGGATATTTGCCGCGCTCCCCTCATCCACGTGAATCCGATCAACCTGAGCATGAGCGATCTGAATTGATACGACTAATGCATCAACATGCGGCCAATCAAGTCCCTCCTTGTTTTTCAAAGAGAAACCAACGACAAGTGCATCTCTTATCTTTCTCTTTTTTCTGCTTGGAGGTGGTTCCTAGCAATTCTGATTCAGCCATGATGGTGTTGATGCGAATCATCTTGGCTGCAGGCTCCTTTGGTCCCTTGTCAGTAGGTCGATCCACAGCCTTCCCCTTGATGTACTCAGTGCAATGCCCTTCCTTGATGAGATTTCGGATATATCTCTCAAAAAATATGCATTTTCCGATGTTGTGCCCATAGCACTCGTGGAAGGCACACCACTTCGTTTTATCAGCCTTCTCCTGATCTCCTTTGACTGGCTCCGGCTTCTTGAACCATGGTTTGTCCTTAATTTCATTGTGGATCTGATGGACTGGCAAAGATAGCCGCAAATTGGGTTTCCCCACAGCCGGCGCTTGGGAAGGTTGTCCTGCTTTGCGCTTGTTGGACTTTCCAGCTGTAAACGTTCCACGGGATTCCTCCTTTTTGGGGGTCTTCTCACTAGCCCCAGCATGGTCTTGAGTTTGAGTGGCGTTCTTCTCGTCCTCCCAACTTGCATGGCGCTCTGCTAGCGAAAGTATTTTGGTGAGACTTCATGCATTGCTCATGACGATGTCCCCGTAAAGCTGGCTGTCTCGAGGGAGTCCTTGTTTGAATGCCATTGCTGCAACAAGGTCACTACAGCCGACAATGCGAGACTTCTCTTCGTAAAATCTCCATATGTAGTGTCGCAGAGTATCTTTTGTTCTCTTTCGGACAGAGAAAAGATGGGCATCTTTCACCTCGATTGTCCGAAGTTGTGCGTATTCCTCCACAAATGCCAGGGCCAACTCTTCAAAGGACTCAATCGACCTCGGGGGGAGATGATTGAACCAAGTCATGGCTTGGCCTTGAAGAGAAGCTTGAAAAACTTTGCACATAAGTGCATCGTTAGACCTGTGGGGGACCATGACTCCTCGGTAATAATCTATGTGTTTTACCGGATCGGAGGCTCCTTTGAATGGAATAAAGTTCAGAGTTGCGAACCTCTCGGGGAATGGCTCCTCCTCGATATCCCTCACAAAGGGTGTAGAGAGCTGTATTTGGAGACGTAGATCGTCCTCTAGATCGCCACCCTGCTGAGCACGAAGGTGCCTGTCCAGCATCTTTTGAACATCATTAGCCCGCAACGCGCCATGCTGAGGCGATGAGTCCCGTTGTGCCAGTCGGCGAGAACCTCTATGGGCCTCTTCCCTCGATCTCTGGGATCGTGTAGGGGAGTAGGCTTCATCTTCTCCTTCACTGTCGTGGGCAGATCGTCATGGATCTTTGTATAGAGCTTACAGTTGAGCTCTACACCCATGTGAGCGCTGTGAGAGCTCTGCCTGTGAGGTTGCCCCAACCCTACCTCCTAGCCGTTCATGTACTGATGGCTTTAGGCGTTGTGGGCTTTGTGCTCGAGGAGCGTGACTTTCTTCTCCAGAATCGCTTAGCGAAGTATCTCGTGACATTGTTTGGCAGCGGACTTGTTCTTTCCCAAGACGTCTTTGGGCATTCTCTTGTCTTGCACGCGACGTGGATCGTCTGTCCTGCTCCTGGACTGGTCTCCCTGCTAGGACTTGCTGCAAGAGCTCTGACTGAAGTTGAACTTGGTTGCTCAACCTTTCAACTTGTTGCGCCAAGATATCCTGGGGGGTTGGGGGTGACTTCTCCCTGAGATGTCATGATACCCATCCAGGAAGTCCCTTAGGACCATGTTTGCTGCGGGCTGATCATGTCGTGATGTACTTCCCATCAACTTCCTGCCTGCTTGTCGTAGAGTCGAAGTTCCTTCCCCTGGCGGGGGTATTTGGCTGGCTGGAGAGGGGAATGCTCCAAAGCTGAAGGTTGGTCTCCCTTCGAGTGTCTCAATGGGCGCCTCTATGGACACGCGCCTAGGTTGAGCTGGGTGCTTCTCTGGAGTCTCTATGTGAGCCTCATTCCTTGTCTGAGCTGTTGAGGCAGAAACACCTTCTCCGGCTAACTGAACGGATCAACGAACCTTAGCCATGCTGATTCGAAGAATTTTGAATTGGAAAGCTTGTTGATTAGATGATTTGAACAACGTTCAAAATCTTCGAACAATGTCGATGAACGACGAACGAAGAAAGATGAACGATGAACGATTTACGATTTCTTGATGGGTGATGAGCAACGTTCAAAATCTTCGAAAAATGTCGATGAACGACGAACGAAGAAAGATGAACGATGAACAATTGAGAGAGCTTCTTCTGAGTATTCCTCAATAGCTCTCAATGAAAGCACTAATTGTTGAATCAAAGATTGAACTCGTCGCGAAAAGTCTTCACAATTCCTGCAAACAACAAACAATTAGCTATCGTTGCTTCGATCGATTTACCCGGGGAGTTTTTCGACCAAGAACACTCCGATGCTTAAGTTAGCTTTGAGAGAGGAAAGGGATATACTTCGAAACGAAGAATCAACGTACCTTGGAAATGAAATGTGCCTTGCTATTTATAGGAAAATCTTGGGAGCCTTGGAGCGTTCTGATTGGTCGGTTGAATATTTAATTAGTAAATAATATATTATTATTAAATATATTATTTAATAATTGTAATGATGGTTCATCATGATAGTAATGATATTTATTTTATTTTAATATTAATATTAATTATCCATTATTAAGAATAATGATAATTAACTCTCTGGGAGAATATTAATATTACGGAGGTTTTAACCCGATCAAATAACGTATTTAACTGGTAAATAGATTATTTAATGTGCGGGTGTTTTTCAAATGATCAGCGTTATTGCCAGGGGCAATTTGTTCATTTTTGGGAATTACGGGCCACGTGGCAGCTCCATAATTTTCGGATGATTTTGGGTTCCACATTAATAAAGAAGGAAATAAAAATAAGCAAGAAAAAAGGATATAAAAGTTAAGAATTTTTATAACATTAATGTAGTTGTTATATATATATATAAATAATAAAGATATATATATATATATATACAAATAATAAAGATAACGGAAAAAAAAATCATAGGAGGGACCTGGGACCCCTCTGGCCCCTCTGTGCCTCCGCCATTTGTGCAAACGAAGTATAACATATCCAACAAAGAAAACAACGAAAATAAAGTGGAAAAAAAAAAAAAACATCCATCCCATAGTAGACAAGTATATATATGATGATGTGCAGCTATCACACACTGAGTGGTGGGAGAACCCACTTGGTAGTGAAAGATCAGTTCAACCACCCGAGTTTGAAGAAAGGTGTTGATCGAGGATAGTTAGGCACAATTAATTTATGGCCATGACTAAGTTGAAAATGAATGAATGTACTTTGTTACGTACATAAATTAATGATCCATTCTAAAATAATTAATTTGGACATCGTGTGATTTTTTCTATTCAGGAATTCCATGCACTAGTGTCAAAATTGAATTATTGGTACAAGAAAATATGGTGTACAGTACTACAGCATCATTAAACAAAAGTATTCTGAATTTACAGTCCAACAATTTTTTTAACTGAGCCCATAATATTTTTGCATCGTTTCTCTTATGCCTACGGTGCTACGTACGTACCTTATTGCATGTTCTGTAAACATATGGTCATTCATCCTACGGGTTACCTTATTAGACACAGCAGCCAAGACAACTTCATATCTCTCCCGATTTCCATCGACTCGCTAATTATATTCTGAAAATAATCAGCTATCACATGCTCAATGCAATTGCTCCAAGCGGATAAAATCGTGGATTGTTTTAATACATGAAGGTAAAATCTTAGTGTCAGCACTAATGATCTCTGCTCCATATCTCTACTATACATATTTTTGTAAAATATTGGTCGTCCGTTTTATAAGCATTAAACTTTTCGTTTTCATTTTTCTGCTTGAAGAAAAGAATTGATAGAGGTAGGAAGAAAGGAAAACGAACTTTAAAAAGCGAAAACAATTTATGGCCAGTTTACTGTATGCTTGTGCTTTTTCTTTTAAAGTTACTTCTACTACTTTCTGATAATAAATAAATAGGTTTAGACTAAAACAGTTAAGCGTTTAGTAAAATGTATTTTTATATGCATAGTGAGTATGAGAAGTAATTTTAAAATATATTGAGTTTTTTGTATATAAAAAATCATGCAACATTGAATAAAGACTCGAACGAATATGGTGTTGAAACTATAACATGTGAATAAGTTAGTGGAGGTGAAGGGGGAGTTTTTGTGGTGGAGGTAGGGGGCGGAGGAAGTTGTTACAATACATATTAAGGTTGAAGTACAGGTAATGGTGGAGGTGGAGTTAGAGATGGACACTACAAGAAATCCGAGGTCGTTTGATCGAATTTTACTCGACCAAGAAGTTTTTGCAATCTAAGTACATTTTATTCGACAAAAATGAAGGTTAATCGGGTAAGATATCGGCATGAAGAATAAGTTGTTGGCATATGCAACGGGAAGATTTTGCCTGCAAATTTTTCTATCCATCGGGTAACATGAACTTTAACAATTAATTTTGTTTGTCGGGCAATATTTTGCATAGACCATTTTTTACTCTACGAATCATTAAACTTTGTCTTGTGAAACTGCTTCCCCGGGCAAATGTCTAAATATATTAAGTGTCTAGAAGCCTCTTTCCTCCCTGCCCATTTACTCTCGCAGCTCTCTATCACGGTATCACCCACTCTCTCACTCTCTCTAGTTATTTAATATCAACAATCATCATCCCATCAGCATTTTCACTACCAATCAAATTTCTTTATCTCACTCACCAATACCAATTTTAAAGGTTTGAGAAATTTAATTTGTTCAGATTTGAAATCTTGATTTTGTGATTGATTTGAAGAAATACTTGTAAAAATGAATGCGTGTTTGCATCTCAATTTAATTTTGTTAAGAATTTTTTATATAATTATGTTAGGAAATTGTGTATTTATTGTAGAAAATGTGCATAAATGGTTTATAATTTGCAAAAATTTGTGTAGAAATTTAGAAAATATACGAGCAAATTAGAAAATTAAAAATATGCTAGGAAATAGGTAAATAAAAAAATATGTTATGGAATTAGAAAATATGTTAGGAAATAGGAAATAGGAAAATATGTTAGAAAATAGAAAAATAGAAAATATTTTATTAAATTAGGAAAATAGAAAATATGTACGGAAGTTAGAAAATTATAGACTCTATGGTATGCATAATAAATATAAGAAACCCATGTATGAAAACGAAAATCATGTCATTTTCTCAAACCTCGGGCCTTAGCCCGAAACTATAAATACAGGGTCTCAGCCCAAAATCATGAATCAAAATCCAAGTAGGAGACAATAGCCCAAAAATCCATAAATCCATATATCGGGCCATTGCCCAACACATCTGAAAATATCGGAAATCAACAGTAAATCGTCAACCAATTTGCTGGATCTCAATCACTGAGTCTTTGAACTCACACATATCAGGCCTTCCCGGGATATCAACGAGTCTTTAAACTTAAAATACAGTCAATAGGCTTCGGGGGATATCACGATAACCGAGTCTTTAAACTCAAAACAACATATCAATCAAGGGCCCTCCCCCGTTACATCAATCAACCGGGTCTTTAAACCCAAAACCAGATCTAGCAATAGTACCGGGTCTTTATACTCAAAACCATGTATAATTTATAGCAAATCTAAAATCCATCGAAATCTAAATTCCAAAACCAAATCCGAAATCATATTTTATCGAAATGGGTCTCGTTCCCGAATTCATATGCAAATCCCAAATCATACTCACAAGTCATAGTCAAAACATCATCAAACGTGATACAAACAAATCATATGAAATCATCCATCAAACCATCATCAAATCATAGGAGAAACCATAGTCTCGAAATACGTAAAATACGATAAATCACATCGAAAAGCGTGCAATCACGTAAAGCAGGAATATCATAATCGTAAGTATGAAATCATAGATAGAAAGCATAGAAAACAATTATGCATGCATTGGAATTTAGAAAGCAAAGTCCACTCACACACCGTCCAAACAGCTCACTTCCGAGCTGCACTTTTTTTCATAAATTCTAGAAATCATACTTCCTGTCCAAAATCAATATCGAGGGTCACTAACACTTCAATATACCTCATATAATTTTCCCCAATTTTTTTTCTGGATTTAAATACGTATTTTAAACGTATACAAAAACTTCGGATACACTGAACACTATTGAAACGATATCCGATTTCCTCGAAACTAGTGCCAAAATGTTCGTTACATTAAAAGGAGCAAGTTTCATGTTGAACTCACCTCGAGATTCGGTCTCACGCGTCCCCACGCGTCGCCCTGAGTGGCTACGAGTGAAGCCCACGCGCTATTATAATGCATGCATTGTTCATCGTCCCAACCCGTTTCCTCTGTCAAACGGGTTTGCAACCCGCTTGTTCGACCCGATTCAATCATGTCAATTTCCAGTCTATTTCTTCAATTGATCCAATCAACAGTATCATTATGAATCTAATTACAGTTCTGTAACTTCAATTACATTATAACTTACCTCAATCCGTCAATTCGAACTCGATTTTTTGAAGAACACCCGAACACTGTTCATTCATCAAAGTTCATCGATTCCCATCGTTTTTCTTCAATTGGTCCATCCAAAAGCTTCGTAGGAGTATTATAAACTCGTTTTCGATCTCAATTGCATCTTCCAACTCCTCCAATTACGCCACTCAATCCTTCGAATTTCCAAACTTCGCCATATCTTTTCTTGGCTCAAAAGGCTTCGAACCATGAGTTTCTCGACGTGGATCGACTAATACGAGTCCCAGAAGTCTTAATCTAAGTCCAATTTCAACGTTTGAGGGCTGCAAGGTGCAATTCAAATTTCGACTTCCATGGATTTGTTTCGGGTTTCTCTTTGGATTTGAAGGTTTCCTCCCTAATTCCTTCTTCATTTGATCCCCTATACTCCCTCTCTAACTTCCTCAGTTAACTATTTGGTTGTTCCTTCCTTCTATCCAGGTGATCGATCATCAGAGTGGCTCAGCCTCTGTTTTTCAAACACACACACACAAAGTTCTTCAATTCATCCCACCGCTACACCTTTCTATTGCAACCAATCTAAATTTTAAGGTGACAGATGTCACCAATTACCCTAAATGAGTCACTAAGTAATTGTGTCAGGACCGGCCCCAAATTGTAACGACCCGTCCTGGGAGCCGGGATTAGCAGAGTCATTAGTGAGCTGAATCGGTGTTTAGTTGGTTACGTTTGGCTCGTTAGCGTAAAATGACGATTTTGCCCCTACTTCAGGCAAAAATGTTGACTTTTAGTTCGGGCGGTCAATTGGACATTGACCGATGACCGTGACGAAGTTCGGGACGTCACGAGTAAGTAGACAGGTGGCATTACCGTAATTTGGTTAAAATAGGGGGAACGTTGACATTTCGTACGACAGGGTTTTTGTACGTAGACCTAGGACCGTTAGGTAGGTCTCGTCATCCTGAGTTCAACGACAGGCGGCATGCCTTCATCGGAGATTGGACGGGCAAGGTACGGGTCTAAAACGACGAAGGGTAAAATGGTAATTTTGAGTCATAGGGGCAATTTGGTCTTTTTGCACATTGGGATTGGTACAAATAGGATGAGGACAAGTGTGCAGTGCTAATTGGGATATTTTGAGATGGGCCATGGGATGGTGGACATGTGCAATGTGTCTAGTGGGTTCTAGGCCGTGCACGGTGTGTGTTTTAAAATTGTGCAGAGTGTGTGTATCGTGTTGGTTCGAAGAGAGAAAACAGAGTGAGGTTTGAGAGGGAAATCGATCAGGTGAAGGGAGTGTGTATGTGTTGGTGAGTGAAGAAGTGAGAGCAGAGAGAGTGTAAGACTTGGTGAGTGAGTTTGGCGTGGAACTGTGGGCAGAACGGTCGTGTGTGCGGGGTGTGAGTTCACGGGAAAATCAGAGGAGTGTTGAGGGAACTTGGTGGTGGTGTTGCCGTGTGTTGATCCATTTGGACTCGAGGGAAGGCTTGGACGGCCCTGTGAACCATGCAGAACGCGGCGGCGAGTACCGCAGGGATCGACAGGCAGGTACTTTCCCCATTCCTTTTCGATGCTCTGTTTTGCCGTGAATTTCAAATCGATAGTTGTGAAGGTAGGGGCTGAGTCGAGGTGTCTGGTGAGGTCTAGTGGACTCAGTAGGGTCCTAGGAAGCTGCTGGTTGTGCACCCGTGAGAGGGAAGTGTACGGGTGGTCGGATTGTGGAACAGAGGTTTGTGTTGGTCACGGGTTCGAGTTTGAGACGATGGTTTAGAGGCCATGTTGGATTGTTTTGAGTAGGGGAATGGATTCCTAGGATCAAGACGAAGCTTTTGGTGGTTAGAGGGACTGTTTTGGTTGCAGGTTGACAGAGAACCGGTCACGCCGGTTCGGTTTGGCTAAATCAGTCTGGACCGCTTGGACGAAGGTTGAAGACGATGAACAGTGCAGGCGCGTGGGGGCGCGTGAGGCATTTTCTAGGGAAACTTCCAACTAGATTTTTGGTCTAAATGTTATAGCGAATCTTTTGGGATAGGTTTCGGGTTAATCGGACGTCGTTTGAGGTTAGTTCTACAAGGTTGAAGGTTTAGGGTCTCGGTTCGTTACGTTTAGAAGTTCGGAAAAATTGGGGAAATTAGAAGGACCTTGTTTGGACGTGTTAGTGACGTGTTTTGGTGACTTTTGACAGGATCGAGGAACCCCGAGGCGGACAAGGAACGTACGGGACGCGAGTGACGTGCCCGGTAACTGTGAGTGGACCCCTTCTCTATAATTGAGCATGCATAACTGTTTTTAATTACTTGATTTTTGGTTTTATATGTGATTTCATGCTTACTGATTATGCTACAACTATTTTACTTAATTGCACGTTTTTCGAGAAATTACGTATTTGACACGTTTTACGAGAAAAGCTTGATTTCTGATTATGATGCTATGATTTGGGGATTTCAAACGAGAAAGGGTTTTCAATGATTATAAAGGGATTTTGGAATATGATCTCGTTGATCAAGGGTTTTCGGTTTTAGAATTGGATTTTGGAAAGCGGAATTTGGTTTTAAAGTTGAAAAGTGGAATTCCGGATTTAGGTCCGTATTGACGGTTCTGGATGCCGGAAGGGCTTCGGGCCAGTGATTTCAGATTCGGGTTTGGATATGGATTTCAAATGGTTTTCAAATGGTTTTGGATTAGATTTGCTGGATCTGGTTATTGGGTTTAAAGACCCGGATATTGTGATTGACGGGGGACGGACCCAGATTGGGTTTAAAGACCCGGATTGAGTTTAAAGACTCGGGAGTTTAAAGAATCGGATATGTTGATATTTCCTCTGTTGACCTATTGAGTTTAAAGACTTGGAGTTTAAAGACTCGGATTATTGAGGCCTGGATTGAGTTTAAAGACTCGGGAGTTTAAAGATTCGGATAGGTCTAGCAGGTTTGATCGAATAATGATTACTTGGCATTTATGCTTTATGATATGGTTTTATGATGCTTATGACGTGATTTCTATAACTGTTTTTATGATGATTCTGAAATTGTTTTTATGACGATCCTTATGTGATTTATAACTGTTTTCAGCTAATGGGTTATGCATGTATGTTTTCAAAACGGAGGGCTAAAACCCTGGTTTGTTATAAAATGGTTTTCGAAATTTTTATTCTTTATGGTCCACTCATACTTTCTGGTTTTTATTTGCCCTCCAGGTCATGGAGCTAGCGCTGGGGTTGACGTTGAGGCAGCGTTGGAGGCATAGAGTACTCGAGAGTTTTCCGGAGGGTTTCATTTTACCATTGTGCGTGTGCTCTATGTATCGGTTTTGTTTTACTTTGTTTAGGGTACTATGCTCTGTATAACCGTTGACTTTTGGTTGGGTTAAATTCTCCTGCGTCTGGTAGTGTAATTGTGGTTTTCGTGAGGTCCTTTCGGTCTTTCGTTTTGGATTGTCAGACGGGAGCAGGATTTACCTCGATTTTTGGGGTGGAACCGGGGTGGGTTCTGACACAAATCCCCCGGGATTAACGTGGGACCCGCCTGATCCCATCTGACACGAAGTGTCAGACCAGGGAAAATTCCATCTCTAGCCCTCGTCGGGGCTATCAGAGTGCGTCAGGATCGTAGGAGGAGGGGAGTGATGTCTCGTCTCTGCTATAGCCCGCATCCGCGATCAACCTGAAGGACATTAAAACATTAAAAGTCGTGAGGGGACAAAATAATATTTTAATAAAAACATTTTCACGTAAAGACATTTATGCCCTTCAATAAAAGAATTTGCATGCATTCAAATACCATTTAGCAAACGTTCATAAAAACCTTTGTCAAACAATTACAAAACCTTTCAAGGGTTCATGCCCGGCCCTATAAACCGTCATGACCCATCAATCCATTTGGGTCCCCGACCCGAAATCACAATTCAAAACCCGTAGGTCAAATCAATAGGGACTCAACCCAAATCACATCACATGGGTCTCAGCCCAAAACCTTTCTCAGTGAAATACCAAAACATACCATATGGGGTCTCAAGCCCCAAACCACTTTCCAAAATATAAAATATGGAACACGGGGTCTCCGCCCCCAAATCACTTTCATAAAACCTCATACGTACCGACATACGTATAACCCATCCGCGGTACTTACGAGAAGATGCCAACTCGGGGCACACAGCCCCTAGGAAACACATCCGCGATATATGTCATGATATCATCAATCTATCTAGTGTGCACACTACTCGGGGTCTCACTCTGAGTCTTCTCCCAAGAATCTCCATCTGGGAGGCTCAATCTCTAGATCTACTCCGAGCTCTCTCTCTGGATCTAGTCCACATATCTCTCCAGAATCTGGTCCTGGACCACAACATAATAAGTAACCTTCACTCTTGGAACGGGATCCCTATGGGGATACCCACTCTGGTCTGTGGATCGTGACTCTCCAGGTCGACGCTGGAGGAGACCATATAAATCATATGTAGGGTTCATTCATTTCAAATACTTTCTTTCTTTTTCTTTTTCTTTTTCTTTCTCAAAACTCATTTCTCAACTGGGTCTCATACCCGATTCATTTCAACAGGATTCCTCGAATCCGATTCAAATCACTTTCACAGGCCTCGGCCTAAATCCTCAGCTCAACAGGGTCTCATGCCCGAATTCTCATTTCCTAAATCGAACTGGGACTCAAACCCGATGTTACAATCAACTGGGCATCTAGCCTGATACCACGACTACCTGGGCCTTAAGCCCGAAACCATAAACCAACAGGGCCTCAAGCCCGATTTCACAACCAATAGGGCCTCAAGCCCGATACTACAGTCAAATGGGCCTCAAGCCTGATATAATAACCAAATGGGCCTTAAGCCCAAGATTACAATCAAATTGGCTTCACGCCCGGATTCATAAATCAACGGGACCCTCGGTCCGTATAACTCAAATGGACCTCCGGTCCGATTCCTCGTCAAATCAAATGGACTCCAAGTCCGAGAGTTCGTAAATCAAATGGGTCTCTGGCCCGATTTCATATTTCTAAATCCAAAATCCATTCCTTAAATCGTCATTGAAAACACAGTACGCAAAGGTACGACATAAAGCCGAAATCTCGAAAAACGTGCAAATATGTCGATCCTAAGCTACCACAAACAAATGCACTCATGGCATCACAAAACATATATTAAAACACTTATAAAACATTTATGTCTGCATCAAGTTTGAAAGAAAGGTCCATTCACAGAACGTCTGAAGCCGCGCCTCGATACGCGTGCCATAATGGTCTCCCGGGTCAAACGTCGCCTCCGGGATTCCCGAACCTGTCCAAATTAATTTAGAGGGTTACTAACTACCTAAATAACCCGTCACTAAAGTCCCGTGATTTTCCGGAATTTCTAACTATTTTTAAACGCGAACCTAAACCTTCGGACAACCCGAACTATATCGAAACGATGTCCGATTGACACGAAACGAGTCCCAAAATGTTTGTTACATCGAATAGATTATTTCACATGTTGGAACCACCCTCAAAATGTGTACCACGCGCCCTCACGCGCCCTGGGAAGGTCCTGCGCGTGGGCCTCATGCGCCGGACTGTTCATCTTCAACCTTGACCGAACCAGCCGGTCCGGTCCAGCCTGTGCAGCCGGTCTAATTGGACCGGCGTGACCGGTCCAGGGCTCCCTACTCCTCATTTTTCGTCCAATCTTTTCCTTTTTGATTCCTTTCTTCCTATTTTCACGTTTCCTATCCATTCCAATCCACAAACCTAACCAAATCGACCTAAAACCCATGGTTCCAAATTGAACCTCAAGGTTCAAGTCTTCCATTTTCCTCCAACGGCTTTCACAGGCGTTAACCTTCCTAAAAATCATCTTAACACCCTTCTACTAACCCATTAACTCCATTCCAATCATCCAAAACAATCCAAAACGTTGAAATCAAAATAAAAAGGAAAATAGGCTTTACCGAGCTATCGGGTTTTCGTGGCCTTCACCGCCGTGCACGGGGGCCCAACCAGCTCCCAGCCACCGTCCTCTACTTCCTCAGTCCCTCTCTAACTCTCTGGCCACTCAAACATGGTACAAGGGTTTGGTTTTGGGGGTAGAGGTTGGATCGGTTTTGGGTTTGAAAAGGAAGAAAATGATCGATGCACCGGGAGGGTGGATGCATGAATGAAAATGATGTCCAGTGGATGAGTGACACTTGTCACTCATCCATTAGGCCTTGAGATAAAAATTTGCGCCCCACTTGAGTCCAAAAGTCACTTGTCTCGGAATTTGTGCAATAGTACTTTCGTACTTCTATGAACTGTAACTTCTTCGTCGAACGTCCGAATTCGACATGCCGCCTGTCTACGGATTCATATCGTCCCGATCTACGTAGAGGTCTTCGGTCCTCGGACATCGGACCTCTCGGGTCAAAAGTCAACTTTTTGCTCATATTCATCCAAATTATCAAATTGCCCTCGAACTTCCGAACGTCATAACTTCTTCCTCGAATATTGGAATCGAGCGTGCCACCAGTCTATGAACTCGTGACGTCACGAACTACGTCACGGTCATTCGCCAAAGTCCATTTGACCTCCTAAACGAAAAGTCAACGATTTGCCCCTTCTAGGGGCAAAATCGTCATTTCGCCTGAACTTCCGCTAATCCTCGTCTAATCTCCGATTAGTCTAGCTAATCCATCATTAACTCTTAATTAATCCCGCTAATTCGTAACGGGTCGTCACAAATTGAGTCATCAATATTAGTAAAAGGACAAATTTTCCCCTTAGAACACAATTGACCAAAATGCCCTTCCATGGCTAATTACCAAAATTCCCTTAGCATTCCGAGGTTCGTAACTTTTCCATCTGAACCCCGATTGATGCATGCCGCCTGTCTACTGATTCACCATCTCAAGACCTACCCAACGATCTTCAAATTAGGTGGAAAGTCCATGTCGTTTAAAAAGTCAACAAATTGCCCATTTTAATCAAATTACCAAATTACCCTTGAACTTCCAAACATTATAACTTTCTCCCCGAATGTCGGAATCGGACGTGCCACCTGTCTATGAGCTCGTGACGTCCCGAGATACATCACAGTAATCGGTCAAAGTCCGTTTGACCGCTAAAACTAAAAGTCAACCGTTCGTCCAATTCCAGGGGCAAAATCGTCATTTTCTTCAAATTTTTCCAAAATTTCCTTTTCCGAATTTTCGGGTCGTCACACAAACTTAGTCCCATATGAAGCATACTACACAGCATAGAACGTGCACTCTCGAATAGGATAAGGCCAAAGCATTGGAGGCATAAGGAGACTAGCCACTTTTGATATTAACTTGTTCTAGTTTTATGACGTTTTGTGCAATGTACCTTCAGAATGTTGAAACTTCTTTTACTAGGGCCTCACACAACGATGATTGAGGTCAACGTCCAGAGACCCTATCGGTGTTTTCCCAACCTCCACGACCATTTGGCACAGGTCCATTTTCAGAATCGTTCACCAATAACAACGTGGAGGTGACTCATTGATTCATACTGATATATTGTAGCAAAGTTTGGCTTTCCATGAGTAACATGAGGCATTTTTGGCCTTTCCATGAGTAGCATGAGGCATTTCCACGTTGGTTTTCCAATTATGTAAGTCAAATATTTTATTTTTAAATTTGTTTAATTTTTTTTTTTGTAAAGCTTAGCAATATCATTTCTTGTTTGTATTAGTTGCAACACTGAAAGATGACAATTCGCCAAAACTAAATAATAAATTAATATAGCTAAATAATGGTCCAGTTGGAGGAGAAACATAAGCTAATTTTCACGTTAATAGAGTTAAGTTTGTGTGCACAAAATTTGATGAAACATTTCCTACTCTAAAACACAGGGTCTTCATGCTTGGTGACAGGACCCGTCCCTTATTACAGGAAAATCGGACCGGCCCTACTCCCGTCCGGCCACTCCAGTCGGATAAGAGATGTTACCAACTTTGATCACGTTTGAACTTTATTTTATTAACCAAACCTAATCTTTCCTTATGGGGTTTTCGCCCATGTTCAACCCACTAACCCCGATGAGAGACAGAGAATTCCTAATTATTCTCCTTTAATTTGTACACCGGAGGGACTGGGAAAGTGCTGGTATGAGGTTCTACGGTAGATTGTTAAATGTGGTTAAGGTATTTTATGCAAACCACAAGGTAAACATCTTATTTAATTTTCATTAGTTTGATACGAACTCAAGTGCCTTACACAAGGTCATTAAAGATCATTTCTGTACCTCTGTCAATACAAACACCCAGTAGTTAGATAGTGATCTCCATATGCTCGCTAGTATGAAAAAAATAAGTATTCTACGTGAATGATCCAAAACTAGGGGCTGGTTGGAGAGTAGTTGAGATGGTGGGCCATAAAAATATTTGGGGCTTGGATGACCGGTAACATGAAGAAGATGGGAAAACAGAGGATCATAAAATCATTTACCAAGTGGATTCCCTAACATCAACCTTAGATGTGGATGGAGTACAAACCAAGGATATCATCCCACCAATTGTATTTGATGGAGTTTGTATTGATGTTGGAGAATTAGTAAAAATTGAAGGTGATTATTTAGAATCATGTATTGTGCACATCTCAGATGACGAGATGATTGGTAGGGGTATTCACAGGACCCTCCCCATAATTCCCCTTGATTAACGTGAAAGGATCTCCTCCCATCTGACACAACCTTGTACAATGACCAAATTACCCTAAAAAATTAAATAAACGTACTTACTCCGTGTCAGACAAGAGATACTATCACAACCTAAGCAGGATAGTCAGAGTACACAAAACTACGTGATGCATCAGCCTTCATACAACCCGCATACATGATTAACTTGGAAGGTGCCAAAACTATTGAAAAGTGTGAGTGGACAAAAATAAAACTTTGGAAAACCATTCCGTGTTATAAAACATGCATGCATAGTCAAATAAACCATTATTTGAAAATAAACGTTATATACATATAAACTATAGGTCCAACCCAAATCACATAAATAAATAAAGGCCCTCTAGCCCACATTTTACCTGAATCACCGACACTTAGCTGTTTTGAAAACCTTTGCACATATCACATTTATTAAAAGCCAAAGCTGATCTCGTTGGTCTAACCAGCCTGCTTGTCCAGCTAGCAACATGTCAATCCTCGTCTCGCTGGTCCAACTAACCGCTAGTCTAACTAGCATCCCATATGTACTACCGGTAGACGAGTACGGGTCCTACAGGGTCAACCCTGTCGGTACTTGTGGATTCCAATGTCGACTACATTCGAGCCCATCTCTAAGAATCCACGAAGTTCAACTCTGAATATAGCGATCTAATCACCTGAGGTTGACCAATCAGAAAATAGTATCCATTTGAAACATGTTTAAACCAGGGCGCCAACCCAAACCAGTTACCACACAGGCACCAGCCCAAAATAAGGTTTCACAGGCACTAGCCCAAAACAGGATTTCAAACGGACACAAGCCCAAAACATTTAACTTTCGAGCACCAACCCAAATCCCAGTTTTCCAAAAACCATGATAAAATCAATATTTAGAAATAACGACCAAAAATATATTAAAACCAATCATAAATCCAACAATCATAATCATATTCATAATCAAGCCAAACCATACCATAAAATCAGTAAAAATAATATATTTAAGCATGCAACAGAGTTATGAAAGAAAATGTCCACTCACAGTATCCCCGCTTGCTCAATATATGAGCCGCAAGCCAATCAGAAACCTCCAAGATGTCTGGACCTGTCAAAGTCATACCCGAGGGTCACCACCATTAGATTCAGAACGTTGAAACTTTTCAAACAAGAACAGTTTCGCCTCAAAATTCAAGCCCACACGCCCACATGCCCGGTTAATGTTCACACGAGCTTGGTTAACGCTTACGTCACTACTGACATCATTGACATCTGACAGCTTCTAATAGCCTACCATGACACTACCCACCCTCAATCCCCCGGGATTAAGGGCTAAGCCATGCTCTCGTCTAACTTACGAGTGACACGAAGGCTAAACTGTCGTCCAACCTCCATGTGACACGTAAGTCGGACAAGGGATTCTTGACTAAACCGGTCAAAACTTCCAGATTTCCCAGAGCACGCAGACTCAACTATGGATTGGGTATGTGATGTCTCCGTCTTTCTCTTGACCAACAGCCCGCAGCGCAACAACGTGGAGGGTATCGAAAACACGAAAAGACTGTGAGTGGACAAAAATAAAGTATAAGTTGAAAAACAGTTCAATAAAAATTACATTTTTACCCTCCACGCAAAAACCAATGCATGCATATCATTTCATGCTATGAAACCATCTCATATTCAAAATCATTAACGAAAACCATTTGAAAAACCCGAATCAAATCCGTCATTCAAATCCAGGCCTCAACCTCAAATCATAAATCGATCACAAAGTACGGGAACTCAGTCCCAAAACTCGTCAAATCCAATTCATCCGGGCCACTGCCAAAAACGTCTGAAAACTAGTGAAAACCAGTTAAAAACATCAATAATACAAGTTTGCTGGATCTCAAGTGCGCCCGAGTCTTTAAACTCAAAGCCATGCACAATAATCAGGCATTTCCGAGATATCAACGAGTCTTTAAACACAAAACACAATCACAGGCCTTGGGGGAGTATCACAATCACCGAGTGTTTAAACTCAAAACATATACCGAGTCTTTAAACTCAAAACATATCAATCCAGGGCCCTCCCCCCCGACAATCAACCGAGTCTTTAAACTCAAAACCAGATCCAGCGGTTTTTCTTTTCTTTTTCTGGGTCTTTAAACCCAAAACCATTTTTCAATCAATAGTGAAAACCATAGAAAATCCTTATCTGAATTCGCAAGAATGATTCCGTAAGCCGGCATCCGGAACCACTGTCCCAAACCCAAATACAGAATTCCTTTCTAAGTCCCAAAACCAAATCCGAAATCTCATTTCCGAAATCCAGTTTCAAAACTGAAAGCTCATAGACAGGGCTCAAAGCCCGAAATAACTTTTCTGAAATCCATTTCAGATCCTTGAAATCAAATCATATTTCCAATCTCGAAATCAAATCATTTAAACCATGGTCAAATCACCATATCGATCGAATCTCGTAAAACGTGAAATTCCGTAATATCTCGAAAACCGTGCAATTTCTAGAATGGGTCGTTACATACCACATGGCACACATGATAGGTGCCACATGTCACCACCTGACACGTGCCATGCATCGAGTACTGACGTCATCATGATGTCATGTAACGACCAGGACATTCAAAAAAGGAAAATTTGGAAATTTTGAAGGAAAATGACGATTTTACCCTTGGAATTGGGCGAACGGTTGACTTTTGGTTCAAGCGGTGAAATGGACTTTGACCGATGATTTTGACGTAGTTCGGTACGTCACGAGTTCATAGACAGGTGGTACGTCCGATTCCTACATTCGAGTAGAAAGTTGCGATGTTCGGAAGTTTAAGGGTAATTTGGTACATTGGTTAAAAAGGGGTTATTTGTTGACTTTTTGATCGGGACCATGTTTGTACTTTCCGTAAGTACCGTTGGGTAGGTCTCGAGACGTTGAATCCATAGACAGGCGGCATGCGTCAATTTGGGTTCAGATGAAAAAGTTATGGGCTTGAGAAAGCGAAGGGCAATTTGGTAATTTTTCAAAGAGGGGTAAAATAGTAAATTGACTGGGCTTTGTGAGGAGTCAGTATAATTGTGACTCACTTTGGTTGTTGAGTGACATTTGTCACAGGCAGATTGTGGCTTAGTGGCAAAGAGAGATTAGTGGCAATGAAGATTGGGCGGTGTGGATTTGAATTAAGAAAATAAATCTTGCAGGTGTGTGTATTTTGTGAAGGACAAAAATAGAGCTGTAAACTCAAACAGCTTGTGTAATCTCTATGTCTGATCGATTTGTAAGGGAAATGAAGAGAGAATTTGAGAAGGAATATTGAGGATTGATTTGGAGAGTTTAGACGAGGAAACCTCTAAAACCCGAAAGCTCAAAACAGTGAGAATTCAAATTCTTCCATAAAAATCGAATTCGAATTTCTAGGTCTTGAAACTTCAAATTAAGCTTGATTTTAGCTTTCTGGGATTGCCACGATTAGGATCACCTAAAGAACGAAGGAAATTGATGTTGTTTTGGCTCTGAACGAACCTAGTGACAGAAAATGAATTCGAGGATTGAGTCGTGCAATTGCAGGGTTAGAAGGATGAAATTGAGCTTGGAATTACGTTTATATGGTTCCTGAGAAGCTTCTGGATAGATCAATTGAAAGAAACAACGAGAGATTGTGGAGATTGGACGATGAACAGTATTCGATGTTCTTCGCATAGTCGAGATTGATTCGACTGGATTGAGGTAAGAGTTGATGTAATTTGGTTTACTGAACTTATATTGGATATATGAAGATGCAATTAGCTTAATCAATTGAAGGAATTAACATGAAATGGACAGGATTCCAATCGGGTCAACACGCGCGCAAAAGGACCCGTTTTACAGACAAACGGGCAAAGACGACTGTAGTTTTTACTGTAGCAAGCGCGTGGACTCACGCGCAGCTGCTTGCGGTGGCGCGTGAGTGGGAATCCCGAGGTGAGTTCAACATGATTTTTGTCCTATTTAATGTAACGAACATTTTGGCACTGGTTTCGACGAAATCGGACACCGTTTCGATATTGTTTCGAGGGTCGGAAGGTTTATGTTACGTTTAAAATACGCATTTAAATCCCGGAAAATTGCGGAAAATTATGGGAGGTATATTGAGATGTTAGTGACCCTTGATAATGATTTTGGATAGGAATGGTGGCTTCCGAAATTTACGGAAAAACGTGCAGCTCGGAAAGCGAGCGATATGGACGGTGTGTGAGTGGACTTTTGTTTTCTACCCTGAATCCATGCATATATGTTTTAAATGCTTTATGATATGATTTGAAATGATTTGGCATGATTGATGTTTCGATATGATGATTTCCGGATTTTGGGAATATTATATTATTTTATATGATTTTGGGCACGATTCTCGAGAAAACCATGGTATTGTTGTTTTGGGCGAAGGCTCGGGATTTGAGATTAGTTTTGACTTGGATTATAAGTTGGGAAATGATTTGATGAACTTGTAATGTTTTCAGGATACATTTTATGGATTTATGTGAAATTGGCAACTAAGGTTATGATTGCACGGATTTGCGTGAGAATGATATTTTGGGCTTGATACCCAAATGGATAGTGATTTTGACTCGAATTTGGAGTCACATGTGAATATGATGAAATTGATGATTTTAATTTATAAAGTATATTCTGGACACTGTTTTTATGATGGATTTGTAGAACTTGGTTTGTGAAAGCTAGGTTTCGGGCAGAGGCTCTATTGAAATGTTTTTGACTTGATTTGAGATTTGAATGGTTTTAAAATGAGATTACTGGATTTGGTGATTGTTCCACATATACCATCCTCTTCGATTTGATAGTATCCTCCAGACGTCGTAGATCCTGGAGTAGTCATGATCCACTGCCTGGAGATGAGTAGCTCCGAGGGAGGCACAGTCTCAGGAATGTGAGATTATGATGATATCCTCCAGACGTCGTAGATCCTGGGGAGGTACTCGGACATGAGACACCCGAGTTTGCACGCGTTGCATTGATATCGTGACAGGTTACTTGGATATTGAGATTGGATATTGAGGATTGGTGGTATTAGGATTTATTGATATTTGTATCCAGATGCTTTATATCGTGCACTAATTTGATGAACATGAGTTTTATGGACCATGGGAAACATATTTTGACTTTATCGGTCCACTGTTCATACTTGATTTATTTCACACTATGACTCATATTTTATGATAGGCATGCATGTTTGTGAAACTGGAGGGTAAGAATGTATTTCCAAAAACCAAAACCCCCTATCCGACCAAAACAGTTTCACAAGTTTAGTTGCTTCTCTGGGTTTCCAGGCAGCCACCGTGGCTCCACCGTCTCTCTCACTCTCTCAACCTCACTCTTTCCCTCACAACCTGAGCAATGGATGAGGATGTGATGAAGTTTGGGTGTGGGGGTTGTCTTTGGGTGTGTATGTGTGTGTTTAAAAAAGAGAGAATTCAAATTAGTGTAAGGGATAAGGACCAAATGGTAGGTGACACTTGTCACTCATCCTATGGTCCACCACTAGATATTTTGGGTCGCACAAACAAACAAACAAAAGTCCACTTTTCTCGACAAACATGCACTGTAAATCCCGTTAAACCGTTCTAATCCGATAAATAACAGTACAATGTCCAAAATCGACGTGTCGTCTGTCTACGTAATCAAAATCCCTTGATCTATGCTATGGGTCTCGATAACAGTGCAAATAACCTCTTGAGTCAAAAGTCAACATTTTCCCCTTTCAGGGGCAAAATCGTCATTTCGACTCAAATCATCCTAAAAATTCTCGATTAGTTCTCGTTATTCACAAAATTTTGGGTCGGGTCGTTACAGGGATAATGAATCTGACACTGAATGAAAGATGTTAATAAATGTTTTGATTTACGTGTACGTTTTGATATATACATGCATCTATGTTTTGAAGGAAAACATAATAGAATTGAAGGAGATGTGATATCATAGCAAATAACAAGATTACAAAGAATGGCCTGTAATCAAACTAAACCTCTCATTGGCTCTTTCAAGATCTATAGCCTTTTCATTTCAGTCAATTAAGCTTTTTTAATAGTGTATAGGATTTAGTACAAATGGATCAGAAACTTTAGCCACGAATAATGATAGAATATTATCCATGTAAACCATATTTTCCTCTTTGCCAACAAATTCTACCTGATTCGTCTAGCAAAGATGCTGAACCATATGATACCTGGAATTTCCTGGAAATCCTAAAACATGCCCTAACTTTGTCCAATATTTATCATGGAGCACTTTTCCATTCCATGTTTTTGTCACCTCTAGTTCCCACTCTTTACTATTCGGAAGCTTAACGAGTATTGGATTGGATAGACCTCCACCATATTTGTCCAGAAGTTTTGTGTATATAGAACTATCAGATGCAATGAATTTGAGGAATTGGGGAGTTGTTGGAGAATTATTTTGAAGCTAAGCCAAATATCACCCTTTCACCTTCATATATGTGAGCTTCCAATGCCTTGAACTGTTCTGGTTCAAAGTCTCACAAGACTCAAAAGAGACCCTCAGTCGATGAATCATATATTCAATATACCATATTGATTCATTGAGTATTAGCACCAACCCCGCTATCTTTATTTTATTCATTTACTCTATGAACTCCTCGTATTCATACTTGAAGTGATAGCAATCAAAGCGACTTGGCAATGTGATATGTTTGAAAAGGGATAGAAAATGTTGTAAAATTAGTGTGATTGATAAAATAGTGTATAGAACTTTAATTAAAAAAAAAATGGTCTGTCACTTTTCCCGTCGAATGTACAGAGTACAGTTGCCCAATATTTGGTGGTACTTTGCTGAAATCGGGAATCTGTATTCCATTGACGGTTGCCGAATACGGAAGGCTTGACCGATGAATATTCATGCACCTTCATCGGGCCATATATTCAAGATTCAATTATTAAACAATGTTTTTAAATTACTTTTAAAGGACCGATCTAATCGTCGAATGTCATACTACATACTCATAGATTGCCCGGTAATGGTGCACGATGTTTCAATGGTTATACAACATTTCTTCATGATAGGATGACTTTAAATCATCAAAACATCACGACTTCCAAGAGGCGAGATCAAGGCACGTAAAACCACAAAGCGAACGATTTGATCGGTCAAAATCAACGTTTGAATATCAATGGAACCAAAACTTTGAAAAATATATTGACGTTTCCTTCAAGTGTTTTAATTCCTAAATAAATATGCTTATTTTACATTATTCAATAATTAACAAACTGAAATGGACTAACCTAACCATCCATATTTATTGCACGTACTCCTAGATCGCTTCCGCGAAAATTAGCCAATTTGGAAATCCTGGGATTAGTTAAGCGTGTGGGACATTTCAACTGTTACATAATGTTTCTTCACAATCGAACGACATTAAATCCCCATTACCTCATAAGTTTCGACGGGTGAGATCTGAGCACGTAAAACCACAAAATGAATGGTTTGATTATCAATGGAACCAAAACTTCAAAAAAAATGTCTTGAAGTTTCCTTTAAGTGCTTAAATTCCTTGATGAATATGCTTATTTTACGATTTTCAATAATTTACAAAATGAAATGAACAGATCTAACCGTTCAACATTTATTGCACATCCTCATATACCACCTCTGTGAAAAGTTAGCTAATTTGCAATTTAATTTGTAATTTTCAGAATTAGGCAATGGTGCACGACGATTCAACTATAACAAAATATTGCTTGACTATCCGACAACTTAATACCTGAAAACCTCAATATTCTCAACGGATGAGGTCTATCAGCTTAAAAGTAACCATTGAGTGGTCAATTTTTTGAAATTCCATCGTTTGATTATCAATTGAACCAAAACTTCAAAAAACGCCTTGAAATTCACAAACTTAATGATCGAGACACTTAAACTCCGTAAGGCATGAAGATTTATGCCAGTGGAGTTGTAGGCACATAAAAAAAAAAATTGTCATGATGTTGAAAATTTTATTGTCGAACTTGGTTTTTAGATTAGTCGAGTTTGAACAACACAAACATCTTGCCCTACGAAGTCATTGATTTGCTGGGAATGGTTTAAAAAATTAGTGGGGCAACGAATGAAAAAGTTTGTCGGCCAATTTCAATCATTATTCAGGCAATGAATGAAAAAGCTCTTCGAAAAATTTTAAAAACAAAATTTCAGCCAATTTAAAAAATTCGTTATATAATTTCGATCATTCAATTTTACCTCTCTCTTAAACATCATTTGAAAATCATATATAAAAACTAGTCCTTACTATTTGGCCCAAAAGCCCATGGGCTTATGGGGGCCGGATAAGCCCGATTGACAAAAATCCGGCTCGAGAGTTAGCGGGCTGGGCTTGGGCTTATGGTGTTCAAACCCAATAAGCCCGAACCCAATAAAGCCCAGTAAGCCCAGCCCGACCCGCCCGTAATAAACCCGGCCCATAAGCCCGAAAATATAAAATAATTATTATTTAAAAATTAATACTCAACTCATTATTAATACTAATATTTCAACCCAAACCCAAATCTCAACCCCAAGTCTACCTAATTTATTTTAAAAAGCCCAATACCCAATACCCAATATCAAATACAAACCCTAACCACTCATTCACCTACTTAATAGGCTCAACGTTTTTGCACCATTGAGTATTTTATTTTAACGAGACCACGTTTTTGCACCCTTGAGTATTTTTTTTCATTATTAATATATTTTTTTTATGCATATATTTTTTTGTAACTTTAAAATTTGAGACATAGTTTATTGCAAAAATCCACGTAAGCCCGATCCAAGTGGGCTTAATAGGCCCGACCCGAAAACCCCGATATAAACCCGGCCCGATAAAAGCCCGTGGCTCTTTTTTATGTCATTAAACCAGCCCGACCCGGCCCGCAAATTTAAAAATTATTTAATAAACTCAACCCGGCCCAGCCCAAGCACAAAATATTTGGGTCGGGCTTGCCCAACCCCCGCCCAATGCCGAGAGCTAATGAAAACAGTCAACAAATAAGATATTGATAGTTATTTATTCGTATCAAGTTAATGCAAGATTAACAACTATAGTTGCTTCTATGAAAAAGTCGTGAGTCTTCGCTTAGTTATTTAGAATATGCCGTATGGTACATCTAAATTATTTAATATATTTTCCATGGAAAATATGCATAAGGTTCCTATAATTCGTAAGTATTTGTTTTTTTAAAGAAGAGAGGATATTTCTCACTTGCATGCAATATCGTTGGGCTTTAAGCTTGAGAATTATCAGGACCCGTCCCAAATATTGCCTCGATACCCGGGACGAACCCTGCTCCCATCTGACAATCACACTTACAGTACCAAAAACAACCTTCATACAACTATAAGCATAACTACCAGACGAAGGAGTAAAATATATACAACAGTCAGTCATAGCATAGTTCTACAAAATGGGCACAAAAGTCCTACAATGCTAGTCTCGCAACGGAAGAACGTCAGAAGCTCTATGCCTCGATATCTGCCTCAACGTTCACCCCAGCGCTATCACCACGACAAATCAGAACAAGTCAGTCGCGCTCCGTGCGCTCCTCGATCGTCTCGGGTGCCTCCCGTCCTGTCAAAATGCACCAAATAGGGTCACAAATACATCAAGGATCCTAATCCTAATTTCCCCAATTTTTCGGGAATTAAATAATATTTTAATCCTAAACCCTAAACCATCTGGATTCCCGAACAACCTCCTAACATCTTCCGATTCACCCGAAATTTATACCATTGGACTCCTTAGGACATTTAGAACCAAAACCATGTTGGAAGCTTGGCCGGATTCCTCCCCACGCGCCACCCAAAGTGGCTGCGCGTGGGCCTCATGCGCCTGCTACAGTGCCACCGTCTTCCTCGATCGAACCCGGTTCGCACCAGGGCTGCAACCCAGACCGGCGAGAGCCAATCTCCGCCGTCCGGCCACCATTTCATCTCCTCTCTTTTCCTATAGCTTCGTCCAGGCACCAGGAATTCATCCCCCTCACTCTCCTGGTTCGACTCAATCCACAGCTTCACGACTGAAGCTCGAAAGAAAACACAAACAACCCCTGTTTTCCTTCCAGGCCGTCCAGTGCTTCCCCCCTCACGGTGGCGATTCCAACCTCTTCCTAGGACTTCACTGAGTCACTCCCAACTCACAGAAACCTTCGATTCACCCCTGAAGTCCACGACTTCCCGTTTGAACTCACGACCAAAACAGAGTACAGAGTACTCGCCGTTGCCTGAACTCCGCCGTGTACTCCCCCTTCACGGCGACCGTCACAACCCACTCCTAGGACCTCCCTAAACATTACTGCACTAGCCAATCCCCTCGATTCTCATCCTACCTTCACGACTTTCAAATTGAAAAACACGGAAAAAAACAGAGGAAGAACACTTACCCTTCGATTCCGTCTCCGCCGCAAGCGCCGCCGTGTACCACGGTGCTTGTTGGTCTCCCTGCAACCTCCTACGGCTCCCACTGCCTTGGTTTGAGCCACCACACGGCGTAGCTACCACCCCAGTCTCACGGCCTCTCTGTTTCCCCCAAAAACTCAGCCGTCCACCGTTTAGCCTCCGTGCACGGTTGCAGCTCCAAACCGTGATCAATAGCTCACCCTCGTCTCTCTTCCACTTCCACCAATCACTCTTCACTCACTCACCCCTGGAATCGATCACTGTCTCCCAAAATCTCACCCTTTGTTTCTCTGTGTTTCAAACGATTGCACGGTTCAATTTTGTGCAAAGTGTGGCCGTGCACACTTGAGAACGCCCTGGAACCATCCAGTGTCCCCCACGTGTCCAGCATCCATAGGTCAGCACAAAATATCCCTGCCACTTGCCCTTATCTAATCGGGCTGAGGAAAATGACCAAAATACCCCTCTTGCACAAATTACCATTTTACCCTCACACTTCCAGACCCGTAAATATCTCATCCGACGTCCGATGACAGCGTGCCGCCTGTCGTTGTACTCAGGACGTCAAGACCTATCTAACGGTCCTCGGTCTACGTGAAAATTACAAATCCTCCAAAAAGTCAACATTTTCCCCATTTAATCAAAATTACGGTAACGCCCCCAATCTTCCGAACGTCATAACTTTTTCTCCGATTGTCCGAATCGAACCTGCCACCTGTCTACGGACTCGTGACGTCCCGGACTACGTGACAGTCAAGGGTTAACACTCATCCAATCGGTAATTCAAAAAGTCAACTTTTGGCCTACTATTCACAAGGGCAAAACCATCCTTTTATACAAAACTTTTACAAGATTACATTTTTACCCTTACCGAAGGTATGGGTTGTTACAATCTACCCCCCTAAAAAGAATTTCGTCCCCGAAATTCAGTGAAATAAGTAAGGGTACTGTTCCCGCATCAATGCCTCAGGTTCCCACGTAGCTTCTTCCACTTGATGATTTCTCCATAATACCTTAACCAAGGGAACCGTTTTCCTTCGTAAAACCTTATCCTTCCGATCCAAAATCGCTACAGGCTGCTCTTCGAAACTCAAGTCTTCCCTCAGTTCAACTGGTTGTGCTTCCAGAACATGCGAATCATCTCGAATATACTTCCGAAGCATAGAAACATGGAAGACATTATGTACCTTTTCCAAGTCTGCTGGTAAAGCCAATCGATATGCAACAGGACCAATCCGTTCTATGATCTCATAAGGTCCAATGTAACGAGGACTCAACTTCCCTCGTCTGCCGAACCGCACAATTCCCTTCCAAGGGGACAACTTCAGGAAAACCCAGTCTCCTACGGCAAACTCCAAATCCCTGATCCTACGGTCGGCGTAACTCTTCTGTCGGTCCTGAGCTGCCTTCAATCGATCCCTGATCAGTGCCACTTTTTCCTGAGTAAGGTCCACCAATTCAGAAGTAGTCAACCTCCTCTCACCAACCTCAGTCCAACACAATGGAGTCCGACACTGTCGCCCATACAAAGCCTCGTAAGGAGCCATCCCAATGCTCTCCTAATAACTGTTATTGTAGGCGAACTCCATCAAAGGTAAATGAGACTCCCACGTACCCTAGAACTGTAAGACACAAGCTCGCATCATATCCTCGAGAATCTGAATAGTCCGCTCAGATTGTCCATCGGTCTGAGGATGAAATGCAGTACTGAAATGCAGTTTAGTCCCAAAAGCTTCCTGTAAGCTCTGCCAAAAGCGGGAAGTGAATCTCGGATCTCTGTCAGATACTATCGACTCTGGAGTCCTATGCAGCCGAATAATCTCATCTATGAACAACTGTGCAAACTGCGTCAACCTGAAGTTCTCCCGTACTGGCAAGAAATGAGCAGACTTCGTAAGTCTATCTACAATCACCCATACGCCATCATGTCCCTTCGGTGTTCTCGGAAGCTTGAATACAAAATCCATCGTCAGGTGATCCCATTTCCACTCGGGAATTGGCAAAGGTTGCATTGCTCCATAAGGTCTCTGTCGCTCAGCTTTCACCTGCTGACAGATCAAGCATTTACTGACATATTCTGCAATCTCACGTTTCATCCCTGACCACCAGTAATGTTCCCGTAGTGTACGATACATCTTGGTCCCACCAGGATGCATCGCATAAGCTGAACAGTGAGCCTCATCCAGTATCACTTTCTTCAATGCTTCATCCTCAGGTACGCACAACCGTCCACCTTTAACCAAGGCTCCATCCTCACGAATGTCAAAGTCCTGTCTCTCCCTAGCCTCGACCTCAATCCGAATGATGCCCAAAATGGGGTCCTCAAACTGAGCATCAATATCCTGATCAATCAAAATAGGTCGCACATGGAAACTTGCTGGAAAGTGCTCCCTGATCATCCACAGTAAACTCCACTCCCAGCCTACGGAGCTCAACCAACAATGGTAATTGTACAGTCCTCAGATGCGACAAAGAACTAGCTGACTTCCTGCTCAGAGCATCGGCTACCACATTAGCCTTCCCTGGGTGATACTCAATAGTACAGTCGTAGTCCTTAAGCAACTCCAACCAATGGCGCTGTCTCAGATTCAATTCCTTTTGAGTGAACAAATACTTCAAGCTCTTGTGGTCCGTGAAGATACTGCACCTCTCGCCGTACAAGTAATGCCGCCAAATCTTCAGGGCATGAACCACCGCAGCAAGTTCCAAGTCATGTGTAGGGCAGTTCATCTCATGGGGTTTCAATTGTCGGGAAGCATACACAATCACTTTCCCGTGCTGCATCAAGACACAACCCAAGCCTTGCAAAGAAGCGTCACTGTACACCTCGAACTCCCCACTATCGTCTGGAAGGGCTAACACAGGAGCAGATGTCAACCGCCTTTTAAGCTCCTGGAAACTCTGTTCACAGTTCTCATCCCACTCAAACCGAACTCCTTTTCGAGTCAGTCTCGTCAACGGTGCTGCAAGAATAGAAAAGCCCTCAATAAAACGCCGGTAATAACCTGCCAAACCCAGAAAACTCCTGATCTCCGTCATCGTCTTAGGTTGTTCCCATTTTGCTACCACCTCGACTTTCTGAGGATCCACGCTGATACCCTCGGCCGAAATCACATGGCCAAGAAATCCAACACTGGTCAACCAGAACTGACACTTACTCAGCTTCGCATACAATTGATGCTCCCTCAGAGTCTTAAGCACGATTCGCAGATGTTCCTCATGCGCCTTCGCACTTTTCGAATACACCAAAATGTCGTCAATGAAGACAATCACGAAACAATCCAAATATGACCGGAACACTCGGTTCATAAGGTCCGTAAAAGTTGCTGGGGCATTAGTCAATCCAAAAGGCATCACAACAAACTCATAATGACCGTACTTGGTCCGAAAAGCTGTCTTCGGTACATCCTCTTCTTTAACCCTTAACTGATGATAACCGGAGCGAAGATCAATCTTCGAAAAGTACTGCGCCCCCTTTAACTGGTCAAACAAATCATCAATCCGGGGTAAGGGATACTTATTCCGAATAGTTACCTTATTCAGTTGTCTGTAATCCACACACAATCTCAATCCTCCGTCCTTTTTCTTGACAAACAATACAGGTGCTCCCCAAGGTGACATACTCGGTCGAATGAACCCTATATCGACCAACTCTTGCAACTGGGCCTTAAGTTCCCTCAATTCTGCAAGTGCTATGCGATAAGGAGTCTGTGAGATAGGCTGTGTACCTGGAAGAAGATCAATCGTGAACTCGATCTCGCGATGAGGTGGTAATCCTGGCAACTCCTCGGGAAAAACATCGGGAAACTCCCGCACCACTGGTATGTCCTCCGCCCTCACTGGCGTAGCACGTGTATCCACCACAAGAGCTATGTAACCTTGGCATCCCTTACGCAACAACTTGCTAGCCTCAAGTGCCGAAATAACTCCAGTAGGAAGTGCACGCTGATCCCCCTGAAACGTAGTCTCTGATAACCCGGGACTCCGAAAAGTCACTCTCCTATCGAAACATTCGATAGAAGCATGATGTCTCGTTAACCAGTCCATACCCAAGATAACATCAAAGTCCCGTAGATCCAAGAGTAACAAATCTGCCATTAACTCAACCTCACCTACCATCACCGGACACTCTCAATACCTGAGTCACTACCAACACCTCTCCAGTAGGTGTACTCACCCCTAAAGCACAATCCAAAGTAGACACCTCCCTCTCCGTCACCAAACTACAACTCCGAGCTATAAAGGAATGGGTAGCCCCGGGATCTATCAAAGCAAAAACAGTGTGACCAAGTATGGTGAGTGTACCTGTCACCACTTCCGGTGCTGATCTGGCCTCCTGCTGAGTCATAGCAAAAACTCGCGCCTGAGGTCCCGATGACCTACCGCGCCCCCTGGAACTGCTCGTGGCACCACCGCCACCCCTAGGGCCTGCTGCCCCTGACACTGAAGCAGTACTCCGCCCGGGTTCCGCTGCACCTCTGCCTGCTCCACCCTCCGGAGTTAACAATGGGCACTCCCTCCGGAAGTGTCCTCGCTCTCCGCAATAGAAGCAAGCATCCCTACCGGGTCCACCGGTATGCCTCCCCGTAGAAGCCACTGAAGTTGCACTCGCCTGAGGAGTCGGCTGTGCCCTAACTCCTCGAAATCCCGAGCCCTGAAAACTCCCTGGTCGGCCATACCGGGCTCCACCAGCCGATGACGATCCACCAAAATTACCCCGCTTCGGGGGCCTCTGACTCGATGCTCCTGAAAATGAATGCTCTCGGCGTCGAACACTGCCCGAGTACTGTGGTCTAGCAGGTAAACTGGCCTCAACCCTGACAGCAGCATCAGACAACTCCCAGAATGTAGCAAAAGAGCCAGCTGTCACTATGGCCCTGATCTCTCCCCGAAGGCCCAACTCAAACCGGCGGCACTTCTCCGCCTCGGTAGCCACAAAGGCAGGAGCAAATTGGGATAGCATCTGAAATCTCTGCTCATACTCAGCTACCGTCATATTCCCCTGCTTTAACTGTAGAAATTCTGCCTCCTTCGCATCCCGGAAAGAACGGGGATAGTACTCATCTAGAAACTGCTCCCGGAAAGTCTCCCATGTCACGGTATGTGCATCCCAGCCGGACAGTTCCAACGTGTACCACCACTCATATGCGGCTCCATCCAGTAAGAAAGTAGCTAACAAGACCCGGTCCTCTGGAGGACAGTGCATCACCCCAAAAATACGCTCGAGTGGGGTGATCCATCGGTGAGCTTCCTCGGGATCTGCCCCACCGCTGAAAGTAGTAGCCCCAAGTCGCTGGGCTCGCTCAATCGAAGCGCTCTCAGTCCCTCTCGCCGCTTCGTCTTCAGGTCTGAAAGAGGCATAGAGTTAGCCAAACAACCTAGACCCAACAAAAATCGACAACCTATGCTCTGATACCAATTGTCAGGACCCGTCGCAAATATTGCCTCGATACCCGGGACGAACCCTGCTCCCGTCTGACAATCACACTTACAGTACCAAAAACAACCTTCATACAACTATAAGCATAACTATCAGACGAAGGAGTAAAATATATACAACAGTCAGTCATAGCATAGTTCTACAAAATGGGCACAAAAGTCCTACAATGCTAGTCTCGCAACGGAAGAACGTCAGAAGCTCTATGCCTCGATATCTGCCTCAACGTTCACCCCAGCGCTATCACCACGACAAATCAGAACAAGTCAGTCGCGCTCCGTGCGCTCCTCGACCGTCTCGGGTGCCTCCCGTCCTGTCAAAATGCACCAAATAGGGTCACAAATACATCATGGATCCTAATCCTAATTTCCCCAATTTTTTGGGAATTAAATAATATTTTAATCCTAGACCCTAAACCATCCGGATTCCCGAACAACCTCCTAACATCGTCCGATTCACCCGAAATTTATACCATTGGACTCCTTAGGACATTTAGAACCAAAACCATGTTGGAAGCTTGGCCGTATTCCTCCCCACGCGCCGCCTAAAGTGGCTGCGCGTGGGCCTCATGCGCCTGCTACAGTGCCACCGTCTTCCTCGATCGAACCCGGTTCGCACCAGGGCTGCAACCCAGACCGGCGAGAGCCAATCTCCGCCGTCTGGCCACCATTTCATCTCCTCTCTTTTTTTATAGCTTCGTCCAGGCACCAGGAATTCATCCCCCTCACTCTCCTGGTTCGACTCAATCCACAGCTTCACGACTGAAGCTCGAAAGAAAACACAAACAACCCCTGTTTTCCTTCCCAGCCGTCCAGTGCTTCCCCCCTCACGGTGGCGATTCCAACCTCTTCCTAGGACTTCACTGAGTCACTCCCAACTCACAGAAACCTTCGATTCACCCCTGAAGTCCACGACTTCCCGTTTGAACTCACGGCCAAAACAGAGTACAGAGTACTCGCCGTTTCCTGAACTCCGCCGTGTACTCCCCCTTCACGGCGACCGTCACAACCCACTCCTAGGACCTCCCTAAACATCACTGCACTCGCCAATCCCCTCGATTCTCATCCTACCTTCACGACTTTCAAATTGAAAAACACGGAAAAAACAGAGGAAGAACACTTACCCTTCGATTCCGTCTCCGCCGCAAGCGCCGCCGCGTACCACGGTGCTTGTTTGTCTCCCTGCAACCTCCTACGGCTCCCAATGCCTTGGTTTGAGCCACCACACGGCGTAGCTACCACCCCAGTCTAACGGCCTCTCTGTTTCCCCCAAAAACTCAGCCGTCCACCGTTTAGCCTCCGTGCACGGTTGCAGCTCCAAACCGTGATCAATAGCTCACCCTCGTCTCTCTTCCACTTCCACCAATCACTCTTCACTCACTCACCCCTGGAATCGATCACTGTCTCCCAAAATCTCACCCTCTGTTTCTCTGTGTTTCAAACGATTGCACGGTTCAATTTTGTGCAAAGTGTGGCCGTGCACACTTGAGAACGGCCTGGAACCATCCAGTGTCCCCCACGTGTCCAGCATCCATAGGTCAGCACAAAATATCCCTGCCACTTTCTCTTATCTGATTGGGCTGAGGGAAATGACCAAAATACCCCTCTTGCACAAATTACCATTTTACCCTCACACTTCCAGACCCGTAAATATTTCATCCGACGTCCGATGACAGCGTGCCGCCTGTCGTTGTACTCAGGACGTCAAGACCTATCTAACGGTCCTCGGTCTACGTGAAAATTATAAATCCTCCAAAAAGTCAACATTTTCTCATTTAATCAAAATTACGGTAACGCCCCCAATCTTCCGAACGTCATAACTTTTTCTCCGATTGTCCGAATCGAACCTGCCACCTGTCTAAGGACTCGTGATGTCCCGGACTACGTCACGGTCAAGGGTTAACACTCATCCAATCGGTAATTCAAAAAGTCAACTTTTGGCCTACTATTCACAAGGGCAAGACCATCCTTTTATACAAAACTTTTACAAGATTACATTTTTACCCTTCCCGAAGGTACGGGTTGTTACAAGAATAATGGTAGCCCACGTCATTGGGCCGAGTCGGGCAAGCCCGACCCAAATTTGTTGGGCTTGGGCTGGGCCGAGCTAGGCCTATCTGTCAGGGCCCACCCCTAATCCCTCAAGATTATGGACTAAATCTGCTCCCGTCCGACAACCCAAAAACGAAAGACTGAAACAACCTCACAGAAACCACAAATTACATTGTCAGACGCAGGAGAATTTACAACATCCCAGAGTCAGGAATTATACAGAGCATAGTACCACACTAAGAAGGCAAAAAAAACCGATACACAAAACATACGCACAACGGAAAATTTAATCCACTCCGAGGTCACTCTCGAGTATTCTATGCCTCCAACGCTGCCTCAACGTCAACCCCCGCGCTAGTTCCACGACCTGGAGGGCAAATAAAAACCGAAAAGTGTGATTGGACCATAAAGAATAAAAGTTTCGAAAACCGTTTTATAATCAAACCAGGGTTTTAGCCCTCTGTTTTGAAAACATACATGCATAACCCATGAGCTGAAACCAGTGGTAAATCACATAAGGATCCTCATAAAAACAGTTGCAGAATCATCATAAAAACAGTTATAGAAACCACGTCATAAGCATCATAAAACCATATAAAAAAGCATAAATACCAAACAATCTTTATCCGATCAAACCTGCTGGACCTATCCGAGTCTTTAAACTCAATCCAGGCGACGTGTCCTAGGACTAGTGACTAGCTCAGAGGAGGTGTTTGGACGTTGCAAAACAGACGAGGTAGCCGGAGAAGACAACCGGAGTAGTGTCAGGACCCACCCCTAATCCCCAGGAATTAAGGGCTAAATCCTGCTCCCGACTAACTTACGCATGACACGAAGGCTAAACTGACGTCCAACCTTCATGTGACACGTAAGTCGGACAAGGAATCCTCGAGCCAAACGTACAAATGCCTCCGAACTTCCCAGAGTGTGCCAAGCTACTGTGGATCGTGCGTGTGATGTCTCCGTCTCTCTCTCAACTGACAGCCCGTACCGCAACAACCTGGAGGGTATCGAAAACACAAAAAAAACTGTGAGTGGACGAAAATAAAGTATAAGTTTAGAAACAGTTCATAAAACAAGTACATTTATACCCTCCAATTAAAAAGAAATGCATGCATATCAATTCATGTCTTAAAACCATTCAATATTCCGGCTAAGTAAACCAAACAAAGCTTCTTTTTCTCAAACCCTGGGCCTCATCCCAAAACCATCAAAGCCATATCATCCGGGCAGTGCCCAAAACATCGGAAAACCGTTATTGGAAAACAATCAAAATCAAACCTTAGTAAAACCCAAACACATGTAAAACCCCATATCCATCCATCGACCTGCTGGATCTATCTGAGTCTTTAAACTCCCGAGTCTTTAAACTCAATCTAGGCCTCAATATAATACGAGTCTTTAAACTCCCGAGTCTTTAAACTCAATAGGCCTACGGGGGAAAATCATAATATTCGAGTCTTTAAACCCCCGAGTCTTTAAACTCAATCCGGGTCTTTAAACCCAATTCGAGCCCGCCCTCATCATAATCATATCCGGGTCTTTAAACCCAATAACCAGATCCAGCAAATCCAATCCAAAACCGTTTGAAAACCATTTTCCATTTCCGAACCTGGTGAATCTATCTGAGTCTTTAAACTCCCGAGTCTTTAAACTCAATCCAGGCCTCAATCATCTGAGTCTTTAAACTCAACAGGTCTACAGGGAAATATCAATATATCCGAGTCTTTAAACTCAATCCGAGTCTTTAAACCCAATCCGGGCCCGTCCCACGTCAAACACAATATCCGAGTCTTTAAACCCAATAACCAGATCCAGCAAATCCAATCAAAACCATTTGAAAACCATTTCTAAATCCATATCCAAACCCGAATCCAAAATCACTGGCCCGAACCCCTTCCAGCATCCAGAACCGTCATTCCGAACCCAAATCCGGAATTCCACGTTTCAACTTTAAAACCAAATTCCGCTTTTCGAAATCCGATTCTAAAACCGAAAATCTTGATCATCAAAATCATGTTCCAAAATCCTTTTATAATCATTGAAAACCATTTACCATTTGAAATCCCCAAAATCATGGCATCGAAATCAGAAATCAACGCTTCCTCGTAAAACGTGCTGAAACCGAACTTCTCGAAAAACGTGCAATTATATAAAACCAACATAGCATGTTCAATAAACATGAAATCATGAGTAAAACCATAAAGCAATTATAGAAAAACAGTTATGCATGCTTATGTATAGAGAAGGGGTCCACTCACAGATACCGGGCACGTCACTCGCGTCCCGAATGTCCTGCACGTTCCTCGACCTCCTCGGGGACTCCCGATCCTGTCACAAGTCACCAAAGTACGTCACTAACACGTTCACCAAAGTCCTCCTAATTTCCCACAAATTCCTCGAACTTTTAAACGTAACGAACCGAGACCCTAAGCTTTCAACCTCACCGAACTAACTCGATTCGATGTCTGATTAACCCGAAACCTATTCCAATAAACTCGTTACAACTTCTAGACCAAAAACCTAGTTGAACTTTTCCCCAGAAACTACCGCACGCGCCTCCACGCGCCGCCCAAAGTGGCTGTGTCAGGACCCACCCCGGTTCCACCCCGAAATCCGAGGTAAATCCTGCTCCCGTCTAACACCCCGACACAACACCAAAGCAAACCACTAAAATACACCGTCAGACGCGGGAGAACTTTAAAACATCCCGAAGTTAAAATTTACAGAGCATGGTACTAAATACAAAAGAAGGAAACCGATACAAAGAGTACACACACTAGGGAAAATTTAAACACTCCAGGGTCGCTCTCGTAACTTCTATGACTCAGACGCTGCCTCGACGCCGAAACCCCGCGCTAGCTCCACGATCTGGAGGGCAATTTAAAACCAGAAAAGTGTGAGTGGACCATAAACAATAAAATACTTTCCGAAAACCATTTCATAATAAAACCAGGGTTTTAGCCCTCCGTTTTGAAACCACATGCATAACCCAGTTACTAAAAATAGTTATAAATCACATAAACCTCATCATAAAAACAGAAACACTATAAAAACCGTTATAAAAGTCATATCATCAGCGCCATAAAACTGTATCAGAAAACATAAGTACCAAGTCATAACCAACCGATCAAACCTGCTGGATCTATCCGTGTCTTTAAACTCCCGAGTCTTTAAACTCAATCCAGGCCTCAATAATATCCGAGTCTTTAAACTCCCGAGTTTTTAAACTCAACAGGCCTACGTGTAACGACCCGTCCCGAATATCGGGATTTAATAATATTTAATTGTGATTTACTAATCTGGGATTAGTTGGGTGATTTCGGACGAATAGTGCAAAATGACCGTTTTGCCCCTAGGCGTGGGCAAAACGTTGACTTTTATTTCGGATGGTCAAATGGACTTTGACCGATGACCGTGACGTAGTTCGGGACGTCGCGAGTTCATAGACAGGTGGCACGTTCGATTCCGACGTTCGTGGTGGAAGTTATGATGTACGGAAGTGCGAGGGCATTTTCGTAATTTGGCATATTATGGGCCAAATGTTGACTTTTTGACCGGGATGTCCGATGACCGAGGGCCAAGGACCGTTACATAGGTTTCGTCGATGCGAATCCAACGACAGGCGGCATGCCGAAATCGGAGATTCGACGACGAAGTTATGGTCAAGGAAACGAATTAACGAACCGACGCTCCGATTAAAATAATAATATAATAATGAACAGTACCCGGTGACTGAACACACTTGGATGAGTGACAAGTGTCATTCATCCCTTAATTTCAGGCATAAAACCAGATCACATGTTTTGGGGAAACATAATTATTATGTTTTATTAATTAATTAAATTAAATTAATCTTTTAATTTCCATCATTTCCTCTTCTTTGTTCCTAAACCGTGCACATAATTGGGGGAATCAGATTGGGAGAATTGGCTCTCTCTCTCTGCCGTTCCTGAGAGAAAACTGAGAGACTAAGATGAGTGATTTAACGGGGAAACACGAGGGGTTGTGGGAGTGTTGAATTTTGGATTTTGGATTTCGGGAAAATTAGAGGGAAAATTCGAATTGGGAGAATTAGGCCGTGAGGATCGCAATTGAGCTCACATTCAGCTTCCTGGGATCACAACGATCATAATTGTCGAAGAAATGAGATGAATTGGTGCCGTTTTGGCTCTGATCGAGCTTGGTGACAGAGGAAGAAAATCGAGGTTGAGTCGTGATCGTGGAGTGTTTAGACGACGGAATTGAGGTGGGGAAACTACTTCTCATGATCCCACGATGCTTCTGGGTTCGTCAATTGAAAGAAAACGGCTGTGGTTGACAGAACTCCATGGTTGAACAGTGACGGTGTTCGAGCTTGAGTCGTGACGATTGAGCGCAGGATTGAAGCAATTGAGTTGGGGGAAATGCTTAACGGAGTCCATGGAAGCTTCTGGTTGAATCAATTTAATGAAATCAATTGGAATTGAAGGAATTCCATGAACGAACAGTAATCGGAGTGTTCTTGGTGTTCATCATCGAATCGTGGAATTGTAGGTAAGGATTTGTGTAATTGAGTTTACAGACCTGTAATTGGACTTAAAACGAAACTAACTGATTGATCAATTGAAGGAATTAAGGCTGAATTGATGGACATTGAACCGGGTTGTATCGCGGGTAAATTGGACCCGTTTACCAAAGATACGGGTTAGGCTGGTGACACTGTTCACGGCGCGTGGATTTCACTCGCAGCCACTCACGGCGGCGCGTGACGGCGCGTGGGCACGAATCTCGAGGTGAGGTCAACATGACTTTTGTTCTATGCAATGTAACGAACATTTTGGAATTGATTTCGTGTCGATCGGACACCATTTCGATATTGTTCGGGATGTCCGAAGGTTTTAAATCCAGTTTAAAAATACTTAAAAATTCGGGAAAATTACGGGACTTGAATAGGATGTTAATGATGAGGTTAGTAATCCTCTAATGTGATTTGAACAGGATTGGGAGTCCCGGTGATAGTGGTGTGGCCCGAGAAGGCCTATGGCACGCGTATCGAGACGCTCGGTTAAACGGTATGTGAGTGGACATTGGTTTCATAAATTCGATGCATGCATAACTGTCTTATGATTGTTATAATTATGATTAAATGATTTACTTTGGATATCGGTGAATTTAAAATGATTTCACGTATTTCGAGGTGAATTACGTATTTGCACGTAAACTGAGGTTTTCTGGATTTGCACCGATTTCCATAAATGTGGTTGGATATGATTTCATGAAACGGTTACGAACTTGAATAATGTAAAATTGGGCCAGGGGCCCAGTTGAACTATGAAATCGGGCCAGGGGCCCAGTTAACTTGTGAAATCGGACCAGGGGCCCAGTTGATTTCTACATACGATTGCGGGTCGGGGACCCTAAATTGGAATTGAATAAATGCTTTCTGGTTTACATTTTATATATGTTCACATGCTAGAATCAATAAATGGTTTTGATGATATTTCGATTATGGCACGTTTCATGGTATTTGGGCATGAGACCCGTTTGATGAAACGTAACGATCGGTTCGGATTTTACCTATGTATACCTATATGTTTTGCATGTGGATACCAATAAAATGTATTTAGTACTACACTGTATAAATCCTTCCATATTATATTGTCTCCTCTGGATGAGGTACCCCGGAGAGGTCACGGACGTCTAGTACGTCCAGCGTCTATGACGCTAAGCATCGGGGATGCTGTACCCGAACGGGGTTTGGGGATTAAACTCGGAAATTGAGACCCGAGTGGCACGCGTAGCCTTGTGATTGTGACCTTATTGACGTCAAGGACGTCAGACATCAGGGATGTCGGATTGGAGTGTATAGTGCAGTGGCTAAAATTATGGTTATGGTTTATATTATATGCCTTATGGTTCATATTACTGGATTTATGAAATAACTCTTGGATTGACTTTTGGAAATTGAAACTACGCTTTGGTTTCCGGGCTAAGGCCCTAATGGTTATTTCTAAATAAATGTGTGATCATTGGTTTTTGGCGCATGCATATGGTTTTACTGAGGGGCATAAATGTCTTATAAATGTTTTAAACAGACTTGTTTATTTTCGTCCACTCACAGCTTTTGTTTTTAATGCCCTTCAGGTTGATTCCGGATGCGACTGCAGTAGAGACTTGGACATCATACACCTCTTCCATCGATCCTTACGCACTCTGGAAGCCCGTTTGGGCAAAGGCAATCAGTTATCCTTTGTCCGACGCCTCTTGTCAGACGGGAGCACGTCACATTCCATGGTAATCCCGAGGGGATTGGGATTGGTCGTGTCACTACGGGGGAAAATATCAATATATCCGAGTCTTTAAACTCCCGAGTGTTTAAACTCAATCCGGGTCTTTAAACCCAATCCGGGCCTGTCCCCCAACAAATAAAATCCGGGTCTTTAAACCCAATATCCAGATCCAGCAAATCCAATCAAAACCAATTGAAAACCATTTCGAAATCCATATCTAAACCCGAATCCGAAACCACTGGTCCGAAGCGCTTCCGGCGTCCAGAATCGTCATTCCGAACCCAAATCCGGAATTCCACTTTTCAACCTTAAAACCAAATTCCGTTTCTCGAAATCCGATTTTAAAACCGAAAACTCTTGCTCATCGAAATCATGTTCCAAAATCCCTTTACAATCATTAAAAACCATTTATCATTTGAAAATCCCGAAACCATAACATTATTTTCAGAATCAACATTCCTCGTAAAACGTGCCAAATACGTTATTTCTCGGAAACCGTACAATTATGTAAAACCAACATAGCATATTCAACAATCATGAAAAACACATATAAAACCATAAAACAATTATAGAAAAACAGTTATGCATGTTCAAGTTTAAAGAAAGGGTCCACTCACAGTACCGAGCCCTCAATCGCGTCCAGAACGTCTCATACGTTCCTCAGCTTCCTCGGGAAGTCCCGAACCTGTCAACAACCGCCAAAGTACATTACTAACACGACTACTAAAGTCCACCTAACTTTCCCCAAAAATCCCCGGATCCTAAACGTAACGAACCAGAACCCTTAACCTTCACCCTCGCGGAACTATCTTCAAACGACGTCTGAACATCCCGAAACCAAGTCCATTAGACTCGTCACAACACCTAGACCAAAAACAATGTTGACAGTTTTCCCAGCCGCCGCCGCACGCGCCTCCACGTGCCGCCCAAAGTGGCTGCGCGTGGCCCTCACGTGCCAGCTACAGTACCATCGCCTACCTCGAGTCGACCCGGTCGAACCGGCCTCTTCAATTCGAACCGGCGAGGACGTTTCACCGCCGTACCTACACCAAAACACCTCCTTTCTTCACCATCCTCTTCGTCCCGTCCTAAGCTAGCTAGTCCCCTACTCCAAACACCTGGACTCAACCTAAAACCTGTCGACTCAAGCTCGAACAGAAACCCGATCACCTCCCCTGTTCTCTTCTCCGGCCACCCAGGTCACCCTCCGTCACGGTGGATACCTTAAACCCTTCCTAGAACCTCACGGAGTCTTACCCAACTCACCAAAACCGTCAATTCACTCCCTAAGTCCACGACTTCCAAACTGAGCAAAACGGAAAACAGAGGATTGGAGGCTTACCTTCTATTCGTCCTCCGCCGTTCGAACCGCCGCACACCACGGTGTCTGCTAAGTCCCCTACAACCTTCTGAGTCTCCTCTCAACTTGAATTAGGCCAACACACGGCACAACCACCACCACGATCTCTCTGTTCACTCTGTTTTCCCTGATTTTCCCCGTTGCTCACAACTCACCCACACACGACTACTGCACCTCCATGCCTTCTTCTTAACTCTCTTCCACTCTCTGGTCACTCCTCACCCATCAATTAACACAAACTCACACAAAACACCGTCCAATTTTCCCAACTCTCTCCCTCTGTTTCTGTTCTTCGAACACACACACAGCACACACCTGCACGATTACCCTAAATAATTGGGACTATGCACGAGCCTAGAACCAACCAGAACCCCTACGCGTGTCACCATCCCCTCAGCCTTCTCACAAGTGGCTCAATCTTAGCCCTCCATTTTCCCTCTCTGTTGTACAAATCCCCATGTGCAAAAGACCAAAATACCCCTCTTTTTAAGTCAAAATTACCGTTGTGCCACTACCTTTCTAGACTCGTATCTCACACATCGTAAGTCCGATGAATACGTGCCGCCTGTCATCGAACTCAGGACGACGAGATCTATCTAACAGTTCTAGGTCAACGTCTCAAAACCCGATCGTACGAAAAGTCAACTTTTCCCCTTAGTTTATCCAAATTACGGTTATGCCCTCAATCTTCTGAACATCATAACTTCCTCCTCGGATGTCGGAATCGGGCGTGCCACCTGTCTACGGATTCGTGACGTCCTAAACTACGTCCTGGTCATCGGTCAAAACCCAATTGACCACCCGAACTAAAAGTCAACTATTTACCCGAACTAGGAGCAAAATCGTCATTCTAGGCTAATGACCTTATCGGGACCAACAAACCTCCGATTAAGCTTACAGATTTCACCTTAATCACTGTCTTAGCCCTAATTCCCGGGACGGGTCGTTACAGGCTGTGCGTGGGCCTCACGCGCTTGAACAGAAACACTGTTCATCGTCTTCCTCAGCTACTCGACTGGTCTGAACCGGCGAGGGCGGTTCTCCGTCATTTCCAGTCCGTTTGTGTTCCTTTCAAGCCCAATAGTTTCGTCCTATCCTAAGCAACTCAACCCAACCTTAAAAACTCGACAATTCTACCTCTAACCCATCGTCTCTAGCTCGACACAGGAACACCCGAATACCCCTGTTTGCACTGCCGGCCAACAAGGCAATCCCCCAGCCTCAAAACCCCTAAAACAGTTCTACTCAACCTCAAAACTTACGACTTTAAGTTTGAACCCAAACTGAAAAACAGAGAACACAGTAACTCACCGTCGTTCTAGCCTCTGCCGTGCAATCCCCCGTCGCGGTAGCACAACCAGCAGCTTCCTAGGACCTCACTGAGTCAACTAACACTCACCAAACCCTTCGAATCGACCCCAGACTTCACGACTATCGACTTGAACTTCCACGGCAAAACAGAGCAAAGATACGGGGGAAAGAAATTACCTGCCTATCGATCGTCGCCGTGAACTCAGCCGTGGCTATGCGACCCCTCTAAGTCTCCTCCGTCCTCTGGACACCACCACCAGCCTTGATCGATCGATTAAACATCAACACCACTACCAAACTCCCTCGACACTCTTTGTGTTTTCCCGAAACCTTACCTCCCTCACACACACAACCACCCAACTTCTCAGCCCAGTCCTTGCACTCCCTGCCTCCTCTGAACACACTCTCACACCCACAAACTCACACACTCACCCAGAACCCGATCAATTCCTCTCAACCTCACTCTCTGTTTTTCTCTCTTCGAACACGACTGCACACACACACCGCACAGGTTTAAATCACACACACCGTGCACTTGTGTAGAAGCCACTACACACACTGCACGTGTCACCATCCCAAGGGCCCTCTCACAAATATCCCAATCTCCACTGTACACTTGGCCTTATCTGATTAGCCCAAATCCCAAGACACGGAAAGACCAAAATACCCCTGAAGTCTAAATTACGATTCTACTCTTCTCCGTTCTAGACCCGTATCTCGCCCGTCTAATGTTCGATGAAGGCATGCCGCCTGTCGTTGAACTCAAGACGACGAGATCTACCTAACGGTCCTCGGTGTACGTATAAAAATCCTATAGTGCTAAAAGTCAACTTTTCCCCCTTTGTTTACCCAAATTACGGTAATGGCCTCAACCTTCCGAACATCATAACTTCCTCCTCGGATGTTGGAATCGGGCGTGCCACCTGTCTACATACTCGTGACGTCCCTAACTACGTCACGGTCTTCGGTCAATGTCCAATTGACCACCCGAACTCAAAGTCAACATTTTGCCCAAACTAGGGGCAAAATCGTCATTCTACGCTAATGGGCCAAACGTAACCAACTAACCACCGATTAAGCTCACTAATCTGTTACTAATCACTTTACTAATCCTGGCTCTCTGGATGGGTCGTTACACTATCTCATAATTTGAAAAATTTCAGGTCAAGTTAGACGGGCTTGTTCACAAATATGAAAGTCCGTACTCTTTATCGGGCCGAGTTTGGGCCAGGCTTTTATTGGGCTTTATGGGTCGGGCCCAATAAGCCCAATTAGGCTGGGCTCAATTGGGGTTTTAAAAATAACTTATTCAACAAATTATGAACCTAGAATATATATATATATTTTCAAGATGTTACAATAACATCTATCACTGTTTGATGTACTTGATTGGGCAAATTAGCTACAATATAGTCATCCAATATTATATATATGTATGTCAAAAAAGTAATGCTTCATCCTAATATTAGACAAATACGTTAATTAATAAACAACAAAATCTTTGTTTATGTTGTGTTTAATCATGTCAAATTTGATTAATTAGTTAGTTTTAGTTTAACAATGATATAAATTGCACTATGAATGCTTCTAAATTTGATTCCCTGATGCTTCATCCTTTGGCAATATATATATATATATATATCATTTGACAGGACTGCCCCCGAAGGGACACTGATAGCCGTGCCCGGTCTTGCTCCCGTCTAGCAAGTCGACTGAAGTTGCCAAATTACCCTCAGTACTTACCAAACAAAGGATATCCACACACGTACTCACTCATACCTCCATCTCTCGATCAGCCTCGATCAACGCGCCACGACCTGGAGGGTCAATAAAAACACAAAGGGTGTGAGTGGACAAAAATGAATCAGGTTATAACACAGTTACAGAAAAACATTTCTACCCTCCACGTAAAACCAATGCATGCATTCGAAAATCATTTACAATCCATTTCATTTCCAATATAAGAAAAGCGTGTATGAAAACCAAATCATTTTCCTTTTCTTAACCTTCCGGTCTTAGCCCGCAACCATAAACACAGGGCCTCAACCCAAAATCATGCGTCAAATCCAAGTACAAAACATTGTTCAAAAATCCATCAAATCACATAAACTGGGCCACTGCCAACACATCCGAAAATATCAGAAATCAACAGTAAACCACAAGCCAATCAGTTTGCTAGATATCAATCATCGAGTCTTTAAACTCACATATATCAGGCCTTCCCGGGATATCAACGAGTCTTTAAACTCAGAACATAATCAATAGGCCTCGGGGGGTATCACAATAACCGAGTCTTTAAACTCCGAGTCTTTAAACTCAATCCGGGTCTGTAAACCCAATCCGGGCCCGTCCCCGTCATCAATTAACCGGGTCTTTAAACCCATAACATAATCCAGCAATAGTACCGAGTCTTTAAACCAAAAACCATTTGTAAATCACAACAATCCAGGATCCATCGTGATCCAAATTCCAAAATCAATCCGAAATCACATTTTGTCATAATAGGACTTATGTCCGAATTTCACATTCAAATCCCCAAGTATATCCGTCATCCATTCCCGAATTCGAATTCGCAATAATGATTCCGTAAGCTAGCATCCGTAACCACCATTCCGAACCCAAATCCGAAAATCCATTTTTACGTTTCCAAAACCCGAATCTCGTTCATCAAAATTACTTTTATGCCCTGGGCATCAAGCCCGAAATCACCTTTTCCAAAATCCATTTTAAATCTTTGAAATCAAATCATATTTCAAATCCCAAGGTCAAAGCATCAAAACCATGATCAAATCACAAAATACTCAAAATCTCGTAAAACATGCAAATCCGTAATAATCTCGAAATACGTGTCAAAACCGTAAGTCATATTCACAATCATAATCAAAACATCCTTAAATCATGATACACACAAATCATGTAAAATCGTTCATCAAACCATCATCAAGGCATAAGAGAAACCATAGTCTCAAAATACGTGCAGTTACGTATTGCATACCAAAATACGTATAAATACAAAACTCGTAATTATCACAAGTCGTAATCATGATCATAGAAATCATAGAAACATTTATGTATGCATTAAATTTTGAAAGCAAAGTCCACTCACACACCGTCCATAACGCCCATTTTCGCGCTGCACGCGTTTCTGTAATTTCTGACATTTTGCAGAAATCTCAAATCCTGTCCGAAATCATTCCTCAGTGTCACTAAGGACTCAAATAACATCATACTAATTTCTCATAATTTTCTGAGAATTAAATATTAATTAAAAACGTAATATAAACCTTCGGACCCTCGAAACAATATCGAAACGGTGTCCGATTAACTCGAAACCAACGCTAAAATATTCGTTACTTGCATAGAACCATAGTCGTGTTGAACTCACCTTGAGAATCGGGCCCACACGCCCTCACACGCCTGCTACAGTAACCGCACAGTTGTCTTCCACATCTGACTCCTCTGTGAAACGGGCCTGCGACCCACGTGTTCGACCTGGTTCAATTCCTGCCAATATCAACTTCTTTTCTTCAATTGAACCTTCACATAACGTCGTAATCAACTCAATTAAGGGTCTGTAACATTAATTTCAGTCGTCACTACCTCAAACTATCTCAATTGAATTCGAGCTTCTAATGAAAGTTTATCGTCCCAGTTCATCAAACAGTCACTCGTTTCTTCAATTAACTAGTTAGGGAGCATTGTAGGCTTATTCTAAGGATGATTTTACAATCAATACCACAAGAACTTACCTCCAATTACACGAACCCAAGCTCGATTTTTCCTCTCTGTCATCAAGTCCGTTCGCAGCCAAAACAGCATCAATTATCTTCTTCATTGCACTGGATTGACTTGAATTGATCCCAGGGAACTAAATGAAACCTCAATTTTCCTTGGGCTGGCCTACAACTTCGAATTGAAATCTCACTCTCTCAAGAACCCGTTTCAGATTTTGAGCTCTTTTCTCACCATTTTCATCCCATTCCTTTCTCTCTCAATCTCAAAACTCTGCTCTCCCTCTCTTCTATCCGTTTCAGCACTCAGTTCCTCTCAAAATGGTCTTGGGAAGTCGATCAAGCGTGGGGAACCAGCCTCTGTTTTTTCCAGTTTCAATGGCACTAGCACAGTATTCCCAGCCCACTAACATACCCGTGCTCTACTCAACCCATTCAATACAAAAACAAGTCACCTTTTCAATTCAAAAATACCTACTAGCTTCAAATTCCAATTCAACACATTCACACACTCTGTGCACTTGCCACTTAATAGTTAAACAATTCCAACAAACCCACTCACGGCTGTTTCAAATTGTAACAGTCAAATTACCATTTTACCCTTACTCTGACCATTTACCAAAATGCCCTTCACACTTCTAGACCTGTAACTTGGTCAACCGAACTCCGATTGACGCGTCCCGCCTGTCCACGGATTCAGCGTCTCGAGACCTACCCAACGATCCTTGGCTTACGTACAAAGTCCATGTCGTTTGAAATCCCAGCATCAATTCTCTTCTTCCTTCCCAACCCACCAACATACCCTTGCTCAGCTCAACCCATTCAATACAAAAACAAGTCAACTTTTCAATTCAAAAATACCCACTAGCTTCAAATTGCAATTCAACACACTCACACACTCTGTGCACTTTCCACTTAATAGTTAAACAATTCCCGCAAACCCACTCACGGCTGTTTCAAATTGTAACAGTCATATTACCATTTTGCCCTTACTTTGACCATTTACCAAAATGCCCTTCATACTTCTAGATTCGTAACTTGGTCATCCGAACTCCGGTTGACGTGTGCCGCCTGTCTACGGATTCAGCGTCTCAAGACCTACCCAACGGTCCTTGGCTTACGTGCAAAGTTCATGTCGTTTGACAAGTCAACAAATTACCCCTTTTTAACCAAATTACCGAATTACCCTTGAACTTCTGAACATCATAACTTTCTCCTCGAATGTCGGAATCGGACGTACCACCTGTCTATAACCTCATGACGTCCCGAACTACGTCACAGTCACTGGTCAAAGTCCGTTTGACCGTTCATGTAACAATCCGTCCCGAGAATTGGGATTAGTAGAGTGATTAAGGTGTGATTAGTAAGGTTAATCAAGGGTTAGGTGGTCCCGAGGGGTCCGGGAACTTAGAATGACGATTTTGCCCCTGGGTCGGGCAGAAATGTTGACTTTTATTTCGGGTGGTCAAATGGGAGTTGACCAGTGACCAGGACGTAGTTGAGGACGTTACGAATCCTTAGGCAGGTGGCACGCCCGATTCCGACATCCGAGGAGGAAGTTGTGATGTTCGGAAGGTTGAGGGCATAACCGTAATTTTGGAAAAATAGGGGGAAAAGTTGACTTTTTGAATAATCGAGTTTTGGTAGGTTGACCTAGGATGGTTAGATAGTTCTTGTCGTCCTGAGTTCGATGACAGGCGGCACGTGTTCATCGGACTTACGAGGTGAAAGTTACGGGTCTAGGAAGTTTCGGTAAAACCGTAAAAATGTGTTAAACAGAAGGGTATTTTAGTCTTTTTGGGTTTATGGGGATTTGTGCAGAAAGAAGGAAAGGGACGGCTGGGATGGAGCCATTTGGTGAGAGAGTGAGGAGGATTGGTGACACGTGCTAAAGGTGGAGTGGCTTCTGGTGAGTTCGAGTGTGTGCACGGCCCAAATAATTGGGGTGCACCCGTGTTGTGTGTGATGGTAGTTCAGAAAACAGAGGGAGGTCGTGAGGGAAATTGAGGGCGGTGGTGTGAGTTTTGATGAATTGTGAGTGTGTGAGGGTGATCAGAGAGTGAGAGGGAAGCAGTGAGAGAGGTTGACGGTGTGGTGGCCGTGTGTGAGGGTGTCGAGAGCTGCGGGGAAAACCAGGGGTAAAAGCAGGGAGGTTGTGAGGATTGTGGCGGTGGCGGCCGTGTACGGGGCAATTGGGACCGTGGTGGTGTCGTGCGGGTTGCGAGGAGTCAGCCACTACCAGCAGAGCTCACGACGGCGACAGGTTGCAAGTAATTTCTATTGCCCCGTGTTTATGCTCTGTTTTGGCCGTGAACTTCAAATCGGAAGTTGTGGCCTGAGGGGTTGAATCGAAGAGTCTAGGGGAGTTTAGGGAGTTTAGTTGAGTCCAGGGCGTCAGTTGGTTGAGCTGCCGTGACGGGAGGCGCACGGTGGAGGTTGGCACGACGGAGGGACTCTGTGTGCCCTGTTTTCCCGTTTTGGTTCAAACCAAGAGTCGTGATCCTAGAGTCTGAGTCGAAGGTCTAGGAGAGTCGGGTTAGGTTCCTTGAGGTTCTAGGAACCGTCTGGTCTTGCCACCGTGAAGGGAGGTTACCTGGGTGGCCGGATCGTGAAACAGAGTTTTGGGGAGGTTTGAGTTCGAGCTTGAGACGACGGGTAGGAGGCTGTGTCGAGGTGATTGGAGGATGGGGATGCTTAGAGTAAGGTTGGACGAAGCATTAGGTGAAGATAGGGAAGGAAATCGTGCAGGCACGGCGGAGAACCGTTGACGCCGGTTCAGCTGTAGCCTACTGTGTTGAACCGGGTCGACGTGAGGTTGAAGGTGCACTGTAGCTGGCGCGTGGGGCCACGCGCAGCCACTTTGGGCGGCGCGTGGGGGCGCGTGCGGCGGTTCTGGGAGAAACGGTCAACATCGTTTTTGGTCTAGAAGTTGTTGTGAGTTCAATGGAGTTGGTTTCGGGTTAATCGGAAGTCGTTTGAGTGTAGTTCCGCGAGGGTGAATGTGTAGGGTCCCGGGGTTTTAAGTCTTCGGTTCGGGGATTCTTGAGGGAATTTAGAAGAGTGTTGGTAGATGTATTAGTGATGTAATTTGACGGTGTTTGACAGGATCGGGATTTCCCGAGGAAGCCGAGGAACGGGCTGGACGTTCGGGACGCGAGTAGGGCTCAGTACTGTGAGTGGACCCTTTCTCTAAACTCGAGCATGCATAACTGTTTTCTATAATTGTTTTATGATTTTGATTATGATTCTATGTTTATTGAATATGTTTTGGTTGATTTTACATGATTGCACGTTTTTCAAGAATGTTCGGTTTTTAGCATGTTTTACGAGAAAGTGGTTTGTTTCTGAAATGGATGCAATGGTTTTGGAATTTCGATTGATAGGTGGTTTTCATTGGTTATAAAGGGATTTTGGAACATGAGTTCGATAATAAAGGTTTTTGGGTTTAGAAACAGATTTCGGAAATGGAAGTTGGTTTTAAAGTGGAAAAGTGGACTCCGGATTTGGGTTCGGAATGACGGTTCTAGATGCCGGGAGGGCTTCGGACCAGTGATTCCGGATTCGGGTTTGGATGAGGATTTGGTAAATGGTTTTCAAATGGTTTTGGGATTGGATTTGCTGGATCTGGATATTGGGTTTAAAGACCCGGATATATGTGACGGGGGACCGGCCGGATTGGGTTTAAAGACCCGGATTGAGTTTAAAGACTCGGGAGTTTAAAGACTCGGATATATATTGATTTTCCCCCGTAGGCCTTGAGTTTAAAGACTCGGGAGTTTAAAGACTCGGATATTATTAAGGCCTGGATTGAGTTTAAAGACTCGGGAGTTTAAAGACTCGGATAGATCCAGCAGGTTTGATCGGGAAAATGATGATTTGGTGATTATGGTTTTGATACGGTTCCTGATACTCATGTTATGGTTTCTTATGGTATTTTATAGTGTTTCTGTTTCTTATGATGTTTAAGAATAATTCTTTTATTAATGTGTTTATAACTGTTGGTTGTGCATGTGGTTTCAAAACGGAGGGTTTAACTCGGTTTTCTTATAAAATGGTTTTTGAACCTTTGTACTTTTTGGTCCACTCACATTTTCTGTTTTAATTGCCCTCCAGGTTGTGGAGCGAGCGCGGGGTCTTGACGTTGAGGCCAAGGCATAGAAGTGACGTGAGGGATCCTAGGAGAGTTAAAGGTTTCTGTGTGCGTGTACTTTATCGTTTTTTTTCCTTGTAATGTAGTGCTATGCTCTGTAAACGATAGGGATTTTGGGATATTTTGTAATTACTCCTGCGTTTGACTGGGTTCGAGTGAGTGTTGGGAGTCAGACGGGAGCGGGATTTACCTCGGGTTTCGGGGTGAAACCGGGGTGGGGCCTGACAGTTCAAACCAAAAGTCAACCGTTCAAACCAAAAGTCAACCGTTCGCCCGATTCCAGGAGCAAAATCGTCTTTTTCTTCAAATTTTCCAAATTTTCCTTTTTCGACTGTCCGGGTTCGTTACATCATCGTACCTAAACCTATATATCACATATATTCATTTCTTTTCTATGACTTCATGATCTTAGAATCTCTCAATCCATAATTATTTAATATATTCAGACTTATGGGCTGGGTTTATTTGGGTCGGGCTGGACTTATCGGGTTTTATTGGGCTCGGACTTATTGGGCCTATCGGGGCATATCGAGCCTTATTGGGTCGGGCTTTTTGTTAACGGACCTAACAGGTACCCACAAGTGCATGGACTTCTGGATCAAATAGTTAGGGCTAACTAATGACATGTCAATTTTACTAACTAAACTAGACCGATAAGTATGGATTTAGGTAGCATATTTTAGAATCTTATTTAGAGTAGTGCACCTTTGTTATTTTCTAACTCATAATCCATTTGATTATATGTGATATTATAGCCTTTATATGTGTTACTTTATAAAAGTTACGAAAGAAAAGAAATTAAAAGAAAAGAAAGTAAAGAAGGGTACGAATAATAGACATCAGTTCAAAGTTTCCCAACTTTTTTTGAACCTGAAGATCATGCATGACCTTCCTTTAAGGCATAGGCTGGGCGGGCCATCATAATATACATAAAATCAAACTATATATGTTGATTAAAACATCTTCCAAACTATATATAAAGCCTAAAATTACGGCTTGGAGGGTGATATTTGAATTTCATAATAAAATGGAACCTAAAAGTATTTTCATATCCAATTCTAACAATGACTAACGAATGTTTGAGTTTTGAATTTTTTTTTTTTGGGGGGTAAGTAAGTTTGAGTTTTGAATTTTGACGGGAACCGGGCCTAACATATTAACTGCAATATAAAAATATGATAGAGGAGGGTAAAAGGTGTGGGTTTAAAATCCCCAGACATATATGTATCATTAGGTCACTTTCTAAAAGATGGATGGTGTGGCATTTGCCTATTCTCTAGTCTCTACCCCTCCTTTTTGCAGGTGCTCTAAGATTAGGCCATCAAAAGTCCAATGCATCGCAAAAGAAGTTATATTGTCCTTTTTGTTTACTGAAGAGTCTTTTCTTTTTGGGTTCTCTGTCAAACCAGCCACTGAAGAGTCTTTTCAACCTTTGTTATTTTATCACACTTATCAGTTTTACTTGCTTAATTAATTTACATATTTTTGCATCAAATACTAATTTTCTATTTGTTTTTTCCTTTTTATGCTAGCAAAAGAGGCTGGCCAGTATGAATTTAATATCTAACCTTGTTTTTTCTTGTTTAAAAAACCATACGATTATTTATTTAATAGCTCAATAATCACACTGTAAATCCCAAAATGCCCATCTAATTCTTCAATTTTCACCAAGTAATCATGCACTTCCGGCCCACAAATCCCATCGACGGGGGTAAGAATTTGTTTATTCCCAAAAAAAATCAACTATCCATCAAATTAAACACCCAACCCATCTAAGGTCCAAGTCCAGATAGTATCCACTTGCTAGATTATGGAGAAGCGGGAGCGTGATTGATGCAACCACACTGACACTGCGTCGAAGCCATCAGAAGACAAAGGCGTGGTGCGACAAAGATGTCACGAAGGCAGAGCATGCATGGATGCACGTGTTGATAGAAGCCAAATTGAGTCAGGATGGCGTGACAAAAACAAAATTGACGAGCAATTTTTTTTTTGTTGATACACCCCAAAGCCTGGGTTGTTCTCGAAGTCATCCCACTAGCCCCCAATAGATCACGATTAAGGTTACAACTCATAAAATTCCTGATCAAGTGTAACGACCCGTCTCGGGAGTCGGGATTAGCGAAGTAATTAGTAACGAATTAGCTAAGTTCACCGGTAGTTAGTGGGTTACTTTTGGACTGTTAGCCCAAAATGACGATTTTTCCCCTAAAATGGGCAAAATGTTGACTTTTAGTTCAGACGGTCAATTGGGCTTTAACCGATGACCGTTACGTAGTTTGGGACGTCACGAGTCCGTAGACAGGTGGCACGCCCGATTCCGACATCCGAGGAGGAAGTTATGATGTGCGGAAGGTTGAGGGCATTTTCGTAATTTGTTTAACGAAGGGGGAAAAGTTGACTTTTTGCTAGACTTGTCATTTTCATGTAGACCGAGGACCGTTAGGTAGATCTCGTCATCCTGAGTTCAACGACAGACGGCATGCTTTCATCGAACGTAGGACGAGTGAGATACTGGTCTAGAACGGCATAAGTACGCGCGTATCGAGGCGACGCCGGAATGGTCTGTGAGTGGACTTTGCTTTCTAACTCTTGATGCATGCATATATGTTTTTATATGTTTTCTATACTTGATTCTACGATTGGATTTATGATTGTGATGGTTTACAGTTTTTGCACGTTTGTCGAAGAAATGACGGTATTTCACGTTTTACGAGATTTTGATGGATATTGTGATTTGAACATGGTTTTAATGATTTTATTTTGGGATTTGATTTCAAAAGAAAGTAAAAGAATTTTTGGAAAGTGATTTCGGGCTTGAGGCCCAGTTCAAAAAGTGGTTTTGAGAAACGTGATTTCGAGTTTTTGAATCGGAATTCCGAATGACGATTCGGGATTCGATTCGGGACTTGGAAGTGGATTCCGGGTTTGGGTTCGGAATGGTTATTCCGGATGCCGGCTTAAGGAATGATGGTTGCGGACTCGAATCAGGAAAGGATCATGGATATGAGTTCTGGGTTTGGATTCGGGATCCTGATGAGATTACGGATTCGGATTCGGATTCGGATTCGGATTTGGAAATGGAAAATGGTTTTCAAACGGTTTTGGATTGGATTTGCTAGATCTGGTTATTGGGTTTAAAGACTCGGATATTGCTATTTCCCCCGTAGGCCTGTTGAGTTTAAAGACTCGGATTATATTGAGTCCTGGATTGAGTTTAAAGACTCGGATAGATCCAGTAGGTTCGGTGAATGGAAAAATGAGATGGTTTTCAACAAGGTTTTCTGATGTTTTGGGCAGTGGCCCGGATGAAATGGTTTTTAATGGTTTTGGGCTGAGGCCCGGGATTTGGAAAAAGGAACTTGTGTTCGGTTATGCATGCTTTGGTTTTGAAACGGAGGGTATAAATGTCGTTGTTTTATGAAATGTTTTTTAACTTAAAACTTTGTTTTTGTCCACTCACAGTCTTTTCGTGTTTTCGATACCCTCCAGGTTGTTGCGGCGCGGGCTTTCGGTCGAGAGAGGCGAAGACATCACACGTACGATCCACAATAGACTTTGCGCACTCTGGCAAGTTCGGAAGTTTTTGGACGGTCGGATCGAGAATCCCTTGTTCGACTTACGTGTCACATGAAGGCTGGACGTCAGTTTAGCCTTCGTGCCATGCGTAATTTAGACGGGATCGGGATTTAGCCCTTAATCCCGGGGGATTAGGGGTGGGTCCTGACATCAAGCGTCTTTCAGCGTACAAGATGAATTGGAAAGCTCAAGAAACCCACCTTTGGAAACCAATGATATTTCCTAACCACATTGGCCTCCCAATAAGCACGAGGTCGGGAAGATAATGTGTAAAAAAAGGCCAGATAATTGTTGGTGGAAAGTTATCCTAAAGGCAGAGGCTGGAATATTTGAGCTGGGATGACACCTTTGGGACATTCAATCTCAGGCCTTTGGAATTATGGGAATGACCAGCTGAGCCACACTTGGAGCATGCAAAGAACAATCTAGGGAGAAGAGTTGTATGGTTTACAAGTAATGGTACGATGATGGAGGTTATACAACTCGGCTAATACTAATAGCCCCATGGCTACATTTGAGCAAGAAGTAAAAGTTTCCGCCAATGGAATCCAATCTATGGATGGGTGTTTCTTGGAATTCATGAACACGAACCAATCCAACTAGAAACGGAGGAATTGGCTATTCTCAAAGGTGGATCCCAAATATGTGTCTCAAAACATAAATTCTTAAAATCACTTTATGCCTGAAGTCTACCACCACCATGGAAAGGCATAAGGTATTTAGAAATTGGCGAAAGATCAATAATGACTGGACCCATCCCTAAATTTACTTTGAAAGTTAAGTTGTTCCTACTCCCTTCTAACAACTTTTGTTAGACAAGGGATATCTACACTTTTTTTTTTCGTGTCCGTATTAGATTAGCCAAATTAAACTCACCCTTGTGGGGATACAGGTCCAGTCCAACTTACTTCGCCAAAAATAGTGGAACTTACTAACTTGATCATACCCGATCTTATTCTCATCATTGTATCTAAAATACATATTCGTTCATATTATCCTTATGTTGTCAACTTTACATTGGAACAATATAAATCATAATCCTATATTAATTAAGGTAGTATCTTTCACATAATAGTAACTATGCATATCAAATTTATATTCATCCCAATTATCTATTAATAATCCAAATACCCTAATGAAATTCAAAATATATCACTACAATTTAGAATGGGTATTAAACATAAGAATATACTTTTGAACAACCAAAACTGTACCCAAACGATGTCCAATTACCTTGAATCCTATACCATTGGATTCATAACGAAGAGTACTACAAAACCCATGTTGGACACATCCCCAGATTCCGCCTAGCGCCCTTACGTACCACCTATTTCCTCTACGCGTGGTGGCCATGTGTTAGCCTCTGTCACCAGCAAGCTTTAGCCAAGTCGATTTGCGAGCCTGCATGCAAGGCCTGACCTGATCCTAATTGCTTCATTTTTCGTTGTTTTTCTCCCTTTTATGTTTGAAATTATCTAATCACACTGAAAAGAGGTTCTACAATCTTAAAAAGGAGAAAGCTTACCTCAAGGGTCACCATCCAACATAGTAGTAGACGGCTAGTTTTTCCAGCTTGCTTCCCTAGGTCTCTGTAAACAATTCTGAATTATTTAAGCCTAAAAATCATCATAAAAGACTACTCAGCTTCCTAGGGTCCTTGGTTTCATGCTAGAAACCCTTGAAGTGAATCAATCCACAGGTTAACTTTGAGCCCTCATAGTTTGCTCTCGGGCTTGGGTGGAACCCCCTTCTCCCAATCTTTTGCTGATCCTCCCTTCTGTTTGTTCCTCTTCCTATCTTTTCCGTTTCTTTCCCTTCTCTTCTCCCGACTTTTCTTGCTCACAGTGGTGGGTTATTTCATATTTTTCTTTCCTTCGGCCACCACCCACTGGTTCCCCCTAAAACATCCACACACCTGTATGGATATAAGAGGTAAGTTGGTGGAAATAAAGAGATAAGGGAGGAAAACCTAAGAAAATTCTAGACTAGCCTAGAGCCCTCTAGAAATACCAAAATGCTCTTGCATCCAAATTTACTAAAATGCCCCTATATTATTCTGGCGCAAAACGGACTTATCTGAACTCCAATCTTTGCATACCGCCTTACTATAAACTCAGGAGTCCAAGACTTTCGTATCAGTTCTTTCAGATTGTCTAGAAAATGTCCTCATCAAAAGTCCACTTTTTGACCTTTAGGGGCAAAATCATCATTTTCATATTCTAGAAATTTGGGGTCGTTACAAACTTCCCCCCTTAAAAAAAAAAATTACGCCCTCGAAATTTTTAGGATAAATCAATCTTATTACCATCCTCTAATTGGACAACTGTGTTGCTCAAAATTTAGTTAAACGTTCATTTTCTTCTTCCCACTGAATCACAACCCCTTTTAAACATATGCAAGTTAGGGATCCCGTATAATCTTTACATAACACAAATAAGAAATGTCACACCTGTCGCTTTCAAATTACTTTTACCATCATCCCTTATATATCATCAGTCTATAACCTGGCTTAATCAATTAAGAACTTTTAGTACCAACTACGACACACAACAACACTACGCGTAGCCCATCACCACTACATCATTCAAGTCAAGGCTGGTACCAACACAAACAATAGTAATATCCCCTGGGGCTATATCTGTACTATCGGTAGTTAAATCACTCGTGAACTGGAGCCCTGCTCGACATCTAAGTGAGAGCTGGCTCAGAAACTAAAGCCCTTCTCGACGTCTAAGTGAGAACTAACTTAGGAACTAGAGCCCTGCTTGACGTCTGAGTCATCACAACACTAGACTTAGGAATTTTAGCCCAGCTCGATGTCTAAGACTAACTATCACAATAACAAGCTCTGGATCTGGAACCCAGCTCGATGTCCGAGGCTACGTAACCACTACCAACTCAGAGAGTAGAGCATAACTCCACATCTTAGTCGTTACCTCACCGTGCCAATCTCAGGAACTAAAGCCCCGCTTGACGTCTGAGACTGACCACCACTCATGCGACAAATTTTTTCCATAAATATAGTATAAATTCTTCAAGATCAAATTCACATTTAGGACATATATATTCATAACCAGATAATTATTTCAAAATTCATGTCTAAGCCCAATACAATTTTCATACTTCCTCATGAAACGTGCACACAAAATAATTTCCTAATAATCATCTAGTAATCATTTAACATATTATTTCAACATATATTCATTCCTTTTTAAAATCCAAATCCTCACTTGGAAATCTAGTTCTAAACACAATGCAAGTTGTTTGAAACCTCGTGAAGTATACACTCTAAATCCATTTAAAATTAAAAAAAAAATCATCAAAAATCATTTGAAAATCAAGTTCAAATCCTTATCACATAAATCAAACTAAATTCCAAACTGTATTTTAGCCGAATCATCATTTATGAATAATCTCGTAAAATGCGCACTTCAATTAGTTCCAAAAAAAGTACAAAAAATTATTTTAAAGTCACAATTGAACTAACATCATAACATAAAAAAAAAACTAAATATTTAGTACCCACGCTCTGATACCAAGTTGACAGGACCCATCCCTATATTTACTTTGAAAGTTAAGCCGTACTTCCTCTCGTCTGACAACTTTTGTTTGACAATGGATATCTCCAATGTTTTATTTTTGTTTGTGTTCATATTAGATTAGCCAAATTAAACCCACCTTGGGGGATACCACCGATGTCCAACCAACTTTCCTAATAAGTAGTGGAACTTACTAATTCGATCGTATTTGATCTTATTCTCATTATTGTATCTAAAATACATAGTCGTTCATATTCTCCTTATGCTGTCAACTTTACATTGGAACAATATAAATCATAATCAAATATTAATTAAGGTAGTATCTTTTACGTAATAATAACTATACATGTAAGTCCTTAGCTAAACTCTTTTTCCATATTCCTTAAATTATTCATCACAAGCTATCTTTAAGTTTTATTAATATCAACATTACCCTTAGGCTTAATTCCTAACATTTATCCATTTATCATAATTCCTCTCAATTATACATCACCAAATTCTCAAAATAAATATTCAATTAATCACATAAACAATACTCATAATCAACCCTTATTCTTATCCCTTTTATAGACCTACATTTTCTCATAAACATCGATAATTTATTATTTTCCAAGTAACATCATAGTTGTACACAATAAAATAGTCACATATATCAAATTCATATTCGTCCTAATTAACTAAATATTCCAACTACCATAATCAAATTCAAAAAAAATCACCACAGTTTAGAATAGGTATTCAACATAAGTATATACCTTTAAACTGTACCCACACGATGTCCAATTCCCTTGAATCCTATACAATTATATTCATAACGAAGACTACTACAAAATCCATGTTAGGCACATCCCTAGATTTGGTCGGACGTGCCCTCATGCTCCGCTTATTTCCATTGCGCCTGGTGGCCACGCGCCAGCCTCTATCACCAGTAAGATTTAGCGGGTCAACCTGCGAGCCTGCATGCAGGGCTCAACTTGACAGCCTAACTTGGTTCTAATAGCTTCGGTTTTCACTTTATTTCTTTCTTTTTACGTCTAAAATTCTCTAATCACACTGAAAAGAGGTTCTTCAATCAGAAAATGGAGAAAGCTTATCTCGAGGGAACTATCTAACGTTGTTGTTCACAGATGGTTCTTCTAGCTTGCTTCCTATGTAAGACCCAGTCTTACATCCTAGGCTTCTCTACTGCCAATTCTCATAATTTACGCTTAAAAATCATCATAAAAGTCCATTCAACTTCCTAAGGTCCATGGTTTCTTGCTAGAAACTATCGAAGTGAACCAACCTTCCACGAGCTAACTTTGAGCACTCACCATTTGCTCTCGGGCTTAGGTTGTACCGCTTTCTCCCATTCCTTTATTGATCTTCCCTTGTTCCTCTTGATCTTCCTTTTTTTTACCTTTCTTTCCCTTTTCTCTTCCTGACTTTTCTCGCTCATGGTGGTGGCATGTTTCATGTTTTTCTTTCCTTCGACCACCTCCCACTGATTCCCACAAAAATACCCACTCACCTATATATATAAGAGGTAAGCCGGTGGAAATAAAGAGATAAGGGATGAAAACATTAGTAGGTTCTAGACTAGCCTAAGCCCCTCTAGAAATTACCAAAATGTCCTTGCATCCAAAATTACTAAAATTCCCTACATTATTCTAACCCAAAACAAACTTATCCAAACTCCAATCTTGGCATACTGTATTTCTATGAACTTAAGAGTCTGAAACCTTCGTATTGGTTCTTTTGGATTGTCTAGAAAATGTCCCTATAAAAAAGTCAACGTTTTGACCTTTAGGGGCAAAATAACCATTTTCATATTCTCAAATTTTTGGGTCATTACAAATAAAGAGGGAACCCGCTAGGGTAACCTACCAATTGAAGGATTGGAATTTGTTCCAAATCTAGTCCTGAAAGAAAGGGTAAAAGCGGTGACATTTCTCGATAATGTTAGCCGAAATTGGGCGGACAAGTCTAGCAGGGTTGGGGTCATAGGTCCAACAATAAAATTGAAGGTGTGAGTACTATTATCCCAAAATTACATGGTAGCACTAAGAAGAAGGAAATCAGAGGAATGGAAATGGTCGAAAGACTCACCAAATCATAAATTTCACTACTCTTGAGCTTGTCGGAGTATCAACACTTTATCCACTAGACCCACAATCGTCAAAATTTCAGGTAGTTCAAATCATTCACCAGTCGAGGAGAAGCTGTTCTCACGGATATGGCTCCCGTTAGTAGATCGAAGGAACTCATAAATTTTTGAGTTCAGAGTTTAGAGGTTTGGCCTCAGTCCAAGCAAGGCCATGCCAGCAAGGGTCCAAGGAAAAATGGCGTCCTGAGTTGATCATGAAACATAGGTTACCAACAATGTCTCCATTTTCTGTAACGACCCGAACCGCGATTAATAATATTTTAATGTAAAATGACTATTTTACCCCTGAAGGGGGGAACTTTGACTTTTGACCCGAGAAATAATTTGGACTTTGACCCATGCCAATGACATAGATCGGGACGTCACGAATCCGTAGACAGGCAGCACGCCGAAATCGGAGTTCGTATGAAAAAGTTATGGTCATGGAAGCATTTTAGCGGAATTTACAAACCGAGAACAAAGCGTTAAACATTAATAAATATTGAAATCTGCCCAAAACCCCAGATTTAATCTGAGCCGTCGGATGAGTCACAAGTGTCACTCATCCTAGAGAACACTATTCCAATAAAGTTGGGTCTACACCCATAGGTCAGTTTTTAATATTTTATTTTCTCTCAATTAACCCCAGCCATCCATCTTATATGCCCAGGTTGATCTGAGCCGTCCATTTCATTTTCCCATGTTTTTTATTACTGCACGATCTCATCTCTCTCATAAACACACACACATTTTCCTCACCATGAACAACAAACCCATATAACTTCTCTCTGCCTAAACACCCAGACCGAGCACCGTTCTTGCCACCAGACGACGACCACCATCACCACCATCATCATCTTCATCTCCACCGTGAACCGCCACCCTCCTCCCTGCTTGAAAAACCAGGAAACCCTCTAGACCCGAGACGCCGAAGCACAGATCCAGGAAACCCGCACCACCTCCCATCATCCTCTCAACTTGAACCAAGCTCCAGTTAGGACCGTGAGGAACCCAGGGCAACGTCGAGACGGTCGACACAGGCTACGGTGGCGACACGGCAGAGGTACGAACGGAAAACCGAGAACGCAGATTTTTCTAGATTTTCGAAGGAGACTTTTTAACGTTTAGGTTTGCTTCCTTGTGTTTGCGACGTGTCCTAAGAACAGTGACTAGCTCAGAGGAGGTGTTTGGACGTGGCAAAACCGACGAGGTAGCCGGAGAAGACAACCAGAGTAGTGTCAGGACCCACCCCTAATCCCCAGGGATTAAGGGCTAAATCCTGCTCCCGCCTAACTTACGCATGACACGAAGGCTAAACTGACGTCCAACCTTCATGTGACACGTAAGTCGGACAAGGAATCCTCGAGCCAAACGTACAAATGCCTCCGAACTTCCCAGAGTGTGCCAAGCTACTGTGGATCGTGCGTGTGATGTCTCCGTCTCTCTCTCAACTGACAGCCCGTACTACAACAACCTGGAGGGTATCGAAAACACAAAAAAACTGTGAGTGGACGAAAATAAAGTATAAGTTTAGAAACAGTTCATAAAACAAGTACATTTATACCCTCCAATTAAAAAGAAATGCATGCATATCAATTCATGTCTTAAAACCATTCAATATTCCGGCTAAGTAAACCAAACAAAGCTTCTTTTTCTCAAACCCTGGGCCTCATCCCAAAACCATCAAAGCCATATCATCTGGGCAGTGCCCAAAACATCGGAAAACCGTTATTGGAAAACAATCAACATCAAACCTTAGTAAAACCCAAACATCGACCTGCTGGATCTATCTGAGTCTTTAAACTCCCGAGTCTTTAAACTCAATCTAGGCCTCAATATAATAAGAGTCTTTAAACTCCCGAGTCTTTAAACTCAATAGGCCTACGGGGGAAAATCATAATATTCGAGTCTTTAAACCCCCGAGTCTTTAAACTCAATCCGGGTCTTTAAACCCAATTCGAGCCCGCCCTCATCATAATCATATCCGGGTCTTTAAACCCAATAACCAGATCCAGCAAATCCAATCCAAAACCGTTTGAAAACCATTTTCCATTTCCGAATCCTAATCCGCAATCTCATCAGGATCTCGAATCCAAACCCAGAACTCATATCCATATCCATTTTCAAATCCGAGTTCAAAACTATCATCCCGTAAGCCGGCATCCGGAATAACCATTCCGAACCCAAGCCCGAAAATCCACTTTCAAGTTCTCAACCGAATCCATAATCGTCATCCTAGAATCCGATTCCAAAACCCGAAAACACGTTTCTTAAAACCACTTTTTGAATTGGGCCTCTATGCCCGAAGTCATTTTCCGAAATCCATTTTAAATCATTGATATTAAATCATATTTCAAATCCCGACATCAAATCATGAAAACCAAGTTCAAATCACAATATCCATCAAAATCTCGTAAAACGTGAAATTTCGTAGATACCTTGAAAAACATGTAAAATCGTAACCCATTAAGATCATAAATCAAATCTTAGAATCACGTATAGAAAACATATAAAAACATATATGCATGCATCAGGAGTTAGAAAAAAAATCCACTCACAGACCATAGCGTCGTTACCTCAATACGCGCGAACTCAAGCTTTCCCGGCTAATCCGCTATCATCGGCCTTCCCGAACCTGTCCAAATTCCATAATAAGGTCACTAACTACTTCATTAAGCTTCTACTAAAGCCCTGAAATTTTTCCATATTTTTAACTATTTTTACCGAGGCCTAGAACCTTCGGACATTCCGAAACATATCGAGACGATGTCCGATTAACTCGAAACCAGTGCCAAAATGTTCGTTACATCGAATACTTTAAAATTCGTGTTGCAACCATTCTTAAACACTATTCCACGCGCCCACACGCCCGGCTCTAAGGGGCAGCGCGTGGGCTTGACGCGCCTGCTACAGTGTCGTCTACAACCTTACTTCGACCGGTCCGACCGGTTCACGGTTCAGGCCGAACCGGCGTGGCCTGTTCACGGGTCTAACTGGTCCAGTTTTGTCCGTTTCGTTCCTTAATTAATTCTACAATCCTTTTGCAATGTCTCTAAAAGATTCATGAACTCAGAAGAAGAAAAACAAGTTATATTTCCTTACATTCAATTTATTTTCTCTAACCGGTCAAAGTTCCCTATACGGTTCCATGGTTCCAGCCATCAACCAACTCTGGTTTTGATCCTAACCCGTTTCTGGAGCTCCTAGAAACCATTTACAATCAACCCACACGAACATTAAGCTAAATATATCGATTTACCATAATCAAGTTCCAAGTTGAGCTTTCTACGGGTTTTGTCCTTACCGTCCCTTGTAGGTCACCAAACCAAGCCTAGTTCATCGAGCTAAACCCATTGGAACTCGACTATCAATTCCAATTGTCATTCATGGCTTCACGGGTTTCCCACAGTTTCTTCACCACCACACATCGTCGTGGGCCGTCGTGGTCACCACCATGATCCTCTCATCTTCCTCTCCCTCTTTGCTTCACAAACCACGGGCAACTGAGGCCAATTGAACGATCAAATTACACGGCCACACTCAACCCTGTTCTCTGTTTTCTTTCCCACCGTGAATAACTAACCAGCCATTTAAAATTGGCTCAAACAATGTAGAATTAGGTAGAAGCCTCTAGGATATCACCAGGTGTCAATCACCATATGAACACAACCCCAAAATATCCAATAATCATTGTCCACATGTCCTTAGACGGTTGCACAAAGTCCATGGTGTAAAAAGGACCAAAATGCCGCTGTAATGTCCAAATTACCATTTTTCCCCTCACCTTTCTAGAATCACAACTTGTCCGTCTGATGTCCGATGAAGGCGTGTCGCCTGTCGTTGTACTCAAGACGTCGAGACCTATCTAACGGTTCTCGGTTTGCAAGAAAACTAATTTTCAAACAAAAAGTCAACTAATTCCCCTCTTTTAACCAACTTACGAAAGTGCCCTGAACCTTCCGAACATCATAACTTCCTCCTCGGATGTTGGAATCGGGCGTGCCACCTGTCTACGGACTCGTGACGTCCCAAACTACGTCACAGTCATCGGTCAAAGTCCTTTTGACCTCCCGAACTAAAAGTCAACATTTTTCCCATTCTAGGGGTAAAATCGTCATTCTCCACCGTCTGTCCAAAAGTATCCAACTAATCACCAATTCTCTTCGTTAATCCATCATTAAACTCTAATATAATCCCGAATCCCGGGATAGGTCGTAACAAGTAGGGCCATGAACGTCTTCGAAGCCCAGGTATGAATCTCGTCGTTGGTTTCCATTTTTGAGGGTTAAGATCCATAGAACAGACCTAGACGACCTTTTAGGAGCAAACCCTGTCGAAAATGGTGGGCGGAGATGGATTCTGGGAACGGGTCGAGCCTCGGGTCAACGGCGACCCAGTTTCAGAATCTGGGTTGACTCGGTACTGTAGCAGCGTTGACCACTCGTTGACCAGGCACGTGGGGGCGAGTGTGAACAGTAATTTTGGTGGGGCTAGTACCATTTTCAAGGTTTCGATGATACGGATCTAATGGCAATGGTTTCGTGTCGATCTGAGATCGTTAGGATGATCAAAATAGGGTTTGAAGCCTCGGGAATAGAGCTCGGGCTATGTTTTTGGGACAGATCTATTCTAGGGTTTTAGTATTGAAGTAGTAGGGTCCTTTAGTGACTCTCGGATATGTTAATACAGGTATTAGCGGTCGTTGAGCAATGAGGACCGTGTGTGAGTGGGCTATTTAATTTATAAAAGGCTTGCATGCATAAACTGTTTTACTATTTCCACTTAGGATTTAGATGAGTACTATATGAAAATGTTTATATTACTTATTATAATGTTTTGGGCATGAGACCCGTCTGGATTATATGTGGAATGTGTTCAGGGATGTTCGGGGGACACAGGGTAAACTATACTGTTATTGTACTATACTTTCCTCCCTTTCTATCTTGTCTCCTCCAGGGAGGGTCGTTGGCCTTGGTGGACCCTGGAGTAGTCACGGGGCACTGACTGAGTGGAGTAAACCCCCATTGGGTTGCTTACTCTCAAGAAGGCATGTTCGTATACCTCGGGCAGTGACGGGGATACCGGGCACTGATGTACCTAGGGGAGTCTGGTGTGTGAGACCCTCAGTGGAAACATCATTTGGGTTGGGTTTTACAGTGCACTAATATGTTGGTTTTCCCTTTTGATTATTATATGATTCTATGGTTGTGATTTAGTTATGATATTATGTTTTCAATGCATGCAAGATTTGGAAAACGGTCGGTAAAACCTTATGATTTACTTTGTTATGAAATTGATTTATAAAATGTTTATTTTCGGCCCACTCACTATTTAAATGTTTTACTGACATCTCCAGGCCGTGACACAGAATTAGAGGAGGATCCGGAGGAGGAAGAGGCTTAGTTTAGTCGCTGTGCACCTATACACCCAGTGGGTAGGTTGAGCACCAAATAATGTACTCTGACTATTGTGCTCACATTTTGTATTGTACTATCCCTCGTTTGACAGTTATCACTCTGAACAATGTTGTTGCACGTTATTTATTTAATTTGAAGTATTTAGTTTTCGTTTAAGGGTATTTTTGGTATGTTTGGAGTCGCTGTCAGACGGGAGCGGGACACGTCCCCGGGTGGTCCCAGTGGGATTGAGATGGGTCCTATCAGCTTGGTATCAGAGCACTAGGATTAGCAGTCAGTGTATTCGGTTAGCGGTTTGTACCCTGTACATTGTCGCTTTAGACGTCTTTTAACTCGTTTGCCTCTTAACAGGTTTGATATGCCTCCGCGACGAGAACCCCATGCACGTGCTGATGAGGAAGTTGGACGAAATGGTCACACTGCGAGCATTGAGCGGGCCCAGCGCCTGGGTGCCACAATCTTTAGCGAGGGGACCGACCCCGAGGAAGCACACCAGTGGATCGACCGCTGGGAGAGGATCTTTGAGGTCATGCATTGCCTATCTGAGGAGCGTGTGGTACGACTTTCCTACTGGATGGGCTTACCGTTTGTGGCACAACCTTGTACTGGTCGGCTGGACCGTTCATACCATCCCTTGGGAGACTTCCCAGGAGCGATTTCTCAATCTGTTTTATATGAGGTCGTTCCGCAACGCCCGAGAGGCAGAGTTCTTGCAGCTCTAGCACGGAGACCAGACTGTGGCGGAGTATAAGGAGACTTTTCTAATGTTGTCTCTCTTCACCGAAAACTTCGTGATCACCGAGGATGACCGTTGCCGCAGATTCGAGTGGGGATTGCCACCAGAGATATAGCCGATGGTGACTTTGACTCCCTTTGCTACATTGAGCGATCTGACCGATGCTGCAACCAGGGTCGAGAACAGCCTTCTGGCACGGCAACAACCTGCAGGAGAGCCACAGTGACATGATCACCCACACTTGGGATTTTCGGGCCGTCAGGGCACGAAGGGAGGACATTCTGGAGGATCTTCATCTTCGGGCAGTCGAGGACGTTCCAGTTGTTTTAAGAACCCTTAGAGGTCTCGACCGCGATCTGGTGCTTGGCAGAAATAGTACCCACATATGACCACCTCACCAGGAGGATACTCGGGTCGACCGAGGGATGTCACATGTTTCGCTTGTGGTAAGCCAAAACACTATGCATCTAAGTGTTCGATAGTTCGGGGCAGTGCCGCTCCAGCACAGAGCTCAACATCTCAGACTGCCAGTAGCCGGGCGTGTGGTACGGTGCGTGGCCGTGATGAAGGAGTTAGAGGACGTGGACGACCGACCGAATCTTTGGCTCGTGTCTATGCAGTCACACATCAGCAGGCCTGATCTATCCCGGGAGTTGTGACATGTATTGTATACATTTATGATATTACCATTCGTGCATTGATGGATTCTTGGGTGACTCATTCATTTATTTCACCGGGATGTGCGAGTCTTTTGGGCCGTGAGGTATCCGTACTCGAGAAAGAGATGGGTGTGGGTACACCGATGGCGGTGACCTATCGAGTGAACCAGGAGTTACAAGCTTGTCCAGTGGAAGTCGAAGGTGTAGAGTTTCCAGCAGATTTGATCATTATGGATTTGTACGACTTCGACGTGATACTAGGAGTTGACTGGTTGTCAGAATACAATTCGATCATCGACTGCTGCAACAAACAGGCGACTTTGAGGGGTCCGGGTTACCGGAGGTGATATTCCAGGGAGAGAGTGGAGACTCGTCACCCAAGGTAATATCTGCACTTACAGCTACTAAACTTTTACAGAAGGGGTGTCAGGGTTAGCTAGCTTATGTGGTAGAATCAATGGATGAATCTTTGAGGATCGAGGATATCCCAATTGTATACGAATTTCCTGATGTAATTCCAGAGGGCTTGCCTGGATTACCACCACCCCGGAAGATCTATTTCACGATCGAATTACTCACCGGGACACGACCCATCTAACAAGCCACGTATCATATGGCACCGGCCAAATTTTGGGTATTAAAAATTCAACTCCAGGAACTGGTGGATCTGGGGTTTATCTGACCCAGTACATCACCTTGGGGAGCGTCAGTTTTATTTGTGAAAAAGAAGAAGGGTAGCTTGCGGTTGTGTGTGGATTACCGCTAACTAAACAAGGCCACGGTAAGGAATCAGTATCCCTTACCTAGGATTGACGACCTGTTTGATCAACTACGAGGAGCGCGGTACTTCTCGAAGATAGATCTACGGTCAGTGTATCATCAGTTGAGAATAGCTGAGGGAGATGTTTAGAAAACAGCTTTCCAGACGAGGTATGGGCATTACGAGTTCTTGGTGATGTCGTTCGGATTGAAGAATGCACCAGCTGCATTCATGGACTTGATGAACTGGGTCTTTCGATCATACTTGGATAAATTTGTGATCGTGTTCATCGATGAAATTTTGGTGTACTCCAAGAATGCCAGGACTCACGAGAAACATCTCCGACTGGTTTTGGGCAAATTACGACAGGATTAGCTATATGCCAAATTGAGCAAGTGTCAATTCTGGCTGAACAGTATTGGGTTCCTAGGTCACATCATATCGCCCAATGGGATTAGCGTGGATCCCCAGAAAACGGAAGTAGTTACCAATTGGCCCAGACCTACAACCGTGACGGAGGTGTGGAGCTTTGTTGGATTAGCGGGTTACTATCGGAGATTTGTGGAGGGTTTCTCCAAAATTGCTGCACCATTGACTCGATTAACTCGGAAAGGGGTGAAGTACGTGTGGGACGAGCAGTGTGAACAGAGTTTCCAGGAATTGAAGTATCGTTTGACCACTGCACCTGTCCTTGCATTACCGGATAATAGTGGAGAGTTGGTGGTCTACAGTGATAAATCGCTGCAAGGTTTGGGTTGGTTGTTGATGCAAATGGTAGGGTTATTTCCTACGCATCTCGGCAGCTGAAGACTCATGAATTGAACTACCCTACCCATGACTTGGAGTTAGCAGCGGTGGTTTATGCCTTAAAAATCTGGAGGCATTACTTGTTCGGTGTAACGTGCAGGATATACACCGACCACCCGAGTCTTAAGAATGTATTCACCAGAAGGAGCCAACATGAGGCAGCGGAGATGGTAAGAACTGATAAAGGATTATGACTGTACGATTGAGTACAATCTTGGCAAAGAAAATGGCAGATATGCTTACCACGAAATCAGCGGTATCAATTGCACACCTGAGGATGGTGTATCTTCCCTTGTTAGTGGAACTCCGGAAGAGCGGGGTTATGTTAGAGATGGACGAACAAGGAGCCTTGTTGGCTAGCTTTCATGTACGACCGATGTTGGTCGACAGGATTATTGAGGCTCAACTCCAAGACCGGATATTTTGTGACTATAGAAGCTTGGTTGAGACTAGACAGAGGCAGGATTTCTCCGTCCGGGACGATGGAGCGTTAGTGAAACTTGGACGATTGTGTGTACCTGCGGTGCCAGAGTTACGGAGAGAGATTTTGGATGAGGCACACAGTTCAACGTATGCTATGCATCCAGGGGGGACAAAAAAATGTATCGTACTCTCCGGGACCACTATTGGTGGCCAGGGATGAAGAGTGAAATAGCTGAGTTCATCAGCAAGTGTTTGATCTGCTAGTAGGTCAAGGCAGAACGGCAGCGTCTATATGGGGCTATACAGCCACTCCCGATTTCGGAATGGAAATGGGATCATATTACGATGGATTTCGTCTTCAAGCTACCGAAGAAACGAAGTGAATTTGATGGGATTTGGGTAATTGTGGACCAGTTAACCAAATCATCACATTTTCTGCCTGTACGTGAAATGTACAAGCCCAACCGTTTGGCTCAACTGTTTATTAATGAGATCATCCGACTACACGATACCTCAGAGTCGATAGTATCGGAACGGGACCCACGTTTCACTTCTAGATTTTGTAGTAGTCTGCAGACTGCATTGGGTACGAACTTGTATTTCAGTACGACATTCCACCCATACACCGCCGGGCAGTTCAAAAGGACGACACAGATTCTAGAGGATATAATGAGAGCCTGTGTGCTGCAGTTCTAGGATTCATGGCCTAATCGGTTACCATTGATGAAATTTGCTTACAACAACAGCTATCATGCGAGTATTGGGATGGATCCCTATGAGGCATTGTATGGTCGGCAATGAAGAAAACCTGTATGCTCGATGGAAATCGGGGAAAGAACCGCAATGGGGCCAGACTTGATGAATTTAACCCAGGAGACAGTCTCGGTTATTAGGGAAAGGTTAAAGGCGGCCCTGGATCGTTAAAAGAGTCCTACTGATCGACGGATTCGAGATTTGGAGTTTGAGGTTGGTAACTTTGTTTTCTTGAAGTTATCACCATAGAAAGGGATCATCCGATTAGGATGACGTGGGAAGTTGAGTCCCCGTTACATTGGACCTTATGAAATCACATAGAGGATTGGTCCGGTGGCTCATCGTTTGGCACTACCTTCAGAACTTTCTTGAGTACATGATGTATTCCACCTGTCTATGCTACGGAAATACCTTTGGGACGACTCTCATGCACTACTAGAACAACCATTGGAATTGATGTCAGATTTGAACTTTGAGGAGCGACCAGTACAGATTCTGGATTGGAAGGAAAAGGTCTTAAGGAATAAGACGATTCCACTAGTTAAAGTACTGTGGAGGAACCATGATATTGAGGAAGCAACATGGGAATCTGAGGCTTTAATGAGAAAGCAGTACCCACATTTGTTTGAGTAATTTCGAGGACGGAATTTTTGTAAGGTGGGTAGGTTGTAACGACCCGAACCACGATTAATAATACTTTATTGTAAAATGAATATTTTTCCCCTGAAGAGGGGAAACTTTGACTTTTGACCCGGGAAATAATTTGGACTTTGACCCATGACTATGAAGTAGATCGGGAAGCCACGAATCAGTAGACAGGCGGTACGCCGAAATCGGAGTTCGTATGAAAAAGTTATGGTCACGGAAGCATTTTAGCGGAATTTACGAATCGAGAACAAAGAGTTAAATATTAAATAATTATTGAAATCTGCACAAAACCCCAGATTTAATCTGAGCCGTCAGATGAGTGACAAGTGTCACTCATCCTCGAGAACACTATTCCAATAAAGTTGGGTCTACACCCATAGGTCAGTTTTTAATATTTTATTTTCTCTCAATTAACCCCAGTCAGCCATCTTATATGCCCAGGTTGATCTGAGCCGTCCATTTCATTTTCCCCTTTTCTTTATTACTGCACGATCTCATCTCTCTCATAAACACACACATTTTCCTCACCGTGAACAACAAACCCATACGACTTCTCTCTGCCCAAACACCCAGAACGAGCACCGTTCTTGCCACCAGACGATGACCACCGTCACCACCATCATCATCTTCATCTCCACCGTGATCTGCCACGCTTCTCCCTGGTTGAAAACCCAAGAAACCCCCCAGACCCGTGACGCTGAAGTACGGATCCAGGAAACCCGCACCACCTCCCATCATCCTCTCGACTTGAACCAAGCTCCATTTAGGACCGTGAGGAACCCAGGGCAACGTCGAGATGGTCGACGCAGGCTACGGTGGCGACACGGCGGAGGTACGAACGGAAACTCGAGAACCCAAATTTTTCTAGATTTTCGAAGGAGACTTTTTAACGTTTAGGTTTCCTTCCTTGTGTTTAGGACGTGTCCTAGGACCACTGATGAGCTTAGAGGAGTTGTTTGGACGTGGAAAATCAACGAGGCAGTCGGAGAGGACAACCGGAGTAGGGCCGTGAACATCTTTGAAGCCCAGGTATGAATCTCGTCGTTGGTTTCCATTTTTGAGGGTTATGATCCATAGAACAGACCTATACGACCCTTTAGGAGCAAACCCTGTCGAAAATGGTGGCCGGAGATGGTTTCTGGGAACGGGCCATGACGCGGGTCAACGACGACCCGATTTCAGAATCCGGGTTGACCCGGTACTGTAGTATTGATGATGTCATTATGCTGACGTCACTGCTGACATCATGATGATATAATCATGTCAGAGATTGTCAGACCAGGGGCCAATCAGAGCGTGACCCGTGTCCTCTGACATGTGTCAGAGATGACGTCATGATGACATCAGTAGTGGCGTCAACAACACTGTAGCAGCGTTGACCACGTGTTGATCAGGCGCGTGTGAACAGTAATTTTAGTGGGACTGGTACCATTTTCAAGGTTTCGACGATACGGATCCAATGGCGGTGGTTTCGTGTCCATCAGAGATCGTTAGGATGGTCAAAATGAGGTTTAAACCCTCAGGAATAGCGCCCAGGCTATGTTTTCAGGGTGGATCTGTTCTAGGGTTTTAGTATTGAAGTAGTAGGGTCCTTTAGTGACTCTTGGATATGTTAATACAGGTTTTAATGGTCGTTGAGCAGCGAGGACCGTGTGTGAGTGGGCTATTTGATTTATAAAAGGTTTGCATGCATAAAATGTTTTACTATTTCCACTTATGATTTAGATGAGTACTATATGAAAATTTTTATAATACTTATTATGATGTTTTGGGCATGAGACCCGTCTGGATTATATGTGGGATGTGTTCAGGGATGTGCGGGGGACACAGATTAAACTATACTGTTATTGTACTATACTTTCCTACCTTTCTATCTTGTCTCCTCCAGGGAGGGTCGTTGGCCTGGGTGGACCCTGTAGTAGTCACGGGGCACTGACTGAGTGGAGTTAACCCCCGTTGGGTTGCTTACTCTCAAGAAGGCATGTTCGTATACCTCAGGCAGTGACCGGGATACCGGGCACTAATGTACCTAGGGGAGTCTCGTGTGTGAGACCCTGAGTGGCAACGCTTAGCCTTAGAACCGTGACATCATTTGGGTTGGGTTTTACAGTGCACTAATATGTTGGTTTTTCCTTTTGATTATTATATGATTCTGTGGTTGTGATTTCATTATGATACTATGTTTTCAATGCATGCAAGATTTGTAAAACGGAGGGGTAAAACCTTATGATTTACTTTGTTATGAAATTGATTTATAAACTGTTTATTTTCGGCCCACTCACTCTTTAAACGTTTTACTGACCCTTCCAGGCCGTGACACAGAATTAGAGGAGGATCCGGAGGAGGAAGAGGGTTATTTTAGTCGTTGTGCACCTGTACACCCCAGTGGGTAGGTTGAGCACCAAATAATGTACTCTGACTATTGTGCTCACATTTTGTATTGTACTATCCCTTGTCTGAAAACTATCACTCTGAACAATGTTTTTGCACGTTATTTATTTAATTTGATGTATTTAGTTTTCGTTTAAGGGTATTTTTGGTATGTTTGGAGTTGCTGTCAAACGGGAGAGGGACACGTCCCCAAGTGGTTCTAGTGGGAGTGGGATGGGTCCTGTCATTTTCCACAAAAGATGAAAAAATTCTTTAGAAATGATGACATATTCTTTAAAATCCACGCTGCTAGCCTATGGAGAAATGGCGTTAGGTCTAGAGCCAGAAAATGGATTTTCTTTTTTGTTATTCCTTTTGGAAATAGGATCAGAAGCCATGGGGTTTTTCAGATCAATGAAAAAAAAAGAGGATTTAGGAACTGCAGTAGAAACATTAGGAAGAATAAGGAAGTGTGTTTAACCTTCAAATCACAGATGATAGGGCCATTGTAGTAAAAAATAGTATCCATGGGGCAATGTTTACACCCAAAAGAATCCACTATGGGCCGAAGGAAGGAATTCACTAAATTAGAGACACAACCTGTATAAGGCCTAAACACAACCAGTATCCGCTTGTCAGATCATAGGAAAGCACGAGCATGATTGATGCAATCAACTGACACATCACCAAAACCATGAGAAGGCTAGAGGGGAGGTGTGATGAAGTCATCACAAGGAATGAGAACGCATGGGTGCTTGTGTCGATCAACCTTACTCTCATGCTTCCTATAAAAGGAGAAGAAGTTCTCTTCTCAACGGACAACTGATAACTCAATCATAAAAAAATAAATTTATCAAACATAATCAATTTTAACAACTATATATCCTCAAAAGTTTCTTTATTCTCAAAAGCTCACCTTCATGAAAAAACTTGTTTCTTTTGATGTAGGATCAATATTCAGTTCCCCTCTCAACCTTTCTCAGATCTTACTCGAACGACAACAAGCTTTCCTTCATTTTGACTAGCATCCCAATTTTGCATTTGAAGACTTCCTAACCACCGTCTAACAACCAAATCCAAGTTCTAGACTTAGCATTGGGACTTGACAACTGGAGAACCTATTAGATAAGGGATATACATTGACTATGTTAGAATTACCATCTCGAGATATGAGCTGAATATCTTTGAAAAAAGGTATAGTCACACATGCACTAACCGTCTAACTATTATCGGGTCGATCGGGTAATGTATAACTAGGTCTCAACTTGAACGATTTGATTAGGTTCTAACTCCTCGACTTTTCATCCTATTTCCATATCCAATCCATTCATACGACTCTAATGAAAACCAGAATCATATCTTCATGATCGAAATAGGTAAAACATACCTCGATTCCACGAGTGGATGTGCAAAGCTCACGGCCATGATTCGAGCTCCATTACAGTAGCCTCTTCTTGTCCAAAACTTAGGCTATGTATCCCAAATTGATTTCCCAGGTCCAGGGAGAGTACTAGGTACCTTCATTCGAGGGTTAATGCTCCAAACTGAACTTTCCTGATCACTGTTCCTTCACGAGTTCTCCTCTCTTATCCTTCCTCATTGTTGTTTCTTCCTTCATCCTTACTAGAGATCTGTACACAACTCTTTCAGGAAGATTTTCCATTATCAAGTCTACCATGAGAAGCCCACATCGAGAGGATCTTGCTTTCCCCCCTTCCCGCCCCCCTTGATAAGCCTTGAATTAAGCATCATTTTATACCCTTTATGCTTGGATTTTAATGTTAAAATGTCAAAAAATAGGAGAAAATAATATATTTTGTGAGAAATGTGCATAATTGAATTAAATTCAGAATTAGAAGAATTTAGGCGAAAGAATCATCTCAATCGGAGTTATATTGAAGAAGTTATGATTGAAACAAAGAAGGTCACCAAAAAGTGCTAGGAATTTCGGTAAGGTGCTACCAAATCCATAATAAGAAGCCCATTTCAATTTTAGCAGCCGTTTTCTGAACCAAAGGAGGAGAATCAGTGCGCGTATCTCAAAGCCTTGTTCAACGCACGTGTATCAAACAGATCTCCCCTTTTCCTTCCTCCATTAATCCGCGTTGACCGCCAAAAATCCTTCCCATATTCGGGGCCCTTCCACTAAAAATGCCTCATGTTCAATTCCAGCACCTATTTCCTTCCTTTTTGTGGAAAATTTGTCCAATTCAATTTTGGATGTTTTTCCTTTTTATTTCGGAAACCTTCTTAATTAGGATTTTAATTTGCTTTGATTTGTAAGAGCTTTGTAATCCCATTTAAAAGGTTTTTCTCCTTACTTTTAAGAGGCACTCATTATTTGTACCAAATCTCTGCTCAACCAAATTTCCCTTTTCATTATATTCAAGATTTCAAGTGTAAGCTAAATTAAACCATACATCATCTTATACACCTTCATCCGTGACTGAGTTAAGGTGCCCTTGCTTGTCTCACCAAAGAGTGCGCAATCACTTCATCTCAATAGGGTGCCCCAAAGAGAAAAAGTGTAACACGACCTCTTTTCCTTGCAGTTATTTCTTATGCTTGGATTATGGTTATATGAATTGATTTCTAATGATTGTCTTGGTTTTATGATTTGTGTTGCTTCAATATTGTGTGTGTTCTATGATTCTAGTTTTTGCTACGTTCGTGTGTTTATGTTTAATGCTTGACTAGATATAGGGTGCCCCGGGTCTTGGTCATTGAAAGTGTAATAGGGTGCCCTGGGCACGTACTTAAGAAAATATGCAAGTAACTCGTAAGATTAATAAAATAATATTCAAAACTTGTTTTTCAAAATTTTTTACTTTTTTTAATTGTTTTCAACAAAATCTTTTTCTAAAAATTGTTTAAAAAAAAAGAGAGAAAAATTTCATTTCTTTTTATAATTTTTGAATTATTTCTTGCAAAAAAAAAATAGAAAAAAAATCGTGAGTTTTAAGTTTTTGTTTTCAAGAGTCTTAGGATGCCCTTAACTAGTAAAGAATGAATATGGAACAAAACAAGAATATTATGGCGTTTGCATATCATTTTGTTGGAATTCTTGTGCTAATTGAGATATTTTGAGTGTTATGACTTGTGGTAGATATGGTTTGTAAACTTGGTACAAAATTCGCATGTTAGAATTGAGTTTTGAATCATGATAACCTATATGAGTTTTGAGCTATATGTTCTTTTTGTCTTGAGTTTAAATCATTTTATAGCTTATACATGTCTCATATGATTACTTGCAATAGCTTGCTAGAGTTTACTCATGTTAATTTTCAAAGCTTGTAGTCAATACATATTTTCATTGTGGATATTATTAAAGGCATATAGGTTTTCCACCACATTTCCAAAAAGCTATGTGTAACGACGTGTCCCGAATCTATGAGACTAATTAAGGATTAATTGAGGATTATCGAGACTAATCGGGATTAGTCGAGGTGAAATGACGATTTTCCCCTAGAAAGGGTAAAATGTTGACTTTTGACCCCGATAAGTCAAATGCACGTGGATCGAGGTCCATAACGTAGATCGAGACGATACAAGTTCGTAGACATGCGACACGTCGAAATCGGACATGGTACTAGAAAGTTACGGGTCTAGAATCATTTTTTTTTATTATTCATGGTTGCACAAAAATCGAGATAGTTGACTTTTGGGAATTTAATGTGGGACCCAAATTATCTTCTATAGACCAATGGACGAGTGACAAGTGTCACGTATCCTTTGGTCCACACTTTACATACATGCATCACCCCATTTCCCTTTCATTTTGATCCTACCCGAAACCCTTTCCCCCATTTCGTCCTTCTTCATCTGTTCTGCTTGAGAGAGAGAGAGAGACTGAGAGAGGCTGAGGGTGAGACTGAGAGGCTGAGATGACGGTGGTGGACAGCTGAGCACGGTGGTGGCCTAAGAAACCAGTGAAAATAGGTAAACCCAAAACCCATTTGTGTTTGAATTTTTTAAATTGGGTTTTGGGCATTTGGGGTGTGCTTTGATGCCATGGTTGTGTTTTCTGAGTTTGGATGAGTTTATAGGAACTAAAATGGATAAAAAAGGAAGGTTGGGCAAGTCTGGGTGGTGGTTCAAAGTCAGGCTGTGAGGATTCGACCATGGCCAGCCATTCGTAGGTATTTTCTTCACCTTTTAGGGCCATAGGATTGTTGCTGGATTAGAGACCAGTAAAAAAGAAGAAAAATGGTGAGTTTTGGTGGTTTGACAATGAAGTTACGACCGGGTAGGGTCGCGCGTCATAACGACCCGTTATAGTCAAACGGGTCGACTCAGACAGAGCTTGATGACGATTATGTGGTAAGCCACGTCATCTTGTCAGACCACGTGGCCAACCAGGTGATGCCACATGGAGATCTGTTAGAGGGTGTTAGGCTTGCGTGGTAACTGACGTGGCAAGGCCACGTCAGACTTGTCTAATCACATGGACCAGTGACGTGGTGCCACATGGCATGGTGTTAGGACGTATCAGATAACGTGGCAGTGTCAAAGAGGTGTCAGACTTGTCAGTGACACATGAGGTAACGACCCGTCAAGAATTTCGGGATTAGATTAGTGGGTAATGAAGGATTAGTGAGATTAATCAGTGATTAGTTGCGTAATTTCGGATTGACGGTGCGAAATGACCCATTTTGCCCTTGAAATTGGGCAAAATGTTGAATTTTGGCTTTAGCAGTCAAACGGACTTTGGTCGATGACTGTGACGTAGTTTGGGACGTCACGAGTACGTAGACATGCGGCACGTTCGATTCCGACATACGACGTGGAAGTTATTATGTTCGGAAGTTGATGGGAATGTTGTTAATTTGGTGCAAGGGGCAATTTGGTCTTTTTACTGTGCATTGGGATCTGTGCCCAATAAAATTAGGACACCTGGTGCATTGGGATTTGTGCCCAATGGATGTGGGACACTTGTCCTATCTCTAGATGGTTGTAGAACCTGGTTGGCCGCCTCCCTTTAAAATTAAATAAGGGATGATATTTGTACATGGGCTTGGGGAAGAAAACACAGAATACAGTGAGAAACCCACCCCTTTACTTCCTTCGATCTTCATCAATTCTGCATACCTTGTGAATGAAAATGAGAGACTAGATGATGAAAAGGTGGTGGTGCCACTGTAAAGAGCCGTCGTGGACAGTGGGCGTGGAAATTATGAAAACAGGGGAACTATGAACCCGTAGGAAATAAGTGATCCAAAAACCTTCAAAACGTGACCCTTGGCCTATGCTGTGTGAAGGGAAGTTGATAAGGGGGCTGAGACAAGTGTGGTGGTCACCCCGGAGGTACACGACGATGTGGTAAGGTCAGTGTCCCGTGAAGCCTTCGTTTGAATTAAAAAATGGTGCTTTTAGTTATAGTTATTGTTGATCGATTATAACGATTGGAATCTGTTTCTAAAGGTTCAAGAGGTTGATTAGGACCAAAACTAGAGCTCGAGGTGGTCAGGAACGTTGGCAGGAATGGTTGTAGAACATAGTTTGTACTTTGAATCGGGAAGGTAAGCTTCTGGTCCTAAATTTACATTTTGAGTAGCTAGATCGATCATAAATGTAGGGACGAAGCTATAGGACTTAAATAGGATGAAAATAGACTGAAAATGGAGGAAAATCGGTCTCTCCGGTTCGGCCTGGACAAAATTTGCAGAACCGGTTTGAACCCGGTTCAGTGAGAGGTTAGAGGTGACTGGTGCAGGCGCGTGAGGCCCACTCGCCGCCGCTTTATGTAAGACCCGTGTCCTGGAGAGAACGGTGAACGATCCCACATTCCTGCGAAGGGGAAATGGTCTGGGAGGGGAATGGTGGTGTCCCTTAAAGGTGTAGGGTTTGGGAGCTCATTGGCTTTGGGTTTGGTTGGAACTCCAAAGTTAAGCGAGTTGAGGCTGATGAGATTCCATGATGGGTGACCCCCTGGGAGGTTGCACTGTGAGCTCTCGAAAACAACACCGTGAGGGCAAGGGCAAGCAGGCCCAAAGCGGACAATATCATGCTAGATGAGTCGGGACCTGACAGAGGAGTGTCGGGTCCTAACAGAATGGTATCAGAGCCAAACCCCGACTGGGAAGTGTGCTAGCGAGGACGCTGGGCCTAAGGGGGGTAGATTGTAAGACCCATGTCCTGAAGGGAATGGTGAATGATCCCACATTTCTGCGAGGGACGAATGGTCTGGAAGGGGAATGGTGGTGTGCCATAATGGTGTAGGCACACACCAATCTGGTACGAGCCCTTTTGGGAGCTCATTTGCTTTGGGTTTGGTTGGAACTACAAAGTTAAGCGAGTTGAGGCTGGTGCAATTCCTTGATGGGTGACCCCCTGGGAAGTTGCACCTGAGCTCTTGAAAACAAAACCGTGAGGGCAAGGGCAAGGGCATGGAGGCCCAAAGCGGATAATATCGTGCTAGATGAGTAGGGACCTGACAGAGGAGGGTCGGGTCCTGACACTTTGGGCGGCATGTGAGGGCGTGTGGCAAACTTTCTGGGGAAGTTGTCAACATGTGTTTTAATGTAATCGATGCAACGAACATTTTGGGATTGGTTTCGAGTCGATCAGACATTGTTTCGATATGATTCGGGATGTCCGAAGGTTTAGGATTGAGTTTAAAAATAGTTAAAAATTTTGGAAAATTACGGGGATTTAGCGCATGATGAAGTGGTTGGTGACCTTAGTATGTGATTTGGACAGGCTCGGGAAGTCCGGTGATAGTGGATTAACCAGGAAAGGCGTATTGCACGCGTATCGAGGCAGTAGCGGGAATGGTTTGTGAGTGGACTTTTCTTTCTAATATATGATGCACGCATAAATGTTTTATATGTTTTCTATATGTGATTTCTATGTTTATGATTGTGATATCTCTGATTTTGATTTGCACGTATTTTGGGGAATTTTACATATTTACACATTTTACGAGATTATGGTTTTATGCTTATGATGTGATAATGATTTCAATGCTATGATTTTTGGATTTGAATTATGAATTGATTTCAATGGTTTATAAATGGATTTGGAAAAGTGATTTCGATAAAAATGAATTCTGGATTTGGATTCAGAATGATTATTCCGAATTCGAACTTATTCGAAATGATGATTTCAGATTCGGATTTGGAAATGGATTTATGGATTTGGATTTGATAAAATGGTTTTGAATTGGATTTGTTGGATCTGGTTTTGGGTTTAAAGACCTGGATATGATATGTGACGGGGGCGAGCCCAGATATGTGATTTTGGGTTTAATGACCCGATGAGTTTGAAGACTCGGGAGCTTAAAGACTCGGATATTGGTATTTCCACTGTAGGCCTATTGAGTTTAAAGAACTGGGAGTTTAAAGACTCAGATTGATATTGAGGCCTGTTGAATTTAAAGACTCGGATATATATTGAGTTTAAACACTCAGATAGTTCCAGCAGCTTTGATTGAGGACATGGATTTCAAATGGATTTCAAAAGTGTTTTGGATTTCTGTGATATAGTGATGGTTTTCAATATCGATGGTTTTCAATGGTTTTCAAAATGTTTTGGGCTGTGACCCGGATGATATGGATTTTGATGGTTGGGGCTGAGGCCCGGGATTTGAGAAATGGAATTTGATAAAAGAAATGATTTTTAGTTTTCATTAAAGATTTTCTTATTTTAGAAAAAAAAAATGCATTAGTTTTATGTGGAAGGTATAAATGACTTTTCTTCTAAACTGTTTTCTAAACTTCTTATTTATTTTTATCCACACACGATCTTTTATGTTTTTCGATACCCTCCAGGTTGATGCTGTGCGGGCTGTTGTTAGTGAGACGGAGACATATGACATGCGATCCACAATGGTTTATGCGCGCTCTGGGAAATCGGGAATTAGGTTTGGCACATTGACCTAAGTATCTCTTGTCTGGCTTGTGTGTTCCATGAGGGTTAAATGGGTGTTTAGCCTTCGTGTCACATGTGGGTTAGACGGGAGCATGACTTATCCCTTGATCCCGGGGGATTGGCGGTGGGTCGTGTCAATTTGGTATCAGAACGCGGTTTGTGCGATCTTCGCGAGGTTGTGGCTTCCATAGCAATGGTTAGTCGAATTGTGTGTTGTGATGTTGCTGTGGATGTGATGTCTCGACGTGGAACAGCCCGTCATCAACTTGGACGCTAGAGTGATAGTACGTTAGTTAGTGGCTTAGTTAGTAGTGAGATCACTAGCAACTGGGTGCTGGTCGCCCTATACGCGTTGTGTGGTATGATGTATGCTGGCTTAGGGCTGGAAAGGACAGCGTGTTTGGTACTAGTTATGAACGATCATTGGTTGGACCTTAGTGTCGAGTGTGTGCCAGAGTGGTTAACCCGGATGGTAACCAGTTGAGTTAGATACGATCGATGGTGGGCGAGTTGGCCTATTATGTAACAACCCGTTCCGAGAGTCGGGATTAATAGAGTGGTTAAGGTTGATTAGTGAGGTTAATCAGTGGTTAGGCGGTCCCGATAGGTCCTTGCGTGTAGAATGACGATTTTGCCCCTAGTCCGGGCAAAATAGTTGACTTTTAGTTCAGGTGGTCAAATGGGGGTTGACCAGTGACCAAGACGTAGTTTGGGACGTCACGAATCCATAGGCAGGTGGCACGCCTGATTCCGACATCCGAGGAGGGAATTGTGATGTTCGGAAGGTTGAGGGTATGACCGTAATTTGAGTAAAGTAGGGGGAATAGTTGACTTTTTGAATAATCGAGTTTTGGTAGGTTGACCTAGGATGGTTAGATAGTTCTTGTCGTCCTGAGTTCGATGACAGGCGGCACGTATTCATCGTACTTACGAGGCGAGAGTTACGGGTCTAGGAAGTTTTGGTAAAACCGTAAAATGAGTAAAACAGGAGGGTATTTTGGTCTTTCTGCACATTGGGATTTGTGCAGAAAGAAGGAAATGGACGGCTGGGATTTCACCAGGTGGGATAAGGAGTGGAGTGGATGGTGACACATGGCAGGGGGCTAGAGGATTCTGGGAGAATCCTGTGTGGTCTCAGCCCAAATAATTGGGGTGCACTCGTGCTTACCCGTGGCTGTTCTTCGACAAACACAGAGAAACATAGTGAGCTTGTGAGGAGGAATTGAGGATTGATCGTGGCTGGTGACGAGTTCTGGTGAGTGAGGAAGGAACGGGAGAGTGAAAGGGAGTTGCTGATCGGGTTTTGGTGGTGCAATTGTGCACGGCGGCACGGCGGAGGTGCGGAGAAGTTTTGAAGGAAACAGGGAGGCCGTGAGTTCGAGGTGGTGGCTACGCTGTGAGGTGACTCAAACCAAGGCAGGGGAAGCTGCAAGAGGTTGCAGGGAGACTAACGAACACCGTGGCACGCGGCGGTGCGCACGGCGGAGGTACAATCGAAGGTGAGATCTCTTTACTCTGTTTTTCCCGTAAACTTCATTTGGAAAGTCGTGAGGTTTGGCTGAGAGTCGAGAGGTTAGAAGGTCGGGGTGATGTTCAGGGAGGTCCTAGGAGTGGGTTGTGATGGTCGCCGTGACGGGGGCGTACACGGCGGAGCATAGGCGAAGAGGAGTCTCTGTTACCCTGTTTCGACCGTGAACTTCGAACCCAAAGTCGTGGACTTCTGGGGTGAGTCGAAGGGTCAGGAGTGTTGGACTTGGATCAGTGAGGTTGTGGGGTGAGTCTGGTATCGCCACCGTGACGGGAGGTTACCGGAACAGGTGAATTATGAAACAGGGGAAAAGTGGCCGTCTGGTTCGAGCTTGAATCGACGATGACGGGGCTGTGTCGAGGTTAGAGGAGTTGAGGGATGGATTCGTGGTGTCTGGACGAAGCTGCAGGAGAAGAGAGGGAAGGAAAAGGTGGCCGGACGGTGGAGAATGCCTCTCGCCGGTCCAGTTGCAGCGGCTGGTTCAGCACAGTGCACTCGAGGTTGGGGGTGACACTGTAGCTGGCGCGTGAGGGCCACGCGCAGCCACTTTGGGCGGCGCGTGGGGGTGCGTGCGGCGGCAATGGGGAAAACGGTCAAGAAGGTTTTTGGTCTAGGAGTTAGGGTGAGTTCAATGGAGTTGGTTTCAGGTCAATCGGAAGTCGTTTGAGTGTAGTTCCGCAAGGGTGAAGGTTTAGGGTCCCGGGTTTTAGGTTTTCGATTCGGTGATTTTTGAGGGAATTTAGGTGAACCTTCGTAGACATGTTAGTGACGTAATTTGACGGTGATTGACAGGATCGGGATTTCCCAAGGAAGCCGAGGAACGGGCTGGACGTTCGGGACGCGAGTAGGGCTCAGTACTGTGAGTGGACCCTTTCTTTAAACTCGAACATGCATAACTGTTTTCTATAATTGTTTTATGGTCTTGTTTATAGTTTCATGTTTCTCGAATATGTTTTGTTGGCTTTACATGTTTGCACGTTTTACGAGGAAGTACAGTTTTAGCACGTTTTACGAGGAAGGGTGATTTTGGAAAGATAAATGATTTCCATGATTTTAAGGGGTTTTTGGGACATGATTTTGATAATCAAGGTTTTCGATTTTAGAATCGGATTTCGGAAAGCTAGATTTGGTTTTAAAGTTGGAAAGTGGAATTCCGGATTTGGGTTCGGAATGGCGGTTCTGGAAGCTGGAAGGGCTTCAGACCGGGGATTTCGGATTCGAGTTTGGATATGGATTTCCAGTGGTTTTAAAATGGTTTTAGGATTGGATTTGCTGGATCTGGTTATTGGGTTTAAAGACCCGGATATATGTGACGGGGGACCGGCCGGATTGAGTTTAAAGACTCGGATATATTGATTTCCCCCGTAGGCCTTGAGTTTAAAGACTCGGATATGATTAAGGCCTGGATTGAGTTTAAAGACTCGGGAGTTTAAAGACTCGGATAGGTCCAGCAGGTTTGATCGGAAAATGATGAATTCATATTCGTGGTTTATGACACGGTTTTATGATTCACAGGCTGTGGTTTTTTTTCTAACTGTTTTTATAGTGTTTCTGTTTCTTATGATGTGGTTTATGGTAATTTGGTTTGACAACTGGGTTATGCATGTGGTTTTCAAAACGGAGGGTGAAACTTGGTTTTCTGATAAATGGTTTTAGAATTTTTCTTTTATTCTGGTCCACTCACACCTTGTGTTTTTAAATTGCCCTCCAGGTTGTGGAGCGAGCGCGGGGTCTTGACGTCGAGGCAGTGTCAGAGGCATAGAAGGGACGTGAGGGATCCCGGAATAGTTTTACAGACTTCCGAGTGCGTGTAATTTATCGTTTTTTTTAGTTCCTTGTATTTCGTTCTATGCTCTATAAACGATAACGTTGGGCTATTCAGTTAAGGACTCCTGCGTCTGACTGGGTTTGCATGAGTTTTACTTGGGTGTTGTGTCGGGGAGTCAGACGGGAGCGGGATTGACCTCGGGTTTCGGGGTGAAACCGGGGTGGGTCCTGACATATTAGGCCAGGTGTAACAACCCGTCCCGAGAATTGGGATTAGTAGAGTGATTAAGGTGTGATTAGTAAGGTTAATCAGGGGTTAGGTGGTCCCGAGGGGTCCGGGAACCTAGAATGACGATTTTGCCCCTGTTTCGGGCAAAAATGTTGACTTTTATTTCGGGTGGTCAATTGGGGATTGACCAGTGACCAGGACGTAGTTTAGGTCGTCACGAATCCTTAGGCAGGTGGCACGCCCGATTCCGACATCCGAGGAGGAAGTTGTGATGTTCGGAAGGTTGAGGGCTTAACCGTAATTTGGGTAAAGTAGGGGGAATAGTTGACTTTTTGAATAATCGAGTTTTGGTAGGTTGACCTAGGATGGTTAGATAGTTCTTGTCGTCCTGAGTTCGATGACAGGCGGCACGTGTTCATCGGACTTACGAGGCGAGAGTTACGGGTCTAGGAAGTTTCGGTAAAACCGTAAAAATGTGTTAAAAAGAAGGGTATTTTGGTCATTGGGGCACATTGGGATTTGTGCACAGAAGAAAGGAATGGACGGCTGGGATTAGGCCATGTGGGAGTGTGTGGAGTGGATGGTGACACATGGCATGTGTGTAGAGGATTCTGGTGGAATCCTGTGTGTTCATGGTCCCAAATAATGGGGGTGCAACCGTGCAGTCCTTCGAAATACAGAGAACAGAGGGTGAGAGTTGGGATCAGTTGATCGATCTGAGTGCAAGGGTGAGTGGTTAGGGAATTGTGAGTGTGTTAGTGAGGCAAGGCGGAGCTGGTGGCCGTGAAATTGAGGTGCAATCGTGCATGGCGGCACGGCGGAGGTGTGGAGGAATTTTGGGGAGAAACAGGGAGCTGTGAGGTTGAGGTGGTGGCTACGCCGTGAGGCGAGGTAAACCAAGGCCAGGGGAGGCTGAGGAGACTGCAAGGAGTCTAACGACCACCGTGGTAGGCGGCAGTGCGCACGGCGGAGCTGCAATCGAAAGGTAAGGTTTCTTTGCTCTGTTTTACCGTGAAACTTTAGTTGGAAAGTCGTGAGTCTAGGGCTAGAGTCGAGGGAGTTGGAGGTTAGGGTGAGACTCCTGATGGTCCTAGGGATCGTTTGAGTGTGCTGCCGTGATGGGTGGTGCACGGTGGCGGCTGGCACGACGGAGTGCACTTGTGTGCTCTGTTTTAGCCGTGAGGTTCGAACGGCAAGTTGTGCAGCTGGGGAGTGAGTCGATGGTTCTGGTTAGCTGGGTTAGGTTTAGAGAAGTCCAGGGGAGAGTCTGGTGTCACCACCGTGACGGGAGGTGACCGGAGTTGAGGAGTCGTGAAACAGGGGATGTAGGCCGTTTGAATTCGAGCTTCAGTCGACGGTGTAGAGGCCGTGTCGAGGTGAACGGCATTTGGGAAGAGTTAGGGCAGGTCTGGACGCAGCTGCTGGTGAAAGAAGGGATCGAATTGGTGGCCGGACGGCGGAGATCAAGTCTCGCCGGTTCAGCCTGCGACGGCCGGTTCAGCACGGGTTGAAGATGGTACTGTAGCTGGCGCGTGGGGCCACGCGCAGCCACTTTGGGCGGCGCGTGGAGGCGCGTGCGGCGGTTCTGGGAGAAACAGTCAACTTGACTTTTGGTCTAGGAGTTGTGTTGAGTTCATTGGAGTTGGTTTCGGGGTAATCGGAAGTCGTTTGAGTTTAGTTCCGCGAGGGTGAAGGTTTAGGGTCCCGGGGTTCTAGGTCTTCGGTTCGGGGATTTTTGAGGAAATTTAGGTGAGTGTTTGTAGACGTATTAGTTACGTAATTTGACGGTGTTTGACAGGATCGGAATTTCCCGAGGAAGCCGAGGAACGGGCTGGACGTTCGGGACGCGAGTAGGGCTCAGTACTGTGAGTGGACCCTTTCTCTAAACTTGAACATGCATAACTGTTTTCTATAATGGTTTTATGGTTTTAATCATGATTTTATGTTTATCGAATATGTTTGGTTGGTTTTACATTATTACACGTTTTTCGAGGAAATTGGTTTTTAGCACGTTTTACGAGGAATGGTTGGTTTCTGGAATATATGTTATGGTTTTGGGATTTCAAATGATAAGTGGTTTTCACTGGTTATAAGTGGGTTTTGGAACATGATCTCAATGATCAAGGTTTGTGGTTTTAGAAACGGATTTTTGGAAATGAAAGTTGGTTTTTAAGTGGGAAAGTGAATTTCCGGATTTGGGTTCGGAATGACGGTTCTGAACGCCGGAAGGGCTTCTGACCAGTGATTTCGGATTCGGGTTTGGATGAGAATTTGGTAAATGGTTTTCAATGGTTTTAGGATTGGATTTGCTGGATCTGGATATTGGGTTTAAAGACCCGGATATATGTGACGGGGGACCGGCCGGATTGGGTTTAAAGACCCGGATTGAGTTTAAAGACTCGGGAGTTTAAAGACTCGGATATATTGATTTTCCCCCGTAGGCCTTGAGTTTAAAGACTCGGGAGTTTAAAGACTCGGATATGATTAAGGCCTGGATTGAGTTTAAAGACTCGGGAGTTTAAAGACTCGGATAGATCCAGCAGGTTTGATCGGGAAACTGATGATTTGGTGTTTATGGTTTTGATACGGTTTCTGATACTCATGTTATGGTTTCTTATGATATTTTATAGCGTTTCTGTTTCTTATGATGTTTTATAATGATTATTTTATAACTGTGTTCATAACTGTTGGTTATGCATGTGGTTTCAAAACGGAGGGTTAAACTCGGTTTTCATATTAAGTGATTTTGAACTTTTCGTACTTTCTGGTCCACTCACATTTTCTGTTTTAAATTGCCCTCCAGGTTGTGGAGCTAGCGCGGGGTCTTGACGTCGAGGCAGTGTCCGAGGCATAGAAGTGACGTGAGGGATCCTAGAAGAGTTTAAAGGCTTCTGTGTGCGTGTACTTTATCGGTTTTATTATTTTCCTTGTAATTTAGTGCTATGCTCTGTAAACGATAAGGTTGGGATATTTTGTATTTACTCCTGCGTCTGACTAGGTTCGAGTGAGTTTTACTTGAGTTTTGTGTCGGGGAGTCAGACGGGAGCGGGATTTACCTCGGGTTTCGGGGTGAAACCGGGGTGGGTCCTGACAATTGGTATCAGAGCATAGGTTTGTCGAGTTTGTTGGGTCTGTCGGTTTGTGAGGTTGTGTTTCAGTTGTTTGACTACTTCTATGCCTCTTTCAGCGTGCGGTTGACGATGCCTCCGAGACGTAGACCCTCTCCACAACCTGAAGAAGTAGCAAGAGAGACGGAGAGTGCCACGATTGAGCGAGCCCAGCGGCTCGGGGCTACTACTTTTAGTGGTGGGGCTGATCCTGAGGAAGCCCAGAGGTGGATTACCCGACTTGAGCGGATTTTTGCGGTGATGCATTGTCCGCCGGAGGAGCGAGTGTTGCTGGCTACCTTTTTACTAGATGGTGCGGCGTACGAGTGGTGGTATACCCTCGAGTTGTCCGGTTGGGATGTCCATAGTGTAACTTGGGAGACGTTCAGGGAACGGTTTCTGGAGCAGTATTATCCTCGTTCTTTCCGGGATGCCAGGGAGGCGGAGTTTCTGCAGCTCCAGCAAGGGAATATGACCGTGGCAGAGTATGAACGGAAGTTCCAGATGTTGTCTCGGTTTGCTCCTGCTTTTGTGGCCACTGAAGCCGAGAAATGCCGTAGGTTTGAGTTGGGCTTGCGCGGTGAGATTCGAGCCGTAGTGACGGCTGGATCTTTTGCTACCCTCCGAGACTTGTCGGATGCTGCGGTGCGAGTTGAGGCTAGTTTGCCGGTACGACGCCGGGAACCCTCTATTCCTGGAGTTTCGAGTCAGCGGACACCGAAAAGGGGTAACTTCGGTGGATCGTCCTCGTCGGGCGATGATCGTTTTGGTAGGCCTGGTAGTGCCCAGAGTTCAGGATTTTGGGGTTACCGAGCACCGCCGACTCCGCAAGCGAGTGCGACGTCGGTAGCGTCCACAGGGAGACCGAGCAGTGGACCCGGCTGGAATGTGTGTTTCTATTGCGGGGAGCGAGGTCATTTCCGACGTGAGTGTCCACTGTTACCACAGGAAGGTGGTGTAGGCAGAGGAGTAGCGGAGTCCGGACAGAGTACAGCATCAGGGACAGCGGGCACTAGAGGAGGTGGTGGCACAGCCACGAGTAGTTCGAGGGGACGTGGTAGAGGGTCAGGATCTCAGGCCCGGGTGTTTTCGATGACTCAGCAGGAGGGTCAGTCGACACCAGATGTGGGGACAGGTATTTGTTTCACTTTTGGTTGTTCTGTTGGTTTGGTTGTTGGATTTCGGGGTAGAGTCTAGGAGTTTTCCTAGAGGACTTGGAGTGTACAGTAAGTTCCGTAGCAGGTTGACGTGAAGTAGAGGAAAGGAGTGACTATAACTGATCGATCTGAGACTCTTGAAGGAGAGAACCCACAAGCTAGAGTTTGCCTTTAGGACTTTGTGGAGTTAGTCCGCCCGTGGCCGGAATAGTAGCCGAGGGAGATGGGTGGTTGTATACGAGGATGTACTCTATGACATCTGTCGGGTACTGTGAAATGAGGTATTTTATAATACCTTTGTTTTCTGTTCATAGAGTTTCCCTTGTGTACACCATGTAGTTGCTACATAGCTAGGGTTGGCTGTGGAGTGAAATACCCAAGGTGGAGATGATAGACAGGAAACCTAGGAGAGGTTGTTCTTTACCGGGTAGGAGACCCTAGGTGTTGGGAACTAGCTGTGGAATTTCGGGGACGAAATTCTTTTTAGGTGGGTAGATTGTAACAACCCGTCCCGAGAATTGGGATTAGTAGAGTGATTAAGGTGTGATTAGTAAGGTTAATCAGGGGTTAGGTGGTCCCGAGGGGTCCGGGAACCTAGAATGACGATTTTGCCCCTATTTCGGGCAAAAATGTTGACTTTTATTTTGGGTGGTCAATTGGGGATTGACCAGTGACCAGGACGTAGTTTAGGTCGTCACGAATCCTTAGGCAGGTGGCACGCCCGATTCCGACATCCGAGGAGGAAGTTGTGATGTTCGGAAGGTTGAGGGCTTAACCGTAATTTGGGTAAAGTAGGGGGAATAGTTGACTTTTTGAATAATCGAGTTTTGGTAGGTTGACCAAGGATGGTTAGATAGTTCTTGTCGTCCTGAGTTCGATGACAGGCGGCACGTGTTCATCGGACTTACGAGGCGAGAGTTACGGGTCTAGGAAGTTTCGGTAAAACCGTAAAAATGTGTTAAAAAGAAGGGTATTTTGGTCATTGGGGCACATTGGGATTTGTGCACAGAAGAAAGGAATGGACGGCTGGGATTAGGCCATGTGGGAGTGTGTGGAGTGGATGGTGACACATGGCATGTGTGTAGAGGATTCTGGTGGAATCCTGTGTGTTCACGGTCCCAAATAATGGGGGTGCAACCGTGCAGTCCTTCGAAATACAGAGAACAGAGGGTGAGAGTTGGGATCAGTTGATCGATCTGAGTGCAAGGGTGAGTGGTTAGGGAATTGTGAGTGTGTTAGTGAGGCAAGGCGGAGCTGGTGGCCGTGAAATTGAGGTGCAATCGTGCATGGCGGCACGGCGGAGGTGTGGAGGAATTTTGGGGAGAAACAGGGAGCTGTGAGGTTGAGGTGGTGGCTACGCCGTGAGGCGAGGTAAACCAAGGCCAGGGGAGGCTGAGGAGACTGCAAGGAGTCTAACGACCACCGTGGTAGGCGGCAGTGCGCACGGCGGAGCTGCAATCGAAAGGTAAGGTTTCTTTGCTCTGTTTTACCGTGAAACTTTAGTTGGAAAGTCGTGAGTCTAGGGCTAGAGTCGAGGGAGTTGGAGGTTAGGGTGAGACTCCTGATGGTCCTAGGGATCGTTTGAGTGTGCTGCCGTGATGGGTGGTGCACGGTGGCGGCCGGCACGACGGAGTGCACTTGTGTGCCCTGTTTTAGCCGTGAGGTTCGAACGGCAAGTTGTGCAGCTGGGGAGTGAGTCGATGGTTCTGGTTAGCTGGGTTAGGTTTAGAGAAGTCCAGGGGAGAGTCTGGTGTCACCACCGTGACGGGAGGTGACCGGAGTTGAGGAGTCGTGAAACAGGGGATGTAGGCCGTTTGAATTCGAGCTTCAGTCGACGGTGTAGAGGCCGTGTCGAGGTGAACGGCATTTGGGAAGAGTTAGGGCAGGTCTGGACGCAGCTGCTGGTGAAAGAAGGGATCGAATTGGTGGCCGGACGGCGGAGATCAAGTCTCGCCGGTTCAGCCTGCGACGGCCGGTTCAGCACGGGTTGAAGATGGTACTGTAGCTGGCGCGTGGGGCCACGCGCAGCCACTTTGGGCGGCGCGTGGAGGCGCGTGCGGCGGTTCTGGGAGAAACAGTCAACTTGACTTTTGGTCTAGGAGTTGTGTTGAGTTCATTGGAGTTGGTTTCGGGGTAATCGGAAGTCGTTTGAGTTTAGTTCCGCGAGGGTGAAGGTTTAGGGTCCCGGGGTTCTAGGTCTTCGGTTCGGGGATTTTTGAGGAAATTTAGGTGAGTGTTTGTAGACGTATTAGTTACGTAATTTGACGGTGTTTGACAGGATCGGAATTTCCCGAGGAAGCCGAGGAACGGGCTGGACGTTCGGGACGCGAGTAGGGCTCAGTACTGTGAGTGGACCCTTTCTCTAAACTTGAACATGCATAACTGTTTTCTATAATGGTTTTATGGTTTTAATCATGATTTTATGTTTATCGAATATGTTTGGTTGGTTTTACATTATTACATGTTTTTCGAGGAAATTGGTTTTTAGCACGTTTTACGAGGAATGGTTGGTTTCTGGAATATATGTTATGGTTTTGGGATTTCAAATGATAAGTGGTTTTCACTGGTTATAAGTGGGTTTTGGAACATGATCTCAATGATCAAGGTTTGTGGTTTTAGAAACGGATTTTTGGAAATGAAAGTTGGTTTTTAAGTGGGAAAGTGAATTTCCGGATTTGGGTTCGGAATGACGGTTCTGAACGCCGGAAGGGCTTCTGACCAGTGATTTCGGATTCGGGTTTGGATGAGAATTTGGTAAATGGTTTTCAATGGTTTTAGGATTGGATTTGCTGGATCTGGATATTGGGTTTAAAGACCCGGATATATGTGACGGGGGACCGGCCGGATTGGGTTTAAAGACCCGGATTGAGTTTAAAGACTCGGGAGTTTAAAGACTCGGATATATTGATTTTCCCCCGTAGGCCTTGAGTTTAAAGACTCGGGAGTTTAAAGACTCGGATATGATTAAGGCCTGGATTGAGTTTAAAGACTCGGGAGTTTAAAGACTCAGATAGATCCAGCAGGTTTGATCGGGAAACTGATGATTTGGTGTTTATGGTTTTGATACGGTTTCTGATACTCATGTTATGGTTTCTTATGATATTTTATAGCGTTTCTGTTTCTTATGATGTTTTATAATGATTATTTTATAACTGTGTTCATAACTGTTGGTTATGCATGTGGTTTCAAAACGGAGGGTTAAACTCGGTTTTCATATTAAGTGATTTTGAACTTTTCGTACTTTCTGGTCCACTCACATTTTCTATTTTAAATTGCCCTCCAGGTTGTGGAGCTAGCGCGGGGTCTTGACGTCGAGGCAGTGTCCGAGGCATAGAAGTGACGTGAGGGATCCTAGAAGAGTTTAAAGGCTTCTGTGTGCGTGTACTTTATCGGTTTTATTATTTTCCTTGTAATTTAGTGCTATGCTCTGTAAACGATAAGGTTGGGATATTTTGTATTTACTCCTGCGTCTGACTAGGTTCGAGTGAGTTTTACTTGAGTTTTGTGTCGGGGAGTCAGACGGGAGCGGGATTTACCTCGGGTTTCGGGGTGAAACCGGGGTGGGTCCTGACACCAGGTGGCGATCAGATAACGATAGTATGAAATTATGACCATTTGTTCAGATTGGTTAAGATTGGACTTGTATGGCTACGAGTATCCGGATGCCTCGAGTTGTGGGGGTAAAGGAACCTGATGTCATATGAGTCGAGGAATTCCCCGTAGCGATGGTTACTGGTTTGACGACTGTGACAACACTACGTTAGTGAATGTTCCTAGCCGAGTTAGTCGGTTCTGACGACCCTAGTGATGAGGATGATTTGCAAAACCCTATTGTGATGGCTTCGTGGATGACTGTGGTCGAGTCTAGTGAGATTGTGGAGATTGGTTGGCTTGACCCGATTGGTCGAGTCGAGATTGTTGTGCAGTGGATCTAGTGGTCTGTTGACCCTTTTCGTTGCTGGGACCATGGAGCGTTGAGTTTCCCATAGTTATGGAATGTGAGGGAGGTAAGGTTTCCCCAAACTAAGCCACATCTCGGTATGAGCGGAGATTCGAGATTAGTGTGCTATGAGCCCTAGATCGGAGATGATGTGCCACGAGCTGGGATACTTGTGAATGGTAGCATGGGCACATCGTAAGTTAAGGTAGTGACCAGTCATGGGGTGCTGGTATGTGGCCCACTAACCGAGCTGGGATATTCGATACGAGGCTATTGTGCGTGCCTCGGGAATACACCGTAGTGGTTGGAGGACGCACTATGATGTTGAAATGAAAGGATGCTTTATGATGTTGTATCGAATTGGAATCCATCATGATGACATGGGTGTTTCAGTGCTCAGCTAATGCCGATATAATTGGTGGATGTCTGTGGTATGTCATTAGAAGTGATCGAGGACATAAACATAGAACTCACATATAGAAAACATATAAAACATTTATGCGTGAATCATAAATTAGAAAACAAAGTCCACTCACAAACCATTCCCGTTATTTCCTCGATACGCGTGCAATACGCCTTTCTCGGTTAATCCACTATCACCGGACTTCTCAAACCTATCCAAATAACATACTAAGGTCACCAACCACTTCATTTTGTGTCTACTAAATCCCCGTAATTTTTCAAAATTTTAGCTAGTTTTAAATCGATCCTAAACCTTCGGACATCCCGAATCAGATCGAAACGATGTCCGATCGACTGGAAACCAGTCCCAAAATGTTTGTTACATCAAATAAATTAAAACACATGTTGAAAAATTCCCTCGAAAGTGTGCCACGTGCCCTCACGCACCTGCATCAATCACCCCTAACCTCTCGCTGTACTGGGTTCAGACCGGTTCTGCAAATCCGGTCCAGGCAAAATCGACCAGACCGGTTTTCCTCCATTTTCAGTCCGTTTTCAACCCAGTTAAGTCCTAAAGTTTCGTCCCTTCATTTTTGATCGATCTAGCTACTCAAAAATGGTACAAACCGTGTTCTGCAACCATGTCTGCCAACGTTCCCGACCACCTCGATCCCTGGTTTTGGTCCCAATCAACCTCTGGAACCTTTAGAAATAGATTCCAATCATCGTAATCGATCAACAATCACTACAACTAAAAGCACCATTTTTGAATTCAAACGAAGGCTTCACAGGAGACTCACCTAACCACACCGTAGTGTACCTACATGGTGACCACCACACTCGTCGCAACCCCCTTATCAACTTCCATTCACACAGCATAGACCAAGGGTCACGTTTTGAAGGTGTTTGGATCACTTATTTCCCACGGGTTCATGGTTCCCTTATTTTCATAATTTCCATGGCCACTATCCACGACGGCTCTTTAAGGTGGCACCACCACCTTCTTATAATCTAGTCTCTCGTTTTCATTCACAAGGTATGCAGAATTGATGAAGATCGAAGGAAGTAAAGAGGTGGGTTTCTCACTGTTTTATGTGTTTTCTTCCCCAAGCCCGTGTAGAAATATTAGCCCTTATTTAATTTTAAAGTGAGGCGGCTAACCAGGTTCTACAACCATCCAGAGATGGGACAATTGTCCCACTGCCATTGGGCGTAAATCCCAATGCACCAGGTGTCCTAATTTTACTTGGCACAGATCCCAATGCATAGTAAAAAGACTAAATTGCCCTTTGCACCAAATTACCAACATACCCCTCAACTTCCGAACATCATAGTGACTAATGAAGGATTAGTGAAATTAATCGAGGATTGGTTGAGCAAAATCGGACGGACGGTACAAAATGACTATTTTACCCCTGATCCTGGACAAATGTTGACTTTTGACTCGGGGAGTCAAGCTTACGAGTACCGATGACCATGACGTAAATCAGGACGTCACGAGTCCGTAGGCAGGCGGCCAGTCGAAAACAGACATTCGACGAAAAATTTATGGTCATGGGATCAAAATTGGAATTTACGTCTCGGGATTTGAATTTAATATTAATTAATTGTGCATGGCAGATATTTCTGGTGGGGTCCTTGGATGAGTGACAAGTGGTACTCATCCCATTGGTCGCTCTCCTTAAATTGGGGATCTTGTCCCATTGGTCAATTTTATATATTATTCATCTTTTTATCCCAGTCGTCCATCTCTCCTATCTACTCATCCTCACCGTTCGATCATCTCATCTGATCATCGTCTTCTTCATAATCGTGCAAACATCACCCTTCTCTGCTATCTCTCCAAAACCATGAACCCCCTCACCTATAAACCCTCTAATCCTCATCTAATGCAAGTACTTTGTGAAGGAAAGTTGGAGTGTGAGGGCTAGCAATGTTGATGGTGTGAGTGACGATGACCATCGTGGACGACAATGGTGGCGGGGGAACTAAAACTGTGAGGCAAGCATGAAAACAGGGGACCCTATCTTACTTCAAACACTTGGAAAATAAATGTGGTCTTTTGAGCCTGAGTTCTGAATGAAAAGAAAGGCAAGGTCAAAGCAAGTTTAGTGGTGGCCACGATGGAGGACGACGATGGAGGTTTGGGAGTCCCGGTGACGATGATTAGCCCGGGGAGGCTTATGACACGCGTATCGAGGTAGTAGCGTAGGACATTCTATGAGTGGACTTTGTTTTCTTAACTGTGATGCATGCTTAACTATTTTATATGTTTTACATACATGATTTCTATGATGATGATTATGGCACTAGTGGTTTACATGATTGCACGTATTTCGAGGTAATTTCGTATTTACACGTATTTCGAGGTTTACGAGTTTATGCTATTGCTATGTGATTGTGAGTTTAATAATAGTTTTGTGACATGGTTTTGGTTTTGGAAAGATGAACTCGGGCATGAGACCCATTTGAATTATGTGATCGGGCCAGGGGCCCCGTTGGTTTACGAAATCGGGCTGAGACCAATTTGAGTTATGTGATAGGGGCGAGGGCCCAGTGGTTTACAAAATTAGGCATGAGGCTCAGTTGAGTTTTTATAAGTGTGATTTCGGGTCTGGGACCCTATGTTTCATAAGAGTGATTTCGAGTCGGGGACCCTAAATGGATTTGTGATGTTTTATGGGTTTTCGGGCAGGGCCCATTGAGATGTTTTGAAATGGCTTTGTAAAACTGTTTTCCGTATACCATCTTGATACGAGGATATGTGATGGTCTCCTTTAGGTGTCTGGGACATTGGGGAAGTCACGGTGCATTACTTACGAGGGGTCATTATACGGAGCTACCAGACCGTATAGTGATTCAAGAGCAGGATTGCTATGATTAGACGTCTGGGACGTCAGAAATCTAGGATGTCAGAAATATTGACCCGAAGAGGCCCCGGGTAACACGCGTTGCTTATTTCCGTGAGATATGACGTCTGGGACGTCAAGCGACTGGGACGCTAGTCATTTGGGATGTCGGGGATGGTAATATAGTAAATATGGATTATTAGATCTATGAAGTGGTTTTTTGATCGGATTTGTGTTTATGGATTTGGGCGGTGGCCCACTTGGTTTTGGATTTACGGTTTTTGGGCTAAGGCCCCAATGGCTTATTTCAGTAAATGTTTTGATTACTAGTTGTCGATGCATGCGTACTTTTTAGTGAAGGACATAAATATCTTTATGAAATGTGTTTTTTTGAACTTATTGATCTTCATCCACTCACAGTTCTTAATGGTTTTATTGCCCTTCAGGTTGATCACGGATATGGACAGTAACAAAGACCGAGACATCGCACTCCTCCACCGATCCTGGCGCGCTCTGGGAGCCTCGTATGGGCTGTGTAACGACCCGTCCCGAATATCAGGATTTAATAATATTTAATTATGATTCACTAATCTGGGATTAGTTGGGCGATTTCGGACGAATTGTGCAAAATGACCGTTTTGCCCTTGGGCGTGGGCAAAACGTTGACTTTTAATTCGGATGGTCAAACGGACATTGACCGATGACCGAGACGTAGTTCGCGACGTCACGAGTTCATAGACAGGTGGCACGTTCGATTCCGAGGTTCGTGGTGAAAGTTACGATGAACGGAAGTTCAAGGGCATTTTCGTAATTTGGACGAAAGAAGGGGAAATGTTGACTTTTTGACCGGGATGTCCAATGGCCGAGGGCTAAGGACCGTTACGGAGGTTTCGTCGATGCGAATCCAACGACAGGCGGCACGCCGAAATCGGACTTCGTACGAGGAAGTTATGGTCTGGAACGTGAAATCAGGGAAGTTACATCTCGGTAACTGTGTGGATTATTTTATTCTGAAATGGTGGTTGGAGGACACTTGGATGAGTGACAAGTGTCACTCATCCGACGGCTAGATTGGATCTTGATCCACTAATCATAAACTATATACTAAAAGTTTCCACTACATAATAATCTAGGATTTAATCCCTGCTTTTGATCTGAGCCATCCATTCCACCCCCAGATTGCATCACAGCCGTCCATCTCATTTCCCCCCCTTCTATTTCTGATCATTCCTCCCTCACCGTGAACAAGCAAAAATGAGAGTTGGGTTCTGGCCATTGCCAATCTCTCTTCCACAATTGATTGCACAAATGGATAATTGGTGATTTGGGGAAGGTTCTGGCTGAGGGAGAGCACGGGGGACTGAGTGGGGTGGTGTAATTCGGGAATCAAAGTTTCGGGGAATTGGAGAGAATTTCGAATTGGAGTAATTGGACCGTGTCGATCAAAATGGGGTTTAGCTGGAGTCTTCTGGGATCAAAATGAACAGTCTTGCAGCAAGAACGACAGGAAACCGTGTCGGATTGAAGGAGAACGGAGCTTCCATGGCAGCTTCATTTCGAGCTTGAGTTCAACAGGTTAGAGGTATGAATTCATCAAATTGATTGTGCAGAAACATCCCTTATACTCTCACGATGCTTACTATATGAATTAATTTGGAAATCAGGGACGGAATCGGTGAACCCGAATTGGAAACCCGTCAAGAATCGATCGAGAGTCGTGAGGATTTGGACCCTAAATTGTGTAATTCAATCTACAGAACTTAATTGGTGATTGATTACAAGGGATCAGTTGAAAGAACGGATGGATTTGATGTCGAATTGGGTGTAATTGGACCGGGTCTGTTCGCGGGTTTTTCAACCCGTTTTACAGACAAACGGGTGAGAGGGATGACTGTGCGGGTACTGTAGCTGGCGCGTGGCTTCCACGCGCAGCCGCTTGCGGTGGCGCGTGGGGGTGCGTGAGTGCGAATCCCGAGGTATGATCAACATGACTTTTGTCCTATACAATGTAACGAACATTTTGGGATTGGTTTCGTTTCGATCGGACACCGTCTCGATATTGTTCGGGATGTCCGAAGGTTTTAAATCCAATTTAAAAATACTTAAAAATTCGGGAAAATTACGGGACTTGAATAGGATGTTAATGATGAGGTTAGTAATCCTCTAATGTGATTTGGACAGGATTGGGAGTCCCGGTGATAGTGGTGTGGCCCGGGAAGGCCTATGGCACGCGTATCGAGGCACTCGGTTAAACGGTCTGTGAGTGGACATTGGTTTCATAAATTCGATGCATGCATAACTGTTTTATGATTGTTATAATTATGATTAAATGATTTACTTTGGATATCGGTGAATTTAAAATGATTTCACGTATTTCGAGGTGAATTACGTATTTGCACGTAAACCGAGGTTTTCTGGATTTGCACCGATTTCCATAAATGTGGTTGGATATGATTTCATGAAACGGTTACGAACTTGAATAATGTAAAATCGGGCCAGGGGCCCAGTTGAACTATGAAATCGGGCCAGGGGCCCAGTTAACTTGTGAAATCGGGCCAGGGGCCCAGTTGATTTCTACATGTGATTGCGGGTCGGGGACCCTAAAATGGAATTGAATAAATGTTTCCTGGTTTAGATTTTATATATGTTCACATGCTGGAATCTATAAATGGTTTTGATGATATTTCGATTATGGCACGTTTCACGGTATTTGGGCATGAGACTCGTTTGATGAAACGTAACGGTTGGTTTGGATTTTTATCCATGTATATATATATGCCTTGCATGTGGATATCGATAAAATGTATTTAGTACTGCACTGTATAGATCCTTCCATATGATACTGTCTCCTCCGGATGAGGTACCCCGGAGAGGTCACGGACGTCTAGTACGTCCAGCGTCTATGACGCTAAGCATCGGGGATGCTGTACCCGAACGGGGTTCGGGGATTGAACTCGGAAATTGAGACCCGAGTGGCACGCGTAGCCTTGTGATTGTGACCTTATTGACGTCAGGGACGTCAGACATCAGGGATGTCGGATTGGAGTGTATAGTGCAGTGGCTAAAATAATGGTTGTGGTTTATATTATATGCCTTATGGTTCATATTACTGGATTTATGAAATAACTCTTGGATTTACTTTTGGAAATTGAAACTATGCTTTTGTTTCCGGGCTAAGGCCCTAATGGTTATTTCTAAATAAATATGGGATTATTGGTTTTGGTGCATGCATACGGTTTTACTGAGGGGCATAAGTGTCTTATAAATGTTTTAAACAGACTTGTTTATTTTCGTCCACTCACAGCTTTTGTTTTTAATGCCCTTCAGGTTGATTCCGGATATGACTGCAGCAGAGACTGGGACATCATACACCTCCTCCATTGATCCTTACGCACTCTGGAAGCCCGGTTGGGCAATGGCAACAGGTTATCCCTAGTCCGACACCTCTTGTCAGACGGGAGCACGTCACATTCCATGGTAATCCCGGGGGGATTGGGATGGGTCGTGTCAAGTGGTATCAGAGCAGGTTTTGCTCTTTTGTGCGCGAAGGTCGAGGGTGTGATGTCTCTTTGGGCTGCTGTTCCGTTGTCAACCTGATAGATAGTTTTGGGTTTGTATGGTGGATTGGGTGTGTTTGGCCCGATACGCCGTGCATTGATGCGATTCAACCCAAGTGGGGTTGTATTCGATTAACTGCTAATGTGGGACCGTCGGTTCGGTCCTGTGATGATGGATTGTTGTTCTGCTGGGCACAGCCGGGTTCAGGGAACCCCATTTGAATAATGTATTGGAAATACGAAACTCAGTTGAGTATTGGTCTATGTTTTGGACCCTGGTAGTGTTGGCTAGTGTACGGGGTGTTGGTGCATCGGAGTTAGCCGATGACCTTCGTGGTGGTACCCACGTTGAGTTGACGATTGGATTGGATTAGACGTCTATATGATGTCAGGACCGCGGAGCCGGTCAGGTTGTGGATTTTACTGCAGATGGCAGTTGGGTTCGGTGGAACCCTAGGGTGTGATTTTGGAACCCTAATTTATAATCGATGGACTGGAAAGGTGAACCTTAAGTGAGAACTGGTGCTGCGACGAGTGGCTGAGGTCATGGATGACCATGTGGATGACTCTAGTGAGTCTAGTTTGGATTATGGGATTCGATCCACGGATACGGTTATGAAATAAAATATGGGATCCTGTTTTGGATCGAATGTTAGTATGATGTGTGGATACGGATCTTGACAACGATGACTGTTGGTCGACAGTTGTGTCGAGATGACTGGCTATCGAGGGTATTTAGTACGGTTTTAATACTCGGGTATCAGGGGATGTTCAGGGAACGTCTATTATCCTGATGTGTGGATGGCCAAATTGGGGGTACCCATAGTTGTGGGGTACGAGTGGTGTTACGGGATCGTCGTTCGTAATGAACGGAGATCCAGGGTAACAAGGTTGCACACTGCGTACTAGCATGGATGTTGGTATGGTGATACCTTTATGCCAATACTAGTATGGATGCCTGTGAGCTGATACTGGTGTTGATGATGGTGCGTTGGTATTGGTACTAGCAATGGTGCAGGTGTCAGTGATTGCGATGACGATGAGCCACCAGTTGGGGTGTGACTCAGTCGTGATGGGCAGATGATTGGTATCTGCGACTCAGAGGTGGTTGAGTCTTGGACTGGATAGGTTCCAGTGGAGGTCGTGATGTGTTGGGATAAGTCCCAACAGAATTATGACGACAAGTGATGAACGGATAAAATGGTATGATTGGAAATTTGGGGAATCTAGGGACGATGTTCCCTATGTCATGAGAATCAGTGGATTTGGGGAGTTGTTGTCAACTCCGAGATTGGTAAGATTGTTTACTTCTTATATCCCCAGGAAGTACAAGGAAATTATTGACATTGGAAAAGTCGGGGAAACCATTCGTGGTATTAATGTGGGATTTTGTGATTGTGAATCAATTGGAACCCGAGGATTGAACCTGTTTAAGTTGAGATGTGAGACGGAGGCAGTATGGTATGCACATTCAGGCAAAAATTGGAAATATTCCGTTCGGAATCGGGGTGTGTGCATACATGATTAGTGGCGGACGTGTGGTACGAGTAATGAATTGATTTTGGACACGTGGTGGTCCAAGTGAGGTATGGATGTGGGCAGTCCAGTGGTTGGACATGACATCTCATTTGGGAGCATGTCTGTTCCCAACATGGTTGGGACTCCCGTTTCGGGGAGAGTTGTGATTGGGGGAACGAGAGGAGTGCTCGTCTCCGCATCGGTGATTGGTATCCTGAAGTCTTTGGGGTTGATTTCTTATTTTCTGCCGTGGCAGATGACGATTGTTACTATCAGTACGTTGAGCGTGTATTGGTAGGTGGACCCATGTTTGGCCTTGGGTCATTGGACACAAGAAGTTGTGTGTGATTTGGACTTGGTGGTGAAATGCGTGGTCATCTTTCCACCAAGGGAAATTTGGTGAATGATTCATTGAGGGTGAAGGACCCTACGATCAGCTTTCAGATGGTTTGTTAGCTATGTGAGCATGTGTGGATCCTAGGTGGATCTGATTTGTGATGTTGTCGACTTTGGTCGATGAGACGATCTAGGATCGTGATGTTACTTGTCGGGTGACGTAGCGATGGATATGGATTGTGATCTTGATGATCCAGGTTGGGTGAGAGTTATCACTCTTACCTTGATATGTGAGTCGTAAATGACGGGACTGAACTTCTTTTCGGAGTGAAGTCCATATGGTTGTTACTTAGTTGAGTAGGTTTCCAAAGTGGGCGGATTTTGTCAACCTTTGACGTGTGAATATTGGGATTGGCTTCCCTATGAAGTCAATCAAGTGTTTTGAGCTGGCAACCGATAGGTTCGGTTATGTTACGTCTTGGTGGACGTAAACGAGATTTTGGGTTTTGGAATTGAATTTCTGGGTGACGATTCAGGATTCGATTGCGAAGCTCGAAAATGGATTACTGGATTTGGGTACGGAATGATTATTCCAATGCTAGCTTACGGAGTAATGATTTCGGATTCGGATTTGGACATGGATTAAAAATATGATGTTGGGTTCGGATTCGGGATTTCTTACGAAATTGCGGATTCGGATTCGGAATTGGAACTAGATGACGGGTGGAGTTCGTTTTGTCTCATGTTGGTTTGGGCAAATGTACTCCATTACTAGAACGTGTTTGGCTATGACCTGGGTGGCTATAGTCAGATTGATGGATTGGGGTACGTACAGGGTACGTTGTACGAGGATTGATACTGGTTAGGCTGAGTGGTGCCTAATGGCGGTACATGGGATGTACCAGTGGTGTGTAACTAATGTGTTTGGTAATCAGCTTGGTTCTGATATCATTTGGTTGGCTGTATTGTGGACTGGACATTGGATACTGTGCGCTGGGCAGATTGATCTTGTCGGGTTCAGTGATTTTATGAGCAGGTGCTCTTAGCCATGGTTGGCTTGTGGAACCCTGGTTTTGAGATGTGTGTTCACTGCCGGGCTGGTATTCAATGTGTTCCAGTTACACCACTTGTTGGTGTAGGTTGACGGTATGTACACTCAGGATGAGTGAGTTGGTGGTCAGAGTAACCACGAGTAGCCTTGCGTGATGCTACTACGCCGGGATATTTTTTCCAGCGTCTTGGTTCGCTGAGGGAGCCGGTAATTATGGACATTGAGATTATGTTGTGTCGCAGGATTGGGCTTTCCCTGCGAATTGAGATCATGTGGTTGATCTTACGCTACATCAAGAGTGATGTAGTGCGTGGCGTTGTCACTGACTGGCTGATGGTTGGGGCTTTATCAGGGTGGTAAAGTTTTGTGAGGACAGTTTGACTGGTGGTGTCAGCGTGGACTGACAAATGAGATTTGGTGACTCCCAACGGGAGCAAATGTAAGGATTTATTGGCAATGGAAGGGAACCGTCTAGCTGAAGGAGTCAGCTAAATGGTTAAGCGATTTTATCGCGAATCAGGTGATTATGTCCACTCGAGGTGGTCGAGTGTTGTTGATTGTGACGTATGACAGTGATGGGATGTCTGAGTACAGGCGAGGCTGGTGTTGACCCAGCAAGTGGGTGTACAGGTGTACACATGTTGTGAGGTCGAAATGTTTTCCACGAGGTGGTTGTGGAATAAGGTTATTGGTAATTTCGAGGACGAAATTATTTAAGGAGGGAAGGTTGTAACGACCCGTCCCGAATATCGGGATTTAATAATATTTAATTATGATTCACTAATCTGGGATTAGTTGGACGATTTCGGACGAATTGTGCAAAATGACCGTTTTGCCCTTGGGCGTGGGCAAAACGTTGACTTTTAATTTGGATGGTCAAACGGACTTTGACCGATGACCGTGACGTAGTTCGGGACGTCACGAGTTCATAGACAGGTGGCACGTTCGATTCCGAGGTTCGTGGTGAAAGTTACGATGAACGGAAGTTCAAGGGCATTTTCGTAATTTGGAAGAAAGAAGGGGAAATGTTGACTTTTTGACCGGGATGTCCAATGGCCGAGGGCCAAGGACCGTTACGGAGGTTTCGTCGATGCGAATCCAACGACAGGCGGCACGCCGAAATCGGACTTCGTACGAGGAAGTTATGGTCTGGAACGTGAAATCGGGGAAGTTACGTCTCGGTAACTGTGTGGATTATTTTATTCTGAAATGGTGGTTGGAGGACACTTGGATGAGTGACAAGTGTCACTCATCCGACGGCTAGATTGGATCTTGATCCACTAATCATAAACTATATACTAAAAGTTTCCACTACATAATAATCTAGGATTTAATCCCTGCTTTTGATCTGAGCCATCCATTCCACCCCCAGATTGCATCACAGCCGTCCATCTCATTTTCCCCCCTTCTATTTCTGATCATTCCTCCCTCACCGTGAACAAGCAAAAATGAGAGTTGGGTTCTGGCCATTGCCAATCTCTCTTCCACAATTGATTGCACAAATGGATAATTGGTGATTTGGGGAAGGTTCTGGCTGTGGGAGAGCACGGGGGACTGAGTGGGGTGGTGTAATTCGGGAATCAAAGTTTCGGGGAATTGGAGGGAATTTCGAATTGGAGTAATTGGACCGTGTCGATCAAAATGGGGTTTAGCTGGAGTCTTCTGGGATCAAAACGAACAGTCTTGCAGCAAGAACGACAGGAAACCGTGTCGGATTGAAGGAGAACGGAGCTTCCATGGCAGCTTCATTTCGAGCTTGAGTTCAACAGGTTAGAGGTATGAATTCATCAAATTGATTGTGCAGAAACATCCCTTACACTCTCACGATGCTTACTATATGAATTAATTTGGAAATCAGGGACGGAATCGGTGAACCCGAATTGGAAACCCGTCAAGAATCCATCGAGAGTCGTGAGGATTTGGACCCTAAATTGTGTAATTCAATCTACAGAACTTAATTGGTGATTGATTACAAGGGATCAGTTGAAAGAACGGATGGATTTGATGTCGAATTAGGTGTAATTGGACCGAGTCTGTTCGCGGGTTTTTCAACCCGTTTTACAGACAAACGGGTGAGAGGGATGACTGTGCGGGTACTGTAGCTGGCGCGTGGCTTCCACGCGCAGCCGCTTGCGGTGGCGCGTGGGGGCGCGTGAGTGCGAATCCCGAGGTATGATCAACATGACTTTTGTCCTATACAATGTAACGAACATTTTGGGATTGGTTTCGTTTCGATCGGACACCGTCTCGATATTGTTCGGGATGTCCGAAGGTTTTTAATCCAATTTAAAAATACTTAAAAATTCGGGAAAATTACGGGACTTGAATAGGATGTTAATGATGAGGTTAGTAATCCTCTAAGTGATTTGGACAGGATTGGGAGTCCCGGTGATAGTGGTGTGGCCCGGGAAGGCCTATGGCACGCGTATCGAGGCACTCGGTTAAACGGTCTGTGAGTGGACATTGGTTTCATAAATTCGATGCATGCATAACTGTTTTATGATTGTTATAATTATGATTAAATGATTTACTTTGGATATCGGTGAATTTAAAATGATTTCACGTATTTCGAGGTGAATTACGTATTTGCACGTAAACCGAGGTTTTCTGGATTTGCACCGATTTCCATAAATGTGGTTGGATATGATTTCATGAAACGGTTACGAACTTGAATAATGTAAAATCGGGCCAGGGGCCCAGTTGAACTATGAAATCGGGCCAGGGGCCCAGTTAACTTGTGAAATCGGGCCAGGGGCCCAGTTGATTTCTACATGTGATTGCGGGTCGGGGACCCTAAAATGGAATTGAATAAATGTTTCCTGGTTTACATTTTATATATGTTCACATGATGAAATCTATAAATGGTTTTGATGATATTTCGGTTATGGCACGTTTCACGGTATTTGGGCATGAGACCCGTTTGATGAAACGTAACGATTGGTTTGGATTTTTATCCATGTATATATATATGCCTTGCATGTGGATATCGATAAAATGTATGTAGTACTGCACTGTATAGATCCTTCCTTATGATACTGTCTCCTCCGGATGAGGTACCCCGGAGAGGTCACGGACGTCTAGTATGTCCAGCGTCTATGACGCTAAGCATCAGGGATGCTGTACCCGAACGGGGTTCGGGGATTGAACTCGGAAATTGAGACCCGAGTGGCACGCGTAGCCTTGTGATTGTGACCTTATTGACGTCAGGGACGTCAGACATCAGGGATGTCGGATTGGAGTGTATAGTGCAGTGGCTAAAATAATGGTTGTGGTTTATATTATATGCCTTATGGTTCATATTACTGGATTTATGAAATAACCCTTGGATTTACTTTTGGAAATTGAAACTATGCTTTGGTTTCCAGGCTAAGGCCCTAATGGTTATTTCTAAATAAATATGGGATTATTGGTTTTGGTGCATGCATACGGTTTTACTGAGGGGCATAAGTGTCTTATAAATGTTTTAAACAGACTTGTTTATTTTCGTCCACTCACAGCTTTTGTTTTTAATGCCCTTCAGGTTGATTCCGGATATGACTGCAGCAGAGAATGGGACATCATACACCTCCTCCATCGATCCTTACGCACTCTGGAAGCCCGGTTGGGCAATGGCAACAGGTTATCCCTTGTCCGACACCTCTTGTCAGACGGGAGCACGTCACATTCCATGGTAATCCCGGGGGGATTGGAATGGGTCGTGTCAGGCTGTGGTACGCATTACCCCTTGTTTGGCCCTTCATGTCAGACAAGAGCATGACACATCCCACATGAATCCCGGGGGATTGGGATGGGTCATCTCAAGTCGTATCAGAGCGAGGTTGTTGCTATTCGAACAAACTGTGTCGTTCTTGTGGTACGTACAGGTCGAGGATGTGATGTCTCTACGTGGTCAGCCCCTTATCAACCTGATAGTAGGATGCTAGTTTGATAGTTTTTGGGTTTGAATAGTGGATAATGTGTGATTAGCCCAATATGCCGTACGTTAGTGTGATTCGACCCAAGTGGGGTTGTATGTGACGAACTGGTAATGTAGGACCATTGGTTTAGTCATGTGATGCTAGATTGATATTCTACTAGGAGCAGCTAGGTTCGGGGAACCCCATTTGAGTGGTGTTCTGAGAATTTGAACCCTAGTTGTGATTACTGGTGTGGGGAATGATAGTACATCGGAGTTAGCTGATGGCCTTAGTGGTAGAACCCTAGTTGCGTTGATGGTAGGATCTGATTGAAGTCCATGCGATGTCAGGACCACAGGGTCGGTTAGACTGTAGATTGTATTGTAGAGAGCAGTTGGGCTCAGGGGAACCCTAAGGTCTGATTGTGGAACCCTAATTTATGATAGATGGACTGGAAGGGTGAACCTTAGTTGTGATTGATGAATTGGAGTTGTGAGTCCATAGTTGTTGTGGGTTGGATCACTTTCCGAAGTCGGGGCGATTGGTTGAGTCGAACCCAGAATCGTGACTGTTGGATTGGAACTTATGCTACAGAGAGCGGCTGAGGTCGTGGATGACCATGTGGATGATTCTAGTGAGTCTAGTCGTAACTATATAGATTGGTTGGTCCTACACGAAGGGAAATGATGGGAGTCGATCCACGAGTATGGTTTTGAGATAATATATGTAATTCTGAGTTGAACCGAATAATAGTGTGATGTGTGGACCCGGATCTCGATAATGATGACTGTTGATCGACAGCCATGGGAGATGACTGGGTATCGAGAGTGATTGATGTAGTGGTGGTAGTTGAGAATTGGTGGACGTTCAGGGAAGGTTGATTATCTTGCTGTGAATTTTCAGAATGGTGGTACCCATAGTTGTGGGGTACGAGAGAGGCAGAGTTCCTTTAACTTGAGATGAGATGTGGGGTCGTTGCTCGGTATGAGTAACGGCTCAGGGTTGTGTTATTCGCACACTGCGTCCCGGTGATTGTGATGACGATTAGCCACGAGTTGGGATATGACTCCATCGTGATGGGCATATGTTCAGTATCTGAGGTTCCGTAGTGGATGAGTTGGTCTGTACGCGATCCAGCAAGGGTTGTGATGTGTTGGGATAAGTCCCAATAGTTATGAGACAACAAAGTGATGAATGGACAAGGAGTACGATTGAGACACGAGGAGTTTTTAGATGACGCAGGGGACGTAATGGAAATTAGTGGATTCGGGGAGTTGTCGTCAACTCCGAAGCTTGTGTGGTTTTGTGTTTCTAGTATCCTGAGGAAGTACAAGGAAATTATTTAAATTGGAAGAAGCCGAAGAGAATCATTGGTGGTGTTGATGCGAGATTTTGTGATTGTGAATAACAAAGATACCCGAGAGTTGAGCCTGTAAACGTTCAGATGTGAGAACGAGATAGTAATGAATTACATTCTTTTGGATGTGCATAAACGGTGATAAAAGGACAGGAGGTCTGGGTAATAGATTGGTTACGGGCACGGGGTTGTCCGAGTGAGTTGAGGAATTGGGAAGTCCAGTGGTTGGACTTGACATCTAGTTGGAAGTATATCTATTTCCACCATGGTTGGAACTTCAGAATCAAGGAGAGTTGTGATTGGGGAGGCGAGATGAGTGTTTGTTTCAGCTTTGGTGATGAGTATTCCGAAGTCATTGGGGTGACTTCTTATTTTCTACCTGTGGCAGACGATGATTATTGTTACCAGTACGTTGAGCGTGTATTGGTGGGTGGACCCGTGAATAGTCTTGGGTCATCAGGAGGTGTTGGGTATTTCGAAGATAGGTGATTGAGATTTCTCGTTTTTTGCTTGGTGGTAGGCGATGGTAGATTACATGGTGTGGTGAGTGCAGTGAGTTTTTTCTTGCATTCATCGTTTTGGATCATTCATGATTTTTCCATAAGTGGGATGACAAGGATTGATATGAGGTAATTGGAGGGGCCCACAGTCTCGACGTGTCTAGTCGTTGACTGATATGTTTAGATGTGAGAATTGGTTGAGGAATGTCGAGACTCGTCCCAATCCCCCCGAGATTCATGCGGGACGTTCCTGATCCCATCTGACACGGAGTGTCAGACAAGGGAATTTCCGACTTTAGCCCGCTCGGGCTTCAGAGTACGCCACGATCCGGAGGAGGTATGTGATGTCTCGGTCCCTGGTACAGTCCGCATCCGCCATCAACCTGAAGGACAGTAAAAAATTTAAAAGCTTTGAGTGGACAAAACAATAATTTATAAAAATATTTTCATAAAGACATTTGTACCCTTCACTAAAAAGCCTGCATGCATTCGAAAACCATTTATTGAAAAGAACCATATATGGGAACTACACCCAAAACCATAACTGTAACCAACCATACGGGCCACTGCCCAAATCCATGTGGGTCCACCCAGGTCAATGTCCGTAGATCAATTACCCTTCTTGAGGTTATGATCCAAGCCCTCCTGAGAGTAAGGTACCCAACGGGGGCGACTCCACTCAGTTAGTGCTCTGTGACTACTCCGGGGTCCACCCAGGCCAACGACCCTACCCGTAGGAGAAAATCCAAAATAGGGAAGGTATATGAATATATATATATATATATAGAAACATCCTTAACACCTTTCAAAGGATTCATGCTCAGCCCCCATAAACCGACATGAATCATAAAAACCTTTCAAGGGTTCATGCCGGTCCCCATAAACCTTCATGAACTTGGAAATCCATTTAGGGTCCCTGGCCCGAAAACATAAACGTAACGTAACTGGGTCTCATGCTCGAACACATGACTCAATTGGGCATCGTGCCCGAACACATGACTCAACTGGGCATCTTGCCTGATATCTCAAGGTCAGTCACGACTCTGATTGTAGTGATGCCTGCAACCATCCGTCCAGGATCGCCGTCAATCCTGGTATGTATTCGTGAACGTATCAACCGACGCGACCACCACAAGATCATGGTGCACTCATCACCGATCGATATCCCGAACCGTCAGCACTCCGAAGTCGAGCCTCCCATGGCTGCTCGACGATAGTACGTGCATCCTGACCTCTCCGGAAAGAACACATCCCAGTCCGGAGGTGAGCGTCGTATCGTCCGTCGCCGTGCACAAATCACTCGCTGAGACCACGACTCAGACCCGTAGGTCATCAATAGGGTCATATGCCGACAAAACCAAATGGGTCTCATGCCCGAGTTTATCCTTTTTAAATCCAAAACCATTTCCTTTACATCAACGTAGAAATACAAACCCGTATAGGCACAGTATAAGGCCGAAACCTTGATATACGTGACAATACGTAACCACACACAAATGCACTCAAGGAAAAATAGAACAAGTATTAAAACATATAATAAAAATTTATGCATGCACCAATTTATAAAATAAGGTCCACTCACAGACCGTCTGAGCTGCCGCCTTGATATGGTTGCCATAAGGCTCTCCCGAGCCAATCGTCGTCAACGGGACTCCCAAACTTGTCCCAATCACTTTAGAGGCTTACTAACTACCTAATTAACCTCTCACTAAAGCCCTGTAATTTTCCGTAATTTTTTAACTATTTTTAAACTCGATCCTAAATCTTCGGACACCGCGAAACCTATCGAAACTAGTCCCAAAATGTTTGTTACATCGATAGGATGATTTCATGTTTTGAACACTTTCCCAGAAAGTGGGCCACGTGCCCACACCCGCCGCCTGAAGTGGCTGCGCGTGGGAGCCACGCGCCACTGTTTATCTCCTTCTTCCTCGCGCGAACCAGCTGGTCCACCTGGTACGAACCGGACCGGACCGACGTTACCGGTTCGGGTTTTTCTTCCCATTTTTCAGCCCATTTCAAGCCCTATTCAATCCCAATCTTCCTACCTAAATTATAGGGACCTAACCATAATAAAAGGACGAAGAAACAAGCCCTAAAGCCTCTAATTCGACACCCTACCGCATGGCCAAAATTGCAGCTCAATCTTGGGCTGTCTGGCCATCTTCCACTTCTCTAGAACAGTGCTACACCTTCATAAAAAGTCCACAAGCATCCCCTAATCAACTAATATAGCCCCTAACATCCAGAACAACAAAATGAAATTTGAAATTTCAAAAGAGGGGTCTCGGGTTACCTCTGCCGTGGCCTTCCTCCGCCGTCCACGACGGTTGGTCGTCCTGCCATTGTCGTTCAGTCCTCCTCTCACCCAGTTTCTTCGCCTCAAATCAGAAACAAGGGTTGAAATGGTTTTGGGGTGGGTTTTTAGGTGAGATCCGGTTTGGTTTGAGAAAACAAAGAAGATGGTTGATGCATGGATATAGGAAGGTGGGCAATGGATGGGTGACACTTGTCACTCACCAATTGGGCCCGCCAAAATATCCGGGCCCCACACAAAAGACAAAAGCTCCTCATTTCGTAAAACGTGCAACAGTGACCTGAAACTTCCGTGAACCATAACATCTCCGTCGAACGTCCGAATTCGACGTGCCACCTATCTACGGAGTGGTATCGTCTTGATCTACGTAACGGTCCTCGGCCCTCGGCCATCGGACATCCCAGTCAAAAAGTCAACTATTTGCTCATATTCAACCAAATTACCAAAATACCCATGAACTTCTGAACGTCATAACTTATTCCTCGAATGTCGGAATCGGTCGTGAAACCTGTCTATGAACTCGTGACGTCCCTAATTACGTCACAGTCATCAGTCAAAGTCCATTTGTGCAACGACCCGTCCCGAATATCGGGATTTAAAAGTATTTAATTGTGATTTACTAATCTGGGATTAGTTGGGCGATTTCGGACGAATTGTGCAAAATGACCGTTTTGCCCCTAGGCGTGGGCAAAACATTGACTTTTAATTCGGATGGTCAAATGGACTTTGACCGATTACCGTGACGTAGTTCGGAACGTCACGAGTTCATAGACAGGTGGCACGTTCGATTCCGATGTCCGTGGTGAAAGTTATGACGTACGGAAGTTCATGGGCATTTTCGTAATTTAAACATAATAAGGGGGAAATGTTGACTTTTTGATCGGGTGGTCCGATGGCCGAGGATCGAGGACCGTTAGGAAGGTCTCGATGCCCTGAGTTCGTAGACAGGCGGCACGCATCAATCGGAGTCCGTATGACCGAGTTACGGGTCAGGATGCGTGAGTGGCATTTTGGTAATTTACTGCAAAAGGGCAGAATGGTAATTTCACGGGTGTTTGAACGGTTACTGTAGCACCGTGGAGGGAACATGGCCAGCGCACGGGTGGTGCGTTTATGAAGCAAATTGATAGCCTAAAACTATTGTTTATAGGTTGTATGGATTGTTTAGTGGCATTGTGCGATGCCAGGCTGTGTGGGACGGTGGATTTGGCCATTAACTATGGCTGGTGCACGATGAAAAGCAGAGTGCTTCCCACATGTGTTCAGCCTTTCCAGGGCCCAATTGAGCGGATTGCAGTGGGCAATGTAGTTATGGGACTGAGTGAAGTGTTCTGGGATTGAGAATGAGAGGAAAGGAGCAATTTTGGTGTGGAATTGTTCAAAAACCCGAAACTGGTTTTTGAAGAGTTCAAAATCGAATTTCGGTTTTTAGGCCAGCCCAAGCCTAATTGATGATTGTTTGAGCTTCCTGGAACTTCAACGAGTCGATCCAAATCAAATGTGGCAAGCTTCGAGGCTCCTAGGGCCGTGGACGGACACGGTGGACGGCCGGAAAATCCAAGCTTGAGTCATGGTGATTGAGGTAACGTCGAGTTCAATTAATCATACTAATTAGTTCGTATTAGTCCTTATTAACTTCCTGTGAAGTTAATTTGATAATGGTTGAGGATTGGAGGAGTTTTGGTGATCGACCCGTTTTGGGTGATCACGGGTTGTTGACACGATTGATCGATGGTTGATGCTAATCATGGACACAGAACTGAAATTGGTTGGTTGATGATTGTTATAGGATCAAGAACGGATTGAATTGATGTCGAATTGGGTGTGATTGGACCGGATCCTATCGCGGGTAATCAGACCCGTTTACCAGACAAACGGGTGAAGATGGTGACTGTAGCAGTCACTGTAGCAGGCGCGTGGCTTTCACGCGCAGCCACTCACGGCGGCGCGTGACGGCGCGTGGGCACGAATCTCGAGGTGAGGTCAACATGACTTTTATCCTATACAATGTAACGAACATTTTAGTGTTGGTTTCGTGTCGATCGGATCCCGTTTCGTTATTGTTCGGGATGTCCGAAGGTTTTAAATCCAGTTTAAAAATATGTAAAAATTCGGGGAAATTACGGGACTTGAATAGGATGTTAATGATGAGGTTAGTAATCCTCTAATGTGTTTTGAACAGGATTGGGAGTCCCGGTGTTAGTGGTGTGGCCCGGGAAGGCCTATGGCACGCGTATCGAGGCACTCGGTTAAACGGTCTGTGAGTGGACATTGGTTTTATAAATTCGATGCATGCATAACTGTTTCATGATTGTTATAATTGTGATTATATGATTTATTTTGGATATCAGTGAATTTATATGTTTTCACGCATTTCGAGGCGATTTACGTGTTTGCACGTGAATCGAGGTTTTCTGGATTTGCACTGATTTCCATAAATATGGATGGATATGATTTCATGAAACGGTTACGGATTTGTTAAAATGAATCGGGCTAGGGGCCCAGTTAATTTGTTAATCGGGCCAGGGCCCAATTGAATTATGAAATCGGGCCAGGGGCCCAGTTAACTTATGAATCGGGCCAGGAGCCCAGTTGACTTGTATCTGTGATTTCGGGTCGGAGACCCTAAAATGGAATTGAATAAACTATTTCGGATTTGATTCAACTATTTGGACTTATGGCGGTTTTATGGAAATTCGGGGCAGGGCCCTTGTGATATTTTGGAAATGAATAATTGAATGTGCTCCATAAAACCATCTCGATATGAGGATATTTATATCCTGGTCTCCTCCATTTGTCGGGGACACTGGAGAAGTCACGGTGCATTGCCTGCGAGGGCTCATTATACGGAGCTACCGGACCGTATAATGATCCAGGAGCAGGATTGATAGACGTCATGGACGTCAGACATCGGGGATGTCAGAGATATGGACCCGGTGAGACCCCGGGCAGCACGCGTTGCTTAATACCGTGAGATATGACGTCTAGAACGTCAAGCGTCTAGGATGCTAGGCATCGGGGATGCCAGAGATGGAAAAATAATAAATGAATATTACTAGATTGATGAAATAACTCTTGGATTGACTTTTGGAATTTGGAACTATGCTTTGGTTTCCGGGCTAAGGCCCTAATGGTTATTTCTAAATAAATATGGGATTATTGGTTTTTGGTGCATGCATATGATTTTACTGAGGGGCATAAATGTCTTATAAATGTTTTTAACAGACTTGTTTATTTTCATCCGCTCACAGCTTTTGTTTTTAATGCCCTTCAGGTTGATTTCGGATACGACTGCAGCAGAGACTTGAGCATCGCACACCTCCTCCATCGATCCTTACGCACTCTGGAACCCGTTCGGGCCTTGGCAATCGGTTATCCCTTGTCTGACGCCTCTTGTCAGACGGGAGCATGATACATTCCATGGTAATCCCGGGGGGATTGGGATGGGTCGTGTCAAGTGGTATCAGAGCAGGTTTTTCTCTTTTGTGCGCGAAGGACGAGGGTGTGATGTCTCTTTGGGCTATAGTTCCGTTATCAACCTGATAGATAGTTTTGAGTTTGTATGGTGAATTGGGTGTGTGTGGCCCGATACGCCGTGCCTTGATGCGATTCAACCCAAGTGGGGTTGTATACGATTAACTGGTAATGTGGGATCGTCGGTTCGGTCATGTGATTATGGATTGTTGTGCCACTGGGCACAGCCGGGTTCAGGGAACCCCATTTGAATAATGTTATGGAAATGCGAAACTTCGTTGAGTATTGGTCTAAATTATGGACCCTGGTAGTGTTGGCTAGTGTACGGGGTGTTGGTGCATCGGAGTTAGCCGATGACCTTCGTGGTGGAACCCACGATGGAACCCACGTTGAGTTGACAATTGGATTGGATTGGACGTCTATACGATGTCAGGACCGCGGGGTCGGTCAGGTTGTGGATTTTACTGTAGAAGGCAATTGGGTTCGGTGGAACCCTAGGGTGTGATCTTGGAACCCTAATTTATAATCGATGGGCTGGAAAAGTGAACTTTAGTTGAGAACTTGTGCTGCGACGAGCGGCTGAGGTCGTGGATGACCATGTGGATGACTCAAGTGAGTCTAGTCAGGATTATGGGTTTCGATCCACGGATGCGGTTATGAGATAAAATATGGAATCCCGTGTTGGATCGAATATTAGTGTGATGTGTGGATACGGATCTTGACAACGATGACTGTTGGTCGACAGTTGTGTCGAGATAACTGGCTATCGAGGGTATTTAGTGTGGTTTTGACACTTGGGGATCAGGGGATGTTCAGGGAACGTCCATTATCCTGATGTGCCGATGGTGAAAATTGGAGGTACCCATAGTCGTGGGGTACGAGTGCTGTTACGGGATCGTCGTTCGTAATGAACGGAGATCCAGGGTAACAACTTAGCACACAGTGTGCTAGCATGGGTGTACGTGTGCTAGTGTGGATGTTCGTGTGCTATGTATGGATGTTGGTATGGTGATACCTTTATGCCAATACTAGTATGGATGCCTGTGTGCTGATACTAGTGTTGATGATGGTATGTTGGTGCTGGTACTAGCGCTGGTGCTGGTGACAGTAATTGTGATGACGATGAGCCACCAGTTGGGGTGTGACTCTGTCATGATGGACATGTGATTGGTATCTGCGACTCAGTGGTGGTTGAGTCTTGGACTGGATAGGATCCAGTGGAGGTTGTGTCGTGTTGGGATAAGTCCTAACAGATATATGATGACAAGTGATGAATGGATCAAAAGGTATGATTGAAAATTTGGGGAATCTTGGGATGTTGTTCCCTATGTCAGGTGTATTGGTGGATTTGGGGAGTTGTTGTCAACTCCGAGATTGGTATGTTGGTATACTTCTTATATCCCCTGAGAGTACAAGGAAATTATTGAAATTGGAAAAGTCGGGGAAACCATTCATGGTATTGAGGTGTGATTTTGTGATTGTGAATCACTTGGAATCTGAGGATTGAACCTGTAAAGGTTGAGATGTGAGACATGGCAGTATGGTATGCACATTCGGGCAAAATTTTTGATATCCCGTTCGAAATCAGGGTGTGTGCATACATGATTATTGACGGACGTGAGGTCCGAGTAATGAATTGATTTTGGACATGTGGTGGTCCAATAGAGGTATGGACGTGGGCAGTCCAGTGGTTGGACTTGACATCTCATTTGGGAGCATGTCTGTTTCCAACATGGTTGGAACTCCCGATTTGGGGAGAGTTGTGATTGGGAGACGAGAGGAGTGCTCGTCTCCGCATTGGTAATTGGTATTCCGAAGTCATTGGGGTTGACTTCTTATTTTCTGCTGTGGCAGATGATGATTGTTGTTACCAGTACGTTGAGCGTGTATTGGTAGGTGGACCCATGTTTGGCCTTGGGTCATTGGACACAAGAAGTTGTGTGTGATCTTGGATTTGGTGGTGAAATGCGAGGTCATCTTTCCACCAAGGGAAATTTGGTGAATGATTCAATGAGGGTGTAAGATCCTACGGTCAGCTTTCAGATGGATTGTTAGCTATGTGGGCATGTGTGGATCCTAGGTGGATCTGATTTGTGATGTTGTCGACTTTGGTCGATGTGACGATCTAGGATCGTGATGTTACTTGTCAGATGACGTAGCGATGGATCTGGGTTGTGATCTTGATGATCCAGATGGGTGGAGAGTTTATCACTCTTACCTTGGTATGTGAGTCGTAAATGACGGGACTGAACTTCTTTTCGGAGTGGAGTCCATATGGTTTGTTACTCGGTTGAGTAGGTTTCCGATGTGGTCGGATTTCGTCAACCTTTGACGTGTGGATATTGGGATTGGCTTCCCTATGAAGTCAATCGAGTGTTTCGGACAGGCAACCGATAGGTTCGGTTTTGTTACGTCTTGGTGGACGTAAACGAGATTTTGGGTTTTGGAATCGAATTTCTGGGTGACGATTCAGGATTCGATTGCGAAGCTCAAAAATGGATTACCGGATTTGGGTGCGGAATGATTGTTCCAATGCTAGCTTACGGAATAATGATTTCGGATTCGGATTTGGACATGGATTAAAAACATGATGTCTAGGTTCGGATTCGGGATTTCTTACGAAATTGCGAATTCAGATTCGGAATTGGAACTAGATGACGGGTGGAGTTCGTTTTGTCTCATGTTGGTTTGGGCAAATGTACTCCATTACTAGAACGTGTTTGGCTATGACCTGGGTGGCTATAGTCAGATTGATGGATTGAGGTACGTACAATGTACGTTGTACGAGGATTGATACTGGTTAGGCTGAGTGGTGCCTAATGGCGGTACATGGGATGTACCAGTGGTGTGTAATTAATGTGTTGGTAATCGGCTTGGTTCTGATATCATTTGTTTGGCTGTATTGTGGACTGGACATTGGATACTGTGCGCTGGACAGATTGATCTTGTCGGGTTCAGTGATTTTATGAGCAGGTGCTCTTAGCCATGGTTGGCTTGTCGAACCCTAGTATTGAGATGTGTGTTCACTGCTGGGCTGGTATTCAATGTGTTCCAGTTACACCACTTGATGGAGTAAGTTGACGGTATACGTACACGCAGGATGAGTGAATTGGTGGTTTGAGTAACCACGAGTAGCCTTGTGTGATTTTATCACACCGTGATTTCCCAGCGTTTTGGTTCGCTGAGGGAGTCGGCGATTATGGACATTGAGATTAATTTGTGTCGCAGGTTTGGGTTTGCCCTGCGTATTGAGATCATGTGGTTGATCTTACGCTACATCGAGAGTGATGTAGTACGTGGTGTTGTCACTGACTGGCTGATGGTTGGAGCTTTACCAGGGTGGTAAAACTTGGTGGTGACAGTTTGACTGATGGTGTCAGCATGGACTGACAAATGAGATTTGGTGACTCCCAATGGGAGCAAATGTAAGGATTTATTGGCAATGGAAGGGAACCGTCTAGCTGAAGGAGTCAGCTAAATGGTTAAGCGACCTTATCGCGGATCAGGTGATTATGTCCACTCAAGGTGGTCGAGTGTTGTTGTTGTGACGTGTGACTGCGATGAGATGTCAGGTTACAGACGAGACTGGTGTTGTTCCAGTGAGTGGGTGTACAGGTGTACACAGATGTGAGGTCGAAATGTCTTCCACAAGGTGTTTGTGGAATGAGGTTGTTGGTAATTTCGAGGATGAAATTCTTTAAGGAGGGAAGGTTGTAACGACCCGTCCCGAATATCGGGATTTAATAGTATTTAATTGTGATTTACTAATCTGGGATTAGTTGGGCGATTTCGGACGAATTGTGCAAAATGACCGTTTTACCCCTGGTTGTGTGCAAAACATTGACTTTTAATTCGGATGGTCAAATGGACTTTGACCGATGACCGTGACGTAGTTCGGGACGTCACGAGTTCATAGACAGGTGGCACGTTCGATTCCGATGTCCGTGGTGAAAGTTATGACGTACGGAAGTTCATGGGCATTTTCGTAATTTAAACATAATAAGGGGGAAATGTTGACTTTTTGATCGGGTGGTCCGATGGCCGAGGACCGAGGACCGTTAGGAAGGTCTCGATGCCCTGAGTTCGTAGACAGGCGGCACGCATCAATCGGAGTCCGTATAACCGAGTTACGGGTCAGGATGCGTGAGGGGCATTTAGGTAATTTACTGCACAAGGGCAGAATGGTAATTTCACGGGTGTTTGAACGGTTACTGTAGCACCGTGGAGGGAACATGGCCAGCGCACGGGTGGTGCGTTTATGGAGCAAATTGATGGCCTAAAACTATTGTTGATAGGTTGTATGGATTGTTTAGTGGCATTGTGCGATGCCAGGCTGTGTGGGACGGTGGATTTGGCCATTAACTATGGCTGGTGCACGATGAAAAGCAGAGTGCTTCCCACATGTGTTCAGCCTTTCCAGGCCCAATTGAGCGGATTGCAGTGGGCAATGTAGTTATGGGACTGAGTGAAGTGTTCTGGGATTGAGAATGAGAGGAAAGGAGCAATTTTGGTGTGGAATTGTTCAAAAACCCGAAACTGGTTTTTGAAGAGTTCAAAATCGAATTTCGGTTTTCAGGCCAGCCCAAGCCTAATTGATGATTGTTTGAGCTTCCTGGAACTTCAACGAGTCGATCCAAATCAAATATGGCAAGCTTTGAGGCTCCTAGGGCCGTGGACGGACACGGTGGACGGCCGGAAAATCCAAGCTTGAGTCGTGGTGATTGAGGTAACGTCGAGTTCAATTAATCATACTAATTAGTTCGTATTAGTCCTTATTAACTTCCTGTGAAGTTAATTTGATAATGGTTGAGGATTGGAGGAGTTTTGGTGATCGACCCGTTTTGGGTGATCACGGGTTGTTGACACGATTGATCGATGGTTGATGCTAATCATGGACACAGAGCTGAAATTGGTTGGTTGATGATTGTTATAGGATCAAGAACGGATTGAATTGATGTCGAATTGGGTGTGATTGGACCGGATCCTATCGCGGGTAATCAGACCCGTTTACCAGACAAACGGGTGAAGATGGTGACTGTAGTAGTCACTGTAGCAGGCGCGTGGCTTTCACGCGCAGCCACTCACGGCGGCGTGTGACGGCGCGTGGGCATGAATCTCGAGGTGAGGTCAACATGACTTTTATCCTATACAATGTAACGAACATTTTAGTGTTGGTTTTGTGTCGATCGGATCCCGTTTCGTTATTGTTCGGGATGTCCGAAGGTTTTAAATCCAGTTTAAAAATACGTAAAAATTCGGGGAAATTACGGGACTTGAATAGGATGTTAATGATGAGGTTAGTAATCCTCTAATGTGTTTTGAACAGGATTGGGAGTCCCGGTGTTAGTGGTGTGGCCCGGGAAGGCCTATGGCACGCGTATCGAGGCACTCGGTTAAACGGTCTGTGAGTGGACATTGGTTTTATAAATTCGATGCATGCATAACTGTTTCATGATTGTTATAATTGTGATTATATGATTTATTTTGGATATCAGTGAATTTATATGTTTTCACGCATTTCGAGGCGATTTACGTGTTTGCACGTGAATCGAGGTTTTCTGGATTTGCACTGATTTCCATAAATATGGATGGATATGATTTCATGAAACGGTTACGGATTTGTTAAAATGAATCGGGCTAGGGGCCCAGTTAATTTGTTAATCGGGTCAGGGCCCAATTGAATTATGAAATCGGGCCAGGGGCCCAGTTGACTTGTATCTGTGATTTCGGGTCGGGGACCCTAAAATGGAATTGAATAAACTATTTCAGATTTGATTCAACTATTTGGACTTATGACGGTTTTATGGAAATTCGGGGCAGGGCCCTTGTGATATTTTGGAAATGAATAATTGAATGTGTTCCATAAAACCATCTCGATATGAGGATATTTATATCCTGGTCTCCTCCAAGTGTCGGGGACACTGGAGAAGTCACGGTGCATTGCCTGCGAGGGCTCATTATACGGAGCTACCAGACCGTATAGTGATCCAGGAGCAGGATTGCTAGACGTCATGGACGTCAGACATCGGTGATGTCAGAGATATGGACCCGGTGAGACCCCGGGCAGCACGCGTTGCTTAATACCGTGAGATATGACGTCTGGAACGTCAAGCGTCTAGGACGCTAGGCATCGGGGATGCCATAGATGGAAAAATAATAAATGAATATTACTAGATTGATGAAATAACTCTTGGATTGACTTTTGGAATTTGAAACTATGCTTTGGTTTCCGGGCTAAGGCCCTAATGGTTATTTCTAAATAAATATGGGATTATTGGTTTTTGGTGCATGCATATGATTTTACTGAGGGGCATAAATGTCTTATAAATGTTTTTAACAGACTTGTTTATTTTCGTCTGCTCACAGCTTTTGTTTTTAATGCCCTTCAGGTTGATTCCGGATACGACTGCAGCAGAGACTTGAGCATCGCACACCTCCTCCATCGATCCTTACGCACTCTGGAAGCCCGTTCGGGCCTTGGCAATCGGTTATCCCTTGTCTGACGCCTCTTGTCAGACGGGAGCATGATACATTCCACGGTAATCCCGGGGGGATTGGGATGGGTCGTGTCAATTTGACCGCCTGAACTTAAAGTCGACGTTTTGCCCACGACTAGGGGCAAAACAGTCATTTTGCATCGTTCGTCCAATTTCACCCAACTTATCATTGATTAACCTCACTAATCATGATTAGTCACTTAATCCAATCTCGGAATTTGGGACGGGTCGTTACAAGGAGTGTTGTGACTGACAAAGGATTCAAGAGTGTGTAAGGCCCTATGATTAGATCTCAAGAGGATTGTTAGCTAAGTGAGCATGTGCAGATCATAGGTGGATCGGGATTGTGATGTTGTGGACATTGGGCATTGTGACGATTTAGGATCGTGATGTTACTGGTCGGATGACGCGGTTGTGGATCTGGATTGTGATCTTATTAATCATGTTAGGTGAAGAGTTTATTACCCTATCGTGAATCTTTGGATATGGGAATGTTAGGACTGAGCTTCTTTTCGAGGTTAATCCCGTATGGTGTGTTAATCAAACCAGTAGTTGTCCGACGGGGTCGGATTTGGTCGGCCTTAAGTGTGTGAGTATTGGGATTGGCTTCCTTTCGAAGTCAATCTAATGTGGCACGATAATTGTTTGAACAGGTAACCGATAGGTTCGGAGTTGGTGCGACTCGGTAGACGTGGGTGAGTTTGGATGCCCATTTGGCATGAATGGGGACGCCTTGGTAGGCGTGAGTCAGATTGGCGAGTGTTGGATTATGTGATCACGAGTAGTCGTTGTGATGTTGGTCGGGTGACCATGGGACTCATGATGGATGATGAGTTGGAGTATTTGCTCTGTCTAGTACTGGACTGAATAGATGGACTCCAGAATTAAAGCGTGATTGGTTACGAGGTGTGTAGTAGGCTGGTTGGTAGATGGATGTACATACATGGTACGTTGTGCGAGGATCGAAACTGGATAGGCCGAGTGGTGCCTGGTGACGGTACATAGGATGTACCAGTGGTGTGTGGTTGAGCGTGTTGGTAGGCGGCTTAGTTCTGATATCATTGGATTGGTTGAGGATGTGAACTGGACATTGAATACTATGCGCTGGGTAGAGTGATTTTTGACGGGTTCAGTGATTGTATGAGCAGGTACTCAGAGCCGTGGATGGCTAATGGAACCCTAGTGTTGGGATGTGTATTACTGCTAGGCAAGTATTCGATGGCGTCCAGTTACATACATGTCGAGTGAGATGTTGGTATACGTATACTCAGGTTGAGTGAGTTGGTGGTTGGTGTAACCACGGGTTGTTTTGCGTGGATCGGCTACTCTGTGGCTTTCACTAATGGCAACATGGATTATGAGGAAATTTTGGTACGAGGTACCTTGGGTGCCACCCTAGAGTGAGTCAGGCTGTGTCGATGATTCGAGTTGTGACCATGGAGCCATGGGTGCTCGCTGAGTGCGATATTTTGGGACGTGTGATGTGGACATGGTGAAATTCAGGAAATGTGGAGGAATTGCGAGATTTGATAACTCTCGGTGTGGGAGAGATGTTGGATTCATTCGTGACTAGCAAGTGATGATAATTTGGCATGCTGGGTCAGCGTAATGGTAGAATTGTTGGAGGGTATCAACTCGAAATGTGTGATCAATTTCACTTGAAGTGGTCGAGTGTAGATGATGCGACGTGAGCGTTAGTGGAACGTCGAGGTGCAAACCAGTATTGTTCTGATTAGTGGGTGTACAAGTGTACACATATTGTGAGATTGAAATGTTTGTCGACGAGGTGGATGTGGAATCGGGATAGTTGGAATTTCGAGGAGGAAATTATTTAAGGGGGGAAGGTTGTAACCACCCGTCCCAATTTCTGGGATTATATTAGTGTGTAATTAAGGATTAGCGAAATTAATCGAGGATTGGCTGAGTAAAATCGGACAGACGGTGCGAAATGATTGTTTTACCCCTAGTCTTGGGAAAATGTTGACGTTTGACTCGGGCAGTCAAGCGTACTAGGACCGATGACCGTGACGTTGATCGGGACGTCACAAGTCCGTAGACAGGCGGCACGGTGAAGACGGACGTTTGACGGAAAAGTTATGGTCACGAGATTGAAATTGGGAACTTATGCCTCGAGATTTGAATTTAATATTAATTAATTGTGAATGGCAGAAATTTCTGGTAGGGCCTTTGGATGAGTGACAAGTGTCACTCATCCCATTGGCCACACTCCTTCAATTGGGGATCTTGTCCCATTGGTCAATTATATATATGATTCATCTTTTAATCCCGGCCGTCCATCTCTCCTATCTTTTCATCCTCACCTTTCCATCATCTCATCCGATCATCATCTTCTTCATAATCGTGCAGACATCACCCTTCTCTGTTATCTCTCCAAAACCGTGAACCCCCTCACCCATAAACCCTCTAATCCTCATCTAATGTAAATAATTTGTGAAGAAAAGTTGGAGTGTGAGGGCTGGCAATGTTGATGGTGTCAGTGACGATGACCGTCGTGGACGGCGGTGGTGGCTAGGGAACTAAACCCATGAGGCAAGCATGAAAACAGGGTACCCTTTCTTACTTCAAACACTTGGAAAATAAACGTGGTCTTTTGAGCCTGGGTTCTGAATGAAAATGAAAGGCAAGGTCAAAAAAGGTTTTGTGGTGGCCACAACGGAGGACGACGGTGGAAGTTTGTGAGTCCCGGAGACGGTGATTAGCCCATGGAGGCTTACAGCAAGCGTATCGAGGCGGCAGTGTAGGACGGTCTGTGAGTGGACTTCATTTTCTAAACTGTGATTCATGCATAACTATTGCATATTTTTTACATACATGATTTCTATGATGATGATTGGGGCACTGGTGGTTTACATGATTGCACGTATTACGAGGTAATTCCGTATTTACACGTATTTCGAGGTTTACGAGTTTATGCTATTGCTATGTGATTGTGAGTTTAATAATGGTTATGTGACATGGTTTTGGTTTTGGAAAGATGAACTCGGGCATAAGATCAATTTGAATTATGTGCTCGGGCTAGTGGCCCCGTTGGTTTACGTAATCGGGCTGAAATCCTTTTGAGTTATGTGATCAGGCCGGTGGCCCAGTGGTTTACAAAATCCGGCATGTGGCTCAATTGAGTTTTATAACTCTGATTTGGGGTCTAGGACCCTATGTTTCATAAACGTGATTTCGGGTTAGGGACCCTAAATGGATTTGTGATGTTTTATGGGAATTTCAGGCAGGGCCCATTGAGATGCTTTGAAATGGCTTTGTAAAACTGTTTTCCATATACCATCTTGATACGAGGATATGTGATGGTCTCCTCCAGGTGTCTGGGACATTGGGGAAGTCACGGTGCATTGCCTGCGAGGGGTCATTATACGGAGCTACCGGACCGTATAGCGACTTAGGAGCAGGATTGCTATGATTAGACGTCTGGGATGTCAGACATCTGGGATGTCAGAGATATTGACCTCGACATACCCTGGGTAGCACGCGTTGCTTATTACCGTCAGATATGACGTCTAGGACGTCAAGCGTCTAGGACGCTAGGCATCCGGGATGCCGGGGATGGTTATATGGTAAATATGGATTATTGGATCTATGTAGTGGTTTTTAGATCGGATTTGTGTTTATGGATTTTAGTAGTGGCCAACTTGGTTTTGGATTTACAGTTTTTAAGATAAGGCTCTACTGGTTTATTTCAGTAAATGTTTTGATTACTGGTTTTCGATGCATGCGTACTTTTTAGTGAAAGGCATAAATATCTTTATGAAATGTGTTTTTATGAACTTATTGATCTTCGTCAACTAACAGTTCATAATGGTTTTATTACCCTTCAGGTTGATCACGGATGCGGGTTGTAGCAAAGACCGGGACATCGCACTCCTCCACCGTTTCTGGCACGCTCTAAGAGCCCCGTATGGGCTGAGGTACGTATTACCCCTTGTTTGACACTTCGTGTCAGATGGGAGCATTACACATTCCACGTTAATCCCGGGGCGATAGGATGGGTCGTGTTAGTGCATCTCTGCCATGCGGACCAACTCATATCATCTTTCGGTCCATCTTGCAATCATTGCATTCCTAGTGAGGTTTAACATATCTCCAACGCATACCTGAGGCACCTGTAACATCGCACCAGCCGACACCCATGGCTCAACTAACACTAGGAACGTCATGACACCATTGCTACCAGTGACATCAATCTTGACTCATTCTCGAGTCATGCATACCTCGTACCAACTCCTTCAAGTTCGATTGAGTGAAATGGATTTCAAATGGATTTCAAAAGTGTTTTGGATTTCTGTGATATAGTGATGGTTTTCAATATCGATGGTTTTCAAAATTTTTTGGGCTGTGACCTAGATGATATGGATTTTGATGGTTGTGGCTGAGGCCCGGAATTTGAGAAACGGAGTTTGAAAAAAGAAATGATTTCTGGTTTTCATAAACAGTTTTCTTATTTTAGAAAGGAAATGGCTTTCGAATGTATGCATTAGTTTTACGTGGAGGGTATAAATATCTTTTCTTATAAATTGTTTTCTAAACTTCTTATTTATTTTTGTCCACTCACTGTCTTTAATGTTTTTCGACACCCTCTAGGTTGATGCAGTACGGGCTGTTGTTAATGAGATGAAGACATCACAGATGCAACGCACAGTGGTTTCTGCGCAATCTAGGAAATCGGGAATTAGTTTTGGCACGTTGACCTTGGTATCCCTTGTCTATCTTGCGTGTTCAATGAGGGTTAAACACGTGTTTAGCCTTCGTGTCGTACGTGGCTTAGACGGGAGCATGACTTATCCCTTAATCCCAGGGGATTGGTGGTGGGTCGTGTTAGAGGGCACTAGTCAGTGTATTCCATGTGGTAGTCTGTCAGTGCTATTAGGTGTCAGAATTGTCAGGCTGACGTCAGCAAGTGAGGTCAGCATTGATCGGCGTGACGTTAGTCTTGACCAGCATGACGTCAACGTTAACCAGCAACGTTGACCAGCGTGGACCAAATTTTTACCAGCACGTGAGGGCGCATTGGCACGAATTGCAAGGTCAAATTGGTCTTGTTCGAAGTGTAATGACCTAGAAACTCGAAAAGGAAAATTTGGAAAAATTTGAAGGGAATGACGATTTTGCCCCTGGAATTGGGCGAACGGTTGGCTTTTGGTTCGAGCAGTCAAACGGACTTTGATCGATAACTGTGATATAGTTTGGGACATCCCGAGTTCATAGACAGGTGGCACACCCAATTTCGACATTCGAGGAGAAAGTATGATGTTCGAAAGCTTAAGGGTAATTTGGTAAATTGGTTAAAAAGGGGCCATTTGTTGACTTTTAGATCGGGACCGTGTTTGGACTTTTTGTAAGTACCCTTTAATAGGTCTCGAGACGCTGAATCCGTAGACAGACGACATGCGTCAATCGGAGGTCGGATGTGAAAGTTCTAGGCCTCGAACAGCGAAGGGCAATTTGGTAATTTGTCAAGGAAGGGTAAAATGGTAATTTAATCAGTACTGGCTGATTCAGCCTTGTTAATGGTGTATTAGGCTAAGTTAATGACACATGTACCTGCTATTTTTTATGAGAATTCAGCATTTAGTGACTCACATTGTTCCTTAAGTGACACATGCGACCTAGAAAAGAGAGATTAGTGGCAATTATTGGATGGATTTTTTTGGATACATACTGGGACGGGTATGTGTGTAAATGGGAAGGAAACAACACAGAGCATCAGCTTGCTTAAGTAACACACCTCAATTTCCTCTGTTTGATCGATCGGTGAGAAGAATAAAGAGATAAGTCTAGAGGAAGAACAGAGAATGAGAGATGGTTGACTATCTGGAATCGTGACAGAAACCCCAGGAACCCGAGACCCAATCCCTTCGAATTTTCAAATTGATCAACAAATCGAATTCGAAACTCTGAGCCATAAACACTAAAATTGGCCTTGGATTAAGTCTCCTGAGTTCAAGTCGAGTTGAACCCAATCAAAAACGACGACAATTGGTGTCGTTTTGTATTAGAATAGACCATACGGACAAACGGGAAATTGAGGAGTGAGTTGTGTAATTGAAGGGTTAGAAGGATGAAATTGGGACTTGGAATGTGTTTATCAGACTTCTATGAAGCTCCAGGACGAATAAATTTAGAAGAATTGATGACCAGTGAGAAAATCAAATGATGAACAAACCTTGAATTCTTGAGGCTTGATCGAATGACTTCAAGGTAAGGAATCGTAAAATTGAATGTACATACCTTTAATTAAGGTTAAACCGATACTATTAGCTGAATCAATTGAAGAAATCGACTGGAAATTGACAGGAATTTAGCCGGGTCAAGACGCGGGCCAACCAGATCCGTTTATCAGTTAGACGGGTTGGGACGACGACTATGGCACTTTACCGTAGCAGGCGCGTGAACTCACGAGCAGCCACTCATGGCGGTGCGTGAGGGTGCGTGGGACCAATTTCCAAGGTGAGTTCAACATGACTTTTGTCCCATTTAATGTAACAAACATTTTGGCACTAGTTTCAAGAAAATCGGTTATCGTATATGGTGAAATTAGTGAGACCTAAGGGGGGTAGACCTTTCGATGTGAGGCTACCCAGGATGACAGGTGTTATTCGCCTAGTGGCTGACCTAGGGTATTCCTGGACTTAGATGATTTGGATGTAATCCTTGGGATGGATTGATTGATGACTCACGATACCTCTATCGAGTATGTCGATATTGATATTGAACCTCACAATTGATGGACTGTTGGTATGGGGTAATCAAAGCTCACTGGTCAAATGTTTGACATATGTGATTCGTGTATGAGATGCCTAATCATGGCTGATGATGTACAGATTTTGGCATATGTTTCCTTAGATTTTGCCAGGACAAGAGATTGAGTTTATGATGATAATCATGTCGAGATACGAATTGTTTCTCGGAGACTTTGGTATGTGGCACCTATGGAGTCGTAAGGACTGATGGTGCAAGCACAGGACTTGATAGACACGGGTTCATTCGGCTCGGTGTTGCCGTGGGGAACCCAGTGGTATTAAAGAGGAAAAAGGGATGATGGTCTAAGCTTACATGTCAATTTTGGACAACTTAATAAGGTAATAGTATGAGATAAGTATCCCTTGTCATAAGTTACTGATTTGTGGTTCTGTTGGAACTATGTGATTATTGAGCCTATTAAGAGAGGCTAACATGGTGATAAGAAACAGTCGTGAGTACAAGAGAAAAATATGATATCCGGATTTGATGTGGCTAAGGTTAGTCAATGGTGAGGCCTTTGGATGGGTAAATGAACAGGTTATGTTTACGAGTTGATGAGTCAGGTATTCTGACCAGGTACCATGATTGATAATATGTTGGTGTACGCATATGTACGGATGGGCGTGTGATATACTGGATAGAGGTAATAAATGCCCTAAGAGAGAAAAATATATGGACGAATAAGTGTTAGGTCTGGTCGACCAAAGTAGGTTTATGGAACATATACTAAGAACAGTCAGGATTAGTGTGAATCCCAGTAGAAACAGGTGTATTGGCCAATGGAAACTGCCACGGGGAACATGAGTTGTTTGAGATTGGAAGGATACCACAGGGGATTGTAGAGGGGTTATCTACAATCTATTTCCAATTATGGTAATTGATCTAGAATGAGGTCAGAGTTATTGGAAATGGGAAGTGAAATAGAATAATGATAAAGTGGAGAAACCGTGACTTATGTTCGATGTGACCCTTTCCGTGTGTATGGTGATATGCCACTATGAGATTTGGAATTTGGTGAGGTGTGCTTCCGTAGCATAGGGATGGGATTGTCGATGTTAGCTGAACCCTCAGGAGTTTTACTTTCCTTGCATGATTTGGGATCGATCATAGTGACCCATGGATCGACTATGCAGAGGTTACACCTCTGGGACGGGATGTAAGAGTACTGTATTAACCATCATGATTTGAAATGATTGATAAAAAAAAAGGCTTAATGGCTGATAAGGCAATGGTCAGAATGCATTGAGATTATGACCACATTGTTGGGTCAGGTATCATTCTTAGAGAGGCTAATAAGTCACGGTTTCTCCACATTGTCAGCACATGAGGATAAATATAACAGACGGAAAGGTTTCATTCACTATCCTTAGTGACCCTGAAAAGTAGTAAAAATGATTGACTTCATGAGGGGAATGAGTTCCCGATTTATTGGACCTTATGAGGTTCTTGGCTTGGTGGCCTAAGTGGCATATGTGTGGTACTTTAAGCCATTGTACCATGTCATGAGTGGATGACATGTGCTTGGGATAATGATACTGGTACTTGTGATTTTTGGATTGTATATACTCGGACGTTGAGCGAGGCTCCGTATTTCGAGTAGGCATGGATATGACTGCCTGTGGGGCAGAGGTTTATAGAGAGATATGTCCTGATGTTGACCCAGTGATGGGGACTAGATTATTAAGGTTTCATAAGTTTGATTTGAACTGATATTCAGTTTGGTTGTACAAGAAGGGTGTCCAGTTGATTATGTTTCTGGTTCACATACATATTCCTCGGGAGAATTATCATGGCACTTACTGATTTGGAATTTCGAGGACGAAATTCTTTAAGGGGGGTAAGTTGTAACGACTCGGAAATTTGAAAAAGGAAAATTTGGAAAAATTTGAAGGAAATGACGATTTACCCCTGAAATTGGGCCAACGGTTGACTTTTGGTTCGAGCGGTCAAACAGACTTTGACCGATAACAGTGACGTATTTCGAGATGTCACGAGTTCATAGACAGGTGGCACGTCCGATTTCGACATTTGAGGAGAAAATTAAGATGTTCAGAAGCTTAAGGGTAATTTGGTAAATTGGTTAAAAATGGGCCATTAGTTCACATTTTGATCGGGACCGTGTTTGGACTTTCTATAAGTACCGTTGAATAGGTCTCGAGACGCTGAATCCGTAGATAGGCGACATGCGTCCATCGGAGGTCGGATGTGAAAGTTCTGGGCCTCGAAAGACGAAAGGGCAAATTGGTAATTTGTCAGAGAAGGGTAAAATGGTAATTTAATCAGTACTGGTTGATTCAGCCATGTTAATGGTGTATTAGGCTAAGTTAATGACACATGTACATGCCACCTGGCAAAGAGAGATTAGTGGAAATTATTTGATGGATTTATTTGAATACATATTGGGACGGATATGTGTGTAAATGGGAAGGAAACAACACAGAGCATCAACATGCTCAACTAACACACCTTAATTTCCCCCGTTTGATCGATCGGTGAGAGGAATAAAGAGATAAGTCTAGAGGAAGAACAGAGAAGGAGAGATGGTTGACTGTCTGGAATTGTGACAGAAAACCCAGGAACCCGAGACCCAAACCCTTCGAATTTTCAAATTGATCAACAAATCGAATTTGAAACTCTGAGCCATAAACACTAAAATTGACCTTGGATTAACTCTCCTGAGTTCAAGGCGAGCTGAACCCAATAAAAAACGACGACAATTGGTGTCGTTTTGGCCTAGAACAGACCAGATGGACAAACGGGAAACTGAGGAGTGATTCGTGTTATGGTGATTGACCTAGAAGGAGGTCATAGTGTTTGGAAATGAGAATTGAAATAAAATAATTACAAAGTGGGAGAAATAGTGACTTATGTTCGATGTGACCCTTTCTGTGTGCATAGTGATATAGTACTATGAGGTTTGGGATTTGGTGAGGTGTACCTTGGCAGCATGGGGCCGGAATTGCCGATGTTAGTTGAACCCTCAGGAGTTTTACTTTCCTTGCATGATTTGGGATCGACCATGGAGACCCATGGATTGAGTATACAAAGGTCATACCTCTGGGAAGGAATGTATGAGTACTGTATTGACCATCAGGATTAAAAGTGATTGATAAACATAAACGACTTAATGTGTGATGAGGCAATGGTCATGGTACATTGAGAGTAAGACCGCATTGTCGGGTCAGGTATCAATTGCGGGGAGGCTAATAAGATAGCCGGCCGAGGATTGACATGTTTGATAATGTAAGGATAGGTGAAATCCTGATGTTGAGGGAACTCCATAAGATTGGAGTAGTACATGATTCTTGATCATTTGGACTACTGGAGTCTAACTACAGGATTATACTTGGTGTATGATGTTGGATGTAACGACCCGAACCGAAAATAATAATATTTTAATGTAAAAAGACTGTTTTACCCTTGGGGGGGAAACTTTGACTTTTTCTCGGGAAATAATTCGGACTTTGACCCATGACTATGACGTAGATCGGGACGTCGCGAATCCGTAGACAGGCGGCACGCCGAAATCGGAGTTCGTATGAAGAAGTTATGGTCAAGGAAGCGTTTTAGCGGAATTTACGAACCGAGAACAACGGAATAAAATATTCATTAATTACGGGAATCCGTGCCAAATTAATATTTAAATCAAACCGATGGATTGGTGACAAGTGTCACCCATCCAAGGCCACACTATTTCAATAAAGCAATTAACACTATTTAATCAATTTTAATATTCATTATTTTTCCCTCCAATTAACCCTAGCCTTTGGATCTGCTGCTCAAGTGAATCTTGGCCCTCCATTTCTCATCTGCTCCCTTGTTCATGCACGTTTTGTTTCTGGTTTTTCTTACAAACACACAAACACACACATTCATCCCCTTCACACCCGTGCTTTTCTTCCCCTTTTCTCTCAAACCAGGCGATCGAACCAGCCCCTCTCACACCACCACCCGATCACCAGCTGCATCACCAACATCCACTAGCCATCACCGAGCATCACCGGCAGCCACCACCCCATTTCCCAGCCCTGAAAATCCCGTCCAAAACACGACCCGAAAACCTCAAGGAAACCGATCCAGGAAGCAAACCTCCATAACCACCTCACCTCGACGCGGGAGGAGCTCCAGTCTGCACCGTGGGGATCCTAGGAGCCTAACTGGACGACGGCGAGGGCCACGGCGGCGTGACGGCGGCGGTAAGACCCAAAACCCGATAAGCCCGTTTTCCTTCCCTGTTCGACCCGATCGTGTTTAATGCTTAGAAATGGATTGTTAGGTGATAGACATGTCCTAGGGTGAGTGACGAGTCGTTTGGGACCGGGTTGGACGACGGAGACGCCGTGGATCACCGGAGACGACAACCGGACCGTGACCGTGAGTTTCAGAGATATTCTGGTGAGTTTCCTTCCACTTTCTTCTTGTTTTGAGGTTGTAGAACCGTAGGACAGACCTAGACGATCCCATAGGGATCAACCCCGTCGAAAATGGTGGCCGAAATCGTGTGATGGAATCGGGTCAAACCGTGGGTCGACGGCGACCCGGTTCCAGTCAAACGGGTCGACCCGGTACTGTAGCATGATGACGTCATCATGCTGACGTCACTTGTGACGTCATGATGACGTCATCCTGTCAGATGTTGTCAGACCAGGGACCAATCAGAACGTGCCACGTGTCACCTGACAAGTGTCAGTGATGACGTCATGCTGACGTCAGCATGACGTCACTGCTGACGTCAGCGGTACTGTAGCAGCGTTGACCCACGCGTTGACCAGGCGCGTGGGGGCGCGTGTGAACAGTAATTTTGGTGGGGCCTGTACCATTTTCAAGGTTTCGACGATACGGATCCAATGGAGGTGGTTTCGTGTCGATCGGAGATCGTTAAGTTGGTCAAAAGGGGGTTTGAAGCACCGGGAATAGTTCCCGGGACGCGTTTTTGAGGCGGATCTGTTCTAGGGTCTTGGTATTGATATTGTAGGGTCCTTAAGTAACCCTCAGGAATAATAATACAGGTTTATAGAGATCGTTGGGCAGCAAGGACCGAGTGTGAGTGGGCTGTTAGATTTATAAAAGGCTTGCATGCATAAACTGTTTTACTATTTCCACTGATGAGTCTTATGAACTGTTTATATATGTTATTACGATGTTTTGGGCATGAGACCCGTCTGGATTATATGTGGATTTTGTTTGGGATGTCCGGGGGACATAGGGTAAACTATACTGTTATTGTACTGTACTTTCCTACCTGTGTATATTGTCTCCTCCAGGGAGGGTCGTTGGCCTGGGTGGACCCTGGAGTAGTCACGGGGCTCTGACTGAGTGGAGTTGACCCCCGTTGGGCTGCTTACTCTCAGGAAGGCATGTTCATATACCTCGGGCAGTGACCGGGATACCGGGAGCTGATGTACCTAGAGAGTCTCGGGTGTGAGACCCTGAGTGGCAACGCGTAGCCTTAGAACCGTGACATCATTTGGGTTGGGTTTTTACAGTGCACTGATATGTTAGTTTCACTTTACGATTATTATTGTGGTTCATTGGTTTATATATTATGTTTTCACTGCATGCAAGATTTGGAAAACGGAGGGGTAAAACCTTATGATTATTTTATTATTAAATTGATTTCTAAACTGTTATTTTTGGCCCACTCACCCTTGTTTTACTGACCCCTCCAGACCCTGACACGGCAATAGAGGAGGAGGATCCGGAGGAGGAGGCAGAGGTTTAGTTTGCCTAGCTGTGCACCTGTACACCCACTTGTGGGTAGGTTGAGCACCGAATAAATGTACTCTGACTAGTGTGCTCACATGTTGTATTTTACTTTCCCTTGTCTGACAGTATCACTTTAAACACTGTGTTTGTACTTTATCTATCTATGTGAGTCTTCGGTTTTTATTTAAGGGTACTTTTGGTATGTTTAGAGTCATTGTCAGACGGGAGCGGGTCACGTCCCCGGGTGGTCCCAGGTGGGATTGGGACGGGTCCTGTCAGCTTGGTATCAGAGCATTAGGATTAGTGGTCAGAGTACTAGGTTAGCGGTTTGTACTTTGTACATGGTCGCTTTCGATGTCTTTTAACCTGTTTGCCTCTTCACAGTTGGATATGCCTCCCCGACGTGAACCCCGTGCACGTGTTGACGAGGGCAATGGAGGAAATGGAGACACTGCGAGCATTGAGCGGGCTCAGCGCCTGGGTGCTACGCACTTCAGTGGGGGAACCGACCCTGAGGAAGCACACCAGTGGATTGACCGCTGGGAGAGGATTTTTGAGGTCATGCACTGTCCTCCGGAGGAGCGTGTCATACTGGCGACTTTCCTACTGGATGGGAGCGCTTACCGATGGTGGCACAACCTTGTTTTGGCCGGCTGGACTGTTCACACCATCCCATGGGAGGCCTTCCGAGAGCGGTTTCTCAACCAGTTCTATCCGCAGTCGTTCCGCAACGCCCGTGAGGCGGAGTTTCTGCAACTCCGGCAGGGGGATCAGACTGTAGCAGAGTACGAGGAGACCTTCCTGATGTTGTCTCGCTTTGCTGAGAACTTCGTGATCACCGAGGCAGACCGATGTCGCAGATTTGAGTGGGGCTTGCGACCGGAGATTCAAGCGATGGTGACTGCAACACCCTTTGCTTCCATGAGGGATCTGACTGATGCGGCGACCAGGGTTGAGAACAGTATCCTGGCTCGTCAGCGAGCTGAGGGGGAGACTCGGTGACGTGATCGCCCACACTTGGGATTTTCGGGCCGTCGTGGCTCGAAGGGAGGACATTCTGGTGGATCTTCGTCTTCTGGCAGCCGAGGACGTTCTGGTCAGTTCAGGAGTCCTCAGAGGTCTGGACAGCGTTCTGGAGCTTGGCAGCGGTCTTACTCACCGATGAGCATCTCACCGGGAGGATACTCGGGTCGACCTAGGGAGGTCACATGCTTCGCTTGTGGGGAGCCGGGGCATTATGCTTCTGAGTGTCCACTGATTCGCGGCAGTACTGCGCTAGCGCAGAGCACAGCATCCCAGACTGACAGCAGCCGGACACGCGGTGTTGTGCGTGGCCGTGATCGAGGGGCTAGAGGACGGGGACGACCTGCAGAGTCTATGGCTCGTGTTTATGCTGTTACCCAGCAGCAAGCCAGATCCATTCCGGGAGTGTTGACAGGTACTGTACATATTTATGGCATGGTTGTTCGTGCATTGATGGATTCGGGGGCAACTCATTCTTTTATTTCACCGCGTTGTGCGAGTCTGTTAGGACGTGAGGTGACCGCACTTGAGCACGAGATGGGAGTGGGGACACCGATGGGTGTGACCTACCAGGTGAACCAGGAGATACGAGCTTGTCCTGTGGAGATTGAAGGAGTCGAATTTCCGGCAGACTTAATCCTGATGAATGTTCACGATTTCGATGTGATACTTGGAGTCGATTGGTTGTCGGAGTACAATTCACTCATCGACTGTAGTAACATGCGGTTGACTTTGAGAGGTCCAGGATTACCGGAAGTAATATTTCAGGGAGAGTGTGGAGACGCATCACCCAAGGTAATATCTGCACTCACAGCTACTAAACTCTTACAGAAGGGGTGTCAGGGTTATCTTGCATATGTGGTAGAGTCTACGGATGAATCTTTGCGTATTGAGGATATTCCGATTGTGCGGGAATTTCCTGATGTCTTTCCAGGAGATTTACCTGGATTACCACCACCCAGGGAGATCGACTTTACGATCGAGTTACTCCCTGGGACTCGACCGATTTCACAAGCACCGTACCGTATGGCACCGGCGGAGCTACGGGAATTGAAAATCCAATTGCAGGAATTGGTGGATCTAGGGTTTATCCGACCCAGTACATCACCATGGGGAGCGCCGGTCTTATTTGTGAAGAAGAAGGAGGGTAGTTTACGGTTGTGTGTGGATTATCGGCAGTTGAACAAGGCTACGGTAAGGAACCAGTATCCCTTACCCAGGATCGATGATTTGTTCGATCAGTTACGAGGAGCGCGATATTTCTCCAAGATAGATCTGAGGTCAGGATACCATCAACTGAGGATAGCCGAGGGGGATGTTCAGAAAACTGCTTTTCGAACGAGGTATGGGCATTATGAGTTCTTGGTGATGCCCTTTGGATTGACGAATGCACCAGCGGCATTCATGGACTTGATGAATCGAGTCTTTCGAGCATACTTGGTTAAATTTGTGATCGTGTTTATCGACGACATCTTGGTGTATTCCAAGAGTGTCAGGGCTCATGAGGAACACCTACGAAGGGTATTGGGTAAACTACGACAGGAGCAGCTGTATGCTAAGTTAAGCAAGTGTCAGTTTTGGCTAAATAGTATTGGATTCTTAGGTCACATTATATCACCCGAGGGGATAAGTGTGGATCCTCAGAAAACGGAGGCTGTGACAAATTGGCCAAGACCGACCACGGTGACGGAAGTGCGAAGTTTTGTTGGGTTAGCAGGCTATTATCGGAGATTCGTAGAGGGTTTCTCCCAGATTGCCGCACCATTGACTCGGTTAACCCGGAAAGGGGTGAAGTTCGTATGGGACGATCTGTGTGAACAGAGTTTTCAGGAATTAAAGTTCCGATTAACCACTGCACCTGTCCTTGCATTACCGGACAGTAGTGGAGAGTTTGTGGTATATAGTGATGCATCGCTGCAGGGTTTGGGTTGTGTATTGATGCAGAATGGAAAAGTGATTGCTTACGCATCCCGGCAGCTGAAGACGCACGAGTTGAACTACCCTACTCATGATTTGGAATTGGCGGCGGTGGTTCATGCTCTAAAGATCTGGAGACATCATTTGTTCGGTGTGACATGCCGAATATTTACCGATCACCAGAGTCTTAAACATTTGTTCACTCAGAAGGAACTCAACATGAGACAGCGGAGATGGTTGGAGTTGTTGAAGGATTATGATTGTACCATTGAGTACCATCCTGGCAAGGAAAATGTTGTAGCTGATGCACTTAGCAGGAAGTCGGCGGGCTCAGTTGCGCATTTGCGATTGGTGTATCTTCCTTTGCTAGTGGAACTCCGGAAGAGCGGAGTTATGTTAGGGATGGACGATCAGGGAGCCTTGTTGGCTAGCTTTCATGAGCGACCTGTGTTGGTCGACAGGATCATCGAAGCTCAACTACAGGACCAGATACTTTGTGATTACAGGAACGAGGTTGAATCCGGACAGAGACAAGATTTCTCCGTCAGGGGCGATGGAGCATTAGTAAAGCTTGGGAGATTGTGTGTACCTGCGGTACCAGAGTTGAGGAGAGAGATTTTAGACGAGGCCCACAGTTCGGCCTATGCTATGCATCCAGGAGGGAAAAAGATGTACCGTACCCTCCGGGACTATTATTGGTGGCCAGGGATGAAGAGGGAGATAGCTGAGTTTGTCAGCAAATGTTTGATCTGTCAGCAGGTCAAAGCAGAACGGCAGCGTCCGTATGGGGCTATGCAGCCACTTCCAATTCCCCAATGGAAGTGGGAGCATATTACAATGGACTTTGTCTTCAAGTTACCAAAGACAAGGAGTGGAATTGATGGAGTCTGGGTAATAGTGGACCGGTTGACTAAATCAGCACATTTTCTGCCTGTACGTGAGACGTACAAGCTCAACCATTTGGCCCAGTTATTCATTAATGAGATCATCCGACTACACGGTACCCCAGAGTCGATCGTGTCGGATCGGGATCCGCGTTTCACATCCAGATTTTGGAGGAGTCTGCAAACTGCCTTAGGCACGAAATTGCATTTCAATACGGCATTCCATCCTTAGACCGACGGGCAATCTGAAAGGACGATACAGACTCTCGAAGACATGATGAGAGCTTGTGTATTGCAATTCCAGGATTCGTGGGCTGATCGATTGCCATTGATGGAGTTTGCCTACAATAACAGCTACCATGCGAGTATAGGGATGGCACCATATGAGGCACTGTACGGTCGACAGTGCAGAACACCGGTATGCTGGATGGAGATCGGAGAAAGAACTGCAGTGGGGCCGGATCTGATGGATATGACCCAGGAGACAGTTCGGGTTATACGGGAGAGATTGAAGGCGGCCCAGGATCGTCAGAAAAGCTATGCAGATCGACGGATCCGAGATTTAGAGTTCGAGGTTGGTGACTTTGTCTTTTTAAAGTTATCGCCGTGGAAAGGGATTCTTCGATTTGGACGACGTGGGAGATTGAGTCCCCGTTATATCGGACCATATGAGATTGTCGAGAGGATTGGTCCAGTGGCTTACCGTTTAGCACTACCTTCGGAGCTTTCCCGAGTACATGACGTGTTTCATGTATCGATGCTACGGAAGTATCTTCGGGATGACTCTCATGCACTGCCAGAGCAACCACTGGAACTGATGACCGATTTGAGTTTCGAGGAACGGCCAGTGCAGATTCTGGATAGGAAGGAAAAGGTCTTAAGGAACAAGACGATTTCTTTGGTTAAAGTACTATGGCGGAACCACGAGGTGGAGGAAGCGACATGGGAACCCGAGGAATTGATGAGAGGGCAGTACCCATACTTGTTTGAGTAAATTTCGAGGACGAAATTTCGGTAAGGAGGGTAGGTTGTAACGACCCGAACCGAAAATAATAATATTTTAATGTAAAAAGACTGTTTTACCCTTGGGGGGAAACTTTGACTTTTTCTCGGGAAATAATTCGGACTTTGACCCATGACTATGACGTAGATCGGGACGCCGCGAATCCGTAAACAGGCGGCACGCCGAAATCGGAGTTCGTATGAAGAAGTTATGGTCAAGGAAGCGTTTTAGCGGAATTTACGAACCGAGAACAACGGAATAAAATATTCATTAATTACGGGAATCCGTGCCAAATTAATATTTAAATCAAACCGATGGATTGGTGACAAGTGTCACCCATCCAAGGCCACACTATTTCAATAAAGCAATTAACACTATTTAATCAATTTTAATATTCATTATTTTTCCCTCCAATTAACCCTAGCCTTTGGATCTGCTGCTCAAGTGAATCTTGGCCCTCCATTTCTCATCTGCTCCCTTGTTCATGCACGTTCTGTTTCTGCTTTTTCTTACAAACACACAAACACACACATTCATCCCCTTCACACCCGTGCTTTTCTTCCCCTTTTCTCTCAAACCAGGCGATCGAACCAGCCCCTCTCACACCACCACCCGATCACCAGCTGCATCACCAACATCCACTAGCCATCACCGAGCATCACCGGCAGCCACCACCCCATTTCCCAGCCCTGAAAATCCCGTCCAAAACACGACCCGAAAACCTCAAGGAAACCGATCCAGGAAGCAAACCTCCATAACCACCTCACCTCGACGCGGGAGGAGCTCCAGTCTGCACCGTGGGGATCCTAGGAGCCTAACTGGACGACGGCGAGGGCCACGGCGGCGTGACGGCGGCGGTAAGACCCAAAACCCGATAAGCCCGTTTTCCTTCCCTGTTCGACCCGATCGTGTTTAATGCTTAGAAATGGATTGTTAGGTGATAGACATGTCCTAGGGTGAGTGACGAGTCGTTTGGGACCGGGTTGGACGACGGAGACGCCGTGGATCACCAGAGACGACAACCGGACCGTGACCGTGAGTTTCAGAGATATTCTGGTGAGTTTCCTTCCACTTTCTTCTTGTTTTGAGGTTGTAGAACCGTAGGACAGACCTAGACGATCCCATAGGGATCAACCCCGTCGAAAATGGTGGCCGGAATCGTGTGATGGAATCGGGTCAAACCGTGGGTCGACGGCGACCCGGTTCCAGTCAAACGGGTCGACCCGGTACTGTAGCATGATGACGTCATCATGCTGACGTCACTTGTGACGTTATGATGACGTCATCCTGTCAGATGTTGTCAGACCAGGGACCAATCAGAACGTGCCACGTGTCACCTGACAAGTGTCAGTGATGACGTCATGCTGACGTCAGCATGACGTCACTGCTGACGTCAGCATGACGTCACTGCTGACGTCAGCATGACGTCACTGCTGACGTCAGCGGTACTGTAGCAGCGTTGACCCACGCGTTGACCAGGCGCGTGGGGGCGCGTGTGAACAGTAATTTTGGTGGGGCTGGTACCATTTTCAAGGTTTCGACGATACGGATCCAATGGAGGTGGTTTCGTGTCGATCGGAGATCGTTAAGTTGGTCAAAAGGGGGTTTGAAGCACCGGGAATAGTGCCCGGGACGCGTTTTTGAGGCGGATCTGTTCTAGGGTCTTGGTATTGATATTGTAGGGTCCTTAAGTAACCCTCAGGAATAATAATACAGGTTTATAGAGATCGTTGGGCAGCAAGGACCGAGTGTGAGTGGGCTGTTTGATTTATAAAAGGCTTGCATGCATAAACTGTTTTACTATTTCCACTGATGAGTCTTATGAACTGTTTATATATGTTATTACGATGTTTTGGGCATGAGACCCGTCTGGATTATATGTGGATTTTGTTTGGGATGTCCGGGGGACATAGGGTAAACTATACTGTTATTGTACTGTACTTTCCTACCTGTGTATATTGTCTCCTCCAGGGAGGGTCGTTGGCCTGGGTGGACCCTGGAGTAGTCACGGGGCTCTGACTGAGTGGAGTTGACCCCCGTTGGGCTGCTTACTCTCAGGAAGGCATGTTCATATACCTCGGGCAGTGACCGGGATACCGGGAGCTGATGTACCTAGAGAGTCTCGGGTGTGAGACCCTGAGTGGCAACGCGTAGCCTTAGAACCGTGACATCATTTGGGTTGGGTTTTTACAGTGCACTGATATGTTAGTTTCACCTTACGATTATTATTGTGGTTCATTGGTTTATATATTATGTTTTCACTGCATGCAAGATTTGGAAAACGGAGGGGTAAAACCTTATGATTATTTTATTATTAAATTGATTTCTAAACTGTTATTTTTGGCCCACTCACCCTTGTTTTACTGACCCCTCCAGACCCTGACACGGCAATAGAGGAGGAGGATCCGGAGGAGGAGGCAGAGGTTTAGTTTGCCTAGCTGTGCACCTGTACACCCACTTGTGGGTAGGTTGAGCACCGAATAAATGTACTCTGACTAGTGTGCTCATATGTTGTATTTTACTTTCCCTTGTCTGACAGTATCACTTTAAACACTGTGTTTGTACTTTATCTATCTATGTGAGTCTTCGGTTTTTATTTAAGGGTACTTTTGGTATGTTTAGAGTCATTGTCAGACGGGAGCGGGTCACGTCCTCGAGTGGTCCCAGGTGGGATTGGGACGGGTCCTGTCATTGGATGGAGTCGAGGTTAAAGGAATGGATATGATTTGTGATATCGTATGAATAATTGTACTGAATGCCAGTTATTGGCAGGATGTAGGCATCAATGAGGCCCATGAGGATAAATACAACAGAAGGAAAAGTTAAATCCATTACGTGTAGTGTTTGGAAAAAGAAGTATGTAATGATTGACTTAATGAGGGAAATGAGCTCCCGATTTAGTGGACCTGATGAGGTTATTGGCCTAGTGGCCTGATGTCATAAGTTGATGACATGTGATTAGGATGATGATACTGATACTTGTGATTTCTAGATTGTGTATACTCGGACGTTGAGCGAGGCTCCGTATCCCGAGTAAACTTGGATATGACTGTCTGTAACGACCCGTCCCGAATATCGGGATTTAATGATATTTAATTGTGATTTACTAATCTGGGATTAGTTGAGCGTTTCGGACGAATTGTGCAAAATGACCGTTTTGCCCCTTGGCGTGGGCAAAACGTTGACTTTTAATTCGGATGGTCAAATGGACTTTGACCGATGACCGTGACGTAGTTCGGGACGTCACGAGTTCATAGACAGGTGGCACGTTCGATTCCGACGTTCGTGGTGAAAGTTATGATGTACGGAAGTCCAGGGGCATTTTCGTTATTTGGACGAAAGAAGGGGAAATGTTGACTTTTTGACCGGGATGTCCGATGGCCGAGGGCCAAGGACCGTTACGTAGGTTTCGTCGATGCGAATCCAACGACAGGCGGCACGCCAAAATCGGAGATTCGACGACGAAGTTATGGGTCACGGAAGTTTGGTTTCGTTATGCACGCATTACGAGGCGTGGACACGTGGCGTTCTCTGATTGGTCTGAATTTCTGAGTGGGACACGTGGACCACTAATCTTTAATTATTGGGTTCAGATCTGGATTGGTCAGATTGATTAAATTATTGGATTTTAATAATGTAAAGAATTTCCCACTTATTTTTCATCTTTTGATCTGGACCCTTAATCTCATTGGTGAGATTCAATCTGGGCCGTTCATTCTTTTTCCCTCTCTCTTTAATTGGATCAGCCTGCATCCTCCCACTCCCATTTCTCTCAAACCCGTGAGCAATGTACACGGCTCACACTGCACACCACCACCATATCCATAACCTTGGGTCGTGCAGGGGACTGTGTGAGGTCTGTTGGGAGCTGGGCACGGTGGGAGACGGCGGGAGACGACTGGGCGGCGACGGAGGGGAAAAACAGGGGAGGCCGAAAAACTCAAAATTGGAAGTTGATGGAGACTGGTGTTTTGACCGTGCTTGAGGGGTGGACGGAGTTCTGGGATCAAACTGGGCGTTTCTGTGGCCACGGTGGTGACCACGGTGGTGACCACGGCGGCGAAGGGAGCCTAAACCCGTGAGTTCGATTCTCGGGTCAAAAATGGCAGGATGGGTTTTACTGTCTTTCGTTCGATCTAGTAAACGGGAGGATGACTCAGAGGATGAGACGAGTCTATTGGGACCGTTTTCATCGAGAATGGTGGTCGGAGCTGAGTGCAGTCGACGGTGGGTTGGCCGTGAGCTTCTCGATCAGAGAGGTAAGGATCTTGACGTTGTTCCTTGTTTTTGTTTCCACAGAACTCCTAGTTTAACTCAGACGATCTTGTAGGAGGAAACCCTGTCGAAAATGATCAAGGAACGGCGGAGAACCGATCGGGTTGGCCCGCGGGTCACGGCGACCCGTTTACCAGTCGTACGGGTTGAACGACGGTGAACAGTACCCGACGCGTGGGTTTCACGCGCAGGGAGTTCAACCGGCGCGTGGGGGCGCGTGTGAGGTAATTTTGGGAAACTTCCAACATGACTTTTATCCTATACATTGTAACGAACATTTTGGGATTGGTTTCGTGTCGATCGGACACCGTCTCGATATTGTTCGGGATGTCCGAAGGTTTTAAATCCAGTTTAAAAATACTTAAAAATTCGGGAAAATTACGGGACTTGAATAAGATGTTAATGATGAGGTTGGTGATCCTCTAAATTGATTTGAACAGGATTGGGAGTCCCGGTGATAGTGAGGTGGCCCGGGAAGGCCTATGGCACGCGTATCGAGGCGCTCGGTTAAACGGTCTGTGAGTGGACATTGGTTTTATAAATTCGATGCATGCATAACTGTTTTATGATTGTTATGGTTATGATTAAATGATTTACTTTGGATATCGGTGAATTTAAATGATTTCACGCATTTCGAGGCGATTTACGTATTTTCACGTAAACCGAGGTTTTCTGGATTTGCACCGATTTCCATAAATGTGGTTGGATATGATTTCATGAAACAGTTACGAACTTGAATAAAGTAAAATCGGGCCAGGGGCCCAGTTGAACTATGAAATCGGGCCAGGGGCCCAGTTAACATGTGGATCGGGCCAGGGGCCCAGTTAACTTGTGAAATCGGGCCAGGGGCCCAGTTGACTTCTACATGTGTTTGCGGGTCGGGGACCCTAAAACGGAATTGAATAAATGTTTTCTGGTTTACATTTTATATATATTCACATGCTAAAAACAATAGTGGTTTTGATGATATGGAAAATCTGGTTATGGCACGTTTCACGGTATTTGGGCTTGAGACCCGTCTGATGAAACTTAATGATTGGTTTGGATTTTTATCCATGTATATATATATGCCTTGCATGTGGATATCGATAAAATGTATTTAGTACTGCACTGTATAGATCCTTCCATATTATATTGTCTCCTCCGGCGAGGTACCCCGGAGAGGTCACGGGCGTCTAGTACGTCCAGCGTCTATGACGCTAAGCATCAGGTGATGCTGCATCAGGTGATGCTGCATCAGGTGATGCTGTACCCGAACGGGGTTCGGGGATTTAACTCGGAAAATTGAGACCCGAGTGGCACGCGTAGCCTTGTGATTGTGACCTTATTGACATCAGGGACGTCAGACATCAGGGATGTCGGATTGGAGTGTATAGTGCAGTGGCTAAAATAATGGTTATGGTTTATATTATATGCCTTATGGTTCATATTACTGGATTTATGAAATAACTCTTGGATTTACTTTTGGAAATTGAAACTATGCTTTGGTTTCCGGGCTATTCCCTAATGGTTATTTCTAAATAAATATGGGATTATTGGTTTTGGTGCATGCATATGATTTTACTGAGGGGCATAAATGTCTTATAAATGTTTTAAACAGACTTGTTTATTTTTCGTCCACTCACAGCTTTTGTTTTCAATGCCCTTCAGGTTGATTCCGGATACGACTGCAGCAGAGACTTGAGTATCGCACACCTCCTCCATCGATCCTTACGCACTCTGGAAGCCCTTTTGGGCAATGACAATCGTTTATCCCTTGTCTGGCGCCTCTTGTCAGACGGGAGCACGTCACATTCCATGGTAATCCCGGGGGGATTGGGATGGGTCGTGTCAAGTGGTATCAGAGCAGGTTTTGCTCTTTTGTGCGCGAGGGACGAGGGTGTGATGTCTCTTTGGGCTGCAGTTCCGTTGTCAACCTGATAGATAGTTTTGGGTTTGTATGGTGAATTGGGTGTGTTTGGCCCGATACGCCGTGCATTGATGCGATTCAACCCAAGTGGGGTTGTATATGATTAACTGGTAATGTGGGACCGTCGGTTCGGTCACGTGATGATGGATTGTTGTGCCACTGGGCACAGCCGGGTTCAAGGAACCCCATTGGAATAATATTATGGAAATGCGAAACTCAGTTGAGTATTGGTCTAAGTTTTGGACCCTGGTAGTGTTGGCTAGTGTATGAGGTGTTGGTGCATCAGAGTTAGCCGATGACCTTCGCGATGGAACCCACGATGGAACCTATGTTGAGTTAGCGATTGGATTGGACGTCTATACGATGTCAGGACCGCGAGGTCGGTCAGGTTGTGGATTTTACTGCAAAAGGCAGTTGGGTTCGGTGGAACCCTAGGGTGTGATTTTGGAACCCTAACTTGTAATTGATGGATTTGGAAAAGTGAACTTAAAGTGAGAACTTGTGCTGCGACGAGCGGCTGAGGTCATGGATGACCATGTGGATGACTCTAGTGAGTCTTATGGGTTTCGATCTACGGATACGGTTATGAGGAAATATGGAATCCTGTTTTGGATCGAATGTTAGTATGATGTGTGGATACGGATCTTGACAACGATGACTGTTGGTCGACAGTTGTGTCGAGATAATTGGCTATCGAGGGTATTTAGTGTGGCTTTCACACTTGGGGATCAGGGGATGTTCAGGGAACGTCCATTATCCTGATGTGCCGATGGCGAAAATTGGAGGTACCCATAGTCCTGGGGTACGAGTGCTGTTACGGGATCGTCGTTCGTAATGAACGGAGATCTAGGGTAACAACTTTGCACACAGTGTGCTAGCATGGATGTTCGTGTGCTAGCATGGATGTTCGTGTGCTATGTATGGATATTGGTATGGTGAGACCTATATGCCAATACTAGTATGGATGCCTGTGTGCTGATACTGGTATTGATGATGGTGCGTTGGTGCTGGTGACAGTAATTGTGATGACGATGAGCCACCAGTTGGGGTGTGACTCTGTCATGATGAACAGATGATTGGTATCTGCGACTCAGTGGTGGTTGAGTCTTGGACTGGATGGGATCCAGTGGAGGTTGTGTCGTGTTGGGATAAGTCCTAACAGATATATGATGACAAGTGATGAATGGATCAAAGGTATGATTGAAAATTTGGGGGAATCTTGGGATGCTATCCCCTAGGTCATGTGTATTGGTGGATTTGGGGAGTTTTTGTCAACTCCGAGATTGGTAAGATTGTTTATTTCTTATATCCCCAGAGAGTACAAGGAAATTATTGAAATTGGAAAAAGTCGGGGAAAACCATTCGTGGTATTGATGTGGGATTTTGTGATTGTGAATCACTTGGAACCTGAGGATTGAACCTGTTTAGGTTGAGATGTGAGACGGAGGCAGTATGGTATGCACATTCAGGCAAAATTGTGGATATTCCGTTCGGAATCGTGGTGTGTGCATACATGATTATTGACGGACGTGAGGTCCGGATAATGAATTGATTTTGGACACGTGGTGGTCCAAGTGAGGTACGGACGTGGGCAGACCAGTGGTTGGACTTGACATCTCATTGGGAGCAAGTCTGTTTCCAACGTGGTTGGAACTCCCGTTTTGGGGAGAGTTGTGATTGGGAGACGAAAGGAGTGCTCGTTTCCGCATCAGTGATTGGTATTCCGAAGTCATTAGGGTTGACTTCATATTTCCTGTCGTGGCAGATGATGATTGTTGCTACCAGTACGTTGAGCGTGTATTGGTAGGTGGACCCAAGTTTGGCCTTGGGTCATTGGACACAAGAAGTTTTGTATGATTTTGGATTTGGTGGTGGTATGCGTGGCCATCTTTCCACCAAGGGAAATTTGGCGAAGGATTCAATTGAGGGTGTAAGACCCTACGATCAGCTTTCGGATGGACTGTTAGCTATGTGAGCATGTGTGGATCCTAGGTGGATCTGATTTGCGATGTTGTCGACTTTGGTCGATGTGACGATCTAGGATCGTGATATTACTTGTCGGGTGACGTAGCGATGGATATGGATTGTGATCTTGATGATCCAGATTGGGTGAGAGTTATCACTCTTATTTTGGTATGCGAGTCGTAAATGACGGGACTGAACTTCTTTTCGGAGTGAGTCCATATGGGTTGTGACTTGGTTGAGTAGGTTTCCGATGTGGTCGGATTTTGTCAACCTTTGACGTGTGGATATTGGGATTGGCTTCCCTACGAAGTCAATCGAGTGTTTTGGAGAGGCAACCGATAGGTTCGGTTTTGTTACGTCTTGGTGGACGTAAACGAGATTTTGGGTTTTGGAATCGAATTTCTGGGTGACGATTCAGGATTCGATTGCGAAGCTCGAAAATGGATTACTGGATTTGGGTGCGGAATGATTATTCCAATGCTAGCTTACGGAATAATGATTTCGGATTCGGATTTGGAAATGGGTTAAAAATATGATGTTGGGTTCGGGTTCGGGATTTCTTACGAAATTGCGGATTCGGATTCGGAATTGGTACTAGATGACGGGTGGAGTTCGTTTTGTCTCATGTTGGTTTGGGCAAATGTACTCCATTACTAGAACGTGTTTGGCTATGACCTGGGTGGCTATAGTCAGATTGATGGATTGAGGTACGTACAGGGTACGAGGATTGCTACTGGTTAGGCTGACTGGTGCCTAATGGCGGTACATGGGATGTACCAGTGGTGTGTAACTAATGTGTTGGTAATCGGATTGGTTCTGATATCATTTGTTTGGCTGTATTGTGGACTGGACATTGGATACTGTGCGCTGGGCAGAGTGATTTTGTCAGGGTTCAGTGATTGTATGAGCAGGTGATCTTAGCCATGGTTGGCTTGTGGAACCCTAGTATTGAGATGTGTGTTCACTGCTGGGCTGGTATCCAATGTGTTCCAGTTGCACCACTTGATTGGGTTAATTGACGGTATACGTACACTCAGGATGAGTGAATTGGTGGTTTGAGTAACCACGAGTAGCCTTGTGTGATTTTATCACACCGTGATTTCCCAGCGTTTTGGTTCGCTGAGGGAGTCGGCGATTATGGACATTGAGATTATTTTGTGTCGCAGGATTGGGCTTGCCCTGCGAATTGAGATCATGTGGTTGATCTTGCGCTACATCGAGAGTGATGTAGTACGTGGTGTTGTCACGGATAGACAGATGGTTGGGGCTTTACTAGGGTGGTAAAGTTTTGTGATGACAGTTTGACTGGTGGTGTCAGCGTGGACTGACAAATGAGATTTGGTGACTCCCAACGGGAGCAAATGTAAGGATTTATTGGCAATGGAAAGGAACCATCTAGCTGAAGGAGTCAGCTAAATGGTTAGGCGATTTTATCGCGGATCAGGTGATCATTTCCACTCGAGGTGGTCGAGTGTTGTTGCTATTATGACGTATGACTGTGATGGGATGTCTGGGTACAAACGAGACTGGTGTTGTCCCAGTATGTGGGTGTACAAGTGTACACAGATGTGTGGTCGAATTGTTTTCCACAAGGTGGTTGTGGAATAAGGTTATTGGTAATTTCGAGGACGAAATTCTTTAAGGAGGGAAGGTTGTAACGACCCGTCCCGAATATCGGGATTTAATGATATTTAATTGTGATTTACTAATCTGGGATTAGTTGAGCGTTTCGGACGAATTGTGCAAAATGACCGTTTTGCCCCTGCGCGTGGGCAAAACGTTGACTTTTAATTCGGATGGTCAAATGGACTTTGACCGATGACCGTGACGTAGTTCGGGACGTCACGAGTTCATAGACAGGTGGCACGTTCGATTCCGACGTTCGTGGTGAAAGTTATGATGTACGGAAGTCCAGGGGCATTTTCGTAATTTGGACGAAAGAAGGGGAAATGTTGACTTTTTGACCGGGATGTCCAATGGCCGAGGGCCAAGGACCGTTACGTAGGTTTCGTCGATGCGAATCCAACGACAGGCGGCACGCCGAAATCGGAGATTCGACGACGAAGTTATGGGTCACGGAAGTTTGGTTTCGTTATGCACGCATTACGAGGCGTGGACACGTGGCGTTCTCTGATTGGTCTGAATTTCTGAGTGGGACACGTGGACCACTAATCTTTAATTATTGGGATCAGATCTGGATTGGTCAGATTGATTAAATTATTGGATTTTAATAATATAAAGAATTTCCCACTTATTTTTCATCTTTTGATCTGGACCCTTAATCTCATTGGTGAGATTCAATCTGGGCCGTTCATTCTTTTTCCCTCTCTCTTTAATTGGATCAGCCTGCATCCTCCCACTCCCATTTCTCTCAAACCCGTGAGCAATGTACACGGCTCACACTGCACACCACCACCATATCCATAACCTTGGGTCGTGCAGGGGACTGTGTGAGGTCTGTTGGGAGCTGGGCACGGTGGGAGACGGCGGGAGACGACTGGGCGGCGACGGAGGGGAAAAACAGGGGAGGCCGAAAAACTCAAAATTGGAAGTTGATGGAGACCGGTGTTTTGGCCGTGCTTGAGGGGTGGACGGAGTTCTGGGATCAAACTGGGCGTTTCTGTGGCCACGGTGGTGACCACGGCGGCGAAGGGAGCCTAAACCCGTGAGTTCGATTCTCGGGTCAAAAATGGCAGGATGGGTTTTACTGTCTTTCGTTCGATCTAGTAAACGGGAGGATGACTCAGAGGATGAGACGAGTCTATTGGGACCGTTTTCATCGAGAATGGTGGTCGGAGCTGAGTGCAGTCGACGGTGGGTTGGCCGTGAGCTTCTCGATCAGAGAGGTAAGGATCTTGACGTTGTTCCTTGTTTTTGTTTCCACAGAACTCCTAGTTTAACTCAGACGATCTTGTAGGAGGAAACCCTGTCGAAAATGATCAAGGAACGGCGGAGAACCGATCGGGTTGGCCCGCGGGTCACGGCGACCCGTTTACCAGTCGTACGGGTTGAACGACGGTGAACAGTACCCGACGCGTGGGTTTCACGCGCAGGGAGTTCAACCGGCGCGTGGGGGCTCGTGTGAGGTAATTTTGGGAAACTTCCAACATGACTTTTATCCTATACATTGTAACGAACATTTTGGGATTGGTTTCGTGTCGATCGGACACCGTCTCGATATTGTTCGGGATGTCCGAAGGTTTTAAATCCAGTTTAAAAATACTTAAAAATTCGGGAAAATTACGGGACTTGAATAGGATGTTAATGATGAGGTTGGTGATCCTCTAAATTGATTTGAACAGGATTGGGAGTCCCGGTGATAGTGAGGTGGCCCGGGAAGGCCTATGGCACGCGTATCGAGGCGCTCGGTTAAACGGTCTGTGAGTGGACATTGGTTTTATAAATTCGATGCATGCATAACTGTTTTATGATTGTTATGGTTATGATTAAATGATTTACTTTGGATATCGGTGAATTTAAATGATTTCACGCATTTCGAGGCGATTTACGTATTTTCACGTAAACCGAGGTTTTCTGGATTTGCACCGATTTCCATAAATGTGGTTGGATATGATTTCATGAAACAGTTACGAACTTGAATAAAGTAAAATCGGGCCAGGGGCCCAGTTGAACTATGAAATCGGGCTAGGGGCCCAGTTAACATGTGGATCGGGCCAGGGGCCCAGTTAACTTGTGAAATCGGGCCAGGGGCCCAGTTGACTTCTACATGTGTTTGCGGGTCGGGGACCCTAAAACGGAATTGAATAAATGTTTTCTGGTTTACATTTTATATATATTCACATGCTAAAAACAATAGTGGTTTTGATGATATGGAAAATCTGGTTATGGCACGTTTCACGGTATTTGGGCTTGAGACCCGTCTGATGAAACTTAATGATTGGTTTGGATTTTTATCCATGTATATATATATGCCTTGCATGTGGATATCGATAAAATGTATTTAGTACTGCACTGTATAGATCCTTCCATATTATATTGTCTCCTCCGGCGAGGTACCCCGGAGAGGTCACGGGCGTCTAGTACGTCCAGCGTCTATGACGCTAAGCATCAGGTGATGCTGCATCAGGTGATGCTGTACCCGAACGGGGTTCGGGGATTTAACTCGGAAAATTGAGACCCGAGTGGCACGCGTAGCCTTGTGATTGTGACCTTATTGACGTCAGGGACGTCAGACATCAGGGATGTCGGATTGGAGTGTATAGTGCAGTGGCTAAAATAATGGTTATGGTTTATATTATATGCCTTATGGTTCATATTACTGGATTTATGAAATAACTCTTGGATTTACTTTTGGAAATTGAAACTATGCTTTGGTTTCCGGACTAAGGCCTTAATGGTTATTTCTAAATAAATATGGGATTATTGGTTTTGGTGCATGCATATGATTTTACTGAGGGGCATAAATGTCTTATAAATGTTTTAAACGGACTTGTTTATTTTTCGTCCACTCACAGCTTTTGTTTTCAATGCCCTTCAGGTTGATTCCGGATACGACTGCAGCAGAGACTTGAGCATCGCACACCTCCTCCATCGATCCTTACGCACTCTGGAAGCCCTTTTGGGCAATGGCAATCGTTTATCCCTTGTCTGGCGCCTCTTGTCAGACGGGAGCACGTCACATTCCATGGTAATCCCGGGGGGATTGGGATGGGTCGTGTCACTGTCTGTGTGGCAGAGGTTACAGAGAATTCTCCCGATGTTGATTCAATAATGAAAACTAATTTTTCTGGTTCCTATAAGTTTGATTATGCTCTACATTCGGTTGAACCAGAAGGGTATGCGGTTGATTATGTTTATGGTTCACATATATATATATATATATATGTCGCGGGAGAACTGTCTTGACACCTACTAATTGGAATTTCGAGGACGAAATTCTTTAAGGGAGGTAGGTTGTAACGACCAGGAAATTCGAAAAAGATAATTTTGGAAAATTTGAAGGAAATGACGAGTTTGACCCTGGGATTAGGCGAACGGTTACTTTTGGTTTGAGCAGTCAAACGGACTTTGACTGATGACTGTGACGTAGTTCGGGACGTCATGAGTTCATAGATAGGTGGCACGCCCGATTCCGACATTCCAGGAGAAAGTTATGATGTTTGGAAGTTTAAGGGTAATTTGGTAAATTGGTTAAAATGGGCCATTTGTTGACTTTTTGATCGGGATGGTTTTTGGACTTTCTGTAAGTACCGTTGAATAGGTCTCAAGATGCTTGCTGAATTCGTAGACCAGCGGCATGCGTCAATTGGAGGTCGGATGTGAAAGCTCTGTGCCTCGAACGGCGAAGGGCAATTTGGTAATTTGTCAAAGAAGGGTAAAATGGTAATTTAATTAGTACTGGCTGATTCGGCCATGTTAATGGTGTATTAGGCTAAGTTATGACACATGTACCTACTATTTTGGATGAGAATTCAGCATTTAGTGACGCACGTTGTTCCTTAAGTGACACATGTCACCTCGCAAAGAGAGATTAGTGGCAATTATTTGATGGATTTGTTTGAATACATATTTGGACGGGTATGTGTGTAAATGGGAAGGAAACAACACAAAGCATTAGTACGCTCAACTAACACACCTCAATTTCCCATGTTTGATCGATCGGTGGGAGGAATAAAGAGATAAGTCTAGAGGAAGAACTGAGAAAGAGAAATGGTTGACTGTCTGGAAATGTGATAGAAAACCCAGGAACCCGAGACCCTAACCCTTCGAATTTTCAAATTGATCAATAAATTGAATTCGAAACTCTGAGCTATACACACTGAAATTGACCTTGGATTAAGTCTCCTGAGCTCGAGGCGAGCTGAACCCAATAAAAAACGACGATAATTGGTGTCGTTTTGGCCTAGAACAGACCAGACGGACAAACGGGAAACTGAGGAGTGAGTCGTGTAATTGAAGTGTTAGAAGGATGAAATTGGGACTTGAAATTTGTTTATCAGACTTCTATGAAGCTCCAAGACGAATCAATTTGAAATATTTGATGACCTGTAGCACTTTAATGTAGCAGGCGCGTGAGAGTGTGTGGGACCGATTTCCAAGGTGAGTTCAACATGATTTTTGCCCCATTTAATGTAACGAACATTTTGGCACTAATTTCGAGGAAATCGGTTATCTTCTCGTGTTCTGAGTATCCGAAGTTTTAATATATGTTTAAAATACGTATTTAAATCCCAAAAAAATTGGGAAAATTACATGAGGTATATTGAGATGTTAGTGACCATTTATATTGATTTTGCACAGGAATGGTGACTTCTGGAATTTACAGAAAAACGTGCAGCTCGGAAAGCGAGCGATATGGATGGTGTGTGAGTGGACTTTTGTTTTCTACCCTGAATGCATGCATATATGTTTTAAATGCTTTATGATATGATTTGAAATGCTTTGGCGTGATTGATGTTTCGATATGATGATTTCTGGATTTTGGGAATATTATATTGTTTTATATTGATTTTGGGCACGATTTTCGAGAAAACTGTGAAATTGTTGTTTTCCGCGAAGACCCCGGATTTGTGATTGGTTTTGACTCGGATTATGAGTCGGGAAATTGATTTGGTGAAATTGTAATGTTTTTGGATATACCTTGTAGATTTATATGAAAATGGCAACTGAGGTTGCGATTGCACGAATTTGCGTGAAAATGGTAATTTGGGCTTGAGACCCATGTGGATAGTGATTTTGACTCGGATTTGGAGTCACATGTGAATATGATGAAATTGATGATTTTGATTTATAAAGTATATTTTGGACACCGTTTTTATGATGGATTTGTGGAACTTGCTTTGTGGAGGCGCTGTTGAAATGTTTGTTATTTGATTTGAGACATTAATGGTTTTAAAATGAGATTACTGGATTTGGTGACTGTTCCACATATACCATCCTATGGTGACTGTTCCAGAAGTCGGGATTAGCTTAGTAGTTAATGACGGATTAGAAAAGTTAATCGGTGTTTAGTTGGATACTTTTGGACGGTAGGTGCAGAATGACGATTTTGCCCCTTGAATGGGCAAAATGTTGACTTTTAGTTCGGACGGTTAAAAGGACTTGATGGATGGCTGTGACGTAGTTCGGGACGTCATGAGTCCGTAGACAGATGGCACGCCCAATTCCGACATCCGAGGAGGAAGTTATGATGTTCGGAAGGTTGAGGGCACTTTCGTAATTTGGTTAAAAAGGAGGAATTGTTGACTTTTTGTACGACAAGTTTTCTTCATGCAAACTGAGGACCGTTAGGTAGATCTCGACCTCCTGAGTACAACGACAGGTGGCACCCTTTCATAGGACGCCGGACGAGTGAGATATGGTTCTAGAAAGGAGAGGGGCAAAATGGTAATTTGTGCAAATACGCGTAAAATGGTCATTTTGCTGTCTTGGAGTGTGTGCCAATGAGATCAGGACACTTGGCTGTTTTTGGGTGGAGTGACCATCAGAAATTGGACACATGTCCCCTTCTAGATGGCTGTAGACTTTGGTTCACCGCCTTGCCCAAGTTATAAATCGATAGATCGTGGCAATGGCCTTACACGGCTGAAAACAGAGAACACAACTGATCAAGAACCCAATCTTCCCGTTTGTTGGATTCTCACCCTTTGTTGTGACGAATAGGGAAGAAGGAAGAGGCTTTGAGACGGGTTGTGAGATTGGTGGAGTGCACCGTCGTGAACGGTGGAAGGCGGCCACACTCTGTTTTTTATTTCGGTAGAAAAGAGTTTGTCACAAACCAGATTGTAGAATCCCTTAAACATGCTTCTAGTTCCTGATTTTTTATTGAGGAAGTGAGAAGTAGGGTTAAGGAGTTGATTTAGCCTATTTTCGAGGCCTAAATGGAACGGTAAGCACACGTCCCATGAAATCTTCAATTGAGTTTTAATAATGGTAGTTTTATTTGTGCTAAGTGTTGATCCAATTGGTCATTTTCTAGAGGTTTCTGGAGTCACTAGCAAGCTTTTGGGTTCAGACCACGGCCTAAGATGGCCATAACCATGAGAACCGTAAGGAGGAATGGACTGGTTCGAGAAAATCAATTGAAGGTATGAAGATATAACTTGTTTTTCATATTCTGAGTTCATGGATCTTTTAGAAACATTGAGAAAGGACTAAATAATTAATTAGGGAAGTAAACAGACAAAACTGGACCAGATAAACCCATGAACCGGCCACGCCGGTTCAGCCTGAACAGACCACGCTGGTTGAGCCTGAACCATGAATTGGTTGGACCGGTCGAAGCACGGTTGAAGATGACACTGTGCTGGCGCGTGAGGCCCACGCGCAGCCCCTTTGGGCGGCGCGTGTGGGCGTGTGGTACAGTGTTTGAGAATGGTCCCAACACCACGTTTAAAGTATTCGATGTAACGAACATTTTGGCGCTGGTTTCGAGTCAATTGGACATCGTCTCTATATGTTTCGGGATGTCCGAAGGTTTTAGGGCTCGGTTCAAAATAGTTAAAAATACAAGAAAATTATGGGGCTTTAGTATGGTCTTTGTGAAGTAGTTAGTGACCTTAGCATGGGATTTCGATAGGTGATTTTTTATGTTTTATATGTTTTTGGACTTTGTTTCTTAACTCTTGATGCATGCATATATGTTTTATATGTTTTTCATAGGTGATTTTTTGATTTGATTTATGCTCTTGATGATTTATGGTATTGCACAATTTTCGAGATATTTACGGGATTTCACGTTTTACGAGGTTTTGATGGATATTGTGATTTGAACATGGTTTTAATGATTTGATTTCGAGATTTGAATATGATTTGATTTCAATGAAAGGAAACTGATTTTGGAAAGTGACTTCGAGCTTGAAGCCCAGTTCAAAAAGTGGTATTGCGAAACGTGATTTCAAGTTTTGGAATCGGATTTCCGGATAACAATTCGGGATTTGATTTGGCAACTGGAAATGGGTTCCGGGTTTGGGTTTGGAATGGTTATTCCGGATGCCAGCTTACGGGATGATGGTTTCGAACTCGGATTTAGAAATGAATATGGATATGAGTTCTGGGTTTGGATTCGGGATCCTAATGAGATTGCGGATTCGGATTCGGACATGGAAAATGGTTTTGGATTGGATTTGCTGGATCTGGTTATTGGGTTTAAAGACCCGGATATGATTATGATGGGGGCAGGCCTGGATTGGGTTTAAAGACCCGCATTGAGTGTAAAGACTCGGGAGTTTAAAGACTCGAATTTTGATATTTCCCCCGTAGGCCTGTTGAGTTTAAAGACTCGGGAGTTTAAAGACTCGGATTATATTGAGGCCTGGATTGAGTTTAAAGACTCGGGAGTTTAAAGACTCGGATAGATCCAGCAGGTTCGATGGATGAAAATGTGGTTTCAAATGTGTTTTGGGTTTCACTGAGACTTGATGATGATGGTTTTGAATAAAAGTTTTTTGCGGTTTTGGGCTCTGCCCGGATGATATGGCTTGATGGTTATGGGCTGAGGCTCGGGTTTTGAGAAAAAGAAACTGTGTTTGGTTTTCTTACATGGTTTTATGACATGAATCAGATATGCATGCATTGATTTTCGCATGGAGGGTAAAAATGTACCTATTTTATGAACTATTTTCAAACTTATACTTTATTTTTGTCCATTCACAGGTTTTTTGGTGTTTTCGATTCCGTCCAGGTTGTTGCGGCGCGGGCTGTTGGTGGAAAGAGACGGAGACATCACACCCGCGATCCACAGTAGTTCGGTACACTCTGGGAAGTTCGGTTACTTTTTGGATGGTTGGATTCGAGAATCCCTGGTCCGACTTACGTATCACATAGGGGTTTGACGTCAGTCTGGACTTCGTGTCATGCATAAGTCACACGGGAGCAGGGTTTAGCCCTTAATCCCGAGGGATTAGGGGTGGGCCCTGACAATTAGTATCAGAGCAAGGTTTCGTGTGTTTTGCGCGGGGTTGGGTTCCCAGAGTCGTTGGTTCGTCGACTTGGGTGGTGTGATGCTACTGTGGATGTGATGTCTCGACGAGGAACAGCCCGTTAGCGACTTGGATGCGATAGTGATAGTACGTTGGTTGTGGTTCATTAGCGGTGATGGTTAGTGGCAGGATGTTAGTCGCTCGATATGCGGTACGAGGTATGAAGTACATCGGCTTAAGGCTAGAATAGTTCACGTGTTTGGCACTAGAGGTGCTCGGTGGTTTGACCATAGGGTCGAATGTTTGCCAAGAGGATTAACCTGGATGGTAGCCGGTGGGCTACGATTGAGTAGGCTAGTCGGCTTGTGGGGCCTGATAGGAGCATGTTGATGATGGTACACGTGGACCGAGGAGGCTGGTTGATGGTGTCTTGTTGGGCCGGATGGCGATTAGATGACGATAGTCTAGATTGGCGACCTTTTGGTTAGTTTGGATGAGTTTGAATTTGTGTGGCTACGAGTAGCGGGATGCCTTGAGTGGCAGGGTTTAGGAACTACCTTGAGATTCGAGGGATTTCCCCTCTAGTGATGGAGACTGGTTGGTGTTGGTAAGTAGAGTCACATTAAGGAATGGTCTTAGTCGGGTGTGACGACCCGAGTGGTAAGGTTGTAGTGACCAGTGGCAATTGCGTGTTTGGATAACCCGAGGAAGAATAAGGATTGAAGGAACTCTATTGAGATGACTGGTTTGGGATGACTTGTTGGGATTATGAGTATCTGAGTAAGATACGTACTGGTTCTATAGTTGTCGGAACCAGGCCGATGTAAGAGGATTTGCTAGACGGACTGAACCTTGACAGAAGGTTCGCTTGGCCGAGTTAGGATGACAGTTTGGGAACTGTCCGGCTGTTGTGGAGCGACAGATGATGGACACTAGATAAGAGACCCAAGTTTGAGCTCAGTTGGATTTCTCCTCGCTATTTACAAAGGTACGAGATGTGGAATTTCGGGACGAAATTCTTTTTAAGGAGGGCAGATTGTAATGACCTGTTCCGGAAGTTGGGATTAGCTTAGTAGTTAATGACAGATTAGCAAAGTTAATCGGTGTTTAGTTGGATACTTTTGGACAGTTGGTGCAGAATGACGATTTTACCCTTGGAATGGGCAAAATGTTGACTTTTAGTTCGGACGGTCAAAAGGAATTGACCGATGGCCGTGACGTAGTTCGGGACGCCACGAGTCCGTAGACAGGTGGCACGTCCATTCTGACATACGAGGAGAATTTATGATGTTTGGAAGGTTGAGGGCACTTTCGTAATTTAGTTAAAAAAGGAGGAATTTGTTGACTTTTTGCACGACAAGTTTTTTTCACGCAAATCGAGGACCGTTAGGTAGATCTCGACGTCCCGAGTACAACGACAAGCGGCACGCCTTCATCGGACATCCGACGAGTGAGATATGGTTCTAGAAAAGGAGAGGGGCAAAACGAAAAATTTGTGCAAATAAGAGTAAAATGGTCATTTGGCTGTCTTGGAGTGTGTGCCAATGAGATCGGGACACTTGGCTGTTTTTGGGTGGAGTGACCATCAAAAATTGGACACATGTCCCCTTCTAGATGGCTGTAGACTTTGGTTCACCGCCTTGCCCAAGTTACAAATCAATCGATCGTGGAAATGGCCTTACACGGCTGAAAACAGAGAACACAACTGATCAAGAACCCAATCTTCCCGTTTTTTGGATTCTCACCCTTTGTTGTGACGAATATGGAAGAAGGAAGGGACTTTGAGACAAGTTGTGAGATTGGTGGAGTGCACCGTCGTGCACGGTGGAAGGCGACCACACTCTGTTTTTTATTTTGACAGAAAAGAGTTTGTCACAAACCAGATTGTAGAATCCCTTAAACATGCTTCTAGTCCCTGATTTTTTATTGAGGAAGTGAGAAGTAGGGTTAAGGAGTTGATTGAGCCTATTTTTTAGGCCTAAATGGAACGGTAAGCACACGTCCCATGAAACCTTCAGTTGTGTTTCAATAATGGCAGTTTTATTTGTGCTAAGTGTTGATCAAATTGATCAATTGCACGAGGTTTCTGGAGTCACTAGCAAGCTTTTGGGGTCAGACCACGACCTAAGATGGCCAGAACCGTGAGAACCGTATGGAGGAATGGACTGGTTCGAGAAAATCAATTGAAGGTATGAAGATATAACTTGTTTTTCCTATTCTGAGTTCATGGATCTTTTAGAAACATTGAGAAAGGATTGAAGAATTAATTAGGGAAGTAAACGGACAAAACTGGACAAAATAGGCCCGTGAACCGGCCACGCCGGTTCGGCCTGAACCGTAAACCGGTTGGACCGGCCAAAGCAAGGTTGAAGATGACACTGTGCTGGCGCGTGAGGGCCACGCGCAGCCCCTTTGGGCGGCACGTGTGGGCGCGTGGTACAGTGTTTGAGAATGGTTCCAACGTACCTTTTAAATTATTCGATGTAACGAACATTTTGGCGCTGGTTTCGAGTCAATCGGACATCTTCTCGATATGTTTCGGGATGTCCGAAAGTTTTAGGGCTCGGTTAAAAATAGTTAAAAATACGGGAAAATTATGGGATTTAGTATGGTCTTTGTGAATTAGTTAGTGACCTTAGTATGGGATTTGGACAGGTTCAGGAAAGCCGAGAACAGCGGAATGGCCGGGAACGGCATAAGTACGCGCGTATCGAGTCATCGTCGGAATGGTCTGTGAGTGTACTTTGTTTCTTAACTCTTGATGCATGCATATATGTTTTATATGTTTTTCATACGTGATTTTATGATTTGATTTATGCTCTTGACGATTTATGGTATTGCACGATTTTCGAGATATTTACGGGATTTCACGTTTTATGAGGTTTTGATGGATATTGTGATTTGAACTTGGTTTTAATGATTTGATTTCGAGATTTGAATATGATTTGATTTCAATGAAAGGAAAAGGATTTTGTAAAGTGACTTCGGGCTTGAAACCCAGTTCAAAAAGTGGTTTTGAGAAACTTGATTTCGGGTTTTGGAATCGGATTTCCGGATGACGAATCGGGATTCTATTTGGGACTTGGAAATGGGTTCCAATTTTGGGTTCGGAATGGTTATTCCGGATGCTAGCTTACGGGATGATGGATTCGAACTCGGATTTGGAAATGAATATGGATATGAGTTCTGGGTTTGGATTCGGGATCCTGATGAGATTGCGGATTCGGATTCGGACATGGAAAATGGTTTTGGATTAGATTTGCTGATCTGGTTATTGGGTTTAAAGACCCGGATATGATTATGATGGGGGCGGGCCCAGATTGGGTTTAATGGCCCAGATTGAGTTTAAAGACTTGGGAGTTTAAAGACTCGGATATTGATATTTCCCCCATAGGCCTGTTGAGTTTAAAGACTTTGGAGTTTAAAGACTCGGATTATATTGAGGTCTGGATTGAGTGTAAAGACTCGGGAGTTTAAAGACTCGGATGATGATGGTTTTGAATAAAGGTTTTCCGAGGTTTTGGGCTCTGCCCAGATGATAGGGCTTGATGGTTTTGGGCGTAGGCCTGGGTTTTGAGAAAAAGAAACTGTGTTTGGTTTTTTTACATGCTTTTATGACATAAATCGGATATGCATGCATTGATTTTCGCGTGGAGTGTAAAAATGTACCTGTTTTATGAACTGTTTTCAAACTTATTCTTTATTTTTGTCCACTCATAGTCTTTTCGTGTTTTCGATACACTCCAGGTTGTTGCGGCACGGGCTGTTGGTCGAGAGAGAGAGAGAGACATCACACCCGGGATCCACAGTAGTTTGGTACACTCTGGGAAGTCCGGTTACTTTTCGGATGGCTTGTGTAAAAACCCGTTCCGAGTATCGGGATTAAATATTAATTAATTATGGTTTAGAATGACTAATTTGGGATTAGTTGAGTGAAATCGGACGAAATGTGCTGTCAGGACCCACCCCCGTTTCACCCTCGCGGAACTACACTCAAACGACTTCTGATTGACCCGAAACCAACTCCATTGAACTCACCATGACTCCTAGACCAAAAGTCATGTTGATCGCTCCTCCATACGCCGCCGCACGCGCCCCCACGCGCCGCCCAAAGTGGCTGCGCGTGGCCCTCACGCGCCAGCTACAGTACCATCTTCAACCTGTGCTGAACCGGCCGTCGCAGGCTGAACCGGCGAGAAGCATTCTCCACCGTCCGGCCACCATTTCAGTCCCTTCTTTCACCTGCAGCTTCGTCCAGATCAACCCTATCGATTCCCCAGCTCCATTCACCTCGACACTGTCCCTAGCCCGTCGACTAAACTCAAAACTAGACGGCTAAATGTCCCCCTGTTTCACGACTCCTCAACTCCGGTCACCTCCCGTCACGGTGGTGACACCAGACGGTCCCTAAGACCTCACTGAACCTAGACCAAACCTCTGTTACCCTCAACTCACCCCCAAACTCGTCGACTCACTGTTTGAAGTTTACGGCTAAACAGAGGAACAGAGACTTCACTCCAACCGAGCTCCGCCGTGAACACCCCCCGTCACGGCGACCATCCCAGTCGACACCTAGGGCCTCCCTGAACAAAACCCTGACCTTCAATCCCATCGACACTAAGCCTAGACTCACGACTTTCGAACTGAAGTTTCACGGCAAAACAGAGCAAAGAAGCCTTACCCTTCGATTGCAGCTCCGCCGTGCGCACTGCCGCCTACCACTGTGGTCGTTGAACTCCTTGCAGTCTCCTCAGCCTCCCCTTGCCTTGGTTTGCCTCGCCTCACGGCGTAGCCACCACCTCAACCTCACAAGCTCCCTATTTCCTCCAAAATTTCTCCACACCTCCGCCGTGCCGCCGTGCACGATTGCACCACCAATTCACGGCCACCAGCTCCGCCTTGCCTCACTATCACTCTCACAACTCCCTAATTACTCACCCTTGCACCCAGATCGATCAATTGATCTCAAACTCTCACCCTCTGTTCTCTGTGTTTGTCGAAGAACCACACACACGATCACACACGGGCTCACCTAAGTAATTGGAACCGTGCTCACACCAGATCCACCCAGAACCCTCTAGTCCTTCAACACGTGTCACCATCCCCTCAATCCTGATCCCACTTGGTTAAATCCCAGCCGTCCATCTCCTTGCTCTCTGCACAAATCCCCAGAAACCAAAAAGACCAAAATACCCTCCTGTTTTACTCATTTTTTACGGTTTTACCGAAACTTCCTAGACCCGTAACCTTCGCCTCGTAAGTCCGATGAATACGTGCCGCCTGTCATCGAACTCAGGACGACGAAAGCTACCTAACCATCCTAGGTCAACCTACCAACACTCGTCCGTACAAAAAGTCAACTATTCCCCCTACTTTACCCAAATTACGGTTAAGCCCTCAACCTTCCGAACATCACAACTTCCTCCTCGGATGTCGGAACCGGGCATGCCACCTGCCTAAGGATTCGTGACGACCTAAACTACGTCCTGGTCACTGGTCAACTCCCATTTGACCACCCGAAATAAAAGTCAACATTTCTGCCCGACCCAGGGGCAAAATCGTCATTCTAAGTTCCCGGACCCCTCGGGACCACCTAACCCTTGATTACCCTCACTAATCACACCTTAATCACTCTAGTAATCCCGGTTCTCGGGACGGGTTGTTACATGTGCAAAATGACCGTTTTGCCCCTTGGCGTGGGCAAAATGTTGACTTTTAGTTCGGACGGTCAAACGAACTTTGATCGATGACTGTGACGTAGTTCAGGATGTCACGAGTTCATAGACAGGTGTCACATTCGATTCCGACATTTGAGGAAGAAGTTATGATGTTCGGAAGTTGAGGGGTATTTTGGTAATTTGGTTGAAAATAGGGCAAATGTTGATTTTTGACCCGGGAAGTCCAATGGACGAGGGCCAAGGACCGTTACGTAGGTAGAGTCGATACGAATCCAATGACCGGCGGCATGCCAAAATCGGAGATTCCACGACGAAGTTGTGGTCACAGGAACGATTAACCGAACGAACCGGGATTTCAATTAAAATATTATTTTCTTATGAATAGTGACTGATGATTGAGCACACCTGGATGAGTGACAAGTGTCACCCATCCCTTGTTTTAAGGTCAAAAATCAGCTCCATGTTTTGGGGAAAACATCATCATTTCTGTTTTATTATTTATTAATTACCCTTAATCATTTTAATCCTCATTAATCATCTTCTTTGTCTTCAAACCGGGAAAAATTGGAAGCAGAGATTGAGAGAATTGAGCTCCCTTCCACAACCGGTTTTGAGGGGGAAAATTTTGGGAAACACAGGGACTGAGAGAGAGAGATGGAGACTGAGAAACCGATTTTAGAAATTTTGGGGGGAAAATTCGAATGTTGAGAGATGAGCTATGAGGATCGAAATTGAGCTTTTATTTAGCTTCCTAAGGTTGTGACGAGTCGATCCACATCAACAACGAAGGAAATCGATGCCCAATTGACTCTGAACAGGCCTGGTAACAGTAAGCTTGAGTCGAGGTTGAGTCGTGATCTTTGAGTGATCAAACGACGAAATTGAAGTGGGGAAACAGTTTCTCATGATCCACTGAAGCTACTGGGCGGATCAATTGAAAGGAATCAAGTGACATTGATGAATTTCGAAGGCTGAACAGCGCCCAGATGTTCTTCGATGTTCATCTTCGAATCGTTTGATTTGAGGTAAGTATTAGAGAAATTAAGATTACAGACCTCTAATTAGACTTAAATCGAAGCTAATTTAATGTTCAATTGAAAGAATCAGTGTTGATTTGATAGGAAATGAACCAGGTCGTCTCGCGGGTTACAGGACCCGAATTGCACTGAAACGGGCGAGGACGACGACACTGTAGCAAGGCGCGTGGGTTTCACGCGCAGCCACTCACGGCGGCGCGTGAGGACGCGTGAGGCCTTGTTTCAAGGTGAGGTCAACATAACTTTGAATCCTCTCAGTGTAACGAATATTTTGACACTGGTTTCGAGGAAATCAGATATCGTTTCGGTAAAGTTCCGCGTATCCGAAGTTTTGTTATACGTGTTAAATATGTATTTAAATTCGAGAAAAATTGTGGAAAATTATATGAGGTATTTTGAGATGTTAGTGACCCTCATTAATGATTTTGGATATGAATTGTGATTTCCAGAATTTACGGAAAAACGCAGAGTTCAGAAGCGGGCCGTTTGGACGGTGTGTGTGAGTAGACTTTGTTTTCTAACCGTGATGCATGCATATATGATTTAAATGCTTTATTATATGATTTTATATTCTTTGGCATGATTGATGTTTCAATCCGGTGATTTCTCGATTTTATGGATTATTATATTATTTTTAGCACGATTGTCGAGAAATTGTGAAATTGATGTTTTGACTCGGGTTATGAGTCAGGAATTGAAAATAATGTTTTGACTCGAGTTATGAGTCAAGGATTGAAAATGATGTATTGACTCGGGTATGGGTCAAGGATCGATTTCATGGATTTACGTGAAAATGGCAACTGAAGTTGCAAACGCATGGATTTGCGTGAAATGATATTTTGGGCTTGAGAACCCAACCGAATAATGATTTTGACTCGGATTTGGAGTCACATGTGAATATGATGAAATTGATGATTTTGTATGATCTTTGTGATTTTATGGTTATTTTAATTAGTCTTTTGGGCACGTTTGATGTGAAACGTGCAAATGATGTTTTGGGCTAGGTTCGGAGTAAAAAAGATTTCTAAAATGATATTTGACTTAGTTGGTGAGTCAATGATGATTTCTGGATTATTTTATTATTTTAAAATGTGATTTTAAAGATTTACGTGTAAATGGTAATTTGGGGTTGAGACCCAGTCGGGAATGACTCTTGGCTTGGTTTGAAGTCAAGGACTGATCTTGACTTTGTTGAAGTCAAGATTTGATTGAAATGTTTTGGGATGTAATCCCAAGATGGTTTTCCTTGTGATTGTGAAATGCCCAGACAGTCGGAGCTAGGGGGATCACCCAGACGACCGGAGCTTGGGGGATATGATTGTAGGATCGTGAGTTGATCCTATGGTAAGCCAGCTTCTCGGATGCGGGTGAGCCTGGATGTACCACTCGGATGTGTCTGAGCCTGGGGATGTGTTCGCCCAGATGTGACTGAGCTCGAGGGTTGAGCCCAGAGGTGTCTGATCCCGAGAATGTGGCTGGATATTGGCCTACGCGTAGTGCAGATGTGATTGTGTGATAGTTTGCGCACTTGTGAGTAGTACGGATTGATGGATTAATTGATTGACTGTGCACTTGTGAATAGTGCTGATTGATTTTGTTTGTGATGACGTACCGGTATCGAGTACGAGTTTTTGGTCTTTATGGCCAAGTGATTATGTTTCACATGTTTTGGCCTAAGAGCCGGGATTTGATGCTTTATTACATGAACTGATTTGATGAACATGAGTTTTACGGACCATGGGAAAACATGTTTTGATTTTATCGGTCAACTGTTCATACTTGAATGATTTCATACTATTACTCATGTTTTATTATATGCATGCATGCTTGTGAAAACTGGAGGGTAAGAATGTGTTTTGGTAAACGTTCATTTTTGTCCACTCACACCTTTGATGTTTTTGTGACCCTCCAGGCCGTGGTACGACGTTCGGGGCTGATCGAGAGGCGGAGGAAGAAGCAGAAATTAGTGCAAATTATCCCTTGTCTGGCAAGAACTGAAGGGTAGTTTCGGGCCTTTAGTTGACTTGTCAGACGGGAGCCGGACCGGACACGGCTATCGACGTCCAGTTGGGACAGGTCCTGTCAGCTAGATTCGAGAATCCCTGGTCTGACTTACGTGTCACATGGAGGTTTGATGTCAATCTGGCCTTCGTGTCATGCAAAAGTCAGACGGGAGCAGGGTTTAGCCCTTAATCCCGAGGGATTAGGGGTGGGCCCTGAGAGTCTCCTCCATACGTTGTAGATCCTGGAGTAGTCACGATCCACTACTTGGAGATGAGTAGCTACGAGGGAGGCTCAGTCTCAGGAGTGTGAGTTTATGATGATATCCTCCAGACGTCGTAGATCCTGGCGAGGTACTCGGACATGAGACACCCGAGTTGCATTGATATCGTGACGGGTTACTTGGATATTGAGATTGGATATTGAGGATTGGTGGTATTATGATTTATTGATATTTGTGTCCAGATGCTTTATATTATGATCTGATTTGATGAACATGAGTTTTATGGACCATGGGAAAACATGTTTTGATTTTATCGGTCCACTATTCATACTTGATTCATTTCACACTATGACTCATATTTTATGATATGCATGCATGTTTGTGAAACTAGAGGGTAAGAATGTATTTTGATCAATGTATTTCTAAAACTTTTTTTGTCCACTCACACCTTTTCTGTTTTATTGACCCTCCAGGTCGTGGCGCGATGATCAAGGCTATTCGAGAGGTGGAGGCATGAGTGGGCACATGTGCGGTTATCCCTTGTTTGGCAAGTGCTGAGGGTAATTTCGGAACTTCAGTTGACTTGTCAGACGGGAGCAGGACCGGGCACGGTTATCTATTTCCTTCGGGGACGGGTCCTGTCACGAAGGATTTCAATGGTCTTAATCCAATTGTGGTGGTTTTCGGTCGATTGGAGATCGTTTAATAGGTCATTTGGAGGTTCTTAGCCTTAGGAAGTGTGTTCAGTACATGTTTACTGTTTCAGGAGTTTTGAGTGTTTATGCTTTGGACTTGTATAGATGGTTAGTGACCTTCATATATGGTTTTGTGGAAACTGATTTGATGAAACTATATTTCGGGCATAAGCCCCATTGAGATACTTTGAGATGATTTTTTGTATAGATGGTTGTGAACTGTTTTCCATAATACCATCCTCTATGATGTCATTATTCCCATCAGAAGTTGTAGATACTAGCGCGGTAGCCTCCAGACATCATAGATCCTGGAAAGGTCACGATTATGCTACCTGGAGGTGAGTAGCTCCGAGGGGAGGCTCAGGCTCAAGAGTGTTAGAAATGGACATTACTCTGACGTCCAGCCAGGGGTTCCGAGTATAGGAATGCCATCACTCAGACGTCGAGCCAGGGATCTGATCCTAATTTATCAATCAGACGTCGTAGATCCTGGGTTTATACTCGGACGTGTAATCCGGAGTAGCACATGTTGCGTTGATATCGTGACTATTGAGATAATTTTCTGGATATTGGATAAAGCTGATTGGTTGATCATGTTTTCATACGACTCTGGATGTGAGTATATGTTTCAGGAAGAGTCCCTATTGAGATGTTTTATGAGATTTGATTTGGGTTGAGACCCTACAAGATTGATTTTGGGCTAAGACCTTACTGAGGAAATGGCTTTGATTGATAAATTTTTTCATTGTGTATTAGTTTGAAATGAAATTTGTTTTGCTTTTAAGAATGTATTCGAGATATTGTTTTCTGATGCATGCATGCTTTTAAGTGAAGGGTATAAATGTTTATTTTTGAAATTGTTTTTAAACTGTTTATTTTTGTCCACTCACAGTTTTAAACGTTTTTTATACCCTTCAAGTTGATCGGGGATGCGAGCTGTAGCTTAGACCGAGACATCACATGCCGTTGCATACTCTGGAAATCTCTACACACTCTAGAAACCCAGAGTGGGTTATAGTTTTATCTCTAGTCTGGCACGTGGTGTCAAACGGGAGTAGGGGACATCCCATGATAATCTAGGGGGATTGGGATGGGTGATGTCACTATGTGTCCCCTAATGTGGGCACGAGTTGCGACACCGCTAGTTCGCCTCGTTGAGCCCACGTTTATCCTTTTCTTTGTTTATAATGCATATCTAAACGCTTAGCCTAATATCAGTATCCTTACCCTTGTTTTAATGACTTTGTTGATGATTTCAAAACTAGAATACATGAAGATGGCATGAAGATATTCTATTTAAGGTGATAATGTGTGGCTTGTCCAAATTACTTGATGTATTGTGTGATTGATGAAAAAAAGGGGAAATGTGTGGCTTGTCCAAATTACTTAATGTAATATGTAGCTTGTCCAAATTACTTGACGTATTGCATGAAGATATTCTATTTAAGGTGATAATGTGTGGCTTGTCCACATCTACAACTTGATCACTAAACCAAGACAGCTTGACTGAAATTGCGAAAATGCCCTTATTTGCCCAAATTACCAAATTGCCCTTGGGTGTTATAACTTATAACTTTTCCATACGATCTCCATTTTTTGTGTGTCACCTGTCTACGAACTCCTAAGTTTGAGATTTACAAAATGCTCTAATCGAGACATCTGAAATTTTTTCTACATTCCAATTGGCCTGTGGGCCTTTAATAAACACAGGGTAATTATGTCTTTTCCCAAATTACTTTCAAAAAATGCCTTGAACTTTTGGGTTGGGTCGTTAAAATCTTCATCCTTATAGAAACTTCGTCCTTGTAATTTACATATGTAGGTTGAAACCCATTTCTAACATGCTCTCAATTCCGAGAATATCATATCATCATATATCTAGGATCACATCAAGCCTCCCCAAACACGAGTCTTTAGACTCACCTGTGACATAGCATATCATGCCTTACCGGGTATGAGTCTTTAAACTCACCTCTAGGTAGCCTCAAGATCCTATAGAGTACTATTTATGCCATTTAATAAGCCTGTGCATTAAGCAGTGTACTGGTAACCTCCAAGTAGCCTCAAGATCTTGCAGTGTACTTGCAACCTTCGAGTAGCCTTGTTGCCTAGGAAACACCAAAAGTAATCCGCTGCCTTGGAAACGTCCTCAGCATCAGTGACCTGGGAATAATAACCTCGAACTTCAATTGTCTGAGAAAAATCTAGAGCTTCAGCCATCTGGGAAACTACGCCGATCTTCAGCCATTTGGGAAACATCCCTAGCTTTAACTTCCAGGGAAATAATAACCTCAAAGGACAACCATCTAGGTAAAACCCTGAGCTTTGGCTGCTTGGGAAACAATAACCCTGAGCATTAGCTGCTTGTGAAATGATCATCCTGAACTTCGGTCATATGGGAAACACCCTAAGCTTCGACTGTATAGGTACTCATCATAATAACAGTGGAAAACAATCGATGGATAAAATCAAAAACTTTGCTTTTCAAACAAATCATTAACTCAAACTCCAAGTCAAAAAATTTCGAATTCGAGCATGAGCCAAAAATACTATTTCTACAAAAAACTGTAAAACATGTATCCAGAAATTGATCAAACTCTGAATAATTGTTCTAAATCAAGAAAATCACAAAAAAAAAACATTCAAAATCATTTATTCAGACCATTACAATTCAAATAATGCAATAAAAAATTCAAACTTTTATCTATGCATGCATCACAGTTTATAAAACAAATGTCCATACACCGTGTTTTCGAACAATCTGAATCTTGTACATAACAAATTTTTGAAAATACTAAGAAAATATTACTTAGTTTGGTCTGATACTAAATTGAAAGACCCTTCCTGAAATCACTTTAATAAGCGTGCCTGGTCCTACTCCTGTTTGACAACCAAAGCCAAGTTTTAGACTTACCCTTAGGCTTCATAACTGTTGAAACTATGAGACAAAGGTTGTACACCGACCATGTCTGAATTACCATCACAATACATGAACCAAAAATTTTTCGTTCTCCTAAGACTAGCCTACACCAAACCATTGACCCTTGACAAATTACATCATTCGATATCTCAGAGCCATTTGAGCCCTAAACCTGGCTCCCCTCACTCCTTCCAAGTCTCAACCGATATCCCGACTCTTCCCAAGGCCTGTCTCAAAATTAATATTTTATAAAGAATCCTAACTCAAACTCCCAAAATTCCAAGAGGTTCGCACATAGTCCAAATTATAGCACCATCACTTTGAACACATCTAACAGCCTTAAATAATGTTCAATTTGTAAAAAAAAACTGCACCAATAGGCCCATAATCTCATAAGGATTAACTTTCATGTTGATCAGATTCCGAGGAGACGCTGCACGCGTCGCCACATGCCAATAGACAACTCGCAAATGTCCCCCAAATTGTAATGACCCAGACTTTCAACGATGGTAAGATCGAAAAGTCAAAAGAAATTGACCATTTTGCCCCTAGAGTCAAATGGTTGACTTTAGACCAAAAGTCAAATTGTTGACCTTTTGATTTGGACATCTTATGGAAATTTCGAGAAGACCTTCATGAACGTCTCAGAATCTTGAGTTCGTAGATAGGCACCATGTCGAAAACGGAGTTTGAACGGTTTTGTTCGAGGTGTAGATTATGTAGGGGCAATTTGGTAATTTGGTTATAAGATTATTTTAGTAATTTTCCGCAATATACTTTGTTAGGAATGGTTGAGATAGTGACAAGTGTCACTTATCTCTTAGGAGTGTGTGCACCATGTAAGTGTGTGTGTGTGTGTGTGTGTGTGTGTGTGTGTGTGTGTGTGTGTGTGTGTGTGTGTGTGTGTGTGTGTGTGTGTGTGTATGTGTGTGTGTGTGTGTGTGTGTGTGTGTGTGTGTGTGTGTGTGTGTATGTGTGTTTGTGTGTGTGTATGTGTGTTTGTGTGTGCGTGTGTGTGTGCGTGTGTGTGTTTGCGTGTTTAAGTGATTATTATATGTTGTTTTCTGATAGAGATTTTACCAAGTACAAAAGATGTACTAGGCAAAAACTCTACATGTAATAAACTTTGAAAGCACACAAGACATGTAGATAGTATAAATGCAAGCAAAGGTCATTCCCACGAAGACATGCTGAATGATATCCAACTCTGTTTAACTCAATTGACTTAAGTGA